>JAUPFZ010000025.1:3810000-5010000 GCA_036937285.1 Euphydryas editha
TATATATTGTAGAAGATGGAAGATAGAAGAGTGGGGAAAACGCATAAAAGGCAGCGCCAACAACCGGCGCGCTCTCTTTGCTGTTCGGCTGTCAACGGGTCAACATCTCGGCAACGTCATTCTGTTCGTTAGGTTTTTGTTATTTTGTTACGTAATTGTATTAGAGGTCTTACATTTTTAGTTTTCGTTTAATTTTGGTTTGTTAAATTTAATTGTTTTCAAGGTAGATTCGTTTTTGTGAATTGTATTCTTTAGGGTAGAAATAAATTTGTTTTTAAAAAAATAACTTCTGGTCTTATTTATAAGATCAGAAGTGGGATAGGTCTCATTTAGCCCACTTCATTTGTTGTTTTGCTGTTGTTGATTGTTCTTTTCAGTTCAGAGTTTTAGTTTCATTGTTCACGTTCTATTTTTAGCGAGTGTGCAAGTGAGTTGCAATATTTGGTGGTGATTAGTGGGTACATCGTTATTTCGGTCGTTCTGTTGTATTCATGTCGGTGTACAAGTGATTTTTGTTCGGTGTTCGATTACGTAATTCGATTTACAGATTATTTGTTAAATTTAGTTTTGTTTTGATACGTGATACGTAGGTAGTTGTGTAGTGATTATTTTTCGATTATTTGATTCGATTCCATTTTTTTATTCTAATAGAATTTGCGGTTCTGTTTTTGTTTCTATTTAGTCACAATGTCAGATCGTGAGCGTAATCGTAGTGCGAGCCGTCGTAGTAGTCGCAGCCCGAGTCGTGAGCGTCGTTGCAATAGTCGTGGCTGTCACAACGGTTATGAGTGTTGTGATGACTTCCAGCGTCGCGACAGTCGTGAGCGTCACAGTGACCGTGATCGAAGTGATAGTAGGCATCGTGAACGAACTCCTGCCGAGAATACTAGGCTGAGGCTCGAAATAAGAGCAACGTTAGCTCGTCTTAGTGCTTTAGAAAATAGCTCTAGGGCTACGTCTATTCTAGCGCGTTTGAGTGAACACATGGCGGGTCCTGATGGTAACGATGTGTTAGTGTCGGAAAACGTGCACGATAGATCGCCATCGCGGCGTCGGAAAACACGATTATTAGGTCGCAATGCCTCGCGATCGCGGGATCGCACGAATTCACGTAGTGTGCTTCGTCCGTTATCGCCTCGGCGTAGGTTAAATTCCTAAACCCTAACAAGTATACGACATTGTGGTCGCGTGACCACGCGCCTACTCGAGAGGTTAGTCAACGCTGGCGTTCTCGATCCAGATCGCCACGTCGTGGTAATGAGGTGAATGCGTCGGTGCATTCTAACTATTACCGATCGTATCGTAGATGCGATTCATTCTATTAGTAACGTGGGTGGATTTAGCCAACATTTTTATTGTTCCAATTTTGATCCCGATTTACACAACATTGACGATTGGTGTGCGGAGGTAGATCGAGCTAGGCCCTCAATAACTGGAACGATTTTGAATACCTTTCGCGAATCAGTAATTATTTGAAGGTTGATGCGCGATTGTGGTTGAACGAGTCGGTAACGACTGATCGTACACGGAATAATTTCAAAAAGGAATTTAGGCCATTGTGTCCGAAAACACCTGATATCGCGGGTATTTTAGCGGAGTTAATTAACACGAACTCCAATAAATACTTTACTTACGCGGACTACGCAAATCGTTCTTTATTTCGGTTACGCATAGTACGTGGGTTGAGTGACGAATTGATTTCTGCAATAATCATACGCGGTATTACCAATCCTAATATTCGTGCGGCGGCAACAAATGCCAAATTGCTACCAAACGATTTGGTGGATTTTTTTTCCATTTATGTTAAGTCTGTGAATAATTCGAAAAGTGTTGTGTTAGTCAGGTTCCGTTTAATAGAATCATAAGTAAACAGACCTTTGACATTGTTAGAAGACGTAGTAGTGACATAAAGTGTTACTCGTGTGGACAGTTGGGGCATAGGCAGGCTTTTTGTACTAAACGACCGATTGATAGAAGCTTGAGCAATTCTGCAACCACTTCTAATTCCGCGGCTCCGAATCCCGCCTTTGTGCCAAGTAGATACGAACCGTGCTCGTTCTGTAAGAAACCAGGTCATAAAAAGGATATTTGTTTCGCCAAACAACGGTCTGAGGTAGCAAGCAAAGATATAGTTAATTTTCGTAATTTATTGGTGACTCACTAACAATAGCGACGTAGTGGTAGCTGTTGTTCAGGACATCCTTGTAGATGTCCTGATTGATAGCGGTTCAACTGTATCGCTGATTGCTCCCTCTTTGGTGAAACATTTTAACTGTTCACGAAAGCCAGGTCTTCGACATTTGAAGGGCTTAGGTAGTCAGGAGGTAGACTATCTCCTATGTTACTCTACCGGTTGAATTCGATGGTTTAACTCTGGAAGTAATAAGTTTGTTGTGTCATCCGAATACATGAAAGTCCCGGTTATAGTAGGTACGCACGTCTTGAATAGAGACGGTGTTAAGTATGTTCGCACTAAGGGTCGTCAGTCAATAACTAGGGATAATAGTAGTTTGGATAAATTTATGACGATTCAGCCTAAAGCTATTCTAATTAATACACCTCTCGTTGAACTTGAAGAAGTGTTCTTTATTAGCAACTCAGATTGAATACTTAGAGCGTCCTTTTTGCGAAGGTCAGGTTAGGTCGAGTCACGAAAAAGTTAGGACTTTGGTTGACACACCTGAACCGCAGAATGTCGAGCAGGTTCGTCTATTCATGGGTTTAGTCAGCTATTATTCCGAGTTTCTTGCCGATTCTTTTCTGCAGAATCTACATTCCGAATCGGTGGTAGCTTTACTTTTACAAAAAATAATAATCACTAAAATAATAATTTAGTAAAATGACGATTCGAAGGTGCTCGTGGGGCCTATTTGAATAAAGTTGTTTTTGATTTTCATTTATTTTAGACGTTACATAGCTGACTGCCAAAAAAAAACGCATGTATTGCCGCGTTAACTTAGCAGGATGTTAACTTTAATTGGGGCTTAGAACAACAAGCTGCTTGAAAGTACATTGTTGAATGTCTGACGAGTGAGCCAGCGCTTGCCATATATGATCATTCGTTGCCAATAGAGGTCCATACAGACGCGAGCTCTATTGGTTATGGAGCTGTCTTATTACAAGTACAACAACAGTTTTGGTGAGTACGTTCCAGTTTTTCTATTTCACAAGAGCGAATAGAAAGTTTATTGCCTCAGAGTATTTCTGCTTTATTTACAAAACGGCTATTTTGCTCAACTTTTTGATAATTTGATTTGGTATACGCCTAATTTGTAGTAACTATTGGAAAATATGCCAAATAAAAAGCGAAAAATTCCCGTCACAGATGATGTAGCCCTTTTAGCAATGCTTTAACCGAAACAATGTAATAAATTTTGAACAGATTGGTGTCACTGGATGAACAACACCACACGGCTTCGTCTCAACGAAGAGAGGCGAGTAGCTGTGCTCCTACAGTGATAGTAACCGAGTCTGCAGTGCCAGTGGCGGCTGTCGGTGCAGAGCCCGCGGTGATGGCCGAGCCTGCGAGTGCGCCTCAAGGGTGTGCAAGGCTATTGACTTCAGTGGCCTCGTTCTCAGGAGAGTCCCGAGAGTGCCACGGTGGATCACTTCAGCGCTGCTGATTGCATCGTCGATGCGTTACGATCCATAAATATAACGGTGAGATTTAACCAATCTTATTATATCTCCAATTTTGATCCAAATGTCAATGATATTGAAACTTTGTGTGAGGAAGTAGACCGTACTGGGTTTTCTATCAATTTAAAGAAATGTTCTTCCTTGTCAACCAAGATAGAGTATTTGGGACGCACTATAAGTCAAGGTCAGGTATGACCGAGCGAACAGAAAGTTTAAGTTTGTGTGCTCGGACACTGTCTTGGAGTCGCTCAGACATGTGGTCCTGGAGCTGTGTACACGCAGGGTCATGCCAAGGGTTGGCCTCTGACGAGTCGTGATGTGTGTGACATATGTCTGCGTGGCAAACATTGTCCGTGTTTTTATTGTTGTTAGCTTGGGTTGAAACATGCTCTTATGGGTACCGATTCACACATGCAAAGTTATGTCTCATGTAAGTCCGCATAGACCTCTATCGAGTCATGAGGGTGCACTCCCCCGACGGGAACTGCCCCGGGTGATTGGTACTCATATCTGTTTGTTTTATATCCGCCGTGTTTAGACTATTCTATGTTGTCAGTTTAGCTTACAAGCTTGGGTTGAAGCATGCTTTTATGGGTACCGACTCACACATGCAAAGTTATGTCTCATGTAAGTCCGCATAGACCTCTATCGAGTCATGAGGGTGCACTCCCCCGACGGGAACTGCCCCGGGTGGTTGGTACTCATATCTGTTTGCTTTATATCCGCTGTGTTTAGGCTATTCTATTTTGTCAGTTTAGCCTACAAGTATACCAAGTTGAAAGATAACGTTTTGCGCTGACAAAGGATTTTCTAACTTGGATAATTTCCTATTGTGAATTTGTTCTGTGCGGTTATTTTGTTCTGTGCAGGTACAGACGACGAGGACGAGGACGAGGAGTCGACAGCTCGTAGCGTTACCCAGCCTTCCGATGTCGACGTTCCTGGTGACGCGATTGAGCCGTAACCCAGCACGTCAGGGACGCAGACACGTGGCCAAGAGCCTGCTGCGTCATTCGCCTTCACGTCGAGTGATTACTATTCAGAGCCTTCGCTGCCAATTTCGGAGATTGATCTTCGGAGCTAGAAGATGAAGGAGTCCGAGGACGGTCTCCCGTCAGGAAAGGCCGTGTAGAAGATGGAAGATAGAAGAGTGGGGAAAACGCATAAAAGGCAGCGCCAACAACCGGCGCGCTCTCTTTGCTGTTCGGCTGTCAACGGGTCAACATCTCGGCAACGTCATTCTGTTCGTTAGGTTTTTGTTATTTTGTTACGTAATTGTATTAGAGGTCTTACATTTTTAGTTTTCGTTTAATTTTGGTTTGTTAAATTTAATTGTTTTCAAGGTAGATTCGTTTTTGTGAATTGTATTCTTTAGGGTAGAAATAAATTTGTTTTTAAAAAAATAACTTCTGGTCTTATTTATAAGAATATTTATTGTTTTTTTTTGTATTTTTTATATGTATATTTATTTTAAAAAAAAGTATATCAGTCGGCTGTTATATATTTACCTAAAATACAGGCATTAAGTTGCCTACCTTAAATAGGATAAGACGACTCTGATGTTAAGAATATTTATTTATTTATAAACTGCACTGCGAGTGCCCAACGAGAACAGTAGTTACTGCTAGCCTCGAATTGCACTCGCGCACGATTGCCAGCACCTCTGTTGGATTGTGTCCACGCTTCATCAGCCAATTTGCGAACCGCACAAGCTACCAGCGTTACACCAGCGATAGCGTCACTTCCATATCTATTCCACATACAAAACTCAGTGGCGAATAATTTTTAAATCTTATAATACAATAAAAGAGACTAGTTCCCGTCATATATTAATTCTATTTCGTCAACATAAAAAAATAAACCGGGGGGATATTTACGTTATTATTTAATATCTGTTAATATATATATACAGTATTACAAAATATTGTTTTCATAATTGTATACATTTAAGAATTAATATAGAGGAGTTGAGACACACACACACGCCCACACAAACACTTATACGCATACACAAGCACACAATAAGGTGTAGTATCACTTCGTCAAACAAACAAACACACTAAAGTGCTTTGGTAGGTCTGAATTTCATTAATGGTATTGTAATTAAATATCAATATCATGCTTACCCGATACGTAAGAGATTTAAGGCTAAATACACGGAGTAGCTAAATAAGCGAATCTATTTTTTTTGCCGTTTTACATTGACGTTTGTGTTTTGTACTTCTTTGTAGCTCCAGAACCTCCAGGTTAGATTTTTCTTTCTGGCCAGTTACTTTTAGCGACATTTATCCATTTGACATTAGAATATCGTGTACGATGAATATTTGTAGAGCTCTAGCTACGTCAAAAGGGTAGGAGGTGGTAAGGCGTGACATATTTTCCTCCTCTACTCTTTTTCTTCTTTTAAAAAAAAATTGGTAGCTTAATATATTTTTTAATTCAATAATTTTTAAATTTTATTATTACAACATATTTATTTCTTTGCAATTTTGCATACATAAATGTATGTAATTTTGTGTGAAAATGTATTGGAGAGAAGACAAAAACTCGTAGAAAAAACTTTAAATGTATTTTTCAGCTATGTTTGTTTTACTTTTTGTTGTTTTTCAGAATTTCTATTCTGAAAAGTGACAATTATTAGTGTTATTTTATTAAATTACTTCATCTTACGTCTTACGTTATCAATGTCTTCTTTATGACGATTTAATTTCGTTTTTGTTATTTTTACTTGTATGAGTCTTTTTTGTATATTATTATATGTATATATATATATATATATATATATATATATATATATATATATATATATATATTGTTATATGTATATTCGAAATATTCTTTTCTGTCCTTCGATTATAATGAATAATATTTATTTACTTACGATAATATTTTCTAAAAGTTTTTTTTTTTTAATCTAATAGATTTTTATCTGGGTTGCAATCATTTTATTTTTCATCTTATTTAATGGTTTTTTTTTTGTTAATACTATAATAAAAATGGTTTTAATTATGATGAAATTTTGTTATCAATATGTTTGTGCTTAATTATATATATATATATATATATATATATATATATATATATATATATATATATATATATATATATATATATATATATATATTAAAATTAACAATATTGATAGTTACATTAAAGTCTATCCATAAAATTTTCTTTTATTATTATTTCATCTCTACTTTTTAAATATATGTATTTGGGTAAATATGCCTATTAATATTTCATATATAAAAATGTAAAGTAAATATATAATTTTATCGTGTAATTTTTGTATAATTTCATAATTTCATTTGACTTTAATCACACCGACAGTAAAGCACTATACCGCTTAAAAATATCAAATTAACTACATAATCAATATTTACTAAGATTCACATAAAACTGAACTCTATGAATTGTCTGACTAAGTTCCTTTTTCTCTATTTAATAGTTTAAAGTCTCGTTAAAATAACGCAGACCGGTTGAACACGTAATTTATTTAATGCTTAATATCTGCGAAAATGTTGGTAGAATTTGTTGCTTCAATAGCTGTAAATAAAATTAATAATCCGTAAATCATACATACGAATTACCAAATGAAGCTATTTTAAGTGTGTATACGACATTAGTGACTGGTAATCATCAGTAAGCGACAACGTGGTAACAAAACGCGACAAAATATTACTCGCTCAGACTTTTAAGAATATTAATTTAAAAAAAAAAAGAAAAATTTATGATTTTATTAAAATATTTAATGCTAATTAATTCAGCACAACTTTTATGATGATTAAGGTACATACAACTGACTTAAAGTATTGAGGGCATTAAAACTAGGTGTAAAATTAACCTTACATTAAGCACTTTACTTTCTATTGAAGAGAATAGAAAACTGAACTTCCTGTTAAACATTTTTCATATTACTAACCAATATCGAAGTGCAACTTCTGGTAGGATAAGAGAGGTTACCGCGATGCTCGGTGACGACGAGTCCTGGAAGGCGATGGTCTCCTTCTGCGAGACAGTAATGTCCCAGAAGGAGGCCGACGAGCGGGTGAGAGAGGAGGCCGCCGACGTGGCCTCCATCCGCGGGCGACGAATGGGGGTGCGTAGGAGGCGCTACTTAATGCGCCTCCAGTAACGCCCATGTGCCCGTATCGGGCCGGGATGGGAACCCGGTCCTACTAGATACGGCGTCGTCGGGACTGTTCAGAGGTGAGCCGGACAGTCCCCATGGAGGAGAAGTCTGGCCTTTTCGCCGAGGCCAGCCTGTCGCTGGAGGGATCCTGTTGCCTGCAGATCCGGGACCCTCCAATTAAAGCGGCTGAAGGCTCCCGCAGGGGTTTAGTACGGTAGGATAAGAGAGGTTGGTTAATATTAGGAAAACTGTTTCATAGTAAACAATATTTTGGAGGAGTGAGGAACAGGGTGTAAAGTACCTCATCCGCCATTGAAACGGGAGGATCCTCCGACCAGACAGGTGTTGTGTCTGGTGGGCTACTGCCCCGACGGTTGTTGCGTTCTTGTATATATGTTCAATCGTTTTGATAACTTTGGTAGCGCGATGTAGGTTACGTCAGGTCGTATGTGGCGAGATAGATGTCGCTACAATATCATGTCTAAATGACTGGTTTTTGCTTTCATAAGCTTGATCAAGCATAATTTGTTAACTGCGAAAAATTTAATCTTCTTTATACAACTGGTTAGTACAAGTATATACGCAGTAGTTTCAGTCATCGTAGTTCGTAGATCGTACATCACAAAAAGCAGAAACTTGCTAAAGATATTGATAGTAGAACTTCTAGTATTCGATGAGTGACACGTAGTACTTCATCATCATCATTATCATATCGGTCATTGGATGTCCACTGTCGAACGTAGGCCTCCCCCATCAACCTCCAGAGCAACTGGTTCAAAGCAACCTCCAACCAACGGCTTCCGGCGACTTACCTCAAGTCGTATGTCCATATCGCGGTCGGCCGTCCGATGCTGCGTTTGCCAGTACGTAGTACTTACCACGTGAAAAAAAAAATTAAATTGTCATATTAGTTATAAAATATTCTACTTTGTCGTGTTAGTTCGCTTCCTATGTCATATTGATCGTTTTGAGTCGCGTCAAGTCGCGTCGTGTCACATCTTACGTAAGTTTTCGCTATGGTTGAAAATTTTTATTATACGTCGTGAAATTCTTCTATAATCTTACATGTTCCGATAAATAACTTCGATGATAAAAATACAGCAGTAGGTACAATATACAGGATGACTGGTGAGTCACTATCAATATTTGAGGAGACTGCTCGGTACATAATTCTCATTCGAATTATGTAAAAAAATTGGTACTTGATTTTTGATCAAATTTTCATAAATTTCAATTCAAATAAATGAAGCGTTGACACTTTTCCCGTCATTCCGGCGGCACGTGCACAGGTGTTGTACTGTGCCGCTTGTTCACATCTAAAAATTGCCAAAGTTCACTGGCCTTAGTTCATTTTTGCCTATCCTTAGCCAGGATTAAAGTATTAAGGGGGACTGGATCATGCTTGTTTGTACCCTACCCTGTTAACACGTGGCGGTGTTTGGATGTAGGTAAACTACCTGTTTTGTATCGAAAGTGCAGCTAGCTACTAGGGTGTCCAGACGACGCGTAAATAATTAGATAATTGTTGAGTAACTTTACTTAAAAGTTTATTAATATTTATCTATTTTTTTTTCACATAAGTCGAATGAGAATCATGTACCGAGTTGTCTCTTAATATAGTCTCCTTAAATATTAATAGTAACTCACCATTCAGCCTGTATATGAAAAATAAATATTCGTAGAATATTTACACAGTAATGGATGAACAGCAACAAAAAAAACTCATTTAAAAACATTTAAGCTATAGAAACAGCACTTAAAGCAGATACAATTTAATTGAAAGCGAAGGCGTACGTCGAACCGAACAATTGCTCCAGTGTATTGTTCCATAATTAATGTTTCATCCTCGTCTGCGGCGTAATTAAAATTTCGGATAGGTAAGTCTGGTATTGCGCATTCTGTAGTAAAATATGAAACTAATTTAGTATTCATACATAATAAATGAGGAATTAATTACGCCGTTAATATAATTATATTTTTAGGGATAAAAATATTACCTTACTTTAGTAAAGTGTACGTTAAGGCATCCAACCCGCAGTAGAGCAGCGTGGTGGATTAAGCTCCAATCCTTTTTCTATATGACGAAGAGACCTTCGCTCAGCAGTTAGTTTTTTACAGGCCGATATAATACAGTACAGTAAGGCTTCAAACGTAAAGGTTGAACGAAAGATATAGATTACCTCAAATTAACTTTTCAAACTAATCTCAATGAGATTTATTTTTCGGAGTACTTTTATAACTTCTTCGAAGATAAGCCAATGCCTAAGAATTATTAGCATTATTTTCCTTGATTCGCCTTACATTTTTATTTTATTTTTTTCAGGTCAGTTAAATTCACATGCTCATAATTTTTTAATAAAAATAGATAAAAATATATTTTTCCTGTTCAATTAGGATAAAATTTTTCACCTTATAATATAAATATCTTTAATCAGCCTAAGATAAATGTAATTAAAAATAAACGTTTCTAAAACTGTCAACATTGAACAGAATAAATGGTAACATTAAAACACATACTTCTAAAACATGATAAGCACTCTGATGCAAACACACATAAACGCTCGTAACTTCCCGACCCGTAACATTACATCACATTACATCACAGTGTCATTACTGCTCGCAACGGACACGATACATCCTGTCGCTTTGTCAAATTGTGTGTCACAGACACTTTCGCATCTGAGTACGTATTTTAACGCTTTAAGCATATTCTCTTAGAGTACGTTTAATAAAGTGTGGACTTTACGTTTAAACTTTTAAATTGAATATAAAATAACTAAAAATTACAAGTAATTGTATGGACATGTAAAAGTATAAACTTTACTACATATTATAAAAGAAAGTCGTCTGTCTGTCTGTTTGCAATAAACTCAAAAACTACTGCACGGATTTTCACGCCATTTTCACCAATAGATAGAGTGATCCATGTATGTACCTACATACATATTATACTAGTACTATGTAGTATTTATATTCACCTTCATAAATTGTTTTATTTATTAAATTAAGAAAATTAATATTAAAAATTATGTTAGACAAATTAAATTACTCTTTTATTAAGAAGTAATTGTGGAGATAATGATACGACCATAAATAGTGACGTCACTAACAGAGTATTAGATTAAAAGGAGTAAGAAATTTATTTTATATTTTTTGACATTGAATTTTTTTTTTTAACAACGATCATCAATTTGATAAATTATTTGCCAATTAGCAGTAGAGCGGCGGATTAAACTACCCCTTATCCCATACAGGTGAATAGGCATTACCCCAGTACTGAGATTTTTACAAGATGTTTCAGTAAATTTCAATAGGATACTTATAACTATATTATATAGATAACCTAAAGATAAATACGTATAGTTAGATATAATAATATAATTGAATTTGCATCTTGAATTTCATACATATTGAAACGATCGCTTATTGCCG
Organism: Euphydryas editha; assembly: GCA_036937285.1. Lineage (NCBI taxonomy): Eukaryota > Metazoa > Arthropoda > Insecta > Lepidoptera > Nymphalidae > Euphydryas > Euphydryas editha. Next base: position 3,821,204 of record JAUPFZ010000025.1, read on the forward strand.
ATCCATATTTTATAAGCTCTGCTTCTAGGTAATATTGAATATTCCGCTAGATCTAGTTCAAGACATTTATATCGTTATTAGAGTGAATTTATTTGTTCTATTGGATTTATATTTCGTTTTAATTTACCTTTGAAATTATATTTAACTATATAAAACTGTATCAGTTTGTAAACTTCTAACTGCTCTCAGATCATTTATATCAAGAAGGTTTAAATTATAATCGGGCTAATTAAGGCTAGGTGTAATTGATATTGACGAACGGAGGTGCGTAGGAGGCGCTACTTAATGCGCCTCCAGTAAAGCCCCTGTGCCCGTGTCGGGCCGGGATGGGAACCCGGTCCTGCTAGACAGGGTGTCGTTGGGACTGTTCAGATGTGAGCCGGACAGTCTCCATGGAGGAGAAATCTGGCCTTTTCGCCGAGACCAGTCTGTCGCTGGAGGGATCCTGTTGCCTGCAGATCCGGGACCCTCCAATTAAAGCAGCTGAAGGCTCCCGCAGAGGTTTAGTACGGTGTTGCACCCCCAAGTGCTGAGCCCGACATACGGTCTAGGACTGCCTTCTCTATGTAGAAGAAGGGTTGGAGCTTAATCCATGACGCTGCTCCACTGCGGGTTGGCATCTGGATACATCAGTATACTTATATATATTTTTAAAGAAAAAAAATCCAAGTGTTTGTTTAAAGCACTACTCCATACTCTATGGTTCGTAACGTGATAAGACTATAGGACGTCATATATATAGGTTATAAAATTTCACAATAAAATTTTGTGTGACGTAAAAAATAACAAATAAATAGGTTCCATAGATCCCAATATTAGCGCTTTAAATCAAACAAATATTTAGTTGATTTTCTTATATTCCATCATAATATTTTGGATCGTCCTATTAAAGCCCATTCGTGAAAAGCGTAAATTTGTAAACAGTGCATAATTGGTGAAAAAACATGGTAAAGTTATTTTTATTTTTTTAAGACGTCCGGTAAAAATTTATAAATATAAAGGATCTAAGTTATGTTTACTATTTGACGGTCTGTGACGATCAGACGCTAAAGCAAGAATGTTCATAATAACAAAGCGACATATAATAATTGTACTAACAGCAAATCAAAATTCGCAATAATTAACTTTAATCATATTGCACAACATGTACAGTTATGGTAATGTATATAAAGTATATAAAATTTAACACTTACATTTTTCTGTTATTATAAATTATTTAATAAAAAATACAAAAGAAAAGACGAAAAGTGGAAATATCTTATGTATGAATTAATTAAAGTTTGAATGAGAATAACTTTCACCACTTTCACTTTTTTCTTCACAATAGTTTCATTTTGAAATTAATTTAAGCTTCATTAAGTTCATTTGAAATACATTTTTAAAGTCTCGTCTAAGATTGAAACCATTAATTTTTCAGGAAACATAAAACCTCAACGCGTAACGAACTCCGAGGCGGAATAATAATAGATGTTATGAAGTCTGTAAAGCTTAATGAAGGGTCTGTTATTTTCTTCTCTTTGATTTTTAATTATTTTTATATAATAGAATATTTATGAGTTGATAAAACTGTCAAATATTAACAATAGATGAAACAGTGTCTTATAAATATTTAGCTGGCGGTTAGCATACGTATACCGCACGCCATGCGGTGACCGACAGAAAATAATAGTCCCAACCTCATTTCTTTATGCCGAGGTTTCGTAAAAGGCGACTAAGGCAATAGAGGTGCGAACAAGTGTACTTAAACTAGGATGATGACGGATAGCAGAGTCTCCATATCCTGTCACAACACACTGCGCTTCGCCAACTATACTGCCGAGCATGGTAAATATTGGCAAACCCAACCAACATCATCATGAACATCTAACAGCTTATGTGGTGGTGAATTTTTTCATCCACCTTCGAATGCTTAAATATGTTTACATCAGTAGGCTGAATCAATCAATCAATCAATACGTATACACATACAAACAATCGTGTATTTATTAAAGATTCGTCGTATATTACTATAAATATACATAATTGCTAAATAGACTATGACGGTAAGAAAATTCGACAAAGTAAATTGAATTTCTCTCTGAAAACCGTACTATATAAAAAATAAAAAAATTAAAGTATGTAAAATGTGTTGCGTCCAGTTTTATCAAAATATTTGTAATGATTTGTAATAATAAAAATTAATTGAATTTAGTTTTTGTATCTTTATCATAATTCCACAAGAGCTTATATACTCGAAGATATAGATACTAATATTATAAGTGGAGAGATTTGTCAACTTGTGTGAAGTTTGTGTGTGAATGTGTGTGAGGATAATTTTTACTTCACCTTTTTTTTATATTTGTAAAGTTAATTTTTAGATGGACATACATGTACTATAATTATATTATTAAGTATACAAATATAAAAAGTATCTTATAGATCATGCGTGTCAAGTCGCAATCAACGGTTTGTTTCTAATAAATAAGTTGTATATTTACCGCCATTTATGCCTATAGTACGTAGCTTGCGTAGCCTTAATATTAATATAATCTCCAGACATATTTGTGCTTTTGTAGCGTATTTGTTATGTAATCACACATATAAGTTTTTTTTTATAAATTTCAGTTACAGTGTTTCTGGCACCTAGATTCAAATAATAATTTAAGATGTTGGCATTTGAGATCAGATAACCTCTGAAAGCGAGGTTCGAAGAATCGATGGTCATTGAGAGGTATGGTGCTGGGATGGCGACTCGACGGCAGAACTAGAACTTGTAAAAAAAATAGGGGCTGATTTCGAGTTATATAAGACTCTTGGTCTTAAGGTATTGAAGATTGAAACATAAAACCTAAGTCCACCAGTGTACCACCATCGTTTTGAAACCACGATGATTTAAGTTTGTTGTTACGAAACTAATTATATGACTTCAAAATTTTATTCACATCGCCCAGTATTTCATATTTTCCATCCAATTGGTAAAACGCAAACAATTGGGTCACATTAACAAATTGATCCTTATTAATAAAAATCAATTGGAAAGCTTAAGAATTATTTTCACCTTCATTCAATTGCAACTATATTGTAGCAATGTCAAATATTAAAAAATGAATCTACCGGAAAAGTCGAGGACCCGAAAAAATGCTTTGCAGGAATATACTCGTATTAACTAAAATAATGTGGCATTCAGTTTGGCACTTTCGAGGTTATGTTTATTTTTTTATTTTTATAATCCTCGAACTAAGCTTTGTAAATAAATAGATATAATATAATAATAATATTAACCAACAATCACACCACGTTAACCTAGCCCCGTGCTAAGTTCGTAAGAACTTGTGTTATAGGTACTAGGAACGGAAATAAATTTAACAAATTTTAATAAATACATATATACATAAATACACATCCATGACCCGGTGCAGACATCTATATTCGTCATACAAATTATCTGCACCTGGCGGGATTCGAACCCGCGACCGCTGCGTAAAGTGTCCAGTTGCCTGACCACTCGACCAGCCGGCCGTCGAATACTTTAACTACTTTTAATTATTTTTTTACATGGTCTTACAAGTAGTGTCCGACCGAAACAGGTTTTTCAGCCGAAACCGAAACCGAAACCGAACTTTCGGCCTTGCTCTCAGTTTCGGCCGAAACCGAAACCGAAACCGAAACCAGCGTGGTTAAGTGTAGTCCTACTTTAACACCTTCTGCCTTATATCGTTATAATAATAGTAATCTGGTAACGTTGCTCTGAGTGTTTTATATATTTTTGTTTATATGGTCTTAGTATATACAAATAGTATTGCGCTTTCTAATAATAGTTTTATTAAATTAAAAAGATGAGAGCATTGTGCACAGTGTTGTTAGATCACTATAAATTTAAAATTAAAATTAATTTTTATAATTTTAATATCTCTATAACAAAACCGTGACGTGCTACTTTTATTTTTTAGCTTATTTTAAAAACATTTTTCAACACTCCTAGTTTTTTTTTTTCCCAATTCTGTCGAGCGAATTTTTTAATATAATAAAAAATCGGAAATTTCACATACATAAATGGGACATTACTCTCAAAATCGCGAACTTTGTCTTTAAATATCTCGCGATCTAAACCGTCAAAAATTATGAAATTTTAGGAATTCATAAATAAAGCTATTTTGAACCCGTGAAAAAGTTTTTATCCGAATCTATCGAAAAGTGGTTTCATGCTGGAACTACCTTAAACATATTTAAAATTTTAATTGTAACTAACAACTAAAATCTAGTTCGTTTTTACCTGACTGCTCGACGCAAAGAAGGGTAATATGTTTATCATTAACCGACTGCGCGACAGAAAGAAGGATAATGTGTTTATCAGCCTATGTATCTATGTATGTATGTTAGTTTCTATGTGGCGTTGTTGAGATCAAACGCGTTGACCGATTTTAATGACTCTTACGTCAATCAATTCATCTTAACTTCGCGAATGTCACTAAATATATGATAATAATTAGAGATGTTCCGACTAGTCGGCGACTAGTCGGTTAAGCCGACTATCCGGCCACTTTTGTAGTCGGCGATTAGTCGGCGACTATCCGGCAAAGAGCGCCGACTATCCGGCTTAAAATTTGTATGTATTTTATCAATAAAATGTATATATTTCAGAGGAATTAAATTAATAATTACCTTGATTGTTAATTAATATTTTTATTTTAGAATCAGTTTAATACATTTTGAAATATAAAGAATTTTTCCTTTGGTCTCTCAAATCTCTAAAGTCTCTAAAATTACTTACTGTAAAAAAAATATCTATGATAATGATCAAACAAAATTACTATTATTATTAACAAACAAAACAATATAATATCTTGTTATTCTTAAACATTTATAAATATTTCTTTTTATTTTTGAATAAAAGACTAGATTTTAACAGACTTAATAAACCAAGACATGTACCTACATGACGTACCTAATGTACAAAAAATTCGAAACATCGATAGCTTGTATCCAACAATGTACCTAGCCAGGGTGAATACTTTGTCATGCTCCAAGTCGAACCTACTCTTCAAAACATTGTCCAGCAAGACTTTCATTTGCATGGTTTCTTGGTTTTCTTCAATGTTTTTTCAACATTTCTTCATATTTCTGTTATGTTAATGTCTGTTCAACATTTCTTCATATTTCTGTTACGTTTTCAAATGAGGTATTACTTCAGACACCGAAAAGCAACTTGTAGGTACTTATAATATTCGTAATCTCTTCAAATGGCTTCAGCAATTCAATGCTTTTTACGGGTACTTCCCACTCTTCAGTAGACACATTTTTAAAATTAACCGATGTTTCAACCAAATATAAAGAAACAACCCACTTTGCCGCCGCCGAAACCATTATCGGCTTAGCCGACTAGTCGGCCGACTAATCGGCGTCTTCACAATCGACTAGTCGGCTAGTCGGCCAAAGTTATAGTCGGCACATCTCTAATAATAATAAATATTCACCACAGCCACAATCAGATGCCATATTGTCAAAAAAGATGAATTACGTCAAGTGGGGTTTCGTTGAATAGGTATTCAAAAATGATTTTTAGGATTCTTTCATTTTTTTTCAAATAATGGTTTAGAATATATAACGATTTAAATTAAGTTTTAAACAACCAGTTTCGCTACTTTTCATACATAAAATAGGTACTTATATACTTTATTATTTCGTTATTCTGCCCTTATTAGGCGGGGATAGTAGCAGTGATATCCTGGTGCTAGTGGTATGGCTGCAGACTGCGAAAGCAGAGGTGGGGTTCAAATCCAAGGCACACAAAACAAGGGAGAAGTGGGTCTTGGCGTCTTGGGTCTCAGACTGTGATTGCGAAATTTACCATCTTATAATTCTAATAACGAAGCTAATGAATCCTAACTAAAAAGTGTATAATAAAAATAAAATTAAAAATAAACCGGACTGCGTAAAAAAAAACTAAAAGATACAGATAGATGAAATTAAAAAATTAAAAAGAAAAAAACAAGCCCAGTAGTTTATAATGTTGTCAAAAGTAATACTGAACAACTACACCATTGAAATAGTTTTATAATCGATACACACATAATCAAATCATAAACTCTTTGCAAAATAGAAGGATTTATAGTCGGAATCCATTCTTTAACCGATCAAATCTTAAAAAGGAGCCCTGTAAAATTTAAATGAGTCCCGGCTGTTAATCCTTCTATTTTGTAAAGAAAAAAAAAAAAGAATATAACTTTTTACAAAGTTTACAAAAAGCTTTAGATGAATCGCTAATACTTTTTTAAAAAAACTGCCAAATCGGATTTTTTGTTTTTTGTTTTTGTGACATTTTTTACTTGATAAAAATGAAGTAATTATTATAAGATAAATAAATAATACTTATTTCATAGATCACATATAAAATAAAATTACTGTAATAACTGATGAGGTAGGCACACGGCTTTCTGTCTAAATTAGGGAAAATTTATTGGAGTAAATAAATATGAATTATAAATAGAAAAAAATACAGTATCTATCCAAACTGACTGGGCACGACGCGCGATCAACGGGAAAGGATGAGGCGAGATGACTGAGTAGGTAATTCACATAAGCTATACCTACGATTCTCACATAGTTAAAATTAAATAAACAAAGGTCATGGAATCCAACGACAATTACCTATAAACACGTAAATTTGTCATTTAAAAATAAAACTTAACAAAATGAAGTTCAATACACGAGTTTCGGCGCGGCCGAAAGTTTCGGCCATTTTTTGGCCGAAACCGAAACTAAGGCCGAAACTAGATTTCTTGGCCGAAACTGGCCGAAACCGAAACCGAAACCGAAATTTCGGTCGGACATTACTTACAAGTGACTTCGAGTCCGTAATTTAGAATTGAAACACTTTATTTTCCTTTCTTTGCTTGTGAAAAGAAGTTGATATTCACGCAAAAACAATCTTTATGCGATATAAAAATAAAAGAAAAAATACATTAAATTGAACAACAATTGTTACATCGCAAGTGTCCCCCCCCCCCCCCCCCAATAAACATAAAATAAACATTTATTTAACAATTAAAAAGTAAATCTACAACAAAACTTTTAGTACAAGAATAATAAATTCAAGTATTCTGTTTCTATCATTTTTGGACAAGTAACTTTGGAGACTAAAATATTTTCCGATAGCGATATTTTTCAAAAATTACCGGGCTGTTTGCCCTTCCGTCTCGTAAAATATACAAAGAAGCATCGAATAAAAGTGATCAAACAAAATGTGGCCACGAATTACTGACAACAAAGGTCCAGCCGACGGCTATTTGCACCATTACCCCGATAGTAGCAGCACAAGTAGGGTGAGTACATGGTATGATTTAGAAAGGACAAAGTTTGGCTTAATTTTTTTTTTAAATTATTATTTCATACCAATCTTTTTAAAGTAAAAATGACATAAGATTTTATAAGATAGATTAGTGTACCATATACCAACTTGAGATAAAAATATCATCCAAAAGATAATTTTATCCAAAAAGATAACTCTGCAATACATAACATTGTAATATTACTCATTGCTTTATTTAACAGTTTGATATTAATAGTTTGAAAAGATTGATACTCTTTTCAAATCCAAATCTTTTTTGGAGGAAAGTAAATAAGTGGTAGCTTGTGTGTGTTGGTAAAGTGTTAAGTTCTAGTTCTACTTTATTGGATTTAATTGATAAATGTGACTCTTTAGCAACATACTAAAAAAGGTTTTTTTTTTGTTTGTTAATAGACAGTGAAAGAGAGAAGAGTAGAATAAATAGAATAGTACTGGAACTAATAAATAGAGTTTACATCAAATGCTTCCTTTTTTATATAAAAAAAAATAATTAAATTTACAAGTCAATATTTAATATTTATGAAAGGTAGTGCTATTATACTAATATGTTATATGATACTTTTCAATTTTTTATCATTATGTGTATAAAAAAAAATTGTGTGTGTCAGCTCCGACGCACGACTGGAGTTTACTCCTTAAGTACGATTGTCTAAAAATACGCAAAAAGAGTTTATCCAACTGAAAATAAGATTAATACCATATGAAAGGGTAAATTAACAAATTAATGAAAATAATATACATATATAAATATATATTTATTCATTTTATATACATTTATTATAACTAATCGGCGAAATATTTTACATTAAACTTTTCACAATAGTCAATTTCAGATGTGCACAAATATTTCATTAGGAATGTTGATAAATTATGTAATTATTATTATCTGACAATTATCATTTATTTTTTAAATATTATTTTTCAATATTAATTAGAGCAACATTACTTTCGCACCGCACCGTAGGTGCGCGCGCACCGAAAAAGTAACGAGGTCATTCAATAGTAGATTTTACCTCTCATATTTTTCTCATACCGGGCGCCTTATATATGAAAATCGATTCTTAAGGAGTAAACTCCAATATATACTATACCTCATATTGTCTTATTATAATGATCAATAAAGGATGGGATTATTTAAAAAAAAATGATTACATTACAATTTATCATCAATTCTTACATAATATCTCAAGCTGTACCAAATTTGACAAACAGCTTCTAAGACCAAAAAATAATTTCTTAAATAACATAAGCTATATAACTATAATTAATGTTATCAAAATTAACATTAATGTACCTAATATTTTTCTAATGCTAGAAAATTTGTAACTGATTCACAGTAATATTATTTTAATATACCATATGTATGCAATAAAATACAGTATCTTTTCAAATTAGTCTCTATTTACACAGTTCTTGTTTCTTTCGAACAAAGATAGAAAAATAAAAAGTGATGGACGAACAAAAATGCGGATGTTCACAAGTAACTCCAGACAAAGTATCTGCCGCCGGTTATTTGCCCCATTACCCTTATAGTGAGGGACGCGCTAGACTTAATGCCTGTGAATTGTTACTCAGCGTACAGTAATATAACACGAGAGGATATAACAGTCTTTACAGTATAGATATAGATGTGTGCTAAATGTTTACGTGTAATACTTATGTATATGTTGTTATTTAGATTACATAGACTTATGTGTTGGTAATTGATAATTTTTTTTATTGGTGTCTTGTGTGTGTGAAAGTTAATTCAACAGTCGTTAAATATAACGAGACGAGACAAAATAATCTTCAAAACTTACGTTTTTTATTTTTAGGTTTTGGAAATCAAAAGAATTATCTGGGGTTAAATCCATTATAGAATACAATGTTTTCATTAATAAAATTAAAGAAAAAAAAAACAATTGACAAGATAAGCGTTCTATGGAATGTTCGTGTGTATATCAATGTATCATATTGGTTTAGGTTTATATACATAAAGAAAAGTTATGTAGAGGGGTATGTAAAATTTTCACTATAAAATATTATGTACTTACATAAGTTTCATGTATATAGTTAATATTTATTATTTTTTAATAAAGTTTAAGGAAAAATTAAAACATGCATACATTAAAATAATTCCATAATTGCATCCAAAATTAGTTCAACCCAAGGAAAAGTTTTTTGTATATTTATCCATTACGTACCATAAAAATATTAAAATTGAATTTAAAAAAAGATGTATTTTAGCGATAAAAAAAAATATAAATATTTAGAACATTTTTTTTTTCAAAAACATGGTCATCCTACAAATGTCATGGAACGTCAGTCACTCTTTTTCAAAAAATGTTGAGAGACAAACTACGTCTTTGTTAGAACCCTCAAGGGCTTCAGATAAATGCTATACGATTTTCAACCCTTACTTGTTTATAAGCCAAAACTATTACTTTGGGTTTCCTTTTGGTTCATTATCCATCAAATGTGTGCCCATTGTTTTGAAGAAACTATGTCTGTAGTATTGTAATCTAAGACGTTGATGCTAAGTATTTGTTTTTAATAGGAACTGTTGAGTTTCTTGCTGATTTTGTTCAGCCGAATCTACATTCTGTAGCTTTAGATTAACTATAGTTTATTTTAAAGTGGACTTGAGGATAGCCGCAGGTTGATGTAAGCTTGTTCGAACAAGTCGCTGTGGAGTTCGATGGGGGAGGCCTACGTTCAGACTGCTGATGTCCACTGGGACATCCAATGGTTGATACGATTATGATGATGATGATGAATAAATAATAAAAATAAAAATAATTAATAAATTAAAAAAACTGCTAAAGAATAATTGGTTCTCTGTAAAGTCGGTTTACGGACGATAATTTTACGTGATAACGTCATAAGAAAACATTGATGAAAAATTGCATACTATTATGGAGTGAATTGAATTATTATCACTGAATTGTCATTATTTCGTATAATACAATGAAGGTGTCAATTTAAAATTATAATTTCGACAAATTAACATTTAATTCAAATATTTTTTCTCTTCTACTCAGACGCATCTGCCGATGGAGTGATCCGATGAGTGGATAGCCGATGAGTGGATATGTGTATCTTGGATTTAAACTGACTGCGCTTGCCGATTATCAATTTATAATAACTGTAGCGAGACCAAGACCACCCGATCGCCGAATTTAAGGCTTTTTAAACAAGGATTTATCGATCTGAAAGTTTATTTAATCAGTATTTTTAACTTGTTGTAACTGATGGATGAGAATTGTGGAATTAGATTTATTTTGGAACTCGACTTGGAGACTAAAAGTCGTACATTTTGCAAGTAAAATGATTCGTAATCAATCTCCAAAACAGCTCGTAAATGTGAACAGAATTAAGATGTGCCAGTTTTTCTTCAAAAAGATCAATCCTTCTTTATAAAAGAACCATTGTTAGTCTTGATTTTCTATTACGTTAGTATGTAATTGTCAGATCTTATGATAGTTCACCAACAGTCATTTTGTTAAAAAATAGCTTCACTAAGTTCACACTAAGTTGGATAGAACGGAGGGGCGTGTCCAATAAATTATAATTAATATATTAGTAAGCGTTTTATATTCTAAAACATTTTTTCTTAATTTAGAATTGCTAAAGTCTCGTGAATAGTTAGTTTTTTATTGGTGTCTTGTATGTGTGAAAGTTAATTCAACACTCGTTAAATATAACGAGACGAGACAAAATAATCTTCAAAACTTACGTTTTTTATTTTTAGGTTTTGGAAATCAAAAGAATTATCTGGGGTTAAATCTATTATAGAATAAATGTTTTCATTAATAAAATTAAAGAAAAAAAAAACAATTGACAAGATAAGCGTTCTATGGAATGTTTGTGTGTTCGAATGTTGTGTGAATGTTTATACATAAAGAAAAGTTATTTACATTTTGTTAAAAAATAGCTTCACTAAGTTCACACTAACTTGGATAGAACGGAGGGGCGTGTCCAATAAATTATAATTAATATATTAGTAAGCGTTTTATATTCTAAAACATTTTTTCTTAATTTAGAATTGCTAAAGTCTCGTGAATAGTTAGTTACCTTTGTTACTTTCCTTATATAATTTATTCATTTCTATTCATTACTCAACCTACGTTTGAAGTTTTGTGGCTTTATGTACTAAGAGAAAATAATACGAAACACGTGTAAAGAAAATAATTGTTTTTCTTCTTGGTATTTCCCTCGCCACTTTGTTTTTTTCTACGTAATTAACATTGATATACCTACTTAACATTTTGAATACCCATTTTATGATAATTCTTTCGAAAAAGATTTTTTTTTTTTTTTGTAATGGGAAATATGATATTTGATATATCCACGATATTTCGAGATCTGTTTAGAAAAAAAAAAACGTAATTGATATGAAGCTGCTAGCGTAATCTTACAACCATAATATTAGCCATATTGCACATATTATTAAATTACTATTTCCGGATTGAGGTCAATAATAAATTATCAATCAGGAATGTGAGCTTACAAAATCAATGCATCATTTTATCTAGTCTTTCACTTCGTATGTTTTATTAAAATTGCTATCCAGCTACGGACCTGGTTACTGCCTGATTTTCAGCAATAAATTATGAATAAAGATTTCTAATGTGTAATAATATAAAAATGGAATAAAAATTCTGAACAATTTAAGTTGCTGTTTTTTTTTATAATTCCCGGATTTTGCCATCTAACATCTGACGTTTGATTCCCACATACATAAATTAATGAAAGTAACGCTAACACTTTGCAAAACGAGATCGCGAACAGACGCGTAAAGCTGATTTATCACTACAAGCTTAGCCAACTCCCGCGCTGCCGCACAACCCTTCGGGATCGGAACGAACAATCTTACGTAACGTCAAACTTTGTCAAACATGACAGAACATACAAATTTGTTACATCAACATCTAATACATTTTCGTAAAGACTCATTAATTTGGATTAACAACTTTCGTTAGCACTAAAACAGCGCGAAGTAATGATTTGTTAAGCGTACATTGAGTACAAAACATGTGACTTATCAATATGGTCTCGGAATTTAATAAATGGCGTCTCTTAGTTTTACGTGTTCGTATTAAGAAATGGTTATATTTTATTTTAATGCATTAAAAATTACGAGTGGAAGGAAATGATGTAAAAAAGAATTGCTATAAAATCAATATAGAACAATAGAGGTGTAGATAGAAACTCGATAACCATAATTTCGTTACACCGCAATCCAAGGAACAATCAAGTTTCGTAGAATATCTAATTATCCACTTAAATAACAACTGCGAACAAAACTTCATCGCACTATAATTGGAATGAGTTTAAGGGTTGTCACCGAACTCGACACTTATATTATAATATATTATATATACGAAAACCGATATGTATAACTAGTTACAGAAAGTTTACACGAATAAGATTTCAGAAGCTTATATTAAATTTATTTCGTATTAGTTGGAGACTTTATGACTTACGTAAATCAAGATAAAGACCTAAAATAAAAAGTATCAAATTTAGTTCAATACACTAGACGAACTGTGTGGTTTCGTCTGCGTTTACTGCTATTGACCTGCTACTACGAGTTGTAATTCAATACTGATGATGATGATGGTGGTAATGATGATGATGATGATTATGATGATGATGATGGTGGTGGTGATAATGATGTCAATTGGCTCTATCAGGCAAAAAAATGAAACAAACTTTCGGGTTTTTTAAGACTAGAATAGATAGTGTGATCTGAACTTAGTGGAAGGAGTCTTTAGAAGAAGGGTTGACGCTTAATTGATAATATAATAAATTTGATTATTAAAAATAAAGCTACCACCGATTCGGAATGTAGATTCTGCAGAGAAGAATCGGCACAAGAGACACAACCCTGTGATAGGTATATAAACGAATGAACAGGCTGTCAGTGGAATCTTAATAATAGAGTTCCGTTGGTAATATTTGACTATGGTAACATAAAAAATATAACTTCTTGTATATCGAGATTTTGTTTCTCACTGCGTCAGCCCTATTATAGCCTAGTTCATTACAGCCATGAGAAAATGAAATTTATTATAGAATTGCCTAAACATAAATTCGTCTTTTTATTCGATTTCAAAAAAAAAGTGCTTAATTATACTGAACGATTTTCTTTCTATTTGACGATTTTTCCCCCTGTTAAGTTGATTATTTTAAGGGTCAACCAATCTTCTATGATTGATGCATAAAATCTGAATCAGCCTGTAAAAATGCCACTGCTGGGCAAAGGCCTCTTCTCCATTTAGGAAAAGGGTTGGAGCTTAATCCACCACGCTGCTCCACTGCGGATTAGCGGATAATTACCATGAGTAACATTCGTTATCAGATGTATGATGTATGATAAAAACCGGAACCGCCGGCTTTACGTGCTTCCGAAGAACGGTGGAGAGACCCATAAGAACATATACATCCAGATCGAAAACAAATATTTATACAGATACAAATTTCTCCGAGCGGGAATAAATGCGTAAATGAATTTCCCATCGTTAAAAAAAAAAGAAGATTGTTATAGTTACACAGCACCAACTCATATGCTAGTGGTTGCAGTTTAGATTTCTTCTCAAGGCAATTATTATATAGGCAATAGAGATGTTTTTCGTTGTCTGGGCGTTTGTGTTTATGTTCTGTTTTGGACAGACACAGGATTTCCTTTCTAATGGAAACTGTAGAGTGTAAAACATGTATTTATTTGAAGTAGTTTTTTCACCAGTTGAAAGCGTTTACGTAACCCTAATTTAGCAGCAATATGAATCATTGTATCATACCCAGATCAAATCAAACATCTGTCAATAGTTTATAATAACTTTTATTACAAGCGTAAGCACGTAACTGTTAGCTGAATACCTTGTCACTGCATCAACTCATCATCGATAATCTTAATAGTCGTGAGTATTATAAAAAAAAAAGAAACTTAGTTTTAAGTTCTTTACAGAAGTGATTAAAGAACATGTGCTAAATATGAAACTATTTTTCGACAAGAACTAAAATGGAACATCATCATCAGCAAAAACATCATATAAATCTGGAACTGGCCACAAAAAGCTTAATTCCAATTTAAGATCTGAAAGCAGATTAAATTCAGTGCAAATCTTTGGTCCTGATTTTAATGCTACTAGATCAGCCATTGGATCTTCACTGCTGAACGTAGACCTCCGTTATCTATCTAGGAGGTTTGCCAATATTCGCCTCGCTTGGCAGGCAGGTTGGCGAGCACAGTGTGTTGTAGCAGAATAATATGGTGACGCTGCAGCTCATTACCATCCTGGTTGGAGCACAGTTGTTCTACCACTATAGCCTTAGTCGCCTTTTACGACACCTCGGCAAGAAAGAAATCGGAGCTATTCTCCTCTGCCGGTCATCTCACGACTGATATTAATAAGTTGGGATTTACTAATTTACCATTCCATATTTTATATCTGTGTATTAATTGAATTTATCTTAGTCCTTAGAAAACCTAGTAACTAATAGTCTTTTATAACCTGAATATTTAAATACCGAATGAATAGTAAGTGATTTCTTTAAGGGGAATTTCACACAATTAATTTTGACTCAAACAATATTAACTTATCAAATGTCAATTACCGACTGCTCAACGTGAGCAATGGGGCAGTAGAGATAGAAATTTAAATAAATAAATATCATGAACGCAGAACATTTATAAAAATATTGTTAATAAAATAGACATTTGTTTTTCGTAATAGACATTTGTTTTTTTTTTCAGTTTCAGTCAATAATGAAAATCTTAATATTTGTATATAAATAAACAGATTATAATAATAATTACCAAGAAATATTATTTAATTTCTCAACAACAGGCTGAGAAATAGCGTATCGAAATCACAGAGTAAATATAAAATGAAATACACGGAATCTAAAAAGACATAAAATAAAAATATTTGTTTACACGCTTGCTTCTGTTAATTTACCAAATAAAAGAATACTTACAACACGCTGTTTTAAATCACAATTTTTAAGGTCGCCATCGAAATGATTAAGAAATAAAAATCTGTGACATTTATAAATGTAGAGGTATTTTGTGACAGCGTGGTGAATTAAGCTGCATTCTTCTTTGTCGTGGGAAAACAGTTCTTTGCCAATCAGTATGAAGCTTACAGACTGTTATATATACATATATGATAGTACGAATCACTGCTTCGCCTTACAGTTGAAAACCTTAAATGAAACCATTCGAGTGTTATAACATCTAAAGAAATTAGGACTGAGGCTTAATATTTACTCAAATGTAATAATTTTGTGTCAGCTTTTACTTTAAGAACAAAGAAATGGTTATCAGTTATTACTATAAAAAGATAAGATATATATTTTTTAATTATATAATATAAGTAAGTACGTGGGTCAGTTTCCTGGTGATGAACATGCAAAAGCAAAACTTTCGGATTGAGTACCACATTATGGTGTTAATATTTTATTACAAATCTACTATCATTTTTTTTTTTTTTTTGTATTGTTAGCTGTTTATAATTTTTATAGATAAAATTATTATTATAAATCAAGTAGGTACGTTGAATATATCGATAACGAAAATAAATATAATAGTTTGTATATGTAGTATTTGCTAATACCCCCCCCCCCCCCCCCGTCAAAATTTTACGTAGTTATTCATAAATATGTTTTTAAACGATTTTTGGCAAACAAAAACTTCAAAAAGTGTAGTCAGTAGTAGTAATAGTGGCAGTGTAACAAAGTGTTGTCACCTGTAAGCTTAAAAAGCGCTAAACGCTGCGCACTATTTTTAAATATAGCTCGAAATAGGGCGAGATTTCTCTAGAGGATATTGATTACAAATATAAGAAATTTATGATTCTGTATTATTTAAAAATAAGAAAATACAAGAAAATTAGCATATAGGTATAAGTATATATGTATAAATGCACTTGACTGTAACTCGACATACACACAAAGTAACTGTATTTATACGAGTTTGACAGACACAACACAGCAAGCAATTACTCGTGATCGATAATCGTAATCTGGTAATCGATCTTAATAATAATACTATTAAGATCACTTTGGTCGATGGTTTTCTTTTTCTCAAATTATATTTAATAATTTACTAAGTTAGCTGTTTATAATTTTTATAGATAAAATTATTATTATAAATCAAGTAGGTACGTTGAATGTATCGATAACGAAAATATATATAATAGTTTGAAATAGTGTTTTTGAATTAGTTATAGTGTCAATACTATATGTATATCGAATTGAGGGTCACACATCGAATGAGAGGAAATATTTCAATCTACGAGTTACGTTGTATTATTATGACCAAAATAGGAACCAATTCATCAGACTCAACCAGGATAGACTTGTGTACCAAAATACCTCCAGAAAAGTAGTGCGAAAAAAATCTATTCTGTAATTATTTATAGTTAGGAGATACATTAAGAATATCACAGGCATGCGGTAATATTTGACAACCGTTCTGCTGTAGTGGTGCGAATAGTCACGTCGACGCCGTCTGTTAAGGGTTCGATTCCCGCTCTGGGCAGATGTTCTTTTGAGTCGTAAAGCTATTAGTTACGGTTGTATCATTGACATCTGATAGCGATCATTACTCGAGGTAGAGAAAAATGTGGATTAGATTCCAACCCTTTTTCTATATGGAGAGGAAGCCTTTACCCAGCAGTAGGTCGTTTATAAGCTGATTCAGTTCAGCAATTATGGCTTCACATACTTCTAATAATAAGAAACTATGATCTGCTCTTCAACATCATCTCTCGTCATTTTTATCTGTCTGCTTTTAATATGTACATTATGTATTCATAGAATATAAGTTTTGAATACTAAGCGGCGAAATTTTTCTCCTTGAAGTGATTTTGATGGGACATATTTACAAGATGTTTATGCAACTAATATATTTTTTTTAACTTTACAAGATATAGCGTAATATAGACAAAAGTACACGGTTGAATTCACAACTTCTCTTTTTTTCAACCAATCAAAAATATTTACAAATTATTTGTATTCTCTATTAGACATGGTTCATTAAAAACATTAATCATCACCTTTAAAATAAAAAAGTAACAAACTGTTTTAATAAAATTATATTATTTTCATCAATGCTCCGGAGTCATTCGTACAGTTATCACCCGTGTACAATTACTCTGTGTTAAAATATCTATAGTTAGTTTAAATTAGAAGCAATTTAAGATCAAGCTAGTTACAGTGATAACAGTTCGTCGGTGACGTCAATTTTTCAAAAAAGATAATAGAGTTTAGTGCATGAACTGAAGTTATTTCACGTTAACATTAAAATATTTTTAAATCATAAGTGATCAGCTGGTGGGTAATTGACAAGTAACTTTACGCTCAGTGCACGGAATTCTCACAGTTCCCTAGCGCGCAGAAGTGACATTATCGTGTGCTTCAACGAGCGGTGACGCATTCGAAGTGCTGCATCAAAGAGTAGCGACACAGACCGTACAAAATTTAAAGCGTTATTACATTGCCTCTGGGAGGACAACTCCATAAGGAAATTTTATTTGTTTATTCTATCATTTTGCTGTTGAGTATATAAACAATTTTTCTTATTATGGCTAGTGAAGCTGTACAATGGGGTTGCTGCATCAATAAGCATGGAATAGACATAGAAGAAAAATCTTTAAAGTGTCCAACTTGTGGCAAATATTATCACTGCGCCTGTATATCTCTTAAAAAACCTCCGAATGATATAAATACTTGGAAATGTCCGTCGTGTAAGTCGAGCACCCCGAAAGCATACAGGAACGACTCAACACCAATTCGCAACGTCTCTACGAGCAGAGGCTCCAAAAGACAAGCCACAGGATCCCCCTCACCTCCTTCGTTGCCAAACGATATAAATGATATTCACGTCGTTATAAGGGAAATTATACAGGAAGAATTCAGCGGAATGTTAGTGAAGATGAATGAAACCATTATCAGCACGATTAACCAGGAATTAGAACCATTAAAGAAGGAAATGCAAGGAATTCGAGACTCAATATCCTTCATGAATGATAAGTTTGAAGATATAAAGAAGGAACAACAGTCCTCAAATGAGAGTGTCAAGAAATTAGAATTAGAAAATATAGAACTCAAGACCACAATACAACAAATAAGCGAGAGACTTGTCAATTTGGAGCAGCAGTCCCGATCAAATAACTTAGAAGTGCAATGTGTACCTGAAAATAAGAATGAAAATGTATATAATATATTAACACAACTCTCACGTGTAGTAAATTATGAAATAAATGATAAAGACATCTTGCACTGCACCCGTATCGCTAAGACAAATCCATCTAGTACTCGCCCTCGCTCAATAGTTGTCCAGTTGGCTTCAACAAGGCTGCGAGATCAGTTGTTGGCTGCAGTTGTCAACTACAACCGGATCAACCCACAGGAAAAGCTAAATTCTTCCCATCTCGGATACGCTGGGCTTAAATCTCCTGTATACGTTGTGGAGCATCTGTCACCAAATAACAAAGCTCTTCATGCAGCTGCTAGGATTAAAGCAAAGGAGATGAACTACAAGTACGTGTGGGTCAGAAACGGTAAGATATTTGTGAGGAAAAGTGAAGGTGCTGAACTTATTCAAATCAGGAACAAAAATAGCTTAAGTAAAATTATATAAATAAGTTTTTTTTCTATTATCATATTTTGTTGCATGTATAGATCTACTATTTGTAAAATTCAGTTGCAATTCAATTTATAATATTTATTATAATTTTTGTTGGCTTAATTATATGCATGTGTTGACAAAAACTTGTATGAATAATAATATAGTGTACTGTAAGCTTTTTGTTAAGCTATATGAAATCTGCAGAAGTGATAGGGTCATAGTTGAATTTTGGTATGTTGAGAATGATGTTGGGGTGTTTATCGGGGCAATTACCATTAGTAAGCAAATTAGCTCCATGTATATTGACCACTGGCAGCGTAGGTATGTGAATATCTTGGTTACTCTCGATATATCTTTATACAAAAATTCGCGTAACTTGGTTCATTTTGCGGATATATTACCACTTAATCAGAAATACACTTTAATACTAAATGAGAACATTACATGTACAATGATTATGTATGTATCTCGACTTGTAATTGTGTATAATAGGCAAACGCTTAATTATAACAATGCTTCTGATATTTATTACAGTAAAAATCGTGCCTTATCACCTAATAATTTGTGTCTCATACTTGGAAATAGTCGTACCTTGTTTGTGCTGAGTGCGACCCTCTATACTTGCAGTTTATACGACACAATTCGATTCTAACCTGTTGAACAACGAACTTGACTCCTATAAAATTGCATATGAATCTGTCTGTTACCCGGAGGAGTGTCGGAGTCTTTTGAAGGATAATCCTAATTCTCTAAAAATTCTTACGCAAAATATTAGAAGCATAACATGTAACTTTGATAATTTTAGTACCCTTCTGGCTAGAATGAATCTGTCCTGGGATTTTATAATTTTAACAGAATGTTGGCTTCCATCGGCTAAATACATTCCTATACTGGATAATTATTCCTATGCCATAACTAACAATAATAATACACAAAATGAAGGAGTAGTTGTATATTATAGAAACGATATTAATCCATTAATTGATGAACCACAGTTTGGTGATGCCAATTGCTTAGTTATTAAAATAAATTCTGCCACAGTAATCATTGCCATTTATCGACCACCAGGATATAAGGAGCCTTTAACTTTTATTTCATCCTTGAATTCGCTACTCACTAACTTCAAGCAGTTTCAAAATATTATTTTGGTTGGAGATATAAATATTGACATTGTTCCTGATACTGGGGACCAGCGCTCATGGGACTACCTAAATGTTCTCGCAGGTTTCGATATGCATGCTGGTCACACAACTCCGACGCACAATCGTACTTGTTTGGACCATGTCATGGTTAAATCAGATACAGTATCGAGGTGCTATGTTATTAATTCTTCAGTTACAGACCACTGTGGTGTGGCAGTTCTAATTGACGTAAGTAGAGAAAAATCTACCCCTTGTAAGACAAAGTGCATTGTTGATCAATCTGGATTAGACGCATCGATTAAAGCAATAAATTTTTCACCTTTGTTTACCATGCGCGATGTCAACGAGGCTTCAAGGTTCTTAACTGATTGCTTAACTAAAGCAATACACTCTAATACTAGACATGTCTCTATTGCTGGAAGGAAAAAAATCAAAAAGCCCTGGATAACTCCTGGTCTGTTGAGATGCATGCGACATAGGGACAAATTACACAAACAAACAGTTGAGCATCCGAAGAATGCAACCCTGAACTTAATTTATAAGCGCTACCGAAATTTTTGTAATACATTACTTAAAAAAGTTAGACGGTCATATGAAAGACAATTAATAGGGGAAGCATGCGGCAATAGTAAGAAGCTTTGGGAGACAGTAAATAATATTACGCACTATAAAAAACCAAAAATATCATCCATGGATTTGATTGCACGCGGTAATCCGCAAGATTGTGTCAATAGTGTTAATAAATTCTTCACAAGTATTGGGAAAAATCTAGCTACTAATATAGTAACTAGTAGTACCACCTCTCTGTCAATTAATGCTATTTCTGCCACACCTGGGTCTTTGGTTCTTAGTCCTACTGACGTTTTGGAGGTTAGTAATCTTGTCATGAGCCTAAAAAATAGATGTGCCGTGGGTATCGACCAAATATCTGGCTCACTGCTTAAGAAACATAGCGAGATCCTGATCCCACCAATAACTCATATATGTAACCTATGCATGGAGACGGGTGTTTTTCCCGATATATATAAGAAATCGCTCATTATACCTGTCCATAAGGGTGGTGATAAGGACTGTATTAATAACTACAGACCCATATCGTTGCTTCCCACACTGTCCAAGATTCTAGAGCGATTATTAAACAAGCGGCTAATTGACTACCTTCATAAGCAAAACATCCTCTCGCAATCACAGTATGGTTTTCGTGCAGGAAAGTCAACCGATGATGCGACCCATTGCCTTACTGACTTTATAGCTAGGAAAATGGACGGAGGGGAGAAGGTGATTGGTATCTTTCTCGACTTGGCTAAGGCCTTTGATACGGTTTCTGTTACAACCCTCCTAGGAAAAATGGAAAGATTAGGTGTTCGTGGTGTTTCGCTTCGTCTCTTTACTAGTTATCTTTCAAATCGCTCCCAAGTTGTAAAAATTGGTGACTGGATTAGTGAAGAATTGCCTGTAATTGTCGGTGTTCCTCAGGGTAGTGTCCTTGGCCCCACATTATTCCTCATCTACATTAATGACCTTTTAGAGACAAAATTGTATAATGGAAGATTTGTAGCTTTTGCGGATGACACTGCTCTGCTATTCCATGCTACTACATGGGAAGATGCTTTCCGGTATGCTCAGTTGGGACTGAATTTGGTTACAGATTGGTTAATGTATAACTATCTCTCACTAAATGTAATGAAAACCAAATACATCTGTTTTTCCATGTCTAGACGCGGTCTTCCTACTGGTCATACATTGACCCCGCATTTAGCCTCATGTCTGACTAAGCCGAACTGTCACTGTCCTAATTTGCAAGCTACTGATAAAGTAAAATATCTGGGAGTCATGATAGACTACTGCCTTAACTTTAAACCGCATCTGGATCTTCTGGTCTCAAGAATTAGGAAGCTAATTTACATTTTTAAAATTCTTCGTCATATCGCAAACCACTCTACTATAAGGATGATATATTTATCACTATGTCAATCGCTGTTGGGATATTGCATATCTAGTTGGGGAGGTGCTGCAAAAAGTCACCTTATAAAGGTAGAGCGTGTGCAGAGAGCAGTCCTGAAAGTGAGCGCTTTCCTTCCATTCCTTTGTCCCACTGTTGACGTGTATAGGCACTGGAAGGTTCTAACTGTCCGTCAGCTCTTTGTTTTGGCGGTGGTGCTCCGTAAACATTCTATGCTCCCATATAATCCACAGTTGAATATAAATAAACGAAGAAAGCATGTTGTTTGTATCGGCATGCGATTCAGGACTAAATTTGCCCATAGGTTCTTTTGTTACCTGGGTGACCATCTTTATAATAAAATTAACGCTTTACTAGACATATACCCCCTTACAAAACATGGGTGTAAATTGAAGGTTACAGGAATGTTGTTGGATCTTGATTATGATAAAACTGAGGGGTTAATTCAATGATGAACTAAACGATCCACAATTATGATGTTCAGTTGCGCTGATGGTTGACATGGGATGCTCACACATGCATGCACACAAACACACACACACCCACACACACACACACACACACACACACACACACACACACACACAGAGAGATACCTACACACGTATACATATATACCCCTACACACATATACAATGCAATCAAATGGGTCATAAGATTGGAAATATCACTATTTCTTTTTTGAGAAGCCTTGCATAGATATTAACTTTTTGTCGCAGTGCCATCAGTATGCTAAGTGTTCCGGAGTGGTGCGAGACTGATGACCTGTAATACAGGTATTTCTATACCTAGCATAGGCATCAGACTCGCATCAACATAGAGGAGGTTCAATAATTTAATTTAATTTAATTACTGTAGTAATTTATACTCATTTATACTCATTTTAATGTTAATTGGATAGGATCGATGTTTATCCGAAAGATACGAACCGCGAGCGAAATGATATCCTAATATTATCTTATACTTTAACTTAATTGGAATATTCATTGCTTGGGAAATAAAAAAAAACAACTTTGTAAAATTTCTTTACTCATCTAAAGCTAGAACAATAGTCTGAATTTTGGGTTAATTAAAACATCTGATCCCTAGTATCATCAATGAGATTTTGGGGAAGTTTCCTTTGGGAAGACTGATCACGTCGGGGTCACCAGTTTGGGGTAAAGAGGCTGCCATTGAAAAGGAAGAATCCTTCGACCAGACGGGAGTTGCGTCTGGTGGGCTACTGTGCCACTTAACTTTTGTTGTCGGGTTCTTGTATATATACTCAATCGCTCAGATAACTTCGATAGCGCGATGTAGGATACGTCAGTTCATATGTGGCGAGATAAATATCGCTACATCAATTTCTTCTAATTCGTATATGGCGAGATAGATGTCGCTACAAGATTATGATATATTGTTTAAGTTATACAGAAACGAAGGTGTATATGTGCGTTAATTTGCAAATGTGTAATTTTTGTGTCAGTGATACGCCAGGCGTCGCCCAAGCAACGTGTGTTCTTATCGCTTTAAAAAAAAGTACGGAAAGTACCCATACTACGTGACCCATTTTTAACAATTTCTTATCTCTCTGTCCCCGTCTGTGACCAGCGCTAGTATTTGCTAATAGTCCCCTCCCCCCTCTCAAACTTTTACGTAGTAATTCATAAATATGTTTTGAAACTTCAAAAAGTGTAGTCAGTAGTAGTAATAGTGGCAGTGTAACGTAGTGTTGTCACCTGTAAGCTTAAAAAGCGCTAAACGCTAAGCACTATTTTTAAATATAGATCGAAAAAGGGCGAGATTTCTCTAGAGGATATTGACTACAACTATAAGAAATTTATGATTCTGTATTATTTAAAAATAAGGAAATACAAGAAAATTAGCATATGCCATCAAAAACATAACTTGTAAAAAATCCAAGTCTCGCAACTCAGTTCTTCTACTCTACTGTAAAAAGTTGTGAGATCCATGTATTACCAAGTCGGCTAATTTATTCAATCCCTACTTAAGGGTCCTTCTGTCTTAAGCTATTACGTAATTAGCTAACCTAACAACATATTATATTGACCATATCAATATTAAATTTTTTTAATGTTTTAAATAGATAGATTGACTTGGCAATCGCATGAAAACATAATGTATCTCACAAGTAATGCATACGAGTATTGTATTAAATTAGATTGTTTAGTGCGATTGCCAAGTCAATCTATCTATTTAAAACATTAAAAAAATTTAATATTGATATGGTCACTATAATATGTTGTTAGGTTAGCTAATTACGTAATAGCTTAAGACAGAAGGACCCTTAAGTAGGGATTGAATAAATTAGCCGACTTGGTAATACATGGATCTCACAACTTTTTACAGTAGAGTAGAAGAACTGAGTTGCGAGACTTGGATTTTTTACAAGTTATGTTTTTGATGGCATCTCATTTCTTTTTGTAGATATTACTACTTGTTTTCCTTTCCAGTGTCTTCTACTTCTTAAATACCAACAGTGCATTTTCTTAAAACCTACGCTCTGTCTTATGATCTTTTTTTATTTTTGTATATAATCTTCCTCTTTTTCTTTTCCGGTACTACTTCTTGAGTTTCAGCTATTACTGGTATAGATAGTACTGGTACGCAAGAGTTTTTTGTTTCTTACAGGAATACGATTAACAGATATAAATACGATTAGTAAAATTTAAAAATAAAAAATCTTTTATTTGATCGTCATGTCATACATATTGTGATGTCAAGTTGACAACTTAAGATACTTGACAAGAGAGATAAATTAAGTATGTTTAGCCGGAAACAATATTGTCAGGTTTCTGTCGATTTTTTACACCTAATTCTCCACGAAAATAAACTTTAAAAAATATTTAAAAAAGTATATGTGTACTTATATACGCACATAAGAAGTTATACTTATAATAAATTGATGCTCCGAGTTAACGGTTAGTGCGCGCCATGTATAATAAGACCCTGATAACCCACTAAAAATAAAGTAATCGTCAAGAAGAAGCAAACGAGCTAAAGCTCGATGGGGTTGCGTCGTTTCATTACAGAGTTCCTATGACCACCTTCCAGCTCCATCATCAGATCCTAGTTACCATAGAAAGACAAACTACTCGTCAGGGCGATTCAAACGAGCCCGATTTCGATGAAGTTGTTTCATTTCATTGCGAAGTTCTTATGGCCATCTTGCAGCTCCATCATCAGATCAGACCCTGGTAACCATCTAAAAATAAGTTTCTCGTCAAGACGATTCAAACGAACCCGAACTCGATGTGGTTGTGTCGTTTCATTACAAAGTCCCTATGACCACATTCCAGCTCCATCACCAGACCCTGGTTAACATTGAAAGATAAACTCCTCGTCAAGACGATTCAAAAGAGCCTGAACTCGATGTGGTTGTGTCGTTTCATTGCGAAGTTCCTATGGCCACCTTCCAGCTCCATCATCGGACCCTGGTTACTATCTTGCATTGAAGTACTCGTCAAGACGAATCAAACGAGCCCATACTGGATGGGTTTATGTCATTTAATTAATGAGTTTCTATGGTCATCTTCCAGCTCCATCATCACACCCTGGTTACCATATAGCACCAAAGTACTCGTCAAGACGAATCAAACGAGCCTATATTCGATGTGATTATGTCGTTTAGTTACTGAGTTCCTATGGCCATCTTCCAGCTCCATCATCGGACCCTGGTTTCCAATGAAAGGCAAACTACTCTTCAAGACGATTCAAACGAGCCCAAACTCGGTGAGGTTTTGTCGTTTCATTGCGAAGTATCTATGGCCATCTTCCAGCTCCATCATCAGACCCTGGTTATCATTAAAAGACAAATTGCTCGTCAAGACGATTCAAACGAGCCCGAAATCGATGTGGTTGTGTCGTTTCATTGCGAAGTTATTATGGTCACTTTCCAGCTCCATTATCAGTTCAGACCCTGGTAACCATTTAAGAACAAAGTACTCGTCAAGGCGAATCAAACGAGCCGAAACTAGATGGGGTTGCGTCGTTTCATTACAGAGCTCCTATGACCACATTCCAGCTCCATCACCAGACCCTAGTTAATATTGAAAGACAAACTACTCGTTAAGATGATTCAAACGAACCCGAACTCGATGAGGTTGTGTCGTTTCATTGCGAAGTTTCTATTGCCACCTCCCAGCTCCATTATCAGGTCAGACCCTGGTAACCATCTAAAAACAAACTACTCGTCAAGACAAATCAAACGAGCTGAAACTCGATGGGGTTGCGTCGTTTCACTACGGAGTTCCTATGACCATATTCTAGCTCCATCACCAGACCCTAGTTAATATTGAAAGACAAACTACTCGTTAAGATGATTCAAACGAACCCGAACTCGATGAGGTTGTGTCGTTTCATTGCGAAGTTTCTATTGCCACCTCCCAGCTCCATTATCAGGTCAGACCCTGGTAACCATCTAAAAACAAAGTACTCGTCAAGACGAATCAAATGAGCTGAAACTAGATGGGGTTGCGTCGTTTCATTACAGAGCTCCTATGACCACATTCCAGCTCCATCACCAGACCCTAGTTTACATTGAATGACAAACTACTCGTCAAGACGATTCATACGAGCCCGAACTCGATATGGTTGTGTCGTTTCATTGCGAAGTTCTTATGGTCACTTTCCAGCTCCATTATCAGGTCAGACCCTGGTAACCATTTAAGAACAAAGTACTGGTCAAGACGAATCAAACGAGCCGAAACTAGATGGGGTTGCGTCGTTTCATTACAGAGCTCCTATGACCACATTCCAGCTCCATCACGAGACCCTAGTTAACATTGAAAGACAAACTACTCGTCAAGATGATTCAAACGAACCTGAACTCGATGAGGTTGAGTCGTTTCATTGCGAAGTTTCTATTGCCACCTCCCAGCTCCATTATCAGGTCAGACACTGGTAACCATCTAAAAACAAACTACTCGTCAAGACAAATCAAACGAGCTGAAACTCGATGGGGTTGCGTCGTTTCATTACGGAGTTCCTATGACCATATTCCAGCTACATCACCAGACCCTAGTTTACATTGAATGACAAACTACTCGTCAAGACGATTCAAACGAGCCCGAACTCGATGTGGTTGTGTTGTTTCATTGCGAAGTTCTTATGGTCACTTTCCAGCTCCATTATCAGATCAGACCCTGGTAACCATTTAAGAACAAAGTACTCGTCAAGACGAATCAAACGAGCTGAAACTAGATGGGGTTGCGTCGTTTCATTACAGAGCTCCTATGACCACATTCCAGCTCCATCACCAGACCCTAGTTAACATTGAAAGACAAACTACTCGTCAAGATGATTCAAACGAACCTGAACTCGATGAGGTTGAGTCGTTTCATTGCGAAGTTTCTATTGCCACCTCCCAGCTCCATTATCAGGTCAGACCCTGGTAACCATCTAAAAACAAACTACTCGTCAAGACAAATCAAACGAGCTGAAACTCGATGGGGTTGCGTCGTTTCATTACGGAGTTCCTATGACCATATTCCAGCTACATCACCAGACCCTAGTTTACATTGAATGACAAACTACTCGTCAAGACGATTCAAACGAGCCCGAACTCGATGTGGTTGTGTCGTTTCATTGCGAAGTTCTTATGGTCACTTTCCAGCTCCATTATCAGATCAGACCCTGGTAACCATTTAAGAACAAAGTACTCGTCAAGACGAATCAAACGAGCCGAAACTAGATGGGGTTGCGTCGTTTCATTACAGAGCTCCTATAACCACATTCCAGCTCCATCACCAGACCCTAGTTAACATTGAAAGACAAACTACTCGTCAAGATAATTCAAACGAACCCGAACTCGATGAGGTTGTGTCGTTTCATTGCGAAGTTCCTATGGCCACCTTCCAGCTCCATCATCCGATCAGACCCCGGTAACCATTTAAAAATAAAGTAGTCGTCAAGACGAATCAAACGAGCCGAAACTCGTTGAGGTTGCGTTGTTTTATTACAAAGTTCCTATGACCACCTTCCAGCTCCATCATCAGACCTTGGTTACCATTGAAAGACAAACTACTCTTCAAGAAGATTCAGACGAGCCCACTCGATTAGTTTGTGTCGTTACATTGCGAAGTTCTTATGGCCACCTTTTAGCTCCTCCATCAGATTAGCAACATGTCATCATAATATTGCATTATCACACGGTTATTATTATTATTATTTTGAATCAAATTTAATTTGCAAGATTTGATGACAAACATCGGGACAGGTGAAACTAAATAAAATCTTGTTAAGCTGACACATCAGCGCAATGAAGTAAGTTAGTGTAATTGCGCGGCGCCTACTAGTTAATTTCATGTTGTCGGTTTTATTATTTTTGTCACAATGTGCCCGCGTATCGTAAAAATTAGTCTCATCAAGAAGTATAACTTCTAAATACAAAAGTTATTTTGAGTAGGTAGTACTTATTATTAGTACTTATTATTTCTTTTTTTTTTTTTTTTTCAGTTTTGCCTACTTTAATTCTTTTCGAGATTTTGGTACAATTTCATAAGACATGTTCCATTCTTGCTTTTTCATTCCGTTGACCATTTTAAAAGTTATTTACTTTTATTTACATTGATTTATCCACTGCATATGTAACTTTGTAATTATTATTTTGAATCAAATTTAATTTGCAAGATTTGATGACAAACATCGGGACAGGTGAAACTAAATAAAATCTTGTTAAGCTGACACATCAGCGCAATGAAGTAAGTTAGTGTAATTGCGCGGCGCCTACTAGTTAATTTCATGTTGTCGGTTTTATTATTTTTGTCACAATGTGCCCGCGTATCGTAAAAATTAGTCTCATCAAGAAGTATAACTTCAAAATACAAAAGTTATTTTGAGTAGGTAGTACTTATTATTAGTACTTATTATTTCTTTTTTTTTTTTTTTCAGTTTTGCCTACTTTAATTCTTTTCGAGATTTTGGTACAATTTCATAAGACATGTTCCATTCTTGCTTTTTCATTCCGTTGACCATTTTAAAAGTTATTTACTTTTATTTACATTGATTTATCCACTGCATATGTAACTTTGTAATCCTGTATATTTATATGAGATTACAAAGTTATTTATGCAGTTGGTGTATCTAGAAAACTGGACCGAAATTGCACAATATTTGAATTTTTCCTCGGTTTATATACTAAACACTAATGGTATTCTAAATTTGAAGCTTCTATGTCTGCTAGAAGTGCCTTAGAGTTTTGATGATCGGTCAGTCAGTGAGTGACAAAATCGTTAACTTTGACTAATTATAATTCTTAAACTACTGGTTCAAATTGAATGAAATTTGAAATATACCGTGTTTATACAATGCCTGCGTGGGTATTGAAAATTCAGACTTCTAGTTTTATCCTCAACGAAGTTATAGGGGGTCGAAAATGGCCTGAATTGCTTCGAGAAAAGGATAGTACGGCCGTGCCACTTTTTTTTTTTTGCTCGACTTGGCGGAGGCACTGCCGTGCCTCCAGATATACGTATATGTACGTATATTATAAATGCACTCGACATACACACAAAGTAACTGTATTTATACGAGTTTGACAGACACATAACACAGCAAGCAATTACTCGTAATCGATAATCGTAATATCTTAATCGATCGTAATAATAATTGCATTAAGATCACTTTGGTCGATGGTTTTCTTTTTCTCAAATAATATTTATTAATTTACTGAGTTACTCCTTAAACGTCTCCTTTGACGACCGTTCTAGTGTAGTGGTGCGAGTAGTGACCGCAACGCCTTGACTCAACGCCGGTGGTAGCGGGTTCGATTCCCTCACAGGGCAGATATTTGTATTTGGGCAAATACCTACTTGTTTCCGGTCTGGGAGTATATCCTTGGGGGTATCCCCACCGAATCGAGCACTTAAAGTTATCGGGCCTGGTTGTTATCATTGACACCTGGTAATGATCGTTACTTATAGTAGGAATATTATCTGCTAATCCGCAGTGGAAAAGCATGGTGAATTAAGCTCCAACCTCCTATCATCTAATATACAGAAGAGGGCTATGCCCAGAAGTGAGGCATTTACAGACTGATTCAGACAGGAAATATTAATAGACACATTCGAATGTAAATATTTATAATTTTAATTAAAAAAATAGATTAGTAAAAATAATACCGAAGCAAAAACCAGAGAGAAGTACAGTTAAAAATCTTTTAAAAAACTCTTATTCAGAGCACATTCGCATCACGATTTATAGTCTAGTACATTTAGTTAGGAAACTCACACAATACGCCGTAACGAAGCCGACCTGGTGCTAACTACCTCTATTCAGCTCGAAGATTCTATATAACTAGAACCAACTCGTACGTGTGTTGGAAATGTACGATAAATATGAATGGGATATATTTATCTAACATTATAAAGAATCTTCTATTTTTTCTATTAATTTGATTGTAATTTTACTCCAAGCGATTCTATGTTTTTTATGCAATTATAGCTTTTTTTAACTGAAACAAAAAATCTAATACTCGTATTATTATTCTAATAATCAATTTCCGCGGAAAAGAATTAAAAATCAAGTAGAGAATCACAAAACCACATAGAAATAGTAATATTATAGCTTACATTTTTGTACTTTTGATTAAACAGTATAATGATTTATTTTTCATCAAATATTTTGATAATATCAAATCAGCACATATGGAATCTTTGAAAACGAAAGCGGTTACTCAAGTTTTTCGTTCGTTAAAACCCTTTTGTGTTTACAAGTGAGTGTCAAAACTTTATCTATACTTAGAACTAAATTGTAATAGGTCCAATTTTGTGCGTTGAAGATATTTCAACAGTTTTTTTTATTTTTTCGGTGTTAATCTATTAACGGTAATGGACCCAAAATATATTCTTATCTTTTGTCTGTCTGTATCTTAGCAATGCGTCATGCTGAAATGACTGAATGAATTTGAATAAAACTTGGCATGATTCGAGTTCATACCACGAATTAGGATATTGTATACGTTTTATTCCAAAATTCTAGTAGGATTAAGAAGAGAAGATTGAGATAGATTTTTTTTTAAATTTACATTCACACATTTAGTACAAATATTTGTTTCTGGATTGGGTGTACGTCCTTGTTGATCTTCCCATCATGCCTTGACGAGCATGTAAAGCCGTCAGTACCGATTTATATCGTAGAGATAGCGATAAATTTATTACTTAATTATGGTAGGAAAATTCAAAGATGGATTAAGCTCCAGCCCTTCTTCTACATGCAGATGTCTTTGATCAACAGTATGACATTTACAGACTGATTAAGTCCAGTTCTGCTCACTTGGTACTCTGTGCAAAAAATGTTAAGAATACATATAACAAACATTACATATAATACGCCAAGTTATATACTCGACATAAATTATGAGACACCAACCAATCTGAAATAGTTTATTAATTTTTCGTTCCTTACATAAAACATTTTATTGAAATAGGTTATATATTAGTTACATGGTCTTTCTAATAACACATTATTTCAGACTGAATTATGACTTGTCGAGTTTTACAATTTAAATACTTAAATAATGCAACGAGTGACAAGCGTCTAGCCTAATTTAACATTTGGACATACTTTTATGCAATACATATCTGATTTTTACATAGCATTAAAATGCTAAATTGCTAAGATATATAATATAAAATGCTAGATAAATTAGCACCGAATGAATTGGCGTCGTAAGATTCAAACTTATTATTACATTAAAGAATAGTCGATCTATATTCAGTTAATGATTACACCTTAAGTCTTATACTTGTATCCTTTTTTTTTAAAATTGGATATATGTACTCGTACATACACATCCGTGACTAATAACATCAATCACGAAAACTTGTCCTTCTAGAATATTCAATGACAGACAGTATTACGTAACACTAATAATGTCTTAGAAAAAAAGTCGATTCTAGGGTCTTTTTTCTGTAACTTGAGGAGCGTAAAGGAAAGACAATTTCGTTCATTCGTTCATTGATTTGGTTTAATGTATTTCAGAGCAAATTTTTTCTGTTGTAACTTTTATTACGTCATGACATATAAATTACTCGACAAAGCTGCATCAAAAATGTGAAAAACTAAATTCATTAATACCACATATCGCACTTTGTTGTTAACATGTGCCTGTCTGAATCTAAATTATTTAGTTCGTATAACAAGTATTTGTTATTTCAATCGTACCAATGAAACAAGTATATTTACTGTTATGGTTAAGATATTATGTAAATATTAAAAATAAATACATTTTAGAAACTCAGAAGTTAGAACAATTATTACAACAAATATATTGTCCCTTAGTTTATATGCAAGTCCTCTGCCCAAAGGTTGCCTGTAAGAGATCGTTGTATTAGCGATAAGGCCGCCTATTGCAACTGATACAAGTTGATTGTTTTAAATTCTATGTATTGTTCTTTTGTGTATTCGTGTACAAAAAGAGTAAATAAATAAATATATAAATAGTCTATCTTATTACACATTCAATCTATACTAATAGACTATCGAACATAACTTCTAGTTATTTGATTAAAAGTCTATACCGGATTTTATCGCGTTTATTAAAAATGAACAGTAACTGTAAAGGGTCCGAAACGTCGGGAAATAATTTAATTTAAAATATTGTTAAACTGTAAAGTTTTTAATAAACGCGATAAAATTCGGTATAGACTTTTAATCAAATGAGTAAAATTCGCGTAAATATAAGAGAACAGTATAACTTCTAGTTTTAATTTATTACAATATCTACCGTTTATGAAATATAACAAAGTTCACATTTTATTTTTCATATCCTCTCTCAAAAGAATCATACTAAATTTCAGAGTTGAAAGTATTCAGTGTTTTAGCTAGTTGTATGAACTACAATCGTATTTAATTTCATTTTAATACATAGAGTAGTTTTGAAGTGGTGCACGACCTAGATACAGGCAGACAAACGGACAGTCAAAAATGAAAGAAAAAATACTATTTTGTCGATTACAGAGTGGCCTCAAATTCCATTTACAGAATTGGACCTGACATAATTTTATTATAATTATATATTACATAAAACAACGTTGTATGAATCCATTTACATATTTTAAAAATCTATTTGCGCGAAATAGCAGTTAATATAATTAATAATTCAATATTCTCGTATGCTAACAACATAATAGTAGAGCAAAAATATCAACAACTCGAACATGTGTTGAAACGCTAAGCGGAAAAAAACTTTATAATAAAAAAAAGTATTCGAACACTGAATGAAAACGTGTATGTACGTATAACATTTAAGCACCCAAATGGAAAATCACAAAATAAACAAAACACTTACCTACCTGCATCCTAATAAACTTTTCGACTAGTGCACCTATTCACGAACTAACTTGAACTAAGCTACTTCTACATGACGTAGGCATATTGACTAGTCTGGAGCAATCGCAACTGGTAGAGTCTTATTGATATTCTACATATTTTTGTATAACGGGTCTTATAGTGATAACAGTGTTAATATTAGCTATGTACCGTTTATTTATTACTTAGTCTTCCTACAAAGAATTACACGAGAAAATAATAAAATTGTAAATTTATTAAATGTGAAAATTAAGAAACATTATTTGCTTACTTTTATGATGCTATGATTCTTGTCTTATTAAAAATGTTTATGCATAAACTAACAACTTCAACAAAACGTTTTCAACTAATCTATTAGTCATTAAAACAACACAAGTATAACTATGATGGAAACCAAATATGATATAAAGAATAACGAAAAGAAGTAAGAAGGATAAAAATTGCAATTGCAATTTATATGTGACAGCAATCGAGTGGTGAACGAGCGATAATGAAACGAGCTCTCGTAAGCAATTACAAAAAGAAAATATTCAATTATTTTGTATCGCGAACGATATCTTACGCGTTATAATTAAAATGGTCATAACGATCGATTACACTATTTATATATTTATTATTTTTTACTGAGTTTTTTTTCTCCCACCAAAAGCCTTTTTTTATAGAATTATTTAACTGATAATGTATTTTTTATATATTCGTAGATCTCAAAATAAGTCTATTAAAACATATAATTATACAGATATTAATTAAATATTTCAATAATTTATTAAAATATCGGTTAAAAATGGAACATAAATAGCTCTTATATAGCTCACCTAGATCTCAGCTTTAAGAGAACTTAGTTGAAAACCCAGTCGTTGGAGGATATTACATAACTTTAGGACACTAGTTCGCAAATACTTGCAACTTACGAACTCGGAAATGCTCTTAATATAGGTTAAGGAACATATATTCATAATAAAACTATATTCGTAGTAAACCTTTAAGGATAAATATTCTGTATAATTTCTGGAAATGTCTGATCTAAGAATAAGACTAAACTAAAAGCACGGTCATGTTATAAAAACCACTAATTTAAAATGTATATCATATATATTGCATTTAATGTCTATAACATTACTCGTCAAATTTTTTGTATAAGTACTGTATATCAGCCTGTAAACAACCTACTGCTGAGCCAAGGCCTCTTTTTCCTATAGAAGAAGGGTCGAAGCTTAATCGACCACGCTGCTCGACTTCCAGAAACACAAATATCTCAACCAAGCGGAAATCGAACCCGCGACCGCCGGCGTGCGGTTTGTGGGTATACTCGCACTACTACACCAGAACGGTCAAAAATTTTCCTACTAATACTAACGATTATTATCATCATAACTAACGGGAGCCACGGTTACATTTATAATATTAAAAGTGGAGATCCATAAGGACCGATTCCGTACTCAATAAAATATATATGAAATTCAAAATATTTCTTTAAAGTAAATAATTTAGTTGACCAAAACGTTTTCTTTTATTGGCTGTCCACAAAATAGATGTGTGTCATGGTCTGGCATTTTTGTTTGTGTTCACTGTGTTTTCGGATCCGCAACACAGGTTCTACTGCTCTCCACTGCGCGTTACGGATAATATCCCTACCATGAGTAACGATCATTACCAGGTGTCTATGATAACAACCGGGACTGTTCGCGTGCTCATTCGCGCCTTGAGTCTAGGTGTAATATATATTGATTTATATACGTATTATTTAAATGTATATTTATTATATAAACAAGTATATCAGTTGGCTATTACTTAAACCACACGGTTAATGTCTACCTTGGACCTACATACGACCGTGTAAGTCAAATAAAAAAAGTATTTTTTTTTTAAATAACAGCAATATATCTTACATAACCACTTATATTGTTATCAAGAGAAACCATTAATATACTCTAGTTAAAGAGCATATTAATTTAAACGCAGTAATTAGCCCTGTTCCAACTCGAGAACAATGTAGAAGTGCATTCGTACCAACTCTTCGTTTACAATCAAAATAATGCAAGCTTGTATGGAGAATGCTATTATTCTTTACGTTTATTCCTTTTTTCCTAATATAACTACATTCTTTTTTTACATTATACATGAGTCATAACGTATCTAAAATAAATACTTAAATAAAAAATTAAAATAATTTTGTAATTTTAAATGATTTTTTAGAACTGTAAATGGATTGTAATATTTTACATATCGGATTATCATATAAGAATTATTTTTAGCATAGGTCCTGAAATTCTCTTGATTAATTAAAAATAATTCAAAGTATGCCATAAAATTAATTTTTTAATGTTCATTTCGGGTTTTATTCTGAGAGCAAATTAAAAAGATTGAAAATGCAATATAAACAAACATAAATGAAAAATAACTTAAGACGTAACACACGGTCTACTTTTTTTTAAAATGCATGCTCCTTTTTTTTCGTGACGCGTTGATGAATATATGTCTACAAAGATATACCTACTGCTTAAAAATATTCTTAAATTTGTATCTTCTAACCAAGTTCCTCTCTTTACGGAATCGATATCGAATAAGTTATTAGTTATTCTAACACGTGTCAAATGTCACTATATAAAGAATATAGAAAAAAAAAAACATTTTTTCCTTTACTTCATTTTGCGTTATTTATCGTAACGAGACATGGAGTCTTTCAAGTACTCCGATCCAAATAACATAAGTAAATACGTAATATTATTAAGTTACAGACAATAAAATTGTATATTATCAACAAAAGTTAATTATTTATATTAGATTAGCATAATCGTGACATTACTCCTCAAAATTTGTTTTTAATTAGCGACACTATCGTATGTAATTGTAGTGCAGGTATAGTTTTATGCTCACGAATATATCACAACGCCTGTATTCTTAAATAAATTAATTTTTCATTAGCATCAAATTTAAAGAAGTAACAGTAAGCTTTATAGTTATTACATCAATATGATCGACCACCAGAGCGACAGGTTCAATACAGACTCTGCCTCTAACGGCTTCCGATGACTCTCATAAAGTCGTCTGCCAATCTCGCGGACAGCCTTCCGGTGCTACGCTTGCCGGTACGTGGTCTCCACTAAAAAAACTTTCTACTCAGTTCTATGAGCTATGTAGGGTACATGCTACAGCTGCCACTTCAGCTTGCAAATCCATTGGGCTATGTAGGCAACCTTCGTTCATCTGCGGATCTCGTTATTTCTGATTCGGTCTCGCAAAGAAACACCAAGCATAGATATTGCTCGCTATGCGACTTGGAGCTTGTTTAAAAGGCCCATAGTCAGAGACCACGTCTTAGTTTTTAAACAGTTCTATTCATATGCATATATTTCTAAAGGATGGACATAACGCCATAATAAAAAAAAATATTACTTTGATCCATTGTCCCCATCTTCGTCTTTCCCAGGTGTCATAAAAGGTGACTAAGGCCACCACCAAGATGGTGATGGGCAGCAGTGCACCATATTCTCAGACAACACACTCCGCTCATCAACCCGTTTGACAAGCGTGGCGAGTATTCGCAACTACCCTCATAGATGATGGGAGATGACAATATTCAACAATGGACATCCATCAGCTGATATAGTGGTGGTAGATAAAATATTACACTATGACTCATAGGAGAAATAAACATTTCCTACGAATAACTGTTAAAATTAACATAGATAAAACCGCGCAGGACTGCATGTATATAATAAATTCGCAAACAGTTCTCAGTCAGGATTGATATTGATTTAATTTATGAATTTTATTAAGACTTGCGTTATTCAATTTAAAATTCAATGTGATTTTAAATGAGAAAAATTGAGCGTCGCAGACAAAATCGACAAAAAATGAAACGGCGATGAAAGTTAATTGAGGAGAAATTTTAGATTAGCTTTATTTTTGTGAAAATAAAAGGTTTGTAATCTTAATTACATAACGAACTCTAAATCATTTGAATTTATGACTTTGTCCTTCGTGAGCGATAAACAGCGGTAACGCATAGCAATACGACCCGATGCGTAAATGTCAAATGTTTATTATGCTTTACATTGCCGTGTTAATTGAAGTCAGTTGAAAGTTTTTTTTCGTATTATGTCGTATCAGTTCGCATCGCGTCGCGTAGGGTTACGTTTTGAGTTGAGTGACGTCGATACGCGTCACGTTAAATCACATAGTAATCTCGGGGGACTTAGGTGGTGGGTGTCCGAATAATTCGGACACCCATGAAAGATCATGGACGCTGTAAAGGATCCGAAACGTCGGGAAATAATTTAAAATATTGTTAACTGTAAAGTTTTGAATAAACGCGATAAAATCCGGTATAGACTTTTAATCAAATGAGTAAAATTCGCGTAAATATAAGAGAACAAAATTTGTGTATATATGTCATTGTACATATATGTGTGTGCCGTAGTATGTGTAGTGTTCTCTTTAATTAATTTAATGTATTTTTTGAGCATTATTCTAAGAAATATTAGCATTCTGCACTTCTTCTCCTAAACTCTAACTGTGCCAAATTTCATACTTCTCCGTCCGCGTAATTTTCGTAAAAAGGAGTACAAAGTTTTGCTTCACGTATTAATATATAGATAGCCGGGGTTGCGCCTAATACAATACAGTACGATTACAAATATTGTTGTATAACCTACAATGATTACTAGAAATTGATATTTTCGCGTTAGTTCATATTGAGGGTATCGAGTTGAACTGTGATAACCTACACCAAAAAAGGCGAAATTAATTACTAATTCAAATGACTTAAATTTTTAATTTAATATTCGTACAGAAGTAAATAGCAAACCCGAAAACGAGTTGCAAAGATTTATTTTATACACTAAAACTCCTCAAGCGACCAAGGAACTTGTATGTAAAAAAAAAATAGATTTTTTTTTTTGTAAAAGTGTGTTTCCTAATATAATCCCTAGGATCTAGTACGTCATAATCCACGTGCAGCAGAAATGTTCAGTACATTTCATAATCAACAGTTAGAATTTTTAATTACATCCTCACGGGATTCTCTGTATATTCTTTTTTCCGAACACGAAGTTATATTTTATTTTTTCTCACGTAAACTTACCTGCGTCGCACAGCGTCGCGATGGTGAGCAACCAAATGAAATTCATTTTCAATGCTCTCCTGGAACAAGATTTTTCGAATTAGAAAATGTATATTTAGATTTTTTATGTTAAGATTTAAGAAATATATTTATAAATAGATTAAGAAATTCTTTCAAGTCCATTTATATAAACATACAAATTGAAAAAATAGGGAAAAACCTGATAATACCAGTTCAAGATGCAATTAAACGGTTTATAAAAAATAAAAAAAACAACCTCACAAATAAAACTTTATACAATTACCTATAGATAAATTAAATATAATACCATATAATCAATATAATAATAGAAATAAAATTCTTGGAATTATTATTACGCATAATAAAATAATGTCGTATGCCATGCGGTGACACTACGCAATGCCTATTCCGAATTGTTTCGGTTTGTCCGAAATTCCGAGGTGTCGTAAAAGGTTAGTCAACTTTTACGACGGTCCCTGTAGTCCAAGTAACTGTACACCAACCAGGATTGTGATGGGCACCACCACAACCAGCAGCCATAACCAGCACCAGACCCAGCAGCGTCAACATGTCCTGCTACAAAACATTTCCCTCGCCAACCCACCTGCCAGTCGTGGCGGGTATTGACAAAGCCGCCCAAAGATGATGGGGAGGCCTACGTTCAGATGTGGACATTTAACAACTAATATGACTGTAAAAAAATATTCGTTAATTTGATAACGGATTCCTAAAAACGGAAACACGAAAAAATTCCAGAAATTTATTTTGCTAATGAAAAGCGGGTTGCGGAAAATTTTTAATGAGACAAGCAAGTGTGAAGTTTTTTTTTTTTGCATTTCGTATTTTGAAGAGCACACTAAATACAGTTTTTTTCCTTAATACGACTGACAAGATTATTTTTATTTAATATATTTTAATAGTCTGTAAATATCACGTTTGGGCAAACTTCTCTTCTTCTCATTCAATTATAGCTTAGTCGTCCATGCTGTTCAGTTGTGAATAGTCAAATATAAACATAATACAGATTTTTTTTTCGAGACCAAGATGATTTCTTTTTGAAATTTCGAAGCCTAATTTTAGCAGTACTAGTTTAGATTTAACGATGTGATGATAAAATGTGATTTCCAGATATATTAAAGAATAGTTTTCATTGTGAAATTATCAAATGAAAATTGATTGATTAAACAGCATTCAGACTGGAACGCCAAATGCCACATACACATTTCGAGACGAGGGAAGCAGTTTTTTCACAAAACGAATCAAAATTTAAATATATTAGCAGCACTTAGACTTAGCAGTAAATATTTGCTAGTAAGCAATGCTGAGGCAGAGACCTAATTGGCCTTCTTGTATTTGTTTTTTTTTATGTTTTTAATATTCTAATCTTACTGCTGTATTCCTTTTTTCTCTTATTTAATTAATTAATTTATTTATTTTTCTGTACAAGATGTAACTGTATTATTATGAGGCCAATAAATAACCTTTTTTTCCTTCTTTCTTTCTTTTTTTCAAATTATTAAATAGACAGACTAGCGTAATGATCATAACTACTGGTTGAAACGCTAGCGTTAACGAATTAGAACCTCATTCATAAAAAAATGTTGGTATTGATTGATTGATTCAGCCTGCTGATATAAATGTATTTAAACCTTTGAAAATAGAATGAAAAATTCATCACCACACCAGCCGTTTGATGTCCATTGCTTAGGCCTCCTCTCTTGGACACGCTTGGTAGATGGGTTGGCAAGCGCAACGTGTTGTGGCATGATCCTGTGACGCTGCTGCCTATCACTATACTGGTCGGTGTTCACACCACTATGGTCTTAATCATCTTTTACGACACCTCGGCAAGAAAGAGATCGTGATTATTCTTCTCTGTTAGTCACCGCGCGGCTGAATAGGCCATAGAGAAGTTGGTCGTATTCTGTTTGTTTCTGTGTTTTGTGCGTTTCCGAATCCTATCGTCAAAAATATCGGTCCTCCGATTTTAATACGTCGTAACCTACAAAATTTTACATTTCCACTTTTTTTGAAAAATGGAATCATTGCAAAAATGTGCAGCTTATGTGAAGTTTTTAGAGGTCAAATTGTTTATTTCGTATTTTTAAATAAATATTCTAATATGTCGTATCCCACACGTAGACTTTCGCGCATTTTAATAACACAGGTAGTAGTCGTCAATTCGTTGTAAATATTTAATCGAAAAAAAAAAAAAAAATTTACTTCAAATTTTACTACTGCTACTTATGCATTAAAACAAACGTCAGAAAAAATACTAATTTTCTTTCGTTTGCGACCATGAAACGTTTTTTTTTGTCTACTGAAATTTTTCCCAAATGTGGAATACGTCATATTAGAATGGTAGTATCGATATTTATTTACACAAATGTATTAAACTTTTATTCTTCACCAATTCTTAAATAATAATAAAAAATATTCATTATTAAATTTATCATGATTTATTCGGGAAATATTAATATTACAAATGCGTAAAATCTGCTACCCCCTTCAGTCTAAAAGTAGCACATGAGTTCATAGAAGCTAGGTCGGCTGAGCAGAAAATTCATTTACTCACATTAACTCTAGTAATTGGACTGAAACATTCACGTGTAACTTTGCACTTACTGAAGGCGTTATTATATAATTTTATGAAATGTTATAACAAATATGAAATATTTTTATATTAATCGTTACTTAATAGAAAAATATTGCATTAATATTGCTTTTCAAAAACGAAAAAACTTTTACTTAATAATATTTAGAAATAAAACTCAGTTGTTCTATACTTTTTATAAATCTCAGGTTACTTTTTTTTTTTTTTTTTTTTTTTTTTTATGACAAATAGACAGGCATTTGACCGCTATCTCACCTGATGTTAAGTGACGATGCGGTCGAAGGTGGAGCATGCCTGTCTAATAGCAGTCTATTCACTCTGGCCTTGAAGACACCCAGGTTGTATCGTTCGGGAAACACAGACGCGGGCAACGAGTTCCATTCCTTAGCCGTGCGCATCAAGAAAGTAGTGCTAAAGCGTTTTGTGCGCGTAGGTGGCATATCAATGACATAAGGATGGAACGATCGACCGAGCCTAGTGTCCCGATGGCGGAAGGTTGTGGGGGGAATTAGATCGTGCAATTCCTTCGCACACTCACCAAAATATATTCTGTAGAACACCGACAGACGAGCTACCCTACGCCGATGATCGAGACTCTGCAACTTGGTGTCTGTCAGAGTAGGGTCACCTATGAGTCTTTTAGCTCGTTTTTCCACCGAGTCCAAAGTTGCCAGTTGGTATTTGGCGGATCCATCCCAAAGGTGGCAGCAATACTCCATACAAGATCGAACTTGTGCTTGATATAGTTGAAGCAGCTGTTCTGGAGTGAAGTATCGCCTGACCTTAGAGAGAATACCTAGTTTTTTTGCTGCAGTTTTTGCTTTGGACTCGATGTGCTGTCCAAAGTTCAAATTGGACGATAGCTCTACACCGAGGAGCTGAAGGGAGTCGGTAATTTCTACAGAAACATTTCGGAAAGTCGGAGCCAGGTGCAAAGGGCTCCGTTTAGAGGAGAACACACACGCCTGTGTTTTTGTAGCGTTGAACGTGACCAGATTGGCATCGCCCCATTCGGAGACTGCCTGGAGGGCGACGTTCAAGCGGCTGACCATATCCTCTCGACAAGACTGGATAACATCCTTACTAGCCCTGGCACTCGAAAAGTATCTGTCCGTCACTGTGCTGTCGTCAGCATACCCAAAGGTACCGGGGACGAGCAGATCATTAATATGCAGCAGGAAGAGGGTAGCGGACAAGACTGATCCCTGAGGAACACCGGCATTGATAGCCTTTTGGTCCGACGAGTACCCGTCAAGGACAACTCGTATTGAACGTTCGTTCAGGAAGTCAGAAATCCAAGTGCAAAGGCCAGGTGGAATACCATATGAAGGAAGCTTGCTTATAAGGCTCGCGTGCCAAACTCTGTCAAAGGCCTTCGAGATATCGAGGGACACGGCAAGTGCTTCACCGTGTTTATCAATGGCCTCACTCCAAATATGTGTGGCATACACTAGAAGGTCCCCAGTCGAACGGTTCTGGCGGAAACCGTATTGCCGGTCGCTGAGGAGATCGTTACCTTCCAAGTGGGCCAGGAGTTTATTGTTCAGTGCACGTTCCATAGTCTTACAGAGTATGGACGTGACCGAGATGGGACGGTAATTGACAGGGTCTGCACGACTACCTTTTTTGGGCACAGGCTGCACGTTGGCAAGCTTCCAAGACTTCGGCACTTTGCCAGTCTTAAGTGACAGGCGGTACAGGCGTGTAAGAGGTGGAGACAACTCAGGGGCACATGTACGCAGGACTATCGCTGGTATACCATCAGGTCCGCTGGCCTTGTTCACGTCTAGAGTTTGCAGGATTTTAAGGATCTCTTTTTGACGTATGCGTACTTCAGCCATAAAGCAGTCAGCACGAGTTGAGATTGGTGGAGCTTTTCCTGCAACATCCAGACGCGAGTTCTCAGCAAAAATAGATGCAACTTACTTACGACGAATACATGAAACTTTTGAGGTATGTATTAAATTAAAACTGTCTGTAGGCATCCAATAGTAGGCCTATTATTCCCATAGGAAAAGGAATAAGAGATCTTAATACACTATCCGTTCTACTGCCCGTGTCAACTACTAGTTGACAAGAGTAAACAAACTAACCGCAATAACCGAAAGCGCCCGTGTCAAGTAATGGTCGCCATCGCTATATTGCCCATGTCAACTTTTCTTCGACACGGCCATTAGTACGCGAAGTGCACCTGTCAACTACTGGTTGATTAACGTATATTACATTATCGCTGGTGGCAAACTACGTAAAAAAACATGAGAGGACTTGGGCAGTTTTGTGCAGTTGGTAAACTAAAAGGTCATTTCCCGGACACTCAATCGGCTACTGTGGGTTGGCTGGTGATTCCCATATCAAGAATAACTATCGTAATAAGGTGCCCCGAACGAAAATTGAACCTGCGATAATCAGTGTTAAGGTGAATAATAACACCGCTACACCAGAATGTTATCAAGCGAATAATAAATACATAATAAAATTATATAACTACATTTATATCATGATAAAATTGGTAATGAGTAACATTTGAAGAGATAAGTGGTAATTAATAATTATATAAATGACTGTTAAATATGTTTGATAAAGATGGAAAATTCAGTTCACATTATTTCAGGTAAGAGGCGAGTGATATGTATACATGTATATATATAACGAACCCTAAAACCCTGAAATGGCGAAGTCAATGACAAACGTGACA
Organism: Euphydryas editha; assembly: GCA_036937285.1. Classification (NCBI taxonomy): domain Eukaryota; kingdom Metazoa; phylum Arthropoda; class Insecta; order Lepidoptera; family Nymphalidae; genus Euphydryas; species Euphydryas editha. The sequence continues at coordinate 3,864,958 of JAUPFZ010000025.1, forward strand.
AATTCAAAATAAATGAATAATGAACGCGGTCTTAGCGACGGTCTCACTATCTCGGCTGTTCCAATCCATGACATGCGATACGTTTGCAATCGGTAAACGATCAGTTTTTGACAATTTCCATTATGAGATCAAAGATTTTTGTAGCATGGATAGAGGATTATGCAAAACAGAATAAAGAAGAGACAGCGTGCGAAAATTACGACACGATCTAATTTCAAGTCCACTAAGTTTAAGTCGATATTCAAATATATGATGAAACTTTCGCAATCCTAACATATATCTGATAAACAAATTTTTAGGGTATGTAAAGCATAATTTAATAGTGGTAGAAAAAAAAGTGAGCTAAAAACATTTTAGTTTTAATTATTAGAAAATATTACCACTGCAACGTCGTCGGAAAAAAATAGTAGAAAAAACCGGCTTACCTCTGTAATTTAATAAATCCAGGAAAAAGTGTTTTTAATAATTTAGTTGGTAATTATAATATACAATTTACCAATGGAACCTTATGATAAATTCAGTTAGCTCGTCGTATATTATTATTGTATTAACCATACCCTCTTCTCCGAAAAGAATAGGTAATAAGAAGATTAGTAAACAGTAAATTTCCATATCTCATTAACCTAATTATGGGAAGATAAATACCGTTAGGGTAAGAACAGAGCCATCTGTTTTCTTAGGTTCACAATTTTTTTTTTTTTTAATTTACGACTAGCTATGCCCTGTGGTTTTATTCGTAGAAGTTTTTCATATTATTAATCTAAAAATAAAAAAATAAACGTCTCACACTCAACGGCCTCCAGTAGAATGTGAATCCTTTGTCGGGGGTCCGGAAATACACACAATACACAAGCACAAACGCCCAGACCACGACAAACGTCTGTATGGCCGCATCAGCCAGTTGCTGTGACCACTGCGCCAACGCGTCGTCAATCTCTTGATCATATATGTATAAAAATTAACCTATATTTTAAAACTTGTTTTAAACAAGTAGAATACAAATTTTTACGAAAATAATTTAGTGTATTTTGAATACAGTTATGTCGAAAAAGACAAAAACATTTTTATTCGTACAAATGATAATGTACAATAGTATAGAATTCGATTTCTATGAAATGAAAAAATTGTTAGTCAAGTAGATAACAAAAGTTTTTAGTAATAAAAAAAGCTTAAAAAAATAATAGTTTTTTATTTTATTTTATTTTATTTTATTTTTTATTTAGAGCCGTTGTCATTATCGTTTAAAAATTTTAAAGAATTGAATCAAGTACATAGCTTATTAAATACTCAATGTATTTTAATAACAGTAGCATTTATAAATGTGAATTGTGATTTTTTTTTATTAAAAATTAAATTTCTATTGTAGCAGGTGTTATAACTGCAGTATAATATTGATATGATGTTACTTTAATGTTTAGGACCATTTGATAGCACCACTACGAATTGAGCATAAATGACGTTTATTCTCGTAAAATAAAAGCCTTTTTTATCTTATATTTTTTAAAAAAAATTTTGTTTTTGCTGTCGCAATTCCTTTGGTAACATAATTAATAGAATTTTTTACACCATCAACATTCCCATTTTTATTGATCTAATTGGAATAGGTCATGACTATAGCAAGAAGCTTGGTGGGCTGATGCTAGTTCCCTGGAAAAGAGCTAGGGTACTGATCGATTATGATGACGATGGAGAGGATTTGTGCTATTTCCAGTTGAAAAACTTAGAGCAGCAGCACTAAAAATATATTAAAAAACTCCATAGCTTAAAACGTACACTGGAGTCGGAACGAACGGTTTTATTTTTGCTCAAAGAATCGGAATCGCTGTACAACAAGGAAATACCACAAGCAATATTGCAACCATTCCTTCAATAATTCTTGTAATTTTTATTTGATCTAAAACTTCAATATACAATTACATTAGTAATATAATAAACTTCAAATACGTAAGTTTTATGAAGGATTTTAATGTCGGTGGGCTATGAAAAAAATTATGCTGTTTAATTAACGTTTAGAATTACGGGAACGAAACTAGTTTTATAGATCACCTCTGATAAATAAGCAAGAATTAAATAGTTGTAAAAATCAATTACTTATAATATTGTAATCGGATGGATTGATCGGAATAGGATGATGAAATTTTTTAAAGAGCAAATGTAACGTAGGATGAAGTATAGCTAGGTTTGTCACAGGGAGTGAAAGAGCAGAAAATCTTCGATTCTACTCTCTTTACATCCATCGTTCTTCTTTCCAGACACTCGAATTTTTTTTATCCAGCTACCTATCTGTGGTTTCTCTTGTACTACAAATTTTAAGGACAATGATGATCAGTAAACATCTAGTGAAAAAACTAGAATACTACAAGCTTAGTAACATTAAAAAAAATCTTATAGCAAAAATTTGTATGAAAAATTTCATCGTGAATACAATCCTCTTACTAAGTTTAGACGACAAAATATTTATGCCACTCTCAATACTCTAGATTTTTCATAACTCAATATTCAGCATTCAAGTTATCTAGAAATTTCATAACAACGAAACGTCGGATTCGAAACAGCATATTTTGGTGAAGTTTTGACCTAAATACGTCAATTTGCCATCGACGGCATGACTAAACGATTTGAAGTGAAATTGGTAATTTTTTTTTAATAAATTTCGATTTGTTCTATTATTCCTTCTTGGAGGTTTAGACAGCTCGAAATCAATATAGTCTAGTCAACAAGTTCAAAAACGTGTTAAATAGAAATAAAGCTCCTAAAAATATGTGCCATAGCTCATTCGATTCGGAATGACGTCTAGAAAAATGTTTTTTAAGGGTATATTAGCACATAAAAAATTGCGATTGTTATTATTATTATTAAGATTTAAAAAAAAAAGGTATTTAGTTTTTCGTTAATAACTTTTAAAATAATGATATTTAAGGAATTTTGAAAAAAGATCCTGAAAGAGGAGAAAATTTCCAATAAAAAAGTCCTAACTCCCGGAACTCTATCTATATTATTTATAATTTTTTTTAACGCTGGAAATAGGGCTCCACGAGGGCGTTACGGCATAGGCGCGCCGCCTAAAAAGCCGGTATATCACCTAAAATAATTTTTTTTTAATATTAAATAACAATTTAAAAATTTGAATAAATTACAGTGTAATCTAGACACTTGAACGAAAAAAACCTCGGTGAAAAAATTTTTTTTGTCGATTTTTCAAAAAGTTACACCATTGTTAATTAACTAATTTTTTTCCAATCTCTGTTTTTATAAATTACGGTATAAAAGTTTAAATAATTGGTCTATAAATTTTTCGCTTCGTGGAGCTGTTTTTGTTATCGATTTATTATATCACGACCTGGTTGTCGTGATCGCTTTTAGAAACTGTAGAATTTTAAAAAAATAATTTGACCGTTGGTCGCTGTAATAATTGACACAAAACATATGCTTCTTAGTTATTCTACTGCCCTATAAGTTACTAATCGGTATTCAGAAAATATCATCCTAGCATGGTCAGAAGGGTTCATACCTTTTCATAAAAAAAAATAACGGTATGCATATATGGGCCGCCTGTCAGGTGTGCGTTTAACGTATATTTATTTATTTATGCTTTATTGTATACCATTTTTATACGCATAACTTAAACATACATATTTAGATACATGTACATAGGCGGTCTTATCGCTAAGTAGCGATTTCTTCCAGAAAACCCGGAATATGAATGGAAAAGGTAAGCTATATTGTGATTAATTACTCGTATATCTTGCTTTTCTCTTAGTGTGGTCTTTTCCTACGGCTACGACAGGTTTATATTGTTGCTACAGGTAAGTTCGCATCGATTTTGACGCTATTTTGCTATGATTATGAAACCTTATGCTGTCACTCGGACAGACAGACTCTATTATACTAGACTAGACGGTATCCTGCAGATCTGACTAGAGTAGGCACTCTATAAAATGCTTTCCATTAATTTCGCAGATTTTTCATTAATTTACGAAGAATCAAGGTATGTAGGCTGAATAAGGCCGAGCATCTTTCCATTCTCGAACGTATCCTTTCTTTGGATTGGATGTATTTAGAGTCAGAGAAGCCATTACAAATTCTTCACCTACACTTCAGCTCTCTTCTAAGTTTCTTAATACAAAAGGCTTCTTAATGGAACGGGTTGCTATTAGAAACCGTAATCATTAGTTTTATTTTATAGATTCTCTCTGCCATCTAAATCATTTATACCTTTTCGAATCTTATTATTATAAATAATAGACTAGACCCTCCGATAACTAATTTTCAAAGATCAATAAAATCCTTATGGTTTACGTAGCAATAAGCAAAATAAATAATATAGCGATAAAATAAATAAAAAATGCCTTTTTTTAATTTATTCATTTTATCTCTGACGCGCTAAAGGAGCAAAGTTTACAAACGAACACAACTTATCAAAGGTCCTAACCAATTAGACAAAGTACAAACCAAAACTTTTTGAAAGAGGTTTTTATTTCCGTTTTATATTAGCATAATATGGAAGAAAGCATTTACAGTATTTGCCAACCTGCTGAATTTTGTTCGATTGTCTAACAGGTGGTGTAACAAAACATTTTTTTAGTCTTCCTTACAAAGTAGAATTGGAATAAATACAGGGCTTCATATAAAATAAATACGCTTCAAACGTTCGCAAATTGCGTTCACACACATCAAAGCGTTATGCGTCTCATCAAAAAAACCTTATAAAAACAAAGCTTAAACAGATATTCAGTTGGGCGTAAACACGATAATAAAACTGAGGGTCGTATCACCGTATACGATCAGCACCTCATGAATAAATTTGCAAGAGTTTTCCGACTGATAACTCCCAGTAATGTCTTGGGTTTGAACGAATTTGTTGCTAAAATTGGACTTTTTTAAACGTTTTTTTTTTGTGGGGTCAAGGATTCTGAAAAACGAATCAGCCAACAATTTCATTTGTTTAACTTAAAATAAGCAACGTTGCTGTTTATTGTAAAAACAGATCGTGATTCAGAATTTGAAAATTAACATAACTTTAACAATGAAACTAATATATATATATATATATATCAATTTCTTCGTTAATTTCGCTTTATTTTTTTGGCTACATTTTAAACCCACTTTTATGAAAAATGAGGAAATGATAATAAATCAAGACGAATATACTTCATTACTACGCCAAACATAAATAGCAAAAGCAATTTATTTTACAGACAGAAGTAATTATTTACTTCTTCAATATAACTTAAAACTAACTACGTTTAAATCCAACTACATTTTAGGTATTTATAATAAATCTTCTTATAATCAATAACACTCTCTTATTTTTATATGTGTAATTAGTAGTAAATATCAAACATTCTATGTAATCTATAAAACATCACGAGAAGAGTAAGAGAAAAAAAAATGTAGCTATAAACTTATTGAACGTCTAGTCTTACTAGTCTTAGTTTTTTGTTAATTGTAAAAACTTCTAAATGGCTATTTGTTTTTTAATTGTATTTCTCATTTGTTATGTATAGCTGGAAGATTTTCTGAATAAAAAATAAATAAATAAATAAATTACGTATAATAAAATTATATGTTTGGTTTTTAAATTGTAAGATTTTTTTTTCAGAATTGTTTGGCGAACATGTTTGTAAGGGTCTAAGAACATTAATTATATACATTAATTATTACAAATTTCTATTATTCCAAGAAATGGCTTTCTGTACATTTGTTTGAACACGCATCACAGCTAAAGTACTCGCAATGAAAATCATAAAATATATCTTTAGTCTTTGTGTCGTCAAAATCGCTTCACTGTATATATCAAAAGTTATTATAATTTGAATTTTGTATATTGAATGACGGCATTAGGAAAAAAATAGGTGAGTTAATACATTTATATGTGATCCAAAAATGGTAGTAACGATGTGTGAAATAATGTTTTATTACATTTAATTAATAACAATTAATAATTTATATTCATATAAAAATTCAGTAATATAAAAACAAAAAACGTATAAAACGTAAAAATATTTGATTCAAATACAACAATTTGAAGTACGACACTATAATAATAGATGGCGCTGAGAGCGCTGGACCGCTATCTTCAATCACTTACATAATTATCTAAGTACTAAATAAACTTTATGTGCTGGTGACGCCGCAGGAATGGCTAGTATTTAAATTTCAAGTTAAATTTCCAGCTAATATTCCCCGACCAACTTCATAAAGATTAGTCTAATATCACACTGAAGTACATTATAAATACATGAATGAAATAAGCTTATTATGAGTCGCGATTCTTATCAAATTTTTTTTTTTTTTTTTTTTGTTCTTTGAATATGAAATTTATGTATTTACAAAAAATATCAAATTAATCATATCGATTCTTTAATACTGTACAAGACTCCTGTATAATTTCAAGATTGAATGATCATAAGAATCGACAGCGCGACCTTATTATAAAGGTTTATAAAAATTTTGTTTCATACTTTAGATCTCCATTAAATTTAACAGATATGTACCAAAAATAGTTTACCCTAACATTCGAACAAACTTTGACCTTTATAATGATAGTGCGGATATAAGTATATGTATTAAATCTTCTAAATTCTAATAATCTTTAGTAACGGGGTTTTTACAGGATTTTGAGAGAGAGAGAGAGAGAGAGAGAGAGAGAGAGAGAGATAAAAATAAGTACGTGTGTCTTAGATTTTCTTGATATATGTATATATATAAACAAGAACATTAGCATAATCTTACTAACAAGTTTCTTCTCGTGAAAACGAATTCCCCATTGTGGTTATAATTAACGCTTTCAACGAGAAAACTCCATCGAATTCTTGAGTTCGCTAATTAGACGACTTGTTCCTAGAAAATTAATGCGGTTAAAGAAGATTAGTCTGTATTCGCTTTTGTTTATGAATCTTATTTATTTCACTTAGAATTTACTATAAAACTAAGAAATATCTTCATTAGCATTTTCTCTTAATTTAGTCGAGTCATCTCGTAATTATTATCCCGGTAAGCCTTTTTGAAAATTACGTTGAAAATAATTATTCATTCAAGATTGAATTTCTAACTGAATACAGAAGCTAAGTTGAGCTTACAATATAAAACTATTTACATTTTTATGCATGACCGTTTAATCTCATCGAATATTATGGTAAATTATTTTTAGAAAATTTACAAATGCGACCTTTGTTTGACCTAATAACGCTAGCTTTACTTCTTATTATAATCATTTTCTAAAAAATTCTTGTATTTCTCAAATTTTATCTACAAGATGACCTGATTGGTGTCCTCCACAATAAATAAATATAAATAAATAAATAAATATGTTTAACACACACACACACACACACAAGGTCGTATGTCCCTAAGATAGGCAACTTAATGCCTGTGTTTTAGGTAACAGCCGACTGATATACATTTTTTTAAATAAATATACATAGAAATAATACATATATAAATAAATACATAATACACACAGACTCGGGGCGGGAATCGAACCCACAACCCTGGAGCAGAAAACAGGGCCACTGCCAACTGCGCCACGGGCCAGACAATGGCGTTTATGTTTATAGCTACACCCCTACCAGTTACAGCTTAATGTTTTACAGCCTCTAACCTCTCCAAATGAATAGGTTTATTGAAAACTTTTTTATTTTGTATCCAAAACAAAAACAAAAAGGGTCAGACTAACAGACAAATATCTTAGCTTTATTATCGTATACAGATACCAATGTCAACGTAGCTCATACACAGTGTTCACATTGCTTAATGTATTTGGTTTTTCTGCTATTTTAAGAAAAGTAGATTACGATATGCAAACGCTGCGTGCAAGTAGAGTTACTGGTCAACCGTCGGAGGACTGCACACGTTTGACAAACGCTAATATAATAGCGGCCATAGATATATTGTTTAATTCCGTATTAGAGGAAAAGAAAATTAACTGAAAATTAGCGTTTAAATTAGATATTATCAAAAATGCCTTGTCTTTCGCTGTACAATATCATTGAAACTGGTTTGTTTCTAATCTTGATATCCCTTTGAAAAGGTTCAGGTTAATCTAATTACCGAATCTACTATCCCTTTGTTCGACATTCCAGAACGAGTTATTAATTTTCATAATTAATCACGTTTTCGTGATTTTGTATATTTAAAACGCAAATCAGAAGTACCGAGATATATAAGAGTATATAAGATTTTAGAAATTGTCTTCGAAGACATCTGTCGTAATCACATTGTGATTAATTCTTTTTTTTTTTTGATTGGCTTGTTGGCGCAGATGGCAGTGCTTTCCGTGCTTTCCGCTCCAGGGTCGTGGGTTCAATTTACACCCCGAGTCTGGGTTTAATATTTGTATATTATGTATGTAATGTATATTAAAAAAAATATTTACGTATATCAGTCAACTGTTACTAAAACACAGCCATTAAGTTGCCTACCTTAGGAACAAACGACCATGTTAAATATATTATATTATATATTACATTTATTTTATAGATTGCAAAATTCATAACTAACTCAAACTAACTAAATTGACTAATGGTTACAGCGTCGCTTCAATGAGACATTTTATTCTTGATAAGCCGACCCGTAGTCACTTGCCCTCGTTGAGATTAAGGTTTTATGTTCCGTAGACATGAGTTATAGCGTCATATTTTAAAGCCTTAGTTAAAAACATATATTGATGCTGTAACAATGCTAAATTTTTCCGAAATCTGGTTTGTGCCTTTTCAAATTTGTTCGTTCATGTAAATACATATACAGATATAAATTCTAAAACATGTTTATTTGAAGAACGTTCTGGTGTAGTGGTGTGAGTAGTCGCCTCAAACGGTGAACCGGTGGTCGCGGGTTCTATTCACGCTCGGGACATACATTTGTATTTGTATAAATATTTGTTTCCAGTCTGGGTGTAATATGTCCTTGTGAGTCTCCCCACCATACCTCGGAAAGCACGTAAAGCCGTCGGTTCTGGTTGTTGAATGACATCTGATACCGATCGTTATTCATGGTACGGAAATTATCCGCCAACCCGCAGTGAAGCGGCGTGGTGCATTAAGCTCCCAACACTTCTTCTATAAGGAAAAGAGGCCTTCGTTCAGCAGTGGGTTGTTTACAGGCTGATAAAGAACAGTAAGTATAGTTTATTTAGCCATGGTAGCAATAGGAAACAATAAATATTCAATGTACAATATCCATAATTAACTTCACTACTATTTCATTATATCTATAGATATAGATATAACTCGTAGCTTTCACGCCACTGAATCCAAACCGCAAATCCATATAGCCATTATAGTTGACACTTATTTTATCCGCGATGCCAAGATAAATAATATACGGATAGTTACACAAAGGACCGTAATAAACTGGTCGGATAGGGCACCCTGGGGAAATTACGTCAGGCTAAATACGTGTAGTATGATTTATGGTAACCCAAAGTTAGCTTTCATACTATAATTTGACGGCTCTCTTTGATTTACAATACGTTTCTTTTGCCAAGGACATATTATATTATTTTCAAGTATCAAAATCAATCTCATACATCGCCTATTTTGAGATTATGAGTTTTGACTAATTTGAGAATGTAATGGGAGACATGAAATCATTGTTAAGTATGAAATGAAGTTCTGTTGCAGTTTTTATTTATTTATTTAACTCTTTATTATACGTAAAAAAAATTACAAAAATGATACAAGTCTTTGAAATAAGTATATAAATGGTTTGCTTATCCCTATAAGAGATTTCTTCCAGCACACCCGAAAAGTATCTTAGACATAAATCAGATAAGGTAGACGTACAATTACACACAAAAAAAAAATCTAATTAAACTAAATGAAATTAGAACTTCATTATCAAACAAAATTATGGGACGAATAAAATGTAGAACATACTATATTTATTCATATTCAATATGTATACACTAGACATAATATATAATATGCATAAACATTAGGAAGCCACTCGAACGCCTCGCAAGTGGTTGGGGTCTTCGTAGGAGCGCAGGAGGGGGATCACTCGCTCTCCCCCACCATTTGGTGGCGCGAAAGGGCGCGGATGCGCACAAGCCGCTGGGCCTCTGGACCAGCTGATATGCGCCCAGCTCGGGGGTTCACCGTCTGGGGTAGCTGTGGTGGACAGTGCGCCGGGGCGCGGTGAGAGTGTGGGGACAGGAGGTGCGGCCGATGAGGGCGTGGCATCGAGAGGGCGCGGAGATTTCGGTGGTGGGACCGCTGCTGGTCCTTCTCTAAATAAGCAGAGTGGTCCAGTCAAGCGGCTCCAATCACATGCGGAGGGACCTCTGGGCCAAGCGTCGTGGTGTCACGATTGTATGCACGAACGATCCCGTGGCGCCCCACTACGGCGCAGACGGTCGATGGTTTTTAATAAGTATTCTGGCTTCACAGCCAGTGAACCCCACATACCCGTCGCCTACAGGCGGCGGGATGTGTAAATGCATTTTCCATCGCTTAAAAAAGGATGGTACATACAGGTAATACGCCTTCTTTTTTATTTATATATATTTATCAAAAAAGATTCATCATTTATAGCAAAAGTATTAAAACTACTTAAGCAGTAGCCATACTGCTTAAGTATAAGTAATAATTTTAAGTATTTTGAAAAACATTTACAAACAAAGATAAATATTCCGTTTTCTTTTCGTAAATATAATACTGTCAAATATTGGAAGTTTGAATTATTTGACTTAAAATTCTGAATAACGAAGGGACGTTCGATTTGTGGACAGGAAATTGGAAACAGAAAAAGACTTCCTTTACCTTTAGGGAATACATTTATATCAACGAATATCTATAGGTACACAAAATATAAATTGGTATGTAGGAATTTTCGTACCTGCGCTATTTCGCTCAGCGACTAAACATTCGGACGAGCCAGGGACAACAAACGCGTAGGATTTTGACATAGTATTTGAACGAGAATTTCAGTTCCTGCACAGGAAATACTTTTACATGTTGAAAAAATTCCATTCGTTGGTTTTTTGAATCTGTAGAGATATCATCAGATATTTTGGTGTAGGAACTACTAACAAAAGCAACGAAAACAAAATTAATCATTTATTAAGAAAAAAATAATATTCATGTCAATAGGCTACTGAAAATTAAATTAACTAACAATAAACTTCCTTTTGACCTCAACGTCCGTCACAATAACGCTAACTGGTAAGACAAAAGCCTAATTAATTTAAATAATATTTTTAAAAGCTTAAAAAAATAAATATCTATATTGTTAAAATTGACACCACATATAAAATAGGCTGTTATTTTTATGCTAATTTATTAATTAACATTGCGTTATATTCTGGATGACAATGCCTCAATTAAGACAATTTACATGAAACCTTTATTGCCTAATTGGCATGACAAAGTACAACTTTCCGAGTTTAAGCTCAACTCTTCAAAGAATGTTCGGTAAGTCCCAGAAATTATATTTTTGCTTCTCGATCTTGGGAAATCCGAAACGAGGTTTTACTAAGTGAACGTACTTTTTTGGTTATCATATTAAATCCTTCTTTAAAATATTCCTTGTCATTAAAATTCCATATTTTTCAAAAAGTTTATAATTAATTTAATATAGCATTTATTATATAGTAAGTTAATTCGTAATATATTTATTTTAAACATTATCATTTTATTACGGTATTCGAAATAATCATGTTTAGGATATGTAATAAAATGTCGAAAAATAAATATATAAAATAGCGTATTCAAGTTTTTTTTAGAAAACTTAAGATAACAATTAATGTCAAGATTCCTTAAAAATATAAACCAGATTCAATCTTCATGTTTGTAATAACTATATTTCATCCCTAATTAGCAACATAATAGAGTGAGAAACGCGCTAATTTCAGAGTCATAGAACATAAAACCTCTTTTGATATTAAATAGTCTGTTAGCTCAAATAGATTAAAATTTATAATAAAAAGTCACACAATAACAAAGGAGAGATGCACCACTTAATCTTTTGTAATCGGAATTCAAATATAAACATATGAATGCTTCGTTCGAGAAGATTTCCATAAATATACCGTAGCATATAATTTAGAGTAAACGCGCTTCGCAATCGGAATATATATTTTTAAATGTGGTCCTAGATATGTATTTACTAAAGCGTGGTCTTTTTTGTGTAAGAGATGTACTATTTGTAATAGTAGAATTCAATTTGGCACACAAAAATTCAAACTATACGTACTTATCGAAAGAATAACGAAAATCATTTATAATCATTAATTATTTATCTTCGTCACAATCCACATAATTATGCTAAACTTTATGTAATGTGTGTTATAGCTATCCGTAGTTGAAGGTAAAGTTTGAATTTATCAGGTAAAGGTTAGTTCTTCTGAGAATATCACTCTTAGGTTCACCGTCCACAAAACCCAATACTTTCAGAGTTTAGTGATTGTTTAGACTATTATTCTGTCTTCAACATTTGACAATTTTAAAGGGTTGCTATAATTAAAAATGCCTATTGTTCGTCTTTTGTATATAATATAATATTTATATTATACACATATTTATTTCTCCATTTTATTTATTTATATTTGGTATATGTATGTTTATGTATTTATTTGTTTATATATAATTTATAATAAAGTTATTTGTTACGTCTACAGATTAGTTCATTAAAAACCTAGTATATAAATATATATTGTTTTTGTAATATTAGTACGTTTGTATATTTGTATAACACTTTCCATTTTTCCATAAATTCTAAACCTAAAGTTGCCTGACAAAAACTGCTATTGAACAATAAGGCCGCCATATTTGAGTTACAGTTACGATCATATATATTTTTTTTTATTTCTTGTAAATATTTTTTCTTAAATGTTTTCTCTAATACATCTAAAGTTAACAACAAAAATGTATCTACATATCTATCTATCATTGGAAGTAAAATCACAAGTAATATCTGGTATCCACCACATATTACTTGTGGTTTTTCATTTCATTTTTGTATCCACATAAAGTGAAGTTATACACGAATGTGGCAAATATACGAAATAGGAAAATTTCGAACTTTCTAGATCCTTCTAGTTTATTCATAGTCCCCTGATGCCACCCTTGTCATTTGGACAGAACTGCCTGTGAGGCACTAGTGGAACCTGTTATTGAAATACAGGGAATCTGTTTTGGGATAACGAACGCGTCAATTAGACCCTTCGTCTTGTGTCCGAAGTGTAAATTCAGATATTTATATTGAATTTTTTATTTATATTATAATCTTATTTATAATCTGGCTTGGAAATAGATAAGCATTATTTTTTGCCATATCTTCATAACTTTAATATACTATGACGTAGCTATCGTAACTTAACCGTTCTGATGTAGTGGTTCAATTCCTGTACGTAGCAGATAATTGCATTTATAAAAAAATTTGTTTCTTTATAGATATTTTATAAAGTATATAAATGTAAAGTGAGAAAATAATAAAAAAAAACTTATACTGGAATCACGTATTAGATATAGAAAACACGACTTAATCGAACTTATTTGTACTAAATGAACCTGTAATCCATATAACCTCTTCTTCATATTAGAAAAACGTTGGCCCTTAATCCACCACGCTTCTCCAATGCACGTTGGCGGATATTTTACCTACTATGAATAACTATCGTTATCAGATGACTATGGTGTCAATTCTGATCGACAGCTTTACGTGCTCTCCGATGCACGGTGGGGAGACCCACGAGAACCTAAATCCCAGAACAGTTGTCAATTATATGTTCAAATCTAGACAACCACTAACACTTTCCACATTATTTATTAAGAAACTTGCATACATTTGGATAATGTTTAATGTTTTATTATTAATTAATGTTTTTTATTTTCTCATACCGAAGTAACACTGGAGTTTATATAGAACACTTTTGTTTAGCAATTTGTCTAGCAATAGCAAAAAAAATAGACGATGCGTTAGCGCAATAGTCACAGCAACTGGCTGGTGCGCTAGCGGTCGCGGGTTCGATCCCAACACATGACAAATATTTGTATAGGCCATACAGATGTTTGTCGTGGTCTGGGCGTTTGTGCTTGTGTATTGTGTGTGTTCCCGGACCCCCGACACAGGATTCACATTCTAATGGGGGCCGATGAGTGTGAGACGTTTATTTATTTATTTAATTACATAGAATCGTATATACAAAACGCTGATACGAATACAAATCTCTTTCTGAATTTCAATATTTCGGATCAATCGCAGAATTTCGTTGTGACCACAGACAATGATGACATGGATGAGCATGTAAACGTACCACTACTGGGAAAAGTCGTTCTCTCCATATAGGAGAAGATCAACATGAAGAAAAAGATTATATCGAAATATATAACCGATGACCGTTCTGGTGTAGTGGTGCGAGTAGTCGCCTCAACGCCGGCGGTCGCGGGTTCGATTCCCGCTCGGAGCAAATATTTGTATTTGTACAAATATTTGATTCCAATCTGGGTGTATGTCCTTGTGGGTCACCCCACCGTGCCTCGGAGAGCACATAATACTGTCGGTCCCGGTTGTTATCATAAGACACCTAGTGACGATCGTTACTAATGGTAAGGAAATTATCCGCTTACCCGCATTGGAATAGCGTGGTAGATTAAGCTCCAACCCTTCTCCTACACGAAGAAAAGACCTTTGCCCAGCAAAAGGACGTTTACAGGCTGAGTTGTATATATTTATATGTTTAAAAATTACCAGCGTCCTAGTTTAAAAATATTATACTGAATTAATTCAATTTAACAGCAAAAAAATCTAAGCGCAGAACGGTTAGTCGGTAAACGAATTTAATTAAGACGAGGCGAAAATTCAATCGCTTTTCTTAATTAACATTAAATCATCAAATTTGTTCCTCGATTTTTTTTTTTAAGAAATTAAAATGAAAGTTAATTCATGAAGCAGAAGCTTTGTGAATTTTAATGATGTTTTATGTAGATAAAACAATTAAAATAATTTGTGCAGGCAACGTTTATTAGGTATATAGAATTATATTAATACAAAAATATTATAATATACGCAACAAAGGTGTTTTTAAGGTTATTGAATTAAATAATGTTTGTTTGCAGTCAGTAATATTTTAAATTTAATAACAATAATTGCTATCAATAATAATCTCGATTATGATACTACATATATTTTACAAAAAAAAATAATTATTATATTATAATTAGAATAATACAATAACTTTATAGTTATTTTTATTAATTAGGCTTAATGTTTTTCACTAGTGAAAAGATAGCACAGATGACTTAGCCAATGTCATGTAGAAAACGTGATATTTGTGTAAAATCGAACATCAACAAGTATGCTTAATTAAAAAATTCAAAAAACCCGACTGCGTAAAATACTCTTATTATAAACTAAAAAGAATAAAACAATTTACTGGCTTTCATTTGATACCCATATTGCTACAGTAAGAAAAAAAATGTAACTCCCCTCCCTCATTCCGCCATTTGCGGGCGCCATTTTGAAAATTTATATAGCCTATGTCACTACTACAATATAGACAAATCCAACGACACCTCATATGTCAAAAACCGTCCAGCCGTTTGGTCTGTAGGGCGTGCCAAAGAAATGGACATACATACATACATACATACATACATACATACATACATACATACATACATACATACATACATATATACATACATACATACATACACTCGAAAAACATAACCCTCCTTCTGTCGCAGTCGGGTAAAAAAACTGAATACGTACTACTAAAATTAATTATTTAAAAGTACAAATATTATAATGAACAACAATGATAAATCTAATATAAATATTTATAATATTTACTCTTTATCAACTATTCTCTCATCCCATTTTTGCCTAACATTTTAATCACGTTACATTTAGCACTATAATATCATAATTCTTTTTTTTTACACCAAAAATTCTTCCATAAAGGAGAAGACGCTTTTGCTTAATCGAATATTTAGAGGTCTATCAGATCAGTTCAATTTTTTAAGTCATAACAAATACTTTAACGGCGAGTTGCACGAAACCGTCGCTAACTTTCCGTTAGTTAAGTTGCAATTAATCTTAAAATTAGTTGATCTTATGATTAATTTAAAGCTGTTGGAATTAATCATCCGTTAGATAGGTCTTTAATTAAACTAAATTTTTTTGTTAACTTAATCAGATGTAGGTTTCGTGCAACAGATAATCACGATTCTTGAGATTAAATTAGTTTAATAAACACTTAAATTTAAAATTTGTTTCGTGCAACTCGGCGTAAAACTATTTAAAGTAGAATATTTTGAAAAGAGTAAATGTTATTATTTAATAAAAATTTGGGAACTTTTATGTATTGCAAAATCATTATTACTATCAAAAATATCAAATTATGAATTTAAAAAGTTGACAAATTGATTATATTAGTAAGTTTGAAGTTATTATAAAGTTATTATTATTTATTATTAACATTAATAAATATACTTACTTAAAGAGTAAAAATTAAACATTAACCACCACCAAAGTCACGATATTAAAGTTTTCACATATTATTTTATTAATAGAAAAACATTTTAGTCCAAATAAAAAAAGTTCGGAAAATTTTTCACGTTCCCGCCAAACTATACTAGCTGACGAAACGTCCACCCTCCACGACTATCAGCGTCACACTGGCCTACGAACCACTACGAACGAAGCTACGATACGATGTAGCTGCAAATGATAACTAGCGTTCGAAGTCTGAAAAGGTAAGACGCATCAGGTTCAATGTTCGATATTCAATTTTTTTTTCGTAATTGAATTTATAAAAAAATAACTATTTTTTGTATTATTTAACTTATTTAGACTATATCAGATTTTGAGAGAGGAATAATAAACTGTTTTCATTTTGTAAAGGAGTTTTGCTATATGTAAATGTAAGATTTATATAATTATGAAAAAATCTGTGATTCGCGATACATACAAATTTAAAATTAAAGTTTTTTAAAATTACCTTGAAAATGGTTTTATTTTAGACACCTTTATGTTATTAAAATTAAATTATTTAAAAAAAAAAGTCTGGAATATTTTAGATAGGTAACTAGACGTTAACAAACAAAATATTAAACGAAGTCTTTAAGAGCAATTAATACCTTGTAGTTTATATTATACAAAACCTTATTTGTCAGTAATCGCTCCGCTTTCATTAGCATGAACCAAATCTAAAACCACGTGACAGCATTTTGGCGCGATACAGCCCTTCATCATACAAATTGTGGACAACGATAAAATATGATTCGAAATTTGAATGCATTTGACATCTAGTTCAGTGTAACGCGGGATAATTTTGCTCTATTTATTTACGACCAGTACGAAACGGTTTTATGAAAATTATATTTCTATGAACAATGGTTTGATATTGCTTATTTTTTATAACATAATATTATATATATAGTAGTATTAATGTTTTTACAAGTATAACAAGTATTAGTATTAACTCTCTTTAGAATCTCACTTATACGTCTATAATTTTTAGCCTTTATAAGCAGTCTTCTGTCTTAATCAGATTTTTAACGCAAAGACACAATTTGAAATCAGACCAAGATTATAGCGTTCGAACCGACAAATTTATTCTTCAACTTTATTTTACTGAATTAAACAGAACTGAATCAGCCTATAAATGACCCACTGCTGGGTAAGGGATTCTCCTCCATATACGATAAGGATTGGAGCTTAATCCACCACGCTGCTCCACTGCGACGTGGCAGATAGTTCTCCCTATCATGAGTAACGATCGCTATCAGATATCTATAATAACAACCGGAACTGCTTTACGTATTCGAACCCGCGAATGCCGGCGTTGAGGCGACTACTCGCACCACTACACCAGAACGATCGATTTATAATACTTAAGTATGTACTTTACAATAATTTATGTTTATTTTATTAACGCTTTATTGTAAACTACGTCATACAAATAATAATTATAATACACACATTCAAGACAGTAAATTGTATTGTACAAGGCGCGGTCTTATGCTTAGTTCGCCATTTCTTCCAGACAACCCGAATGATTGATTAATATGATTATTTATGATAAAATATATTAGAATGATAGACACATCGTTACAAAAAGCGATACAGTAGACTTTTTGTCATGGAAACTTCATACCTTATTAAACGTAGTTTTTTTTTCTTCCCCAGAGGAAATTAGTATGCCCGTCATTAAAACGCGAACACCGCGCAAGTTTTGATTCGTAATTCATGAAACCATCAGGAACTTGCTGCAAACTTAAATCGACTTGCCTTGTACCGTAATACAAAGTTATGATAAACTTAGCAAAAATATTACAATCGATTTTCGATTCTATGTCCTTGGAACACGGTCGTAATGTCGACGGAAGTGAATTTCCCGGAAGTAAATATAAAATTGTCAGAAAGATCAGTACAGAAGTGACATTGACAGATTTTGCAGGCTAATCATTTGTTTGAAGTTCGATATTAGGGGAAGGAAAAGGTATTTAATTTTGGAACGTTAACGAAGAGTGTATGTGATTTTTCGGTCAACCACAAGCTCAACAGAGCTTGAACACGCACCGTTGTAAAGGTAAGTTTGCACTAGGCGAGAAGCTTAGTCAAATAGAATATTGTAATTTATTAACTAAAGCACTAATCGTGTATGAACTAAGCATAAGAGCCTTGGTATCGCAGACACGTTCTATACGATTCAGTTGTATGATTGTCCGTTATGTTTTTTGTCTGAAAATAACGAACCGTGAGAGTCTACTATGGGATTTTTTTTTAATTATATATTTTTTTAAGTTATTTGTATTGATAGTTCATACATACATCCCCTGTTGTTTAAGAATGAAAGTAACAAGACTTGCGTGTAAAGAAAGAAAGAAAGAAATATTATAATATTCGGACACCTACCACTACAGTCCCCCGAGACCATAGACGCTGTAAAGGGTCCGAAACGTCGGGAAATAAAAAAAAAATCAAGTTAAACTGTAAAGTTTTAAATAAACGCGATAAAATCCGTTTTAGATTTTTAAATAAAAAAGAAAGAAAAGTTATTTATTGGCCTCATAATAATACAATTTCATCTTGTACAGAGAATACATACTATTATAATAAATTTGAAAAAAAAAAGAGAGAGGAAGGAATACAAAAGCAAGATTGGAAAATTAAAAACATAGAAACAAATGCAAAAGGGCCAACTACGTCTCTGGCTCAGCATTGCTTAGCAGCAAATATTTACTGCTAAGGCGCTGTTCTTCAGTCAGAGCCTGCGTTAGTGACCTCAGACGTCAAACGCCACAAGTACACACGGAACATAATAAAAAATTTAAAATAAAAATTAAAGAAAGAAAAAAAACACATAATATATCTAGACATAATTACATAGTAACTTTCATTATTAAATTAATTAATTTGATTTAACTTTAACTTTCAAAATTAGTATACAGAACTTTATTTTTATAAAACAGTAATAAGAGGTGTGTACATCTCTACTGTTAAAAATAGGCCTTCCCCGTCCCCACCTCAATAGCGACTGGTTCGAAGCAGCTTCCATCCAACAGCTTTTGGTGACACTCCTGAAATCGCCTGTCCATCTCGTGAAAAGCCGCCCGCCGCCAGTCTTGGTGGTAAGTGGTCTCCACGCGAGAACTGCTCCGATAGAGGAGAAAAGTTCAGCAGTGGACGTCCAATGGCTGATATAATAAAAGATGAGAGACGCAAGACGTATGACAGAAATTCGAATGGTTGAGCAATTTAGAAAGAATACCTGTAACTTTTTCTTGCCTGCCATTCTTCTTCTTCTTCATTAATTAAAAACTAATACATACTTTTTAATAAGAGGATTGAAAAGTGCTTTTGAGGCCTACTCGAATAAAGAAATTTTTGACTTTGATAAGTTAAAATTATTTTGAAGATTACATATTATTTAGTCTGTTTCCAAAATCAAATATAAATACAGAACATAAAATATGTTTATAAATCAGCAATCTGTTTATTCCAGATTATTAGATATTTATTTATAGAAAATAATAAATATATACGAGTAAAATCTAATTAAAGAATATGAAGGGCTTCCAAGCACTTTTCCGGATTATTTCCGTACCTAATCTTATTCCATCAAATCTATTTTTGGAACACACAGTCACTTAAGGACGAAACGTCTAAACCAATTTTGTCACCTTTGTTGGTTATGTTTGTAAATGCTCTGAGCGTCATAGAGTAAGTAGAATAATGTCAATATATTATACATGCTTGTGCCACGATACTCATGAAAAGAAAATTCAGAGAAAATAAATCGTAGCTCTTTAACTAAAGGTCGCGAGTTTGTATTGGAGCAAGAATAACAATTTAAAAAATGTGATACGCAGTGAAGCAAAACATCATGAGAAAACCTGCTTGTTTCGGTAGATATTCTAAGGTTATATTTACCATGTTCACCGGTTTAGTGTAGAAAAGCATCATTAAAAATAAAATCTATAATAGTTATAGATTTTATAGTACGAATCAGTAAATAAAATTACAAAATAGTAAGTAAAAGTACAGTACAGTACAGAAACTCATGAGTTTTAATAACAGTGTAAATTGACATATTGGGTATCACAATTTAACGAAGCCACATCCATAATCTTTTTTTTAAATTAGTTGCACGATACGATAAATATTCTAAACTTTTGGTTCAATTACCATAGCAATATTTTAGAGAAATTACTAATTGTTATTGTACAATTCTGATTCAAAACTGATTCTGACAATGTTTCTGTCGCAACTCGAAAATTTACCACCAGAAATTCTAGGAAATCCCAGAGAATTCCAGAAAACTCATAACTCTTGGAAACATACAAAATAAATAATCAGTACTATTCATAATGAAATCAGTCATCTTAAATTAAAGACAGAAAAAACAAAACCTTGCATTAATCGATAACAATAATTTAGAATTTCAAGGATCAAATCACTTCTCATATTTACTACAAATAATTTGACTCCAATAAATGAATTAGTACAAGATAGTTAATGATAATTCGCCATTGCACATTTGCTGTAAATATTTTACAATTTTAATTCATTAATGTGTGTAATAAAGTATTAAATAAATAAAGAAATAAATAGTTTTAAATAAAATCAACGATTTTAAATTTTTATTATTTTTTAAACTTTTATATAACATAGTTATATATAATGGATCTATTGCGGGTATGCCGTCTTAGTATCCTATAAAACAATACAATAAAAAATAGGATAAATAATATAAGTATAATTATAAAAGTTTAAAGATATAATACAATATTACAAATGGGATAAGTATATAGAAGTGGAACTATTTCGAAAGAAACCTTACCTACACTTATTGTTTACGTTATATGCAGCATCTGAAGGTTAGTTTCATATTTTTAATACGATTTTTCCATTTAAGGTTAATATAACGGACGTATCTTTTTCTGTTAAAGTACGCTTTACAGTTACAGCTTTGTATAAGATTTCATAATTAGGGATCTGCTTTTCAGTAAATTCAAAACGCTTCCTTCGGATTCAAATGGAATTCCTTTTCTAGTGAGCTTTCTTAAGGGTGTATTTCATTCTTTTTATTACTAACAGCCGCTGTGTTTAAAGCCATCTTCAGTAACAAGTCAAAAGATACTGTAGACTTTCCTCTAACCTATCGTGTTATCGGGAATATTCAACCCTGTTTTTCTTATCCCCATTCCTTGTTAATTCTCGCTTCAATAAATCTCGCCCAGAAACCCTATTGCTAATACACTAAAATAGGATTTTTCAGTCATCTCGTAACTATGACAGATGCAACACTGCCGAAACGATCTTTCAAAATAAAAGACGCATACTTAACGACTAGCCGAACCCGCGGCGTTGCCCGCACATAATGTTTACTTTAATAATATGTAGTTGTCTTAGGGATTGAAGATACTAACTAACAGCGATTCAGAAAATGCAATCAGAATCATTGTCACCTATTAAGCATAATAATGTCGTAGTTCTAACTATTGTAAAATAAATCGCAATCTGACATTTTGACTTTTTGTTTTTCGTCTGTTTTCGTTTACTGAGTTATTATAATTATGTATAGATAAAAGTCGTAATTAAAAAATATGATATTATCAAAAAGGTGCGCTTACGATATAATTTTAACTTAACCAAGTTATTAAAGTATCTCTTCAAACAAATATTATTAAATTTTAACGTTTCTACTTTAAAATATTAAGTCCATCAATTTTAGCCTAGTATCCTTCACAAACCTTATCTCATTTTTTTTCTTTTAATTAAGGAAAATTACTTAACTGTTTCATCGACTTGTATTCTTTTACTATCAGCAGTTATAATAAAGAGAGATTGTTTTTATAAGTTTAATTAGTCATTAATTATTGCGTTACTATCGACCAAACCTGGCTTCGCAAACACTTATACTATATATTAATGAAGAAAATGTGATTTGTACTTAAGAAATAAACAAAAACAAGGACAGATTTCCTTTTATTGCTATGAAAAAGCTAATAACAGAACTGTGTAACTGAACTTGAACTAAACAAATTTTTGTTAAAATTTTATTTATAAAAAATCATCCGAATTTTTAATTTTTTTAACTTTTCTGTTAACATTCTATAAATTGTTTTTTTGCCGTGATAACGTCTTATAAATCGATGAACACTGGCTGCACGCACGAAAAAGACTCTTGAGCCGAGTGTGCAAGCGAAAGCGCGGACAAACGATAGAGAGGCACGTTCGGCTTGTGACGCATCTATCTCTCTTACACTCCATCGGCAGATGCGTCCGAGTAAAAGAGAAAAAATATTTGAATTAACGACAGCAAATAAATGTTAATTTATTTAAAAAAATGGAATTTTCAATTAACTCATTCTTTGTAATATACAAAATAATGATAATTCAATTCAATTCATAAAAGCATGCAATTTATCATCAGTGTTTTCTTATGACGTTATCACGTAAAATTATCGTCAGTAAGCCGATTTTTTCATTGAAATCTTGTCCCAACAAAATTAACAAAATAAAATCATGAGTCGAATAGGTCAAAAAGTTTTTAAGTTATAATTTTTAAAATATATCGCAAATTAATTTTATTATAGTTTTATTAAAATATTATATTGAACTGTCGAATATCTTTTTATTAAAATGATTCAACACAAATAAATCTAGGGTTGAAAAAATCCAGGTCCTAATGAACAGTCTAGACGATTTAAAACCGATTCGTCAGAAGCGAGACAACCTCAACTCAATATTTGATTTGTGCCAAATGAAATCCGTGTATATTATGAGCCGAGGTCGTATTTAAGGTTTGTTACATACATATATATGTATTTACTAATAACATAGATTATAAGGTATGAGTAATGTAATTATTAATACTTTTTATGTACTTTACTAATATTATTGTTATACATGTGTATATTGACGACCGTTCTGGTGTAGTGGTGGTAGTGGTAGTAGTTCTATTCTAGTGCAAGTAGTCGCCTGAAACCGCGCGCTGACGGTCGCGGGTTCGATTCCCGCTCGTGGCAGATATTGTATTTGTACAAGTATTTGTTTCCGGTCTGGGTATATGGACTTGTAGGTCTCCCCACCGTGCCTCGGAAAGCACATAAAGCCGTCGGTCCCGGTTGTTATCATAGACACTTGATAACGATCGTTGCTCATGGTAGGGAAATTATTCGCCAACCAGCAGTAGAGCAGCGTGGTGGATTGAGCTCCAACCCTTCTATATGGAGAAGAGGCCTTCGCTCAGCAGTGGTTTAATTACAGGCTGATACATTACAGTACAGTATGTGTATATTTTATTTCGTTACAATTGTTGGATTAATTATTTGTACATTGAATTTATGCTTAAGAGAATTCTGAATTAATAAAAATCATAAATTGTATTTAGAAAGATAAATATTTATATAAATATTTTAAATAAACATACATGTAAAAAAGCTTATTTTATTCGATGACAGTTTGCTTATTACTATTTAATAAACACACCAATTAGAAACCAAGGTATACGATAAAGAGTAGAGAAAAATAGTTTCACAGATTGAAAAAAGAAAAAAAGAAATACGACTGATATTACCTTATGGGATAATAGTGGCGATCCTGGCAGGGTCGCCATGTACGGATGAGACCGAGGGGCGTTAATTAAAAGACGTGTTTAACGCAAGACTGCATGTTTATTACTCGATTCAATTACAATTACGTGATTAAATATAAAGCTTATAAGGTATACAACATACCTATACTACAATACCCTTTTTGGGATTATAGTGGCCAGCGTTGCCAGACGTCCCGATTTTGGCGGGACGTCCCGATTTTTAAATCAAGAATAATTGTCCCGCGCGGGACACGCTCAGTCCCGCTTTTCGGGGAAAACTTGACCATGCGTGCAGCGTGCTGAGGAAGTGTGGGCGGGTGACACAGACAAGATGGACTGGCCGCCCGCCCTTTTATTTCCGAAGACGAATAAGACTCCTCTATTTAACGATAGGGTAAATCTGATTTCAAATATTATATTTTTATTAAAATACATTTCTATGGCTATTTTTGCTATCTATTGTCTCGTAAACGTAATTTTGTTTTTAATTTGAATTCAAAATAAAAAAGATAAATATTTAAAAACTTCTGATTATATACGTTTTTATACTATGTCCCGCTTTCGACGAAAGAATCCCGCTTTTTCACTCAAAAAGTTCCAAAATCCCGACTTGGCAAAAATAAAATCTGGAAACGCTGATAGTGGCGTACAATACCTACTAGATACGAAGCACTAAAGAAGTTAGTGAAGACCATTACTGAGAACTAAAACAGTATTTGTAGTTTATTATATTGTTTTTGGTTTAAGTTTCTAGTTTACCTATATCATCACCCTTTTAGAGAATGTCGGTAATTAAAGATTTATTTACGTTTTGTATTTCCTTATAATTTATTATAAATATACGATTTTTGTGTTTTGAGAGATACATAAATGAAATGCAACTGACTAACTCTGACGCAGATTTAATCATTTTTAAGGTTATATATTTTATTTATGTTGTAAAAGAATTTGACCAAAAAAAAAGTGATAAAGACCACAATATGAAGAAATATAAAGATTATATTCATATAGTACGCTCATCAAAAAATCAAATTTTAACTACGCGTGGCAAGAAGTTCGAAGCTTATTAAGTCACTAGAACGATCTCTGGAATGTTCTATTAAATTATATTGTCTCGTGTGAGCATATACTTGTAATATAAGTAAAGTATACTTGCGAGAATGCGCATTAAAAGCAAATGGTGAATGTAATTAACTCTGGTAATAAAAGCGAATTTTATTGTCCATCAAGGTGAACCCTTTTTATCTTAATATGTGAAATATATCGCATAATACAGGAACATATTTATTACAAACGTTATTTCATTTCTGAAAGACAAATAATGACAGTTGACAGATAGTTGACGAAGCGGCAACCTTACAATTTCATCGCTGCTTAAGTAAATAATGAGTATGATTCCTCTTATAATACACTTGCATCGAACAACAAGCTCGTTATATCGAGCGCTTTGCTTTTGCTTTGCTTTGCTATTAGCTGTACTTAAATATTCGTCGTGCGTGACCGGCAGAGAAGAATAGTTTCGACCTCTTTCTTGCCGAAGTGTCGGAAAAGGTGATTAAAGCCATACTGGTGCGAACATCTATCCAACAACCAGGATGGTGATGGATAGTAGCGTCACCATATCTTGTTACAACACACTGTGCTGCCAACCTGCCTTTTTTTTTAACGATGGGAAATTGGGGAATTTATCCCGCCGGGGATCGCTCGTGCATACAACCGTGACGCCCCGACGCTTGGCCCGATGGCCCCTCCGCATGTGATCGGGGCCGCTCGACTGGTCCACTCTGCTAATTCTGAGAAGGACAAGGAGCGGCCCTACCACCAAAATCTCCGCGCCCTCTCGGCGCCACCCCCTCACTGGCCGTACCTCCTGTGCCAACACTCTCACCGCGCCCCGCCCACCACTGGACCCCAGCTACCCCAGACAGCGAAACCCCTGAGCTGGGTCCGCACATCAGCTGGTCCAGGGGCCCAGTGGCTTGTGCGCCTCCGCGCCCAACTACTGCGCTTTCGCGCCACCGAATGGAGGGGGAGAGCGAGTCACCCCTCTCCTGCGCTTTCGCGCCCACCGCTGCTGGTTTTGGTCCACGGGAAGACCCCTGTCAATGCAGAGTATTTCTTGATGTAAATGAAAAATGTAATGATTTGAGATTTTCCTTAAAATTATTTTTCGATGTTTGGTAACTAAAGATTTAATTTCAATCTTACCTTTATCTAAACAAGTGAAAACGTGAAATAACGTGACGCAAAGTGACACAACGCGACAAATACTTGACGTGACGAGAATTAACGCGGCTACGTAAAATGGCTGACAGATATTATGAATTTTTAATATTTTCGCGTCGCGTTCATCACAGACGTAAGACAATGGGTAAAATTAAAAAAAAAATATATATATTACTATTGAAATTGTTTTAACTTATTTATATGTAGATGAAAGTTTTTGTACTGAACATATCTATTACGACAGGATCATAATAGTAAGTTTTTAATTAAAAAAGGCGATTGATGAATGAAAAACACCATGGAGGTATATAGCATATAAATTTCATTTCGGATTTTTACTTTATTGCAATAGATATTTTGTTTTATATTATTTATTTTATATTTATATTACATATATATAGGTACATATATTCATAATATATGAAAGCAAAAAAAAATCGTTTGCCTGATTGTTTGAATACTTTTATATCAGGATCTAACATAGTGATTTGAAAAATTATTTTACGTTAGATACGGGTTATCTATGTATTATTTTGAAAAGTTACCATTGGTCATAAAATAAGTAAAATATATAACCCCTAAATAGCAGATAAGCAAATAAACAAATATTAACGAATATCAAAACTATGCGCATGAACGCGCTAATATCAAGATTTACCGGATGGCTGCATGCTATAATTGATACGTTACCTACACGTAATAGTTAAGCAATGAATATATACGATTAAATATATGAGTATAACGAAGATTTTCATGACTGAGCTTTGTATATAAATATTAATTATTATTTAAATGCTTTAAACTGGTAATATATAACTATACCTAATATAACCTATGAACCGGTGTGAGGGATGCGCTGTGCCGTGCTCCCGGCTGCATGGGTACCACCATCTTGCTTGTTTCTCCCGTAAAACAGCTTTGCTGTGTTTCGGAGAGAAGGGCAAGACAGGCAGTGTAATTACTGGCACAGATACTTTAATACTTTATGTCTCTGGATAGGCAACACATAGATGAGTTGCCTGGACTAGTTCCAGGTAAACTAGTTTATGTTCATGGGCGACGTCAACCACTTACATTAGGTGGAACGTCTGCCAGTTTGCCTATCCAACTAACATTAAAAAAAAAACATTATTAAACATCACGTTATGAGCATTTTTTTTAACCTACGTCACCTTTTCTAACGCCTTTATTCACAATACAAAATTCAAATTACACTAAATTTTGATTGACTGAAGCGATTTTGATGAAATAAAAACCATATGTTTAACCTACTACTTATTACTTTAGCAGTAATGCGTGCTAAAACAAATATACAGACATACATTTCTTAAATTGATAGAAATGTATATATAAAGATCACTAAAGAAATTGTCATCAGAATATTCTGAAAAAAAAACAGACTTGTTTACAATTTTATTATATGTAATGTTTTTTTTTTTTTTGGCTAATAAAATACACTTATATACCTTTTAACTTTTAAAATAAAAATAAAACTGACGATAATTATCAGTCAATAAAGATCAGTCTTTTCCCAACAATACATTCACTATAATTGAAGTGTCCTGAGTAAGTGTATTCCACTCTACATAGTGTTCTGTCTATACTAAATATATGACACTGAAACTACTAAATCAATTGTAACAAAACTATTACGTCACGTCGCGTTACAGCTATGACACAGTGACAGTAGTCGAACTTAAAAATATAGAAGAAACCGCGAGACACGTCTAGTGTTGTATCGTAAGCTCCCTTTAATACGGGTGAGAAATTTATGTTATTACATTTCTCATTTAAAATTTCTAATACCGGAGGTGATTTATTTAGAAGCAATATTGCTTTTGGCGTTTCTTATTTAAATTATCGCTAATCTTTTTTAGAATCGTAATCGTATTGTACTTCCATAAATGTTATAAACGTCGAATTTAATGTTTATTTTGTTTTTCGCATTTGACATTCGCTGGTTATAGAAATGAATGTGTGTATGTGTGTTCACGCGCGTGTGATTCTACACATATATACTTTATTCTGATATACAATTATAAAAATTGTATATTTTTTGGCGTAATAACGTCTATTGTCACGTTTCGTAAACGAGAGCGCAAAACAAGCGATAGAGAAGCATGATCGACCTAAACGTTCGGCTTGTGACTGAAAAACAATAACGCAGATTGGAGGAAAGATTACACATCTATATATATAAAAATCAATTGCTGTTCGTTAGTCTTGCTAAAACTCGAGAACGGCTGAACAGATTTATTTTATCTTGGTCTTGAAATGTTCGTGGAGGTCTAGGGAAGGTTTAAAAGGTGAGAAAAATTCGAATAATTGCCGGGAAAACCCTAAAAACAGCCCTTTTCTTTTTCTCATATAAACGTTTTCTAAATAAAATGTAGAGTCTTGAAATTTGGTAGGAATATTCCTTTCACCGAATAGAGATCAGCTAAGAATGGATTTTAAGAAATTCTACCCCTAAGGGGGTGAAAAGGGGGGCAAAGTTTGTATGGGACAACGTGATTCCTTGGTCCAATCTACTTCAAATTTTGCATAAATATTCTTTAACAGAGTTGATTGAAGACATGTTTCGTATTTTATCAAAATTCATCCCCTAACTGGGTTAAAAGGGGGTTGAAAGTTATTTGCTTCGAAGTTGATGTCTCCTTAGTGCTTTTAATTTAAATTAAATTTTATTTTGACACATGTTTGACAACTCAATCTGTCTATTATAAAATATTTTCCGTTATCGACGCAGGTGTAGATGATAAAAAATATAAATTTATATTTTTTTGAATTTTAGTTAAATACCCGTGCGAAGCCGGGGCGGGCCGCTAGTTGTAAATAAATTGTTAATAGCACATTGTTACTTGTCATTAATCTGTATAATTTAAGTAATAAAATATTTGAATTACGAGTGCAAATCATGTCAATTTATAGAAAAAAAAAAATTGAATTAACTCATTCTTTGTATTATACAAAATAATTATAACTCAGTGATAATAATTCAATTCAATTCATAAAAGTATGCAATTTTTTTATCAATGTTTTCTTATGACGTTATCACGAAAAAATATCGCCCGTAAAGTCGGTTTAGACTTTACAGACAACCAATTTTTTTTTATTTTTATGAAAACATATAGGCATTCGTCAACCCGCCTGTCAAGAGTAGCGAGTATTTGCAAATCTCACCAGAGAAGATGAGGTAAGCCTATATTCAGTAGTGGACATCTAATAGCTGATGAGGTGGTGGATTGTCCCATTCTACCTACAAAGGAAAATATATTTACATCCGCAGAGTGAATCAATCATTATAGGCTACATGTTCTTGCATCATTATTTATCATCCCCGGTGGTGATGAAGGTTTTATTTGCTATACCAGTATCCACCTGGTAGTAGGAGCTTACCGTAGCCTGTGGACGCCTGCAACAGCAGTAGTATCACAAGTATGTTATTGACCCTGACTCCGCTGTCAACACAGCGCAATTTCAGGAACTCTGGCTCACATACTCACCACAGAAACACAATACTGCTTGAGAGCAGTATTATTGGGCTTTGATCGGCGGGTGCAGACTCTAATCCGGCTCGGTACTGCTGGAGTTTTCAGGTACTAAATTTTTCTTTGAATTTAAAATAGTTTTTAAGTTTTAGAAAACAATGTGAGGTAACCTGTATGTTACGTAATAGATTCCACGTGATGTATATTCACCAAACTAAACTAAAGCAGAGTGGTGGATCAAGTATTAACATTTATCAGTCTTATTAATTCTACTTCTCGTTAGTGTCTTCAATGTAAATTAATTACCGGTGGGAGGGATGCGCTGTGCCGCGCTCCCGGCTGCAAGGGTACCACCATCTTGCTTGTTTCTTCCGTGAAGCAGCTTTGCTGTGTTTCGGAAAGAAGGGCAAGACAGGCAGTGTAATTACTGGCACCGAGACTTAACATCATATGTCTCAGGATAGGCAACACATAAATGAGTTGGCTGGGCTAGTTCCATGTAAACTAGTTTATGTTCATGGGCGACGTCGACCACCTACCATCAGGTGGCGCGTCTGCCAATTCCAACTAACATAAAAAAAGAAAAGAAAATAGTGAACTATTCTAATTAGTTTAAAAAATATAATACAATGTATTAAAAACTACTTAAATCAAATGTAACTCTCACAATTTAAATATACAATTGAACACACAACTTTATTCACGATCGTTTTTCATATAATTTCTATGATGGATATTCTTTCGGCCGTCAACAATACCTACAATTCATGAACACGAAAACTCGTTTTAAGTTTCCTCAAAAGTTGGTGATAAAGTCATGAATTACGAATCAAAGTTCGACCACAGTCTAAAAAATTTAGGTCTGTGTCTTTTGAAAAGTTATTTTTTGGTGCTTATTTTTTAAATAAAGTTTAATAAATTTTATAGTTCTTTATATAAACTTTACGTTCAATTTTGAAATATCTTGTAAATTTTTTTTTTTCGTTAACTTAGAAAAAAACTTATTTGTTTTTTACGCTTTTTCTAATTTGAATACGTTCTAATTGTTTTTTTTTTCCGTTACAAATGCTCTTACTGTACGGTTCTGGAAGATATCGCTATTAAGAGATAAGACCACTTTATTGGTGACTTATTGGTAAGTTACTTTTTCGACAAATTTTGTTCATTAAGCTATTTTTCCTACGATACACAAAAAATAATATATAATAGTAATAATTTTTATCAAGGAAAATCTTAGACTCTTTATTACATAAAAAGGAATTTATTATTTATAGAAAACATAATTTATCAAATATTAATATAGAAAACATAGTATGAATCTTGTTGCAAATATACAATACAATTATAGTGTAAAGACTAAGTGTTCAATTATGGGTGATAACTACATTTAATTTACATTACAATAGCTTAAAGTTAAATTTTATAAAATAAAAAGAAACACAAAAAGCCTAC
Organism: Euphydryas editha; assembly: GCA_036937285.1. Taxonomy (NCBI): domain Eukaryota; kingdom Metazoa; phylum Arthropoda; class Insecta; order Lepidoptera; family Nymphalidae; genus Euphydryas; species Euphydryas editha. Next base: position 3,896,179 of record JAUPFZ010000025.1, read on the forward strand.
GCCTAAGCCTACTTTAGATTAAAATGTAGCTGTATAATTTTTTTTAAACTAAAAATACTATTACTAAATTATCGATATCAAGATTTTTTGAAGTATTGCTTTAAGATCTCATTTTTATCAATCAATAGATGTCAGCGCCGGTGAAACTACATAGGTGTATTCTATTAAAAGTCTATATCGGATTTATTCGGACACCCACAACCTCAGTTCCCCGAGATCATTGACGCTGTAAAGGGTCCGAAACGTAGGGAAATAATTTAAAACATTGTTAAACTGTAAAGTTTTAAATGAACGCGATAAAATCCGATATAGACTTATAATTAAATGAGTAAAATTCGCGTAAATATAAGAGAACAGTACATAGGTGTAGTAAGATATAAAATGATGTGGCTGTTTCAATTTTATAAGTTGTTACTCCAACGAGTTACAACAGTCGTTAAAAACTTAGTTTCTCCCTTTTATTGTGACGTCACAATAATATAATCTAAAACCGTTTTAAGAATTTAAAAATGGCATAAATTTTAGATATTATTTAATAAGAATAATCAAATAAGCGATATACAGCAACACGATTTCAGACATAATTATCAGTGATGATTCAAAAAGGCTTAAGTAAATTCTCTTTAACATAGTTTGAGATTGAGTTCTTCATTGCCGTCCGGTGACCGGCAGAGAAGAATAGTTCCAACCTCTTTCTAGCGCAGGTTTCGAAAAAGGCGACTAAGACCATAGTAGTCCAAAAAATAAATATGCTAACTTACCAAGATGGTGATGAGCAGCATCTCCATATCCATCCCTCCACAAATAATGGAGAGGGCCTACGTTATCAGTGTAATACAACGACTGATATGGTGGAGTTTAGCATACCGCGTTAACCTAAACATATTAAGTCAATATATAAGTACTTTTCTCATTTACGCATTTAAATACCCTTTATATCGTAAAATAGCAATAATTTATTTCTATGAATAAAATTAATTAATGAAAGTCCAAACTGGCTCAAATCCCAGGTTCTGAAAACAAAGCCAAAAAAAAGACATTTAATATTTTCCCGTAAATATTTCAAGGTCTTTAAATTATTACTTGAAAAATACAAAAAAATATTATCTTTAGTATTATGTCCAAAATAATTTGAGACTCGGAATGTAGAGAACCTTGAATGTAAGGTTCTACTTAAGCTGGAGTTCTTGCTTTATCGTAAAAGCTTAATAAAAGGAATGGCAATTGCGAAGAATACCGTACGTAGTTTATAAATAAGAGTATGTACGAATATTTTGACAATCGCTTTAGTATAATGGTGGAAACTTCCAACCACATCAACGAACGTGGCTTAATGCGCGAATACTTGTTGTTGTGGGCTCAATTTTTCGCATTTAGACTCGCTTTTGGTCCATTGTGCGTGAAAGAGGTCTGACTAATTCAGCCAGCCAAGCTCCTTCCAGAAGCTCAGAAGCCTCCTGGGGCGTTCACAGGCTTCTTGGAGTGTCCTTATTTCCTTAAGGATATTTGCCCAGTGTGTGGCTACTCCCTCGCATTCCAGGATCACGTGGGTTGGCTGTTTCTTCAGCAACTAGACATCCCCGGCAAAGAGGACTGTCCGTTGCATTCATAATGAAAAGTTGGTGGTTGAGTACCATGTCCCTGGTAATCGTACCAACAATTTTTCTGGTGTCCACAGTTCAGACTGAGTAGTCGACTCGACAGGTATGGTCTGCAGCCGGTTTGGTTTGCCCAACGGCCATTGTGAGGGGGATTATGCGCGAATACTTGTTTTATTTATTTATTTTTTATTTTTTAGAGACATTTGTGTCTGATCTAGACGTGTGTCCTTTTGGTCTTCCATCCATTCTTTGTAGAGCACTAGAAACCTTCGAACCCGGTTTTTATCATAAGTCGAAATAATATGGAGTAAGCTCCAATCCTCCTCTTGCATGGAAAAATGCCTTTGCCCGGCAGTGGAACTTTTACAGGCTATTTCAGTGTAGTTTCGCAAATTATTTAAAACATTTAAATAAAATTTATGCGAAACATATAATCTTTTACTGAATAATAGGATTTAGCCGTCAATTTTTTTAAATATATTTCATTTGTTAACATTGAAGACGTAGATAACTAAAGCACTATACCAATTCCTATCTTTTACATTAAATAGTTTCGAAAAAAAAAAAATACATTACAGAAGTTATTTCACTTGTATTCCATTTTTTAACGGTACACTAAAAATATACTCACAGCCAGCATCTCGAATCCTTATTAAAACTTTACATTGCTTGTGGAATATTATACAAATTCAAAACCGTGAGCTTCAGATAAATATCTTTTTTATATCTCAATTTATATTTACTGCGGACTCGGTTCGGAACGGAGTTTCTGAATTGAACCTATAAAAACTCTTTGATAGATCTCGCGTTTTAAGTACTGGCAAAGTTTATTTTATTCTTACATAAAGACGAGAACTTTGGTTCGAAGTCACGTTTCCAATAATTGAACGAACTTCATACGGTCTTATACTATACAATTTTAACATATTTAGTGATATAGTATTTAATTTATTGATTCATTTCTGTATTTGACGACGTGTTGGTGGAGTAGTTACAGAAAATAGCTGTTTGCGCTAGCGGTTCAGAGTTCGACCCCGCTTATGATAAATGTTTGTCGTGATATGGGTGTTTGTTTGTGTTGTGTATGTTTCTGGAACTGGAGTACATGAATTGTCTGTTGTGGTCGTTTTGTATATGTATTTTTGTTCTTTGTTAAAGTGTTACTGGCTGTCAACGAGCGCCTACTTTGATTGATTGATTTATACACTTTATGCATACTCACAGTTAAGATGAACATTCACATAGTATAATATATTTATAAATATACAGAAAAAATTTAAATAAAGAGTAGAAAGATATACTGATAGCATGCAAAGGCGGATGTTAAGCGATTGCTTTCTCCCATGAACACCTGTAGATCTAGAGTAGCCAAAAATGCTTAAGTGACTAAAGGATTAACGAGAAGTATATTGGTTTACTGATTTTTTTATTACTGTACCAAATATAGCTATTTATAAATATAGATATGCTCAACATACACATATAGTCGTTTATTTCTAAGGTAGCTTAATTCTAAACTTAATTCTTGTGTTTGAGGTAGCAGCCGGGTGATATGCAAATTCAAATCCCTTTAATCTAAATTTAAACATCACACAATTTATTATATCACATTCATAAATATTACACACAGACTCGGAGCAGTACCAAATCTACAACCCTGGAGTGGAAAGTAAGGTCACTGTCAACTGCGCCAACAAGCCATTTACTCTATATAGAGTTACTCTATAAAAAGTTTAAAAAAAATTGGTTGTCTGTAAAGTCGGTTTACGGACGATAATTTTTACGTGATAACGTCATAAGAAAACATAGATGTAGAATTGATGTACTCGAACGCGGTCCGATGGAGTGTAAGAAAGATGCGTCATAAGTCGAACTGATCGTGCCTCTCTATCGCTTGTTCTGCGCTCTCGCTCGCTCGCGACACGTGACAAAATGGCGTCATTTTTGAAAAAAATACCCGATAGCTTTCATCAATTTACTAGACGTTATCACATCAAAAAATTACCATGTACCATTGTAAATTATGATGTCTAAATATTTATACAAAAACACAACTTATATATTATTTAACTTTTTAAAACGATAACCATACAAATTCCATTATAAAAAAATCTTACAAGAATTTTCAGTAAAGCAGCTAAGAGACGCTATTACAAATCTTATTCAAAATATACTACGATATCAGTTTAAGTGAATTTAAAAGAAGTTCAACTTACATTATAGTATGAGAACTTCGTTTGAAATTCAACGTTTTAGCATTTCCCCGAGGCCGGATATGACTTCATTGCTGTTTCAAATGCAAACAATGCAGGTAACTTTACATGAAATTATTCGAAGTGGCATTTTCAGGGAATTACATATTTGAGTACCTACGTTAACAATATATATTATAAAGGATACGTGAATATTTTCAGAACTGAAAGAAGATTTTATTTTTATTTTAAACATATTAAGCAATTTTTAAGAAGTTTTTAACAAGGAATGATATATTAAGTGCCTTGTGTTTATTTTTATATTTGAAAAAAAAAATTATATTTTAGTGTATTTTTTTTCGATAAAAAATTTACTATGGTATAAATTATATTTAGAAAAAAACTGGTACCTCACTGATAGTAAGTTGTATACACAAACAAGAATAAGTGTCCTTACAAACAAGGTAATTATCGGTTAAACAATTATTTTTTTAACCTTATTATCTATTCAAATGAGATGATACGTTTTAGTTAATAAAATAGATGGATCCTCTTCAAAAGGTCATAAATTAAAATCCAGGCTAGTAATCTCTAAAACAAATATGAACTGAACTAAGGTGAATCAATCTGTAAACGTCTTACTGCTTGGCAAGGGACAAAGGAGAAGAGTTTTGATCTACAACGCTACTCCACTGCGGGTTGGCGTATAATTTGCCTATCATGAATAATGATCACTATCGGATGCCATTGGTAACAACCGGGACCGACAGCTTTACGTGCTCTCCGAGGCACAGTTAGGAGACCTAAAAAGACATATCACGTTTATATGATAACGTGCTCTGCGAAGCACAATGGGGAGACCCACAAGGACATTAAACTAGACCAAATATTTGAAAAAATATAAATATATACCCTGAGCGGAAATCGAACCCATGAACATCGACGTTATGACAAATACTCATACTATTACACTAGAACGGTTGTCGAGATAAATATAAGTTATGCATGAATACTCAAAGTTCTAAAGTGTCACAATGACTTTAATTCGTCATTCTCATTACGAAGTAATACATTTTAATATTGATTAAATATTATTTATTAAAAGATAGTATTAGATAGTTCTTTTTTTTACTTTAGTCACAGAAATAAAGCGAAAACATAGCAAGTTATTTAATGAAACAATTACTGAACAGTATTATAATAAATTCTAATAATTCTACGAGACAATTATGGAACTGCATCATAATATCAATGGGAATAAATCTCGGCTCAGTAGCTCGTAAATAATTAATGGGTAAGAGATATTGATTTGAGACTAAAAACATTTATTAGTTAAATTCGAAATGTTAAATACATTATAGAATAGACATCGAACACTTCAAACTGTTCTCTCGGATTTGATGGCATAAATATTAAATTACTACATATTATATGTAGTATCTTAAACTAGAAGCCGCCCGCGACTTCGTCCGCGTGGAAACCCTACGAGCAACTTCTTCCCCCACCTCACGCGCCGCTCGTCGGACCACCCGCCCCGCCCCCACTCCCGTTACGCGCGTTTTCAGGAGCAATAAATTTATCTATTTTCAATTAGGAATCAATCCTGCGGGAACTCCGGGATAAAAGTAGCCTACGTGTCTTCAGCTACCTACATACCAAATTTCATCGTAATCGGTTCAGTAGTATTTGCGTGAAAGAGTAACAAACATCCATACATACTCACAAACTTTCGCATATAATATAATATTAGTAGGATATTAAGATACTATGTAAATTTTAATATGCAATTTTTTGTTGTCCTGAATAAAATAAAATAAATAAATAAAATAATGAAACAAAGTCCTCGTCCACCGCATCTGTCTGTCTGTCTATCAGTCTGTCTGTTCGCGATAAACTCAAAAACGACTACACAGATTTTCATATGGTTTTCACCAATAGATGGAGTGATGCGTGAGGAAGCTTTAGGTACATAACCCATGCACAGCCGGGGCGGTCCGCGAATGAATATCTAATTTTATAACCCACAAATATTTTGAATACGATAATACGTTTTAGTTATAAAACGCTTTTCCATTAATCTTTTAAACAGTACTAAAGGTTTCTGGAATCAGGGCGTATAAACATATCCCCTCCAATTAAAGCGGCTGAAGGCTCCCGCAGGGGTTTAGTACGGTATTGCACTCCCAAAGTGCCGAGTCCGACATAGGTCTAGGACTGCCGACCCGGGCGTCCTGGATATCATCCGTAAATGGATTCCCCTGCGTAAAAAAAAGGGCGTATAAATACGCTATAGATTAAATATATTAGTATAACTGCGAAATAAGAACAAAGAACCGATAATAATAGAGAAGATAATCGTTCTGGTGTAGTGTCGGTAGTAGGTTCGATTTCCGCTTACAGCAGATATTTTTATTTGCACAAATATTTAGTCTAGATGTATGTCCCTGTGGGTATCTTAATCATGTCTCAGAAAACACGTAAAGCCATTGGTCACGATCATATACACCAGATAGCAATCGTTACTCAGAGTAATAAAATTATTCACCAGTCCGCAGTATAGCAGCGTGGTGGATTAAACTCCAATTTTTATCCTATCTCTATTATGATGTTATTAATGACACATCCATATTTATATCTTTAACAGGTTTATTATTATATTGAAATTACAAAGGATAACAAGTCGGTGACAAACTACAAAGTCATGCTTGATGTGTCAGTATTGCCAACAGTTAGACTAGCTCTCATATATAACATTCTCGTACTCTAAAACATGAATCAGTGGGATTTCACTAATTTAATTTTAAGTGATTGTTTACATTTTATCAATGTTAGAATCGCACCACGCCGAATTAGTGACTAGGTATTCAATGTATGCATAATATGTAAATACATATAAGAGTTCACTGATTTGATGATTGAATATTTGCAAGTTAGTGAGTATTCACTAACTTGTTATTGAAATTCATTAATATGTAGTGAATTCAGCTGATTTATCTTAAGAGAGTAGAACCCAAAAAAAACTTGCAATCATTATTTTAGTATCGAGTATTAATGAAAATAATATTTAAAATAACATCATTCAAAAAGCACATTATACTATGGCAAGAAATACCTATAAGAAATTGAGTGGTCATTCTTCTTAATTTTGTATTCTCTCCTCTTTCCATTCAAATAAATAACGGTTGATGACTTGTATACGTTTTGGTCTGATGAGTTATATCCTAATATTTTATAGAATACAATCTTACTCAATAAGATATTTAACACAAAAATATCATAATTAGGTTGATTGACAAATTGATAACAGTATAGTAGGATAACTTTTAGCTCGATGTTTAGTACCGTTACAACCTTTCCCAATAAACAAGTTTTGAAACAAAAAATTAGATTCAAACCAGTGACCTTCAAATAAACAAATAGATTTTCTAGTTTAATGTATGAGTAATATTACTTTACGTGAATGTTGAACTTAATATAACACTTCGATAACATCCTGTAAAAATCAGTTCGGTACAAACTGATATCAAATAAAATGTAACATCTAAAAATAATTGTAAGGAAAAAAAGGGTCTCATTTCTTTACAATTTTTTATTATTTACCAACTAAAAATAAACATTTATGTGACTGTTTAGTATTTCAGCAGCTTTTTTATTTTATGCATGTAAATGTGTTCACTGTACGTATATATCAAAGAAAAAAAACCGTTAGTCTGTTTGGAGCGGTTCTGCTACTTTTTTTTTAAATAAAACTGTCGCTAGAAGATGGCTAATGTTATGTTAAGGAGTAACTTACGCTACCTTTAATATTAAGAAAAAAATCAAACACATGAAATTGAAAAAAAAAATTCAATTCAATAGTAAATTTTAATAAATTCTACCCAGACAAATTCGAGTGTATCAGCTAGTCTATACTAATTGCTTGTTTATTTTTTATCAATAATACTGAAATCACTGAACCAATTTATTTTACTCTTTCGCCAATAATATGTTACTCAAAATAATGATGCCTTATTCTGAATAACATAACAGGATATAAAATATAACACTATGACAATGTAGTTTAATTTTATATTACGCGAGGGTCTAAAATTTAGTAAAAAGACCTATTGGTTTATTTCTTTTGGTTTCGATTCAAGAAATCGTAAAATTATATCCTGTATTTCAGACAGAATTTTCAATTAGGGAAAAAGATTTCTTGATATAATTAATATGACTGAATTAATAAACGTATAAGGAAGTAATCTAGTCTTTTTTTATTTTTTATAAATGTGTAAAACAGCAAGCATAATTATTATTTGTAATTACTATATTTTAAGTAGAAATATACAAAGATTACTTTTTATTTCAGTCGTATTAGAATTGTTTTTTTTTTTTTTTTACTTATTAAGAGGCTATTATTGTTTTTATTAAATTAAAATACATACATATACACTAGATGTAGCCGTGACTTCTTTCGCGTTTGCCATCCCATTTATTAAGCCTATAAGATAAAAAATATACGTAGTTTCAAAGGTATCAAAGGTGTCTATAATAACAACCGGGACCGACGGCTTTACGTGCTCTCCGAGACACGGTGGGGAGACCTACAAGGATATACAGTCATACCGGAAACAAATATTTTACAAATCTGTCCCGAGCGGGAATCGAACTCGCGACCACCGGCCAGTACGATAGTCGAACTAACAAACCGAAAATCTTGAAATATTTACGAAATAAATTTTAAGAATATTTCCTTTCAAACAAAAACAAAAAAAAGAAGTGGATGAAATCAGAATACGCGTTATTGAATTACAACTTAGTTCACATTTTGATTTTCGACCTCACTCCGCATGGATCACTCACTCAATTCTGTATAAAAAGTATGTGTACTAACTAAACTAACAAGTTCGTAGTATAAAATCAAATCAGGCTCCGTTTCGTTCATATTCATTTAGTAGTTTTGGTGTTATACGCGGCCTGGATACAAACAGACAGATAAAATAAGAATAAAAAGTTAGATTTTGGGCTTCATTATCGATTATAGAGTGCCCTAAAAAAAGTTTTCAAAATGTCAATTAGTTATTTGGTTTAATCGCTTTTAATGGTACGAAAACACCATGACTAGCATCTACACCTATCACAAATCTGCAAAAATAAATAAGGTTATTTATTTAAAATTATATTTTTAGGTAGTAATAATAATTATATTTAAATTTTTTTTTCATTCATGTAAGTATTACAAAATAAATATGCTAAATATTTTTATGTTGATTAAATAGTACTCACCAATTGAACATTCAAGGAGTGATAATGCTTTCTGCTATAGAATCGCTCTTCATTTTGTGCAGGGCGAACTATTGCCACTTGGGTGCAATCAATGCAACCTAGCATGCCAGTGTATGTGAAATTTTGTATAAAATCTGTAAAAATCATAATACACTCCTATTAAATGTTATTTTTTAATAAAAATAATTACACTTTATCTGGCCACTTTGTTGTTAGCTATTTTCTGATAAATTGATGTGGGGATCGCATTTCACACATATATACTATATTATATCCATTTTTCACCCCACATCCATTTTATTTCATTTGTACTATTAAAATAAATACTTACTCTGCTTTAACTCTGTTTCGCTCTTCACCAGTCATGGGAAATTTTATATATTTTTGGCGCATTTGCTGGGTATTAAGGCACTTGGTAACCTGCGCAAACGAGACAGTCTGTTGAGCCATAAAATGACCCTCATTATTACCTATAAGACATTGGTATGATCCAGTTGCATAGAAGGATAATGCGATTAATATCTAAAAAAAAATATTAAATATGTATTTTGTACTCATAGATGAATAGGATTGAATTGATTTGAATTGATCTTATTCAATTTGTATTGAAGTGGCAATTTATTTTTCTATTAAATTAGTAAATAGCTACAAAATTCACTATAATTTAATACAATATTATAATTGTCTATTACTTGTTTAACTAGAAATATACGTAATTATATAAGTAAACAAATAAATCACGAGATGAAACATCTAATTTAATTTTTACTTATTAGGATAAGTACCTATTACAAAAAGTGAGTACCTTCGTCTCTATGGACAAATCTGTGGATTTTTTTGTATCCTTCATCAGAGGTCTCAACTCATCGCATAGCTTACGTACTAAAGGTTTAGTAAGGCGATATCGTTTTACAAATTCTGCTTCACTTAAGTAAAACGGATTGCAATCCCTTCGCAACATCATGCGACGCCGTTTTTGTCTATTTTTTAATCTCGAATCACATGCATCAGCTTCCAAGAACTCAAAAATTTCGTAGGCGTTCATCTAAAATAATATTGAAAATTATTTTTTCAGGCACTAAATCACCAGTAATACAACTTTTTCGATATTACACTTACTTTATATGGTAAAAATATGTTTTTTATGAAATATTCCACAAATCAATTATAAATCCGTCGCACGTTAGTAACTTTTTTAAGATTGCTAAATTTGACAGAAAGTAATAATGCTAGCTGTCAAAAAAGGCGTTGTGGTACCAAATAAGCGCGGATTGAACGAACAATATGAGATGACGTCACCAAAATCGCTCGGAAAATATGATCGTTTTCAAGCTTATAGTAAGATTGTTTTAAGTATGTTGTGGTATGAAAATTCAATGTATGAATGTATTAATAATGCTATAAGAGATTGTGGTAAGCCCCCTGTACTTATAACCGTTTTATCATAATTATGTATATATTAAAAAAAAATGTTGTTTTACAATGTTCTCTGACTTCCAGTATATTTTTTTTTCTCCAATGGTTTTTAACTCCTTCACAATAATTAATTGTTTATTTTGGGTATACGAGTATATACATATATTTATGAAAGTTTGTAGCGATTTTTGGTATAAAAAACGATCTGTTTTAATAAAATGTTTTACCACCTTATTTTTATGTACATTTTTATTACTTTATTACAACAATTGTCGTATAGTTTATAGTCCAAACATGAGTCGATAAAGAACTAAAATTCTAATCGCAATATCAAAGTGGTTTAACAAAACTTTCTTGTTTATTACATTTGCTCAACAAACCAAACAAACAAACAAACTCTCCGACGTTATTATATTAATGCAGGTACTATGTATGCTATTTCTTTATTAAAACATTTCCCTTGGAGGAACGTTCCGGAACTTCCGAGCGTTTAACCCCTCCGAGATCACGGCTAAAGTTTCGACATCTTGAACTGGCAAAGATAGCTTAATTTATTAAGATGTTTCGTATATAATTGACATTGATCGGAGGATTCGAAATCAAGAAAATTTAATTTATTATGGTTTATTTAAGATAAAACGCAGTCGGGTAATAAGAAATAAAAACAAACATATTCTACGGTTTGAGGTGAAAATATCACAATGGTTGATCGTTAATTTCTTCTATAGCTAAATTACTTAAAATCTAAATCAGCTTGTAAGCGTCCCACTGCTGGGTAAAGGCCTCTTCTCCATGTAGAAAAAGGCTTGGAGCTTAATTCACCACACTGCTCCACTGCGTTGTTGGCGGATACTTTCCCTACTACTACTATTAACGATAGTTACCGGGTGTCTATGATAACAACCGGGACCAATGACTTTACATACGAGTACTCTCCGAGTCACGGCGGTGAAACCCACAGGAACATACACATCCAGACCGGAAACAAATATCTGCCCCGAGCGGGATTCGAACTCGCGACCGCCAGTGTTGAGGCGCGAATACTCGCACCATCACCACAACGGTGAGCTATTACGTAACTTGGGCGATCGCGAGAAATCGCTGTGGTGTCGAATTTCTATAATACCTAATTGAGGCTCAGTATTGAAATTCGACACCACAGCGCACGAATGTCTATTCAGATAATTAAAATCTATTGAAATAAATTACATACAAATGTAGATCAGTTAAATAATTTTCTTTTAACTGTCTTGGAATAGAGTAGTCATATTTTTGGAAATTTATCTTTTTAGCAGCTTTGGTAATTTATTATAATTCAATGATTCTATAATGTTTTCATTATTGAAACAATAATAATAATAATTAATATAAACATATACCTATATTTAATATGAAATTAGGTAAATTAAAAGGTAGTTTTCACATCGTACAGCTTGTTTGTTTTCAATCTATACTTTTATCCCAAAATCCCTGAAAGTTATCCGGTTCCCTTGGGTGAGAGGATAATACCCAAGATGAGTATCTAATCGTAAAGTTGCGGTTATTGTAATATATTCGGTTAATGCGAATATATTTACGGAGACTCTTAATAAACTCTTGCAATCGTTGGAGCCGGAAACAGAGAGGGCGCCACACAGCGACCTGTCTATAAAATCTCAAAAATAAAGTTAGAGCACAGATAAAAAATTAAGAGACTAGAGCAAATGAAGGCAATAATTAACAATAGATATATAAAGTAGATGAAGCTAGTACTGTATCAGCCTGTAAACAACCCACTGCTTAACGAAGGCCTCTTATCCATATAAAAGAAGGTTTGAAGCTTAGTCCGCCACGCTGCTCCATTGCGGGTGCGGGCGGGCGAATAAGGTATAGATAGTAATCAATAAAAATAAATACACATTTACACTCAACGACATCCTGACACAAACTAACAACAAAAGCACATAGATATACACCATGAGAAATATTTATATTGCGTACTAGCTGCTGCCCGCGACGTCGTCTGCGTGAACGCTATTAGATTACACGTTGTTATAGAATGCGTTGAAGAAATAAAGGTTCACTGCTCGTTCCCCGTAGGTGGTAGCGTAATAATATGTATCCTATATGTTGACCCGACTTCTTAATAATATTCTTGCCAAATTTGAAGTAAATCCATGCACTACTTTTTGAGTTTATCCCGGACATACATACAGACAAACAAACAAAAATTGTAAAAAGTATATTTTTGGCTTCGGTATCGATTGTAGATCACACCCCAGGTATTCTTTTAAAAAAATATTTAATGTACAGTTTTGACTTTCCTATCATTTTAATAGATTATATGTATAGATAGACATTTACAACTAACAACTGCCCCAACACATCGTCATAAATGAACAATCAATAACAACAATTATAAGTTATGTATGTATCTAATAGTTCATGATAATGAATTTTTTTTTAATCATACATAAACAAATCCACAGAAATGAATGTACGTGCTGATGCTTGCTTTTTTAACTACCTTGCACTAATTAGACGTGTGGGTCACGAAGTTGTTTAAAATAAGGCCACGCTTTAAAAAAGTAATAAAACTTTGAGTAATAATTAGATCATATTATGCTAAATAAAAGTATTTATGAACTGGACTATGAAGCTTTAAAGTAAGATTAATAACTCAATGAAATATGTATGTATTTATATATTTAGTAAATTTTATTCAATAGATTTTTTTTGTTTGTCATATGGGGGGTTAGGACGCTTAGCAGGCATGTTGGCGAGCGCAGTGTGTTATGTAAGGACATAGTGAGGCTGCTGCTTATCACCAACCTGGTCGGTGTACAGTAAGTGAACCGGTGGGTCTGGAGGTCCACGAGGGAGGCCTTCGTACAACAGTGGACATCCACTGGCTGATATGATGATGATGATGATGATGATGATGATGATGATTATGATTCAATAGATAGCATAAAAATAGGTTAAAACAAAAATTTAGTTTGAACAGGTATACTAAGGTTTTCTTATTAGCTGAAAACAGAAAAAAAAACATCATTAATGTGCTATACAAATGTGAGGTATCCGACAGAGAAAAACCTATTACGTATAAGGTTTAAATTTTTTTGTATATTGATATAGATATATATTTTTTTTTATTAATCACAAGAACAACATTAAAATGCCATTCAACTGTTCTGAAACTGATTCCAAACTGATTTTAATCTTTTTGGGGTGAAAAGTAGATTTATAAAGATTACTAAATTACTTGAGTGTTAAATTTAATGGCAATCGGTCAAACGACAGAGTCGTGAAATTGTAATAAACGAACTAACGTTTAAAATGATAATATTAGTGAGAATGTTCATCTTAATTATTTACAAGGAAGTATACATTGAAAATATATTGTAATCTGTATGTGTGTGTGTGTGTGTGTGTGTGTGTGTGTATTGTTGCATTGTATGAACGAAAATGACTTATTAGCTTACTGTTAGTTATTAAATTTAAATTAAACATATAGATGAGAAAGGTCTATGTTCAGTAGTAAACATCCAATGGCTAATACAAAATTAAACATATTTATTTATCTTCAAGTAGCGGCCCGCCTCGGCTGCGCCCGGGGTTGTATATTATGTATTCTAAAACTTCCTCATGGATCACTCCATCTATTGGTGAAAACCGCATGAAAATCCGTGCAGTAATTTTTGAGTTTATTGCGAACAGACAGACGGACAGAGAGATGCGGCAGCAGACTTTGTTTTAAATTATGTGGTGATAAATTATAAGTTGATTTGAAATACTGAATACATATATATTTTTTATTTTAATTATATAATATGGTCATCGAGAGTTAAAACAGCTCTATCGACAAAATACGTAGTTAGATGAAAAATCAAGGAGCAGATCCGAGCCGATCATACCAGCCACTGGATGATCAACTACAGCTGAACGTAGGACTTTGTATTGCCGGTCATTTTGGCCTTGACAATACTTTCTCGCAGTTTGTTGCGTTAAGGTATGATGACGCTGCTGCCCATCACTATATTTTTAGTGCAGAGTTATTCGCACCATGATGGCCTTGGTCGCCTTTTACGACGCTTCGGCAAGAAGGAAAACGGGACTAGTCTTCTCTGTCAGTCACCGCACGGCTTAATCCGAGCTTAAGCTTAAGCTTAAGCTATATCTCTGAATTATTAAATGTTAATTTTAAAATGAATCTCGTGCCCGTTGAGCACGAGATAATATTTTTTTTTTTTTAATATGTTATAAATATTAATATTTCGCCCATAATTTTGTTTGATAATGTAGTTCTAATTTCATTTAGTTTAATTTGTTTTTTTTTTGTGTGTAATTTTACGTCTACCTTATCTGATTTATGTCTAAGATGATTCCTTTTCGGGTGTGCTGGATGATGTCTCTTATAGGGATAAACAAAACCTTTATACATTTATTTCAAGGACTTGTATCTTTTTTTTATAATTTTCTGTACGTATAATAAAGAGTTAAATAAATAAATGTATTGTATACAGTTTTAAAAGATTAACAAAAGTAAAGATTTAAAATTTTATTATACGAAAGATAGATATCACGAAAAGGTTCTATCGCGTTAAAATTCCAGCATCCAAGACGTCGGAGATAATATAAATCATGTCGTGATGTCTGTTACAATATCCCGCGATAACGGCGGAATATTTTATTGTGGTACTTTAAAATGTCATTTACAAATTGAGGAATATAACGATGAAATATGACTAAGAGATTTGGCGAATACAGATTCTCTTTATTGAAATCTTTTATAAATGCTATTTAATATTTCCTTCTTCCTCTTTCATTTATTATTCATTTTGATAACCACCAACAGCAGTCACATTTACGCGCAAGACAAGAACTTAAATGATCCGATATATTTTTTAGGGTTCCGTACCTAAAGGATAAAACGGGACCCTATTACTAAGACTTCGCTGTCCGTCCGTCCGTCTGTCACCAGGTTGTATCTCATGAACCGTGATAGTCAGACACTTGAAATTTTCACAGATAATGTATTTCTGTTGTCACTACAACAACAAATACTAAAAAACAGAATAAAAAATATTTAGGGGAGGCTCCCATACAACAAACAAATTTTTTTTTTTGCTCGTTTTTGCTCGATATTGATAACGGTAACAGGTAGACGCTTGAAATATTCACAGAATATTTAGTTAAATATTCACTTAAAAAATAAATAATTAAATTAAAATAAAACAAATATTTAAGAAGAGCTCCCATGTACAACAAACGTCTTTTTACTGCTCGTTTTTCCTCGATATTGATAACGGCAACAGGTAGACGATTGAAATATTCACAGAATATTTAGTTATATTATTCACTTTAAAAATAAATAATTAATTTAAAATGAAATTATTATTTAAGGAAGACTCCCATACAACAAACGTGATTTTTGCCATTTTTATAGATAATGGTACGGAACGCTTCGTACGCGAGTCCGACTCGCCGCGCCGGCCGACTTGGTCGGTTTTCTATTGTTTTCGCCCAATAATTACAATTTTATATTTTTAAAATGTTTATACAAAAACTGTGTTTATGTTTGACTTACTACAAATATAACAAAATTAAATAATTTGTATAACACAAAGCATAAACAATTCGGTGTAAAACGATAGTTAAAGATAAATCTCCGTTTATTTTTATTTATTTATTTATTTATAAAATATCTCCGTTTATTAGTAACAAACTTAGATACTTATAAAATATTTTTCATTAATATTTACGGAATTACTAAAAGATGTGGATTGATCAAAATATATATGAATTTGAAAAAAGTAAAACCCTTAAAATATCCAAAATTTATTTACATATTATATAAGTATCAAAATTAATTTGCTGTAAGCGCCTATCTATAGTTTTTTTGAGCATGTCTTTTTACGTTTTATTTTCATGGCATAAAGTAAATTCATTTCAATAGGATATTCAAAAGAGTAACTGCGGAGTTTCTTGCCGATTCTTCTCTGCAGAATCTACATTCCGAATCGGTGGTAGCTTTACTTTTACAAAAAATAATAATCACCAAAGTTTTAATTTGTAAAATGACGATTCGAAGGTGCTCGTGAGGCCTATTTGAATAAAGTTGTTTTTGATTTCCATTTTGATTTTGATTCATTTCCAAATAATTATTACATAAACATTTTTTAAAAATTAATTAAAAACAATTATAAAATAACGGTATTTAAACTTCATGTAATCGAATTTAAAATTCACATTTCAATGAAAACTCGTCCAGCCGAAAACCATGTACATAAATATGAGTATTAATATCCAACCGTTTCCATGTTCATATCGAATGCGAATAGAATTGACTGTTTGTCGAAAATGGGATTAAATTCATTAATTGTGGAGATTAGTGCTACATCATTTGCATTGATTAATGGAAATTTGTGTTATTAATTTGGAATGTAGGGTTTTGTTATTTTACAAATTTGTACTGTACTGTACTGTATCAGCCTGTAAACCAACCACTGCTGCGAAGGCCTCTTTTCCATATACAAGAGTTGGAGTTTAATCTACCACGCTGCTCCACTGCGAGTTCGCGGATAATTTTATCTCTCCTATATGGAGAAGAGGTCTTGCTCCAGGAGTGGAACTTTGGGGTGTTTTTGTTGAAGTGTTCGTGTTGAAAACTACAAGACAAAGAAGAGTCTTTTTTTAAATAATATAAGTAAATAAAGATTTAATAAAGATTTAATTATTAATAAAGATTTCTACAAGACATACGGTGACGGTTACCAAGGATACTGAAAAAACAAATAATTGTAAAATTATTATTTTATTTAATTTATTATTTTATCTTATTTTATTATTTATTATAATGAATACCTCTTGTTTTGATTGCAATAAACCCCTGAAAAATTCCGAGAAGATTTCCTGTTCTTTACAAAACTGCAAAAAACAGTACCATTACTCTTGTGTTCAACTTACTTATGCCAATTTTAAAAAACAAGCAAACTGGAAATGTCCACGGTGCATTGTGGATTTATCATTATCTCGATGTAAAGATATTACACCCTATGAAAGCCCCTTCTTATCGCCTATTAAAGAGTCTCAAGATGAACATCAAAATGTAACTATCGCTCGTGGTAATAACACCAATATTGATTACGATATAGATATTGACAATCTACGAGTTACTATCAGAAATATAGTTCGTGAAGAGTTGCGTGAAGTTATCCGTTCAACTATTGGTGACGAGTTTACATCACTAAGAAATGAGTTACGTAGCCTTGAAGAATCTGTAACTTTCATGAACTCGCAATTTGAAGAACTGAAAAATAATATTTCGATCTGCATGTCAATTAATAAAAAGATTCAACAAGACAACTCTTCCTTGCATCAAAAAATAAAAGATTTGGAATCGAGAATATCTATTGTTGAACAGGACTCTAGACAAAACAATATTGAAATTCACTGCTTACCGGAGTTTAAGCAAGAAAACTTATTTAATACGATTACACAGATAAGTAGAGTAGTTAACTATCCATTGACGGACACAGACGTGGTGGCTTGCAATAGAGTACAAAAACAAAATCATACATCGAAATCCCCAAAAACTGTTATTTGTAGATTTAATAGCAAATTAAAGCGCGACAATTTCCTAGCAGCAGTATATACATATAACAAGTCACATCCCAAAGGTAAATTAAACACAAAGCTTTTAGGGATTGGTAATGTGGATATACCAGTTTATATTAACGAACACCTCACACCAGCCAACAAATCACTTCATGCTGCAACGAGAATTTGGGCCAAAGAGAAAAAATACAAATATGTATGGGTAAGGAACGGAAAAATTTTTGTGCGAAAAGATGAGGAGCATCCAATTAAGATCATCTTACATGAAGATACCTTAAAGACCTTAACTTAGTTTAGTTTTTTTTTTTTATTTTATTATTTTTTATTTTTATTTTTAATTTTTAAATGATTGTATTTTGTTGCTCTAAAAATTCAATCTTAACATATATTACCAAAATATCCGTGGTATGCGGACTAAGTTACCTCATATTTTTGTTCAAATTTGTAGCAATAATTTTGATTTGATTATATTAACAGAAACCTGGCTAAATGATGACATACATGACAGTGAAATTTTTGATAACAGATATAATGTTTTTAGGAGGGATAGATCTTCAAATACTTTCAACAAAGATTTAAATGGTGGAGGTGTTGCTATTGCTGTAAAGAAGTCAATCAATTCTTACAGAAATTGTAACTTCGAATCTCGGTGTGAAGATCTGTGGGTAACGTTGGATTTGGGAAACCGTAAACTACATATTTGCGCAATTTATTTAAATTCTCCTCTCAAATACTCACATCTACAACATTTCACTAATAACGCTAACAAAGTATTTTATAATTCAGTTGATGATGTGGTTATATTAGGTGATTTTAACCAGCGTAATATTGTTTGGACACAGAATGATTTGGATGCATCCCTCAAACCTAGTAATTATGACAATGTCACTGGATGTGAGTTAATTGATTTTTTATCAACCTTCGACTTAAAACAGTATAATCATGTATTAAATAACCAAGACAGAATTTTGGATCTCGTAATAAGTAACACACTTTATGATATTTCCGTTGAAAAGTCAGCTAACATAATATCTCGAATTGATAATTATCATCCTCCATTAGAAATTAACTTGAATATAAGAAATAAAGTAAATTTGCTGCCTACCGTACAAACGCCTAAACGTAAGTTCTTTTTAGCAAACTACGACAATGTCCGTTCCCGTTTAGACAAATTTAATTGGAATTCCGAATTTGTAAGTTGTAATACTGTGGATGATATGTTAAATAAATTTTATTCAATTATCGATCAAGTTATTGCGGAACTTGTACCTTGTCGTAAATCAAACAAAAAGTCGTATCCACCATGGTTTTCTACTAACCTTATAAAACTTCTTAAGGAGAAAGAAAAAGTTCGTCATAAAATTAAAAAATATAACAATAGATTAGATGAATATGAATACAATATATTGAAAAATTACACTAAAAAATTAATTAAGAAATGCTATGATAATTATATTGAAAACGTCGTAAACAGTGTTCTAAAAAATCCAAAATACTTTTGGACTTACATTAATAATAAACGTACGAAAAATAGTTCTTTACCATCTAACATGAGACTTGGAAAGAAAGAAGCTAATGAGGGTTTTGAAATCTCTGATCTATTCGCTGAAAATTTTGAATCAGTATACAATCCTCTTAATAAGTTACCTCTTCATAATATAACTTATTTGCCAAATAATGCGACTCCATTGGGTAATATACATCTTTCTCATGATGATATTGAAAAATCATTAAAATCATTGGATATAAACAAAGGAGCAGGAAGTGATGGTATTCACCCTGTATTTTTCAAGGAATGTGCGGCGGTTCTTGTGGAACCATTGCATTTAATTTTTAACAAATCTTTATCAGAAGGTATATTTCCAAAACGTTGGAAAGATGCTATTATTATCCCACTACATAAATCTGGTGATAAGAGTAATGTTTATAATTACAGGCCGATTAGTATTTTACCGGTTTTGGGAAAAGTATTTGAGTCATTAATATTTCCAATTTTGACTTGTCATATAAAACATATTATCTCAGGTCATCAACACGGGTTTTTCAAAAATCGTTCCACTTCAACTAATCTTGTTGCATTTGTAGATAGAACACTATCAAATATGAGCACCGGAAACGAAGTCGATGCTATTTATACTGACTTCAGTAAAGCATTTGATAAAGTAAATCACTCAATTTTAATAAAAAAACTGGATATATTATATGGAATTTTCGGAAGTTTATTGAACTGGTTTACTTCATACTTGGCTGATAGAACACAAAGAGTGGTCATTAATGGTTATTATTCTAGAAATATTATACCTACTTCCGGAGTTCCACAAGGCTCGCACCTAGGTCCATTACTCTTCATTATGTATATTGATGATATTAAACACTGTATTCGCAACTCAGAATTTGAATTATATGCTGATGACCTAAAGCTGTCGAAAATTGTAAATAATTATTTAGATCAAATTCAACTTCAGAAAGATATAAATAGAATATCAGAATGGTGCCAGTACAATGAGATGTCCTTAAATCCTAACAAATGTTATCATATAAAGTTTTCTCGGAAATTTAACAAGTTCTCGAGTGAATACAATATTAATGGACAAAGTTTGAAAATCGTTAATGAAATGAAGGATCTGGGAATTATTTTAGACTGTGAGATGCGCTTTACTAATCATGTAAATAATACTCTAAATAAGTGCTTAAGAATGCTATCCTTTATTTTTAGAAACACTAAGGACTTTAAATCAATAAAAGCATTGAAAGTTCTCTATTTTGCCCTGGTCCGAAGTCATGTAGATTATTGTAGCATTATATGGTATCCATCTTATCAAAATAATATCCAACGCATGGAAAGAATTCAAAAAAGATTTATAAACAAAATATCCTACATGAGTGGTGTGCATCAAATGATTCGAAGTTATAATGATAGATTGGTTCATTTTAGGTTTTTATCATTAGAAAAAAGGAAAAAACAGCTCTCCATAACCTTTTTACATAAACTTATAAACGGCAGAATTGATTGTCCGTCCCTCCTATCACAAGTTAGTTTTAATGTGCCCAGGCTATCAGCGCGAGTTTGTAATTTTAAGCCCTTCAATGTTGAAAACAAAAAAAGAAATTATAGCTTAAACTCACCTCTTTGCTATATGATAAGGTGCTATAATGAAATTTATGAAAATTGTGACATAGATTTATATTACGACAATCTGGGTACTTTAAAGAGAAAAATTTTTGAAGTGTTCAGAACTTAATTATATAAACCAATACTTATTTACTTTATCTTTAGTTAGTTAGTATAAAAAAAAAATAAAAAAAAAATAATGCTGTGCATACCTTTAATTTAAATACATATTTTTAGTGATATTATTAATAATTTTAAACTATTGAAATAATCTAATATGTATTTAGTTGGTAAGCCAAATTAAATAAATAAATAAATAAATAAATAAATAGATATGACATAACAGATGATTCATATGACGTTAAGTCGGAGCCACCACCCGACACTCGTAGTTCAAATAAAAAAAACGGTAATGTATTATAATTATAATACTCAATATATAGAGCATCATATAATTTTGCTTAATTTATTAGTAGTTCATACAATATTAATATCCACTGCAACCCACTTGTACACAATCCCGCATTGATTAACGATGGCTGGCCTTGTATTAATTTATAAATGGTAATATTATGTACTTTATGAGCATACATTAATGTATATAATATTTATTATAGTCATAATTGAAAGTCGTTTGTTATTAATAAGACTTAACCACTGGTTGGGTTAATATCAAACTAGCTCTTTTCGACGACTTTGCTCGGTTTTATTGTGTCCTAATAAAGTTTAGTAATCGATATTCTAAGACAACATACCTATTACTCGATTCCTTTTTGGTTGCCTCGGTTATAACTCCATGGCGGTTAAAAGATGGAGGGACGAAATATTGATGATGTGAAAAGTTATCAGAGGTATGGTAGATGGTCCAGATCTACACGAGAATTTATGTAGGATTTTCGTTCCCAATTATTATGTCAAAATTCGCCGGAATAGAAAGCACAAGTTGTTTGCTGTTCCGCCGTGTCGCACAGTGGCTCGCGCGAGATTCCCCATTCCGCTTAATGCTATTCTGGACGCCACGCCTCACTCTGACGTTTTGCTGATGACTGTAATATTATCCTTGTATGGTGCCTGCGATATTGTGAATTGAATGCGTGGTGTATGTACGATAATAGGCCGTGCGGTGACCGTCAGAGAAGAATAGTCCCGACCTCTTTGTTGCCGAGGTGTCGTAAAAGGCGACTAAGGCCATAGTGTTGCGAACAACTGTGCACTGACCGAGGTGGTGATGGGTAGCAGCGTCATCATATTTTGGATAACACTATGCTCGCCAACACGAATGCCAAGCTCAGCGAGTATTGGAAAATCCCCCCAAATGACAGTACGAAATTAACCTAGGCCCCCAGTCCCTGGTGCGCCTACTATTCCCAGCTACGGCAGCGGCTCTGGTAACGGTAGCGCAGGGGGTGCTACGAATCTCCGGGTGAGATTCCGCTGCCAACCTTGACACCTGGCCTTGCTGACACGAAACATTCGCACCCTGAGGTCTGGTGAAAGTACAAGATGGATATACTGGTACATTAAAGGTGAACACTACGCTTTAAATCTCATTTTTTATAAAAATTATGACGTAATCTTAAAATAAAACATCAAAGAATATTTTAACCAATGTGATAAATAGCTGTAATTGCTATATATTTGTATCTAGCACACATATCATTAGGTATATATTTCACATCCTACCTAGTACGAGATCGGAGTTTTAGCCCTATGGTACGCGGAGGGTTAAAACAAAAACCACTTCAACAACTAGACTGAACATACTCATTATTTTATAATCAGCATAACTATCATTCAAATATAATAAAATATGAATTATGAAGCTCTCAACTTCAGTGAACAGTACCTCAGCGAAGGCTTCAGATAAACTTTTGATAGCATAAAGTTAAACACGGGCTTATCGTATTCGTTGTACGAATGACAGCTCACTGCGATTCTACTTGGAATTATTAACGAATGAATCACCATATGCTAGTGCTTATTTCATTAGTTTAAGAATTAATTTCTTATAAAATGAAAAAAAAATTGGTTGTCTGTAAAGTCGGTTTACGGACGATAATTTTACGTGATAACGTCATAAGAAAACATTGAAAAAAAATCACATACTCTTATGAATTAAATCGAATTATTATCACTGAGTTATCATAATTTTTTTTTGTATAATACGAAGAATGAATTCATTAAATTAATTACAGATTTTTCGCTGGCCATAGGCCTCTCCAATGGCACGCTTTTAGCTATAATCTGTAGCTCCCAATTGTCATCCGCTTTAAACCACCTTGTATATATTAGTCACTCCATCTAGCTGGAATCCTAAGCGCGTTCTCCACTTCACATTAATTCGATTGTATTACACCATATGTGTTATACAAACAGACTTATGTTATTTATGTACGATTTACTTATCGCTGAAAATCGATCTCTACCAGACTATGGTAGCCTGGTAGAGATTGAGAGTTGCGGAGGATATTACGATCAGTGCCTATAGATATAGTCTACTTACAGTGACTAATACAATATAGGTATTTATATTTTTTTTATTTATTTTTTATTTATTTATTTAAGCCATAAACTTACGTCCAACATTACAGGTAAACCCAATGCGTTAGACGTTGATTACAAACATTATCATGTGTACATATAAACATTATTATGTATAATAACCTCACTGTATTTTTGGACCAAAAAAAAAAACTTAACAATAATTCCAGTCCATTTTAGCAATTATATTAACAATCATTTAAATAATTCACTATAGTCAAATATAAAAAAAATAATAATAATAATAGTAATAAAATAATCATAACAATTCAATTAAATGTCAAATTAATAAAATAATCAAGATTAAAATTAAAATTAAAATGAAATATATATATATAAAATAAATATTCAATAAACAATCACAAATGTCCAATATGTCAGATTAAACAATGTCATAACAAATTAAATAATGTCATACCTATATTATTACTACCATTTATATCAACAATGTCACATATATATTGTAATTTAATTTTACAGACTTAACATAATTATCTAGACAATTAACTACGACGAGCACAATTTGTAACAAATTCTAGTGAACTCGTCCAGTGTACAACTAAACGGATCTGTATGGCATGCCGCCGCGTTGAGCACTCGCAGAGCCCGCGTGAGTGGCGCGTCTCGTAGTAGGTTGGTGCGCGCGAGCGGCAGTGCCAGCAGCGGCGGCCGCCGTCGACGCTTGACACTGTCACGCGGCGCGGAGAGCTTTAACTCTTCCAGAATATCAGGACTGCTTAACTCACCGCGCAATACCTTTATCAGGTATTTGGCGAGAGCGACTTCCCGCCGTGTTTCCAGTTTACTGTATCCCACCATGCCTATAACGAACAAGGTGGGATACAGCATATACATGCTTTGAATAGTTTAAAGATCTCAGTTATCAATAATGAGAGTTATTTTAGATTAAATACGTTTATTACCTAGTACTTTATAAGTTAAGAAAGAAAAAGTAATTAAAGTTTTTTTTTCTTATATATTTAATTCGGTTTGTTATTTGCTTGACTTAAAAACAAATACTTTTGAATATTATATTGTTAAATGATTTTATTAATAACCGATGATAGTATAAATAAAAATTAAAACCTCTACTCGTCATGTTCCTTATAATTGATTGGTTTTTGATTGACTGAGCTTGCTTATGTAAGAATATTTAAACCTTTGGAAATGGAATGGAATAATCCACAGCCACACCAGCCATTGCATGTTCACTGCTGAACATAGGCGTATCTTATCATCTCTGGGGGATTTACGGCGAGTTGCACGAAACCGTCGCTAACTTTCCGTTAGTTAAGTTGCAATTAATCTTAAAATTAGTTGATCTTATGATTAATTTAAAGCTGTTGGAATTAATCATCCGTTAGATAGGTCTTTAATTAAACTAAATTTTTTTGTTAACTTAATCAGATGTAGGTTTCGTGCAACAGATAATCACGATTCTTGTGATTAAATTAGTTTAATAAACACTTAAATTTAAAATTTGTTTCGTGCAACTCGGCGTTAGCCAATACTCGCCACACGCTTGGCGGCGGGTTGGCGAGCGCAGCGTGTTGTAACAGGATATTGTGACGCATAGCGGCGTAAAGTATTCCGGTATAGACTTTTAATTAAATCAATCATGTATAATATAATAGTCTAAGAACCTTGTAGACGATATGATTATGATGATTCGACAAAAATATTAATTCCCTGCTTTCCTATAAATAAAATAAAATATCGCGTTTACTATATGTCCACACTAATATACTGCTGATCAGATTTTAAGCACGCCAAATTTTTTTTTTTTTTAAGAATAAAATTACGTACATTTTCGAATCAATTTCCTCGCCTTCGCTCGCTCGAGGGTAGTAATCAATTTCTTGATCACACTCCAATTTGGCACCACCTTCATTCGAACGCGTTTCAAGATGAGCAAATTCATTTCTGAAGATACTTTTTGCAAATATATCTTAAAAAATAATAAATAAACACAATTAAATGTATTAAAGTATTATAGATATTATTTTATATTAACTGATATTGTATTATGTTATATTTTATTCATTATATTATTTCTATTGTACACATATTATTATATTCTTAATAGCACTTTAAAACATTTTGACTCAACAATTCAAGGTTACAATGGAAGTTGGTAAGGGCGAGCTTATCTCTAAAAGAGATATCTACCAGTCTACCCATGGTGGTGAGAGATGGTGTTAACGCGGGACACTGTAGTGCAAGAGAAGAGAAAAAAATAGCCAAAATATATTGTATAGTATATATTATGTACATTCGACATACCAATATACAATAAAACATAGATATACACCCAACATACATACTCATACATACATATATATTTATTTACATACATACACATATACATATGTACATACCAGCAAACATATACATACATATATCACAAATTCAAATTCTACGTCTCATAGATTGGCAGTAACTTCGGTGAGTGTAAGACAAAATATATATATATATATATACTACTTATTATGATTTATTTGCACATACCAAGGTTGGCTGTAAGAAAACGCAATTTTTGTTAACACTTTAAGTGTATTGTACAAGAAAACATTCAGATAAATAAATAAATAAATCATTATTATGTTATCATAATTATCATCCAGCTTTCGCCCATAGTCAGCTGGACATAGGAATATATATTATGACACAGTCGTCATCCACCTACGCCCAAGTAACATTTTTCCAATTGCTAAGAAATTCCTAATAATTTCGTACCACATGCCTCTCAACCATGATCATAAGTCTACACAAAGTAGTAGTCACAAGTAGTCCACACATCGACTGGCCCGTTGGCGCAATTGCCAATAATACTCCTTCTGTTTCAGAGTTGTGGGTTCGATTCCCGCATTCTACTAGGTGTAATATGTATATTTATTCGAAAAGAAATGTATATCAGCTGTTACCTAAAACACAGGAATTAAGTTGCCCACAATAGAAACAGACGACCGCGTATATATGCTAAACATATTAATTAATGTATTTATTATTAAACAATCGACAGATGTTGCGGTTTTTATTAACTGCCAGATATAGCATACTTGCCTTACGTAGTGTTAATTAAAATTAATAATGTAGTACTAAGAATTGTCAAAAAGGTTCAATTCAAATTTTTAAGGCAGTAAAATAAAACATCACGAGGATACCGCCATGTTTCGGAAGAAACTTCTAAGTACGTTCATTATTCGTTCTACAGTAGAACAGCATAGTGAATCAAATTCTAATCCTTCTCCTTAACTGTAAGACAGTCCATTTTCCACCAATGGAATACTTACAATAAAATAAAAAATAAAACTAAAAGTAAATGAACATCAAGAAAATCTTCTACCACAACAAAAGAATTCATAAGTTATTCTATTAAATTCCCCTGGCATTATATTCCGTGTTATATATTACAATGCGGTCTAGCTTCATTCAACTACATCGCGTAGTCCCGGGAGATGTCAACGAACTTTTGACAGTTGAAAGTGAACCGATAAGCTGGAATGACAGCCCGCTTCGCTATTGCCTTGAGATTACCGCTTCGTAATGCCTATGAATAGATATCCTTGATATATATAAAGTACCTGGATGACCGAGCTTTGCTCGGTTAAATTATATTTAGATACATTACATACAGATGAAACATAAATAATATTTTCGATCTTACCGACATATTAGTAAAATAATAGGAACTGGTTATTTAAATAAAAAATAAAAAATAAAAAGAGCTCTTAATTAAAAAAAAGGAAAAAGATTGGTCTGTAGAAACCTGGATTCGAACCCAGGTTTTCTAATTTCGAATCCGCCCGATTCCTATCTGAGCTATTAGAAGCTTGTCAATGATAGCGAAATTTACCTTCGTATTCTAATGGTATTTTTTAATTGCGTAAAAAAAGGGATAAAACGACATTTTCTAAAAATAAATCCTAGCTAGATCGATTTATCGCCCCCGAAACCCCCTGCATACTAAATTTCATGAAAATCGTTGGAGCCGTTTCCGAGATTCAGATTATATATATATATACAAGAATTGCTCGTTTAAAGATATAAGATATTAATTATAACTTTCATATACTTGATGAAAAATTTTATGTTATAATAAGTTCATATATAAATGACTATACCTGTTATTAATATATACCTTTAATATCTGTTAATGATAATAATTCTTTTAGTACATTCATTTGGTTCGAAAAATAGTGGTTAGCTGGAAAGTTTTCCGGGAGTTTGGAAACTTGGTAATTATATAGATTTTGATGTGCTCTTTCCGAATTTCGACGTTGCCACCTCGTATTTTTGCCACTCGCGCCGCGATGCACAAATAGCGCCTAAAACCAGTTTTTTGACAATATCTTTTTGACTCATTTTACGATAAAAACAGTTATATAAAAAATGAAACTAGAGACGCACCAGCGGTCGTGGGTTCGATTCCCGCTCGGGACAGATGTTTTTTTTGTACAAATATTTGTTTCCGGTCTCGGTGTATGTGTTCTTAAGGATCTCCCCACCGTGCCTCGGAGAGCACGTAAAGACGTCGGTCCCGGTTGTTATCATAGACACCTGATAACGATTGTTACTCATGGTAGGGACATTATCTGTCAACCTGCAGAGGAGCAGCGTGGTGGATTAAGCTCCAATCCTTCTCCTATATGGAGAAGAGACCTCCTATAGCAGTGGGTGGTTTACAGGCTGATACAGTAAACAACATAGCGAGAATTTACTTGCAATTACTTGCATTACTTGCTATTTGATTATAGTTATTACAAAACTAATTACGATACTTGCAAACATTTACAAGCCCCGCAAACTACAAGACTTTCCGTTATCCGATAGTTTAACTAAGTATTTAATTAATACTAGCTGCTGCCCGTGACGTTGTCTGCGTGAACGCTATTAGATTACACGTTGTTACAGAATGCGTTAAAGAAGTAAAGGATCACTGCACGTTCCCCATAGGTGATAGCGCGATAATATGTAGCCTATATGTTGACCTGACTTCTTAATAATATTCGTGCCAAATTTGACAAAAATTCTAAAAACTATATTTTTGGCTTCGGTATCAATTCTATATCACACCCCAAGTATTCTTAAAAAAAATATTCAATGCACAGTTTTGACTTTCCTACCATTTTATTATTTGTATATAGATGAAACGTCGGTCGATTGCATATTGTTATAATTCAAACATCTTAATCTATAATAAAAAAACCGCCCAAGCGTGTTTCAGAAATACAGATAAGAGTTTTGATCATCGTATATTATTTAAAACTGCATTTTGGAGTCCTACTATTCCGACAAATTCAATAATTAATTAGCTTCAAATATGAAGAAGTATGGAAACTAAGAGAAATGTAAGGTAACTGATATTTATTACATGAACTAATTTTTTACGTGATAACGTCTTGTAAATCGATGAATGCTGGTTGCGCTGTACGAACTATTGTCACGTTTCGCGAGCGAGAGCGCGAAACATGCGATAGAGAGGCACGATCGGCCTAAGCGTTCGGCTTGTGAATGAAAACCAATAACGCAGATTGGAGGATCTTAAATATTTAAGTAATAATTAATAATATCTGTATAATTTAAGTAATAAAATATTTGAATTAAAAATTGTTAATTTATTGAAAAAAACTTTAATTCATTGAATTAACTCATTCTTTGTATTATACAAAATAATGATAACAATTAACCCTAGAAGCCTAATCTATTTCGGACTCACACAAAGCCTTAATATACGTCTCAGAGGCATACACATAAAAATTACAATCTGTATGCAAAAATAGCCCTATTTTAGAAATATTATTTAGCGGAAATTTAAATTTGGAATATAAACTAAAAATAAAACAAAACTTTTTTGAATTATAACTATAATCACAGTTATTTATTACAAAGAAAAAACTATATGCATAAACTGGAACAAAAAAAATTAACTTTTTCAAAATCAACTAAAACGTAAAATTTTTCTTAGAAAATCTTTTTTTTTTAACGCTAATTAGTTATTCTTAAAGCAAACATTAAAAATAATTAGACTTTAAAAGACAAACTAAACTTTAAGAGCAGTCTACACACTTATCAACCTTGTGCACATTTTTTGCATTTGTAACACACTGATTTTGACCTTCTTTTTTTTATAGGCGCAAAAGTTGGTTTCTTCAGAGGTACTAGATTCTTGTAAAGACGAAACGTATTCAGTCACATAATTATTTTCATCTTCGCTTTGAACGTCGTCGATAATCTGGTCATCCTCAACTTCGGAATCTGAATCTTACAAAGAAGGATTATTATCCTCGTTAAAGATTGCTAGAATCTGGTCTTCATGTAATATTTTAGACCGTGACATATTTGTACCTAAAACAAGGCCGAAAATAAACATAAAATGTACGAAAATAAACAAAATTAAAATCACACAAACCTAGTTAAAAGTTACACAAAGCCTAAACATACGTCTCGCAGGCGTGTTATACTTCGATAAATCAAAAATGGGGGGACTTACCTTAACGATACAGGCACCATCCGCTAGCTCCTGTCGGCCACAGAGTTGGCAAAAGAACACGATGCGCTAATTTTAACCGTTACAAAGAGACAAACGATATTCGGTTGCGTGTACGCCTCTCAGACGTAGATTAGTCTTCTAGGGTTAAGGAAAAACAGTCAGACAAGAAACAAAGATTTGCAGAAATACAAATATTTCAACCTTACGACCGCCGGCTTTGAGTCTACTACTCGAAATACTATATCAGAACGGTTATCAAATGCATTGAGACATCTCGTTGGACGGTTGATGTGATGGTGGTGATGGAAAAAAGGAACTCCCATACCTGAACCTTAGCAACAAAACGTACATGATTTATAAAAGTGAGTATAAAGTAAACACAAGATATAAGCAACTTATCAACGTTAGCACGTAATTAACGTTACAAATATACGAATGTGTCGTAGTATATTCTGACACGTCAGACACATACCGCGTATGTATCACGACACTCAATAATATGTTCATATTCCTACAAAATGCTTGAACTCCTAATGCTTTGCAATACTCCACAACAGTACATCTACCATGAGTTTTTGTTACAAGTGAACATGACATAACTACAGTAGTAAACATAGAAACGCAAATAGTTATCTATACAATACGATATATAGTTATCTATACCGTACGAGCAGCGCCTCTACCGGATACTATCATTACTATTGCGTTTCTACGTTTACTACTGTAGTTACGTCATGTGCGCTTGTAACAAAAAGTCATGTAGACGTACAGACTAGTATATTTCTAGCTACGTATAGACTGTGTATTTGTTTACGCGTAGTACATCTAGTAGTTTGTCTGTATTGAACACGCATACAAACAATATAAATACTTGATATATGTATG
The DNA here is from genome assembly GCA_036937285.1 of Euphydryas editha. Classification (NCBI taxonomy): domain Eukaryota; kingdom Metazoa; phylum Arthropoda; class Insecta; order Lepidoptera; family Nymphalidae; genus Euphydryas; species Euphydryas editha. The sequence continues at coordinate 3,927,283 of JAUPFZ010000025.1, forward strand.
TAGTTACAAGTAGTCTTTCATTGTATGAGTACACGAATCCATGTACTTTTACAGTTACACTTTTCACGAACATTACTCACACATAATCTTTCACATAAACATGTGTGAGTATTAAAAGTACATACATTTTTTAATTACATTTCTATATTCAATACGTATAAATTGCAATTACACACAGAGACATCGAGCGATCGATAGCAATTTCAAAATGGCGTAGTTTTAAAATGAATGATCCAATATAACTCTTAATCGTAATGCGACCAACAATACTCTATTGTCTCATCGCTCTTGATATACAGACGCGCCTTAAAACCTACACACTAACGATACGTGCAATCTTTTTATCTTTAATTTTTCTTTTATACATAAATAATCTCAAGAAAATCATTTCTACTTTTTTTGTTTTCTTACATAAAAATTCGAAGTGATTAAAAATATATATTTAATTTAGAAATATAATATATGGAAATTGGCACTCCAATATATAACGATTCTATACCAAAAGCAGTATAATTAATATCTCGGTAGCAATAGTAGAAAACTATTATAGCCATAGAAATATTAAGAACAGATTATAGTACAAGTTTTGCAGACAACTTTTATATTATAAATGTTTGGTATCTCGTGTATTAAAATATAATACTAGTTTCATTTTTTTTTTTCATAATATTAAATATTTGACATTGTTTAGGTACTGTTTCGTTTTTAATTTTAATTTTATAGTATCAACACTATTATGTCAATTTTTAATAATGTTTATAACTTTATTTTAAGTACTTTAATTGCACTCTAATTTATTTAATGGACTACAATTATATTCGCTAAGGGAGTCGAATGAATGACGCTGGAAAACACAGAGTTGTTATAGATAGAGAGCCTCGTTGTTTTATTTTTTTTATTTTTTTATTAGGTGTGACTGAAATAAAGGAAATATTTAATTATTAATAACCTTTAGTTGTTTTATTTTTAAAAATAATATGACATATGTGTGTATAATTTCGTCATTAGGGTACAGTTTAAAAGATTGAAAATGATAAATTATACAATATGACAATTCATTTGCGTTGCGCAAATTGCTGTGCGGCGGCTGAGAAAGAATAATAGTCCCGACCTCTTTCTTGCCGAGGTGTCGTAAAAGGCGACTAAGTCCATAGTGAAGCGAACAATTGTACACCAACCAGGATGGTGATGGGCAGTGGCGTTACTAAATCTTGCCAGAATATACTGCGGTTGCCAGTCCAACTGCCAAACGTGGCTGGTATTGGCAAATCCTTCAGAGATCATGGGGAAGCAGCAGTTGAAAGAGTAAGTAGCCTTTGCTCAATTGCTCACGATCTTGTCTTAATTTAAACATTAACATAAAATTTATTAATTGATGTTTTATTAACTTATAAATATTACTAACTAATTACAATCGCTAAATTCAAAACAATTTAAAAAACCTCAAAATATTTTCGAAAGAATACAAAAATTTACAGTTTTAATTTTAATAAAAATCTTGTATAAAATATCTATTAATTAATTACCCTGTGAAAGAACAAACGAAGAGTCATATCGTGGAGGGACAGACTTGGGCCAACAAATAGCTATTGTTTGAAGCGCGGTTCCGTCGCTTTGCGTTAATGGTACGGTTATTCGTTTCAAGTGCTGCGGCGTGGTAACAATCCTTTGATGGACTGATTTCTATGGCTATTAATATCTGGCTATTAGTATTGGGCTTTTCATCATTGGCTATTCATATCGTACTGTGAAATTATTTAAATACTCTAAATGGGTTATTGTAATTAGAAACTTTTATAGTTCGTCAGTTGCGCACTGGAAAATATTTTTTATGTACAAATCCATTGCGGTTAATTTTATTTTTTTGGGAGATTCATAATAATAATATTTATATTTTCTATCAAAATTTAATTATGATAGATATACTCTGTTTCCTTCTCCGACCATTGCAAGCGATTACCAAGAATCTCCTTAATTTTAATATTTGTATTAACTGAATATAGTACAGTCCATATAGAAGGGAGTAGATTACGCGTCAATTCTTCTCCAATAGTAGTTCAACATTGACAAAATGAACTGTGACAACTCACCAGAACATTATTAAATATATTTTGTAACAACAATTTATATTACCTAAAAACATTTAGATACTTAGATTATGAAATCTAGGTTTTTTTATTAGTGTAAATGTTAAAATCGTTTTAATTAAATAAATTAACAATAAATATGTACTGATGTGCCGTTTCAATATAAGTAGGTACTATTTTTGTCTAATTTTACTTACTCGAGATAATATTTTTAATACAAAACTTCAAACGAGTTGCGTCAGGATCGCGTTTTATCGAAACCAGTAGTAATTGTTATAAAAAATCTCCTTATTTAAAAGTGGTTGGTATGTAGTATGTTCGCAAGTAAGCAAGACAGTTTGTAGGAAGCGTGTCCGTAACACCAGTAGGCATAACTAGTCATAAATGTGAATGGAGTAAGCGATGTTGTACAGAATCTCTTTTGATGTTTCTGTGTTGTCACTGATAGCGTTTAAATCACTATTATATTATTTATAATAAAAATATTATATCTGTATCCTTTATAACCAATCGTTCTGGTACGAAAACCGTTTTGATGTAATGGTTAGAATACCTTGTCGCTTTAACGTCGGCGTTTGCGGGTATAATTCTCGCTTGGTGTAGATATTCATATTTGTACAAATATTTCTTTTTGGTCTGGATGCATGTCTTTGTGGATCACCTAACCTATAACAATTGCTGCTGCTGTTTTTACAATACGCCGACGTTCTTCTACCTTATTTTGACTTTTTTAATTGTACTAGGCTTACTTCAAAAACCTAAATCCTGTATTCCGAAAACAAACTACACGAACTTTATTAGCAGTGACGGCAGTTAAAATATTATAATCCCCATATTTTTGAAGAGTTGTCCAGCTGTCGCTGGTTCGATTCCCACTCGGGACAGATATTTGTATTTGTATAAATAATTGTTTCTGGTTTTGGTCTATGTTCTTGTAGGTCTTTCCACCATGCCTGGGAGAGCATGTAAAGCCATCGGTCCCGGTTATTATCATAGACACTTGACAACGATCGTTGCGCATGGTAGGCAAATTATCCGCCAAGCCACAATAAAGAAGCGTGCTGGATTAAGCTCGAGCCCATCTTCTACACGGAGAAGCGGATTTTGCATAACAGTTGAACGTTTACGGAGGATTCAATATCATTCATGAAACATAAAGTATAAGTAATAAAATATGTATATATGTATATGTATGTACTTTTCCTGTAATATGAATCTCTCGTAGTCGTAATAAATATAACAATATCAGTAAATTGACATACTATTGCGATAAAAAAGTAATAATACGTATGTTACACAATCTGAATACAGTTCAATAATAGAAGATATTATATTTGAATAATATTTTTAGTAAGGATCATAAATATATATAAGAATAGAATGTATACTAAAGCACTTTATAGCAACAATAAAAAAATAGAACATTGCAAATGAGAGGCATATACCAAGTTAGATGTGTCTCGCGGTTTCATATATATGAGATGAGTTTCTTCTCGACTCATATAAATTGAATCGTAATACGAGTACCTTCACTAAAATTTATAAAACAAAATCCTCCGTCGCGTCTGTCTGTCTGTTCGCGATAAACTCAAAAACTACTGCACGGATTTTCATACGGTTTTCACTAATAGATAGAGTGATTCATGAGGAAGATTTAGGTACATATACATACCCCGGTTGCACCCGGGGCGGGCCGCTAGTATAGTATATAGCCAAACGTAAAACAAACAAACAAATATTAATGTTCTGTATTTGGAAATTAACATGTCTATACATGCACCAAAAACTCTTCTGCTTTAGACTAAATTGAACTTCATATACCTTAGTCCTTACATATAAACTGTAATATTTTTTATCTTTAATATATCTCAATAAAAAAGTTATGTTGTTTCCAAGACAAGCCTGGTCAGTTACTACTACGACTACATCAGCCGTTAAATGTCCACTGCTACACATAGGCCTCACCCATGATCCCTGCGGGGAGGGGGGACTCCCAATATTGGCCATGCTTGTCAGGCGGGTTGGCGAGTGCATTGTATTGTGGCAGGATATGGTAACATTGCTAGCCATCACCATCCTGATTGGTGTACAGTTATTCGCACCATTTTGGCCTTAGTCGCCTTTTACGACACGTCAGCAAGAATGAGGTTGGGCCTATTCTTCTCTTCTGGTCACCGCACAGCATATACACAAGCAAAGTTACTCAGTAAAGTAAATGTGACATAAGCGCGTCCAGATAAAGAATGAGTAATCCCTTCAAATAATATTTGTATTGGTTAAGCATATAGATATCACATTTGCCTAATTCGTTCCACAATCTTTAAATAATTGACTTACTTGAGTTAAGGATGCTACTCTTGTCTATTAAAAAAAAAAACTGTACCAAGAATAAAAAAATATTTTTCGCTGTCTCCGCGACCAACCCACACTTACCTATTATACGCTTACACACGGAAACGCTTTATTCAGATTTCTACTTAGTTGTCTTAGTTTTGAATGTCCTAGAATACTGCGGCTAGACTGCCACAAGATTCTTACAAGTTTAAGAAGTTGTACTTCTATACATAAGGTAAGTTTCTTACTGACTCCATTGTTCGTGTAATATCTATTTTGTTAGGAAGCTTGTGCATTATATTATAATAGTCTTTAGTGCCTCACACTTTGTTATGTTTTTGTATATATATATATATATATTTATAATATAATAAAATTATAACAGCTCCAATCCTTACTAATATCATAAATCTTAAATTGAGTTTGTTTATAAAATAAATAAACACGGTCGTCTGTTCCTAAGTTAGTCAACTTAATGTTTTAAGTAACAGCCTACGGATATACAAATATAAATATATATATCATATTAAATCCAATCAAACTCAAGATCCTGGAGCACCTAAAGAAAAGCCCTGCCATCCAAGCACTGCCATCTGCGCTAACGGGCAAATCCAACTACATTTCTTGTCTTGTTGCTTATGTACCTGTTTGCAACAGTTCCTCGTCCCCGCTTTTTTATTAGAACCTATAGCGATTAACTGTCTTTTTGATCTGACTATGTATTTATAAAAAGCATATTCTAAATTTGTAATTATGATTTACATTTTTTATTAGTTGTTATTCTATTATCAAAATTTTTCCTCTCTTTCACACCACAATAAATGATCATAAAAAAAGAGATTCCTAAATCCACTCATCGAACGCCGAGCAGCGCAGTGCGATGCGGTTAAGGTCGACGGTAATGACAGAAATTAGAAAAATTGTCGGATATAAAAAGGTAGTTGAATTAAATTTAATTAAAAATAATATAATTATTAATTTCGATACAAAGAGCATAATGAATAATATCATCATCATATCATATCATCATGTCAGCCGTTGGATGTCCACTGTTGAAAGTAGGCCTCCTCCATCAACCTCCAGAGTGACCGATCCAAACCAGCCTCCATCCGATGGCTTCCGGCGACTTTCCTCAAGTCGTCCGTCCATCTCGAGGACGGCCATCCGACGCTGCGCTTGGCGGTACGTGGTTTCCACTCGAGAACCTTTCTACTCCATAGGCTTTCAATTCTACGAGCTATATGACATGCCTACTGCCACTGTCACTGGCAATATAATAAAATAAAAATAAAAATAATTCGATTAAAAAGATGAAGTCACAAGAATCGAACTGAACTGAAGCAAAGCCATTCAAAGTCTCGCTTCTGCTGGGCTTCTTCTCTTCATTATATAAAAGAAGGGTTAGAGCTCAACCCACCACGCTGCTCCGCTGCAGGTTGGCGGATTATTTTCTACCATAAATAACGATCGTTATCAGGTATCTGTTATAATAATTAATGGTGAATACTCATATTCATTAATTGTGAATAATAATTAATTGTGATTAGTAATATTAAAATTGACGGTAAACATTAAATAAATTAATATCTAAATAATGTATCAATACGTCAATTTGGTCTGACTTATCAAAATTAATTTAATATTGGTGAAGCTAAATTGTGGGTAGTCTCAATGGAGTTACTGAAACACTGTATTAATAATTTGTTACAATCAATATTTTGACAATTTTCGCATTCCATTTCAAACACATGTCTAATAAATTTGTTAAACGACTGTTTACTTTATTACTACGGGAAATTAATGTCCAAACCATTCAACCCTTCTCCAATATGGAGAAGAAGCCTTTGTCCAGTAGAGGGACTTTTATAATACAGGTGATTTAGTTCAGTTAAGTTCAGTTGAATGTCACAATGATATATATCGGTGGTCGATTAATATTTTCATAATATTTGGTTTTTGACAGATTCGGTAAATTATATTCGTCGTCGTCGTACGTTCGTCTATTCCTTAGGTGAGCTAATAAATGCCTGTGTTTACATATAAATAATACGTATTTCAATAAATTTATTACACCCAGGCTCGGGACGAGAATCGAACTCACAACCCTGGAGCAGAGAGCAGCAACGGACTAGTCAACGACAATACTGCATGAGCATAAGTTCGCGAGAAGTTTTGTTTCGTGGAGTAGATTTTTTATTGGTTCTTATGGAACGCAAAAAATATCGTTGGTGTGCAGTACCTCAATGTACAAACACATAAAAAAGTACTCCAAATAAAATATTGATTTGATGTGCCAAGAAAAGCAGATAAACGAAAAAAATGATAAGACTTAGTAAATATATTATATTGTTTTCTCTCTACGGTCAACTACTATTATAGATTTTTTCTTTTTGTAATTTTTTTTTGTAACACTTAAGAATGTGATATGGTGTTGACAGTATTCTACTTGCGACGACCGTTCTTGTGTAGTGGTGCGAGTAGTCGCCTCAACACCCCGCACCGGCGATCGCGGGTTCGATTCCCGCTCGGGACAGATAATTGTATTTGTACAAATATTTGTCTCCTGTCTGGGTGTATGTTCTTGTGGTTCTCCCCACCGTGTCTCGGAGAGCACGTAAAGCCGTCGGTCCCGGTTGTTATCATATACACCTGATAGCGATCGTTACTCATAGTAGTCTATTATTCGCCAACCTACAATGGAACGGCGTGGTGGATTAAGCTCCACACACTCTCCCTTTGTCTATATGGAGAAGAGGCCTTCGCTCAGCAGTGGATGGTTTACAGGCTAGTACAGTACATTAGGTACAATACATATATTGTGTAATATTAGAGGTTATTTTTCAAGGAGGTATTTTTTCAAGTACCTAGGTATTTATGGCAAATAATATATTATTATATATTTAGGGAACAGAAGTTTTCACATTTCAAAACGCAAATTTTGTCACAAAAGTCTGAATTACTTGCAAAGAAATTGCAAATCAGAAACGTATTCACTCTGGGAAGATTTCGATTGTCGGCTTTCGTAAATCCTGTTTTCATTATAAAAAAAACTGGTTAAACACCACGTGACAGCTTTCAAATCGATTACCGTATCCTAATTTATCAATAATCTTTTAGCAACTTTTATAATTTCAACAAAATTATGGAAATAACTGAGTAAACTAAGTAGATAGTACCCATGCAGTCAATGATTGTCCACAGATGACGTCACGCACTGTTATTGGTGTTTCAGTACTGTTTAAAAATATTGAAAATAACAACATTTTATTTCTTCATTTAAAAATATTTAAATGAATTATATTAAATTATTATTAGGTAAATAATCGTAAAACAGTATATTTATTTTATCTAACCACATTTTACATTTTAATCTGATTACTGTCCGATCCCCTATACTATCCATTTCCATTATTCCATCGCGTTATATAAGGGCCATAATGACATTTAACTGTCATACTAATAAAACTAAAAATTTATACAAAAATAAACGCACGTAATAACACTAATTGATCATTGGAAACGATCAAAATAGCATGATCGTGATCCTATTCATCCTTAAAATATAAACGTAAATTATATTAATCACCTCGAGATGACCGGCAGAAAAGAATATTCCCGACCTATTTATTAGGGGGCGTCCACAAATTACGTGAGATGTTTAAAGGGGAGAGGGGGTCGAGTCAAATCTCATCTAATCTTACGTTGGAGAGAGGGGGGGTCTCGGCAAATATCACGCAATTTTTTTTAAGATTAAAAAAAATATATATACTATTTTGGTCCATTATCCAGATTGTACATGCTTAAAATTTAATTTTAAGCGTAATCGTAATACGATTAAGATCATTCACTAATTCGTTCGAAAGAAAATAATTTCATTCATACTTCGACGTTATACATTACTACTGACTGTCAAACCACCATATTTGTTTCATACCAAATTTTATACAAATTTTATATATTACATACTGATGAAACATAAATAACAATTTCGATCTTACCGACATAATAGTAAAATAATAGGAACTGTTTATTTAAATAAAAAATAAAAAGAGCTCTCAATAATAGTTTATCTTACAAAAGAAAAAACTTGAAAAAAAGGGGAAAAAAATTGTCTGTAGACACCTGGATTCGAGCACGGGTTTTCTGAATTCGAATCCACCCAATTCCCATCCGAGCTATTTTAAGCTTATTAATGACAGCGAAATTTACCTTCGTATTCTAATAATATTTTTTAATTGCGTACAAAAAGAGATAAAACGACATTTTCTAAAAATAAATGCTATACTTCAGCCAAATTCGATGTGGAATGTTTACCAACAAACCGTTGCTTAGCAACCAACCATAGGCAGATGTTTACAGCCTATTGGAAAATAATTATAATAATTATATTTTTTAATATTTATACATAGTAAAACAAGCTTCATAAAACTGGAAATAAATAAGTCAGAAATTAGATATATTTATATATTATCTATAATTATGTGTAAAATTTACTTGTTAACGTGGGAATACTAATTTCCCACTGAATGATTTCTAAATATTTTAATAAATATGTATATGCCTATATTAAAAATAGCTACACTATCCCTGAATAGCATTCAAAATAAAACATTTGTTTTAAAACGGATTTAATATGATTAAAAATCTATGTTCAGACACTCATTCTCTTTTGTTATTTATTTTACTTTACTTACGTTGAATAAACATAATAATTATAATATTTAAAATTGTGCATAAAAATCGATAACAATTTACCTTTAACAATATAACGACTGATCAAAAAAAGACCAAATGTTGCTTATCTGCGAAATTTTCGTGTCAGCGAAAAAAATTAGGGTTGTTAGATGTATATTAGTAATTACAAATTTGTTAATTTTTGTTATAAGCAAATTTTGTTATATATTACGTATTTGGGGGTTAAGTTCTAGGAAACAATGTTAAAGTAAAATTATTAATGTATAACAAGAAAATTGGTGATAAATTACAATTTTTCATTACTAAAAGTGTGATAACCCTATACACGATGACATTTGGTTTGTTTACATAAATTCCACATCGAATTTGGCTCAAGTATAGCTAGATCGATTTATCGCCCCCGAAACCCCTGGCATACTAAATTTCATGAAAATCGTTGGAGCCGTTTTCGAGATTCAGATTATATATATATACACAAGAATTGCTCGTTTAAATATATAAGATTTACGATTCAGTGCAGCCCGTCCTTTGGTTTCAAACTGCAATTTTTTGTCTTTTTACAATACCAATCTAACGCGTTTACATATTTAAGAAACCCACATTTTGAAAATTCTTACGTGCGATTGGGGGGTGGGGGGGTTGAATAAAATCTCACGACATCTCACCAGGGGGGAGGGAGGGACAGAAATTTAAAAAAACACCTCACGTCATTTATGGACGCTCCCTTACCCAAGTTTCGTAAAAGGCGACTAAGGCCGTAGTGGCACGAACAACTGTACACCAACCAAATTGACCGCTTTTCAAGCGTGACAAGTATCGGAAAAACCAAACAGAGATGATGCGTTCAGCCGTAGACATCCAACGGCTGGTGTAATAGTAGTAGTTAGTTAATTGCTTACATTACTAATATCTTGGTATCTTAATTGCGTTCGTAAAAAAAGGTTTCTACATTTTCAGATCTTCGAGAAATTGTAAACAGTAACTTTAACAGAGATTTATAATTATAGTTATTTATTTTATCTTGATAGCCATCCTCACATCACAAAAAAAGTAAAAAAATAAAGTTTTTAAATACTTACTCTTAGCCACGTCTACGGGCACGTACTCCTGCCACTGTAAAGTGTACGAATTGAAGAGAAATACAATAAGAAGAAAAAAAAAACCAAGTTACATCATATTCGCTTCTTGATAGTTACGGTTATAGATTTTCGATATTTTCAGGCTGCTACAATATTGACAATATTGACCTATGTCAATGTCTATACATAAGAGGTTTTACTCGTAGGTATAGTTGGATAAAGATTTTTGCAATATATTTTACCTTGGTTTTCTTTCGTCTGCCCCCTCCCCTTCCTCATTGGATTTATGTTTTAAAATAATAGATTTCAATCTGCCTTTTTTAATTTCCACTTTTTTTTTTAATTTAACATTTTTAACTTTTCATTTATCGTCAACTTAAGTTATCAATAAAAAAAATCATTAATCATTCTGTCCAAACTGTCCAAGACTTTTGCTTCTCAATTACTGTGACTTTTTAATAAATTAACTATTTACAGCAATTGAACGACGCGGTGTTGCACCTTTTTTTTAATATCGTCATATTTCAACCAATTTACACAAAACCTTGACAGATTTTACACCTAAGCTTTCCTCATGAATCATTCTATCTCTTGGTGAAATCCACTTAAATCCGTTCCGTAATTTTAGATATTATCGCGAACAAGCAGGCAGACTGTGAGACAGACAGACAGGCGCAGCAAGGGACTTTGTTTTTTTAATGTTTAGGGCTGTAATAATCACTAAAAAGGTGTGTCTAGTTAGTTACGGTAAAAAATAGTAATAGTGACATATTTTTTTAAAAAGAAGGAATCTCAGTTAACTAACCTGAACTGAATCAGCCTGTTGACGTACCACTATTGAGCAAAGGCATCTTCTCCATATATCAGAAGGGTTGTAACGTAAACTATCACGCTGAACCACTGCGAGTTAGTGGATAGATTCCCTACTACGAGTAACGTTTGCTCAGATGCTTATGATAACAACCGGGACCGACGGCTTTACGCAGGGCCGGCCTAAGGTGAAAATGGCGAGTTTGCAAGACTTATATAAAGCATGTTCATGGATGCCCCTAGGATAAAATTATACCCCTTTTTATGCCCTAATTGTATGCCCTCCCAAAAAGCTCGAGTATGCGGATGCATACTTCGCACACCCTTATGCCGGCCCTGGCTTTACGTACTCCGAGAAACGGTTACGCATTTCCTAGGAAGTACAAGATTTAAATTTAAAATTAATTCAATATTATTTTTCCGACACTGAATTAAATAGCGTGAATAACTCGCAGGAAATGGGTGAAAAGAATATTTCGTAAAAGAAAATTTAATTAACTTTATTAGATGTAGGAGATATTTTGTAATGTGAAATTCATAATATTTTCCTTATAAAAATATTCTTTAATCATCTAGTAGTGCTTTGGAATATTATAATTTAATGTTTATAATTATATAAAATTTTTAGCGATGAAAAATTTAATAAACATAGGAAAGAAGAGTAGCTAGAGATTTTTCGACTAAACAAGTGGCTGCACTTTAGCGAAGGAAGGGGCTAATATATGTGTCGGAGATCCAAAAACATAAAACACAAACGTCCATGACATACCATATACCATAATACAAGAACAAACATACACATTTATGATATTTTGTATACAATCAATTATATGATTCAAATTATCAATAAAATTGAGTACGAAAATAAAAGTAAACGGTTTGAATTAGTAACAAAAACCATAGTTAGCCTAATTTTGTTTTACATGTGTCTTTAAAATTTTTAAACTTAAATACTATCACAAAATATCAATATCACGACTTTAAAAGTATTGTTGTAAGATCTCGTTATTTACACGCATTAAATCTATTTTGTTGTTTATTAATACAGTAAACAACATAGCAGTAACTAATTGTAACGTAACTAGGTAAAATGTTACTCTAAATAACATTTACTAACCGACGTTTCTATTTTAAACTTAGCGAAAACCAATCCAAGAAACTTCCAGAACGACTCTAAAATCCAATCTTTTAGGTGTTCACTAAAACAATTCAATTCCACTAAAATTGTACTTCTTTAGTTTCTCGCCGAACCAAATAGTTTTTTTTACTAACACATTTATTTCGTGAACGTATTTAATTCAGCTGTAAATATGTCGCAAGGATTTACTGAAGCATTTTACATTCAATTGCTTACATTTAAAGCGAGTATTTTGTACCGCACTTAAGTCTAAGCGCACGTATCAATAGATACGTGACACATTTAGGGGGTCTTAAAAATAGGACGCTTTGTTACATGCCTTAGATTTTTTAACATAGTCAATATCCTCTAGAGCCTAGGGAAACTAATAATAAAAGCCACAAAATTTATAAAACAAGTGAAGAAAAATATATAGTACTAACACGCACACTTACATAATATACATAAATGCATACATAGACACGTATAATAAATAACTCGTAGATACGACGTAGGTACATACATATATTCATAGCAAGGGAATATAAGCCACAAATATTAACTCATTTGAAACTGCAGACTACATTGTCTATACTGAAATAAAATAAAGTTAAACTTTCGTTAAGCAGAGTCAACATTCAAACGAGATTCAAACACACTTGTTAATTAATTAACTATTACAATAAACAAATAATTGGCTGACCCGTTGGCGCAGAGGTAGTGATCTGCTTTCCGCTCCAGGTTCGTGGGTTCGATACCCGCCCCGAATCTGGGTGTAATATTTGTATATTATATATGTATAATATATACGTATATCAGTTGACTGTTACCTAAAATACAGGCATTAAGTTTCCTATACCTTAGGAACAGACGACCGTATGTGTACGCTAAAAACATAATTTAGATATATTTTTAATTTATATGTTCCTAGTTATTGCTATAAGTCTTGACACCTATTTGATGGTTTGATATTTAGAATTACTATTCTGCCTTTCAGCCGAAATAGACTAGACCACAAAAAACTTGAATTGTGAACGCAAGATCACGTTTTTAATGCCAACCATACACAATTAAAGAGTATAAATTACATAAAATGTGTCCCTTGATCAGTAGTAAATAATGTTAGAAATATCTTCTGAATCAAATCTAGTTTACACGTTTTGAAAACAATTTGGAACAATTATTTTTAAGATAACTTCAGGATGTTGTTGGTGCTTACTCTCACCCTTTTTATTATTGACGCCAACTTCTTACATCTGCAAACATGCCTGACGCACTACAATAATATGGGAGCCTCAACAGCTCCCTAAAGGCATTATTGTATTGAACACGCAGGACGTGTGCCGCTCTTCGGGTACAGCTAGCCCAAAGGCTGCTGGTGTAGAATGTTTGGCAGTAAGCCTTAAACAGCCTTTTTACTATAGCCATTACCTGGTTTTTATATAGTCTTCCTTAAAAATAGATGACCTCAAGATACTTTACCAGGAGGTAAAGTATCTTGAGGTGTAAGGATCTTGGTGAGGACCTCAAGATACCTCCTACCTCCTCAAGATACTTACCCTCTTTACGATAATGTAAGCGATTAGGCTGGTAGCTCCTATTGGCGTATCACACATACGATTAAACAAACAATCTCCACAATATTATTATACGAAGTTACATACACCCATACAAAATGCGTTCGATTCTAAAGTCAGTATCTTCTAAAAGCCCTGTAATAACGAGAACAAACATTTATTTGAACGCATATAAATTAAAATAAACCGTTACATAACATATCATAAAATTATGATAAATATTTTTACACGAACTTTGATAAAATTCGTTCGTTTATATTAATAAAACAAGATACCGAGTAATATTGAAAAAAAAACAAGCAATTTATAAAGGGAAAGGAAAATACTCTTGTATTTTTAAGCGCAAGACTTTATCGGGGGAGAATATTTCTTTGAATTTTTTTTTTTAATAATAATATTTCCGCGTCACGTATTATATTATCATATTTTCCTGTAATAAAGTCACGGGCTTCCGACATAGGAAAATATATTGGATAGGGCACGTTTACCTTGGAATTAACGTGATTATATTCGAACATGGTGAACTGCCACCCTGCCAGCCAGCCAACTCATATATAATTTATAAATAAATAATAATTTTCACTCCTATGCCGATACAAGACCATTTTCTCTACCCCTAGGTTGCCTGGAACAGATCGCTTTTCAGCGATAAGGCCACCCTTTCAATAATACCTTGTTTTTGTTTTTGTTTTTTTTTATGTTAGTTGGATAGGCAAACTCTCAGACGTTTCACCTGATGGTAAGTGGTTGACGTCGCCCATGAACATAAACTAGTTTACCGGGAACTAGCCCACGCAACCAATCTATGTGTTGCTATCCGGAGACATAAGGTGTTAAAGTCTCAGTGCCAGTAATTACACTGCCTATCTTGCCCTTCTCACCGAAACACAGCAAAGCTGTTTCACGGGAGAAACAAGCAAGATGGTGGTACCCATGCAGCCGGGAGCGCGGCACAGCGCATCCCTCCCAACGGTGAATTAATATTTTAACAATAAAATTATTTAAGCAATATTAAAACACCGGTGTGTTATACGTATATTTTTGTTTTTCTATGTAAATTTCTGTGTACATGGGTAATGTCCTTTAAATTGATAGAAGTCTGTAAAATTAAAGAATTTTGAAATGATCGATCGACAAGAATTATTCTAAAAAACAATTATTTATAGTTAAGTTTTAGTCTATTTGTTATGTTGATTCCAATAAAAAATTCAACAATAAATCCAATGTTTTTTATTTTAAAATAAATAAACAAAATCATAAATATATAGAATACAATTGTATGCATTATGTAAAAGAATTTATGTTGATATCCGAATTTATGTACCTTTATTAATATAAAATATATTATATCAAAATTGTACCGATTGACCCAGTAAAAAGTTATGAGGGTTACACATAAAAAATACATTTTAATTGAGAACCTCCTCCTTTTTTTGAAATCATTTAAAAAGTTTCCAATTTCCTAGTTCGTACTATGAATTTAAATCATGCCAAGTTTAACTAAATTTCATTCAGTAGTTTCAACGTGACGTGCGGACAAGATAATACACAAAAATAAAAATTCAGTTTTGGCTTCAGTATACGGCTCCAAATATATTTTCAAAATATCATCTATTACATACAGCATTGATCCTGATGCAGTATTTTTTTATTTTATTTTTATAAGTATAGACACTATTTTAATATGTTCACTAAAACAGTTATTATAACGACAAAAATCGATAACCAATTGCAAGAATTATTTACATACTTATTACCATTCATATCACGATACATTTCCAATACCACTAGAAACAAGCGGTATACCTGTCTTGCTCGTTATTTCCACTTATCTTTATGAATGAGCGAGACGGATAGTGTATAATTTGTTGCAAGTGCTCCCTAATTGCACTCGCTACGCGTCGAGGTTCGTGAATGCACCTCGTTAATTAGTCGGTTTGTTAAGAGCTCAAGAGTTTGTTTACAGAGATCGCTATGACTTGAGTTTTAAAGGAAAAAATATCCTCCAATGCCTGTTTAAATAAATGAAGTTATTCAAGCAATATTAAAAGTTTGTTTTATAAGATTGTTTGGTTTAAAAATTGCAAATGTCTAGGTAGTTTATTCGTCCTTTTTACTGTTTAATTAAAACTATTTTTTGATTGTATGAAATAAACTAAAGTGAATTCTTTAATTGTTTCGCTACTGGGTAATGGTCTCTTCTGTTATATAGGAGGAAGAGTAGAAGGGGGAAGAGGATGAAGCGTAATCCGCCATGCTGCCCAATTACGGGTTGGTGGACCATTTTTCTACCAAGAGTAACGATCGTTTATTTATGGCATGTAAGCCTGTAGATGTATAGTACCATTAAAAATAATAATAATATGAAGCTATTCTTGTAAACTTCCCTCGGTCCCGTTTTTTATCACAAAAACCTGATAATTATCTCTTGATGAATAATTTATATGCCAAGACACATTGGAACACCGTGATAGATTTAACAACCACTCTCCTATATACGAGAAGGGTTGGAGCTTAATCCACCACGCTGATCAACGGTGGATTGGTAGATTATTTTTCTACCAGCAGCCTGGCTACAGCCAGCCTAGCTACCATCGCTATCAGGTGTTTGTAATAACTACCAAGGGCTACGGCTTTACGCTCTCCGGGGCACGATTGGAAAAATCACAAAAACATATTATATTTAGACCAGAAACAAATCTTTGTACAAGCATAAATATCTACTCCAAGTGGAAAACGAACCTGCGGCCACTAGCGTTAAGGTGACTAGTCTCTACACCAAAACGGTTATCTCCTCCCATACTTCTTATATGAATAAGAGCCTCTGTCCAGTAGTGAGACGTTTACAGTGAACTGTTGGCAGGTAGTTCTCTTTTATAAAAGAAGACTTCTTTGGCCAGCTAATGGACATTTTTAGGCTATTTATTTTCAATAGCAATTGAAAATTTAATAATTCCAGCTAGCCATTTTTTCGGTTAAGATTTTATGATTCACGTTAACTATGCAATGAGTCACCTTATAAGAAGAAACAAATAGAACAAAGGTATTTCAACACGATCGAACCGATAATAACCAGTTATAACCAGTAATAACTGATTACAATTCATATCGCGTCTGTAATCCGTTTCAGAAATACACAGATAGTCATATATTAGATACAGATACATCTCAATGTTCACGTACAGCAAATATTTACCTTCATCAAATGTATGGAATACGTTTGATTGTTTATATAATAGTAACAAGGATAATATAATATATTTAATTATAATTAATATAATATGTTTGGTTATTACAAGTTAGAGATCACGCGCAGTTTCGTTTATTACATTTATAAATCATACATTACATACTTAAGTCGCAGCTTTATACTATAATAGTTCTAAAAAAATTATTATTATTTATGACGCAAATATACATTTCTTCCGAGATTTGCGAATTGTAGATTTTTTTTTTAAATTTACGCGTATAACTTACGTTAATTTGAAATAAAATAAATAGTAAAATAATGATAACTTCACTCCTAGACGGTCTCTTTGCTTCAGCCTATCGCAGTCCACTTCTGAACATAGGCCTGCCTCCCCAAGTTCGCGCCTAATATCCCGGTTTTCCGCAATCCTCATCCAGCTTCAGCCGGCAACCTTGTGTAAGTCATCAGTTCAGCTGGCCGAAGGACACTGCGTTTGCCGATACGTGGTCTCCACTCCAGTACACGTCTACTCAAGCGGCCATCAATCCTGGGATATACGTGACCAGCACACTGCTTCTTCAACTTGCTAATTCCTTACGATATATAAAGATAAAACATACGCCTGGATTAGACCTCAACAAATTTAACACAGAAAATCGAATCGAATCTCAAGAAGTATTCGTATGATATTGGAAGAAATATACAAAGAGACAGAAGAAAAAATTGCTCTCATATAAACCAAAAGTCAAGAAATCTCTCATGGCGGCACATGGCACAGACATGGGCCAATTAAATATTTATTATTAAGTCGATATATATAAACATGTCTTGGATTTAATTATTAAGTCTATTTAATTATTAAGTCTATTTTGCGTCATACAGGCTTCAAGATTACATGAATAAAATATCACAACGTGCGTCATAAAATGATTTCAAAGTCAAAAAATCCAACTGAAATTGTGTCACTTTCTTTATATTTATGTTTATATAAATATATTTTAAGTAAACTCTATAATAACAATGTTTCTATTAAGAGCATTTACTATATAGTAATTTTAGGAAACAAAAACATAAACCACTCGCTACAAATAATATCATATATATTTTAGCTAATTATTTTTTAGCCGATGCATGTTACAGATACCCAAAATTAAAGTCTTCTTCCGGTTTATTACTTGTCATCTTATCATATACTTTATACTGTGACAAATTACTGCTACTAAAATAAATCCTCAATTTCCTACCAGCCTCATTATTCAAAATCATTTTAGAAGGATCAGGTAGTGATTTAATAAAAAAAATGGATACTTAAAAACTTGGTTTAATTTTATCAAGATCAAATAACAAAGTGACGGCCGGATGCTAAATTTATTTGTTTTCTTCCTTCGACTTCGAGATTCCTCACACATTATGGGCATTTCTTCTTGAATTTAACAATCCTCGCATAACTGAAGAATTCATCCTGTAAATGCTTAAATATATTTCTATCAATCGGTTGGATTTTTCTTAAGGAACTCAAAGCAAATAATCTCAAACCATAGAAAAGTGTGCAGAGTTAATATAATTCGAATACTTTAAAATTACTTTCACAGACAAATTGAGAATCGATTCGATTCGAAAGTTAGCGTAAACCAACCAATGTAGGTTTACCATAATAACAGTAATAAAATCAAAAGTAAATTAATACTGTAAAACATTATTCTATCACATTTAAATGTCATAACTCACCTACTACCAAGGAATTTATTTACAAACTGTAATGCGCACGTGCACTCAAAAAACGTTCCCAAGAGAGGAATTACATCTTTTTCTACCATGGATTCAAGGTAGCTCGTAAGAAAGAGACAAAATACCAGTAGTCAACGAAATGCTTGGAAACGATTATTTCACTTTACATGTTGGAAACAAATGTCAAAATTTTTTTTTTTTTTTTTTGTAAAAATATCTAAAAAAAAAACAATCACATTAAATTTACAATTTTATTATATAATATATAGATAAACAGACAAAAAAAATATATTATGCTTTAGAATTTACTAAAACACTAACAACACTTGCACTGGGAACATATATGTTGTTTGTGTCTAGAACTGTTCTATAGCCTGTAAATACGTCATAAGTAAACAAACTTGTTCTACAAAAAAGTAGGATTGGAGTCCCTTTATTTATTTTTTTTTATCGCAGCGGAATCCATTTACGGATGATATCCAGGACCCCCGGGTCGGCAGTCCTAGACCTATGTCGGACTCGGCACTTTGGGAGTGCAATACCGTACTAAACCCCTGCGGGAGCCTTCAGCCGCTTTAATTGGAGGGTCCCGGATCTGCAGGCAACAGGATCCCTCTAGCGACAGGCTGGCCTCGGCGAAAAGGCCAGACTTCTCTTCCATGGAGACTGTCCGGCTAACCTCTGAACAGTCCCGACGACGCCGTGTCTAGCAGGACCGGATTCCCATCCCGGCCCGACACGGGCACAATGGCGTTACCCCCATTCGTCGCCCGCGGATGGAGGCCACGTCGGCGGCCTCCTCTCTCATCCGCTCGTCGGCCTCCTTCTGGGACATTACTGTCTTGCAGAAGGAGACCATCGACTTCCAGGACTCATCGTCGCCGAGCATCGCGGTGATGACGCTCGGGAGCGACAAGTCCCCCCCGACGACCGACGTCAAACCTTGACGCAGCACCGCCCATCTCGGGCACACCTCGAGGGAGAATTGGAGTCCTACACCTAATGGTAAATATTAATTGTCCAAGAAGGACAGATAGCACTGTTGCCCTAAGCTAAAGAAACTTCAGTTATAGAGTTACAGACCGAATCTAAAATCCTTCGGAGTTCGCTAAAACAATTTGGATTCGATAAAATTGTTTTTCTTTAGTTTCTCACTATTCTCAATGGTCTTTCTTTCTGGTACTTTCTTTGTAGTCTTTTTTGAATTTATTAGCGCATTATTGACGTTTGTAAACAAAGTAAATGGAATTAAATAATTTTATTTATTTAAATCCCTTGAATCAATCATGAATTGTGTCTAGACTAGATGAACTATTTCATCTTCTTTGATATTTATAGGTACTGCTCCACTTCGAAAAGTTGTATCGTGATATTTTGTAAGTCCTCATACTAAAACTGCGTTCTTCCGACATTTTTAGAACGAAAGGTTTAAAGATTACTAAACTACCCTGAACTAAATCAGCCTGTAAACATGCCACTGCTGGAAAAAGTCTTTTTCTAAATACAGGACAGGGGTTGGAGCTTAATCCTCCACGCTGCTCCACTGCAGATCGGAAGATAATTTTCCTATCACTAGTAAAGATCATTACCAGGTATCTATGATAACAAACGGGCCCGAAGGCTTTACCTGCTCTTCGAAACACGGTGGGAAACCCACAAGAACATACATCCAAACCGGAAACAAATATTTGTACAGATACTAATATCTGCCCCGAGCGGGAATCGAACACGCGACGACCAGCGTTTAGGCGACTACTCGCACCACTACACCAGAACGGTCGTCAGAATGCGCATATATGTCTATCGTTCAGTAGAATTATATTAAAGATAAATTAGGACAAGTTTTATAAAATAACCTATTTTAAAGCCCTTATTTACATAATGTGTGCGTAAAGTAATAACATTATGAATCTTAAAAATAAAATTAATACTCGGAAAATCGATTCTTGAGACTTGAGAGATAACTAGATAGAACTAGATAGAACTAGATTCAGACTCTAGTCTCAATATGTTAAATATTCAAAAACATTTCGTCTATATTAATATAATAAACCAAAAAGGTTCAATTAAAAGTCTAGATCGGATTTTATCGCGTTTATTTGTTTAAAACTTTACAGCTTAACGATTTTTCAATTAAATTTTTTCCCGACGCCGACGTTTCGGACCCTTTTTTCTTCGGATCCTTTTTTTTTTCTTTTAAAAAATCGTCTTATTTTGTTCGCAGCTTCATCTAAGCTACCTACAATTCGTACTATAGTATTAATAATATATACGTTAAAGCAACTATTTTTGTCTGTTACAATTTCAGGAGTAAGTCGTTGGGTATGTGATAAACAAATTTTCTATGGGGATTATTTGAATTAAGAAGACAGAATAAGGCTAGACAATATAGGAATGAAAACAACGATTTTTGCAGTTATATTAAATACTACTGAACACTTTTTTACCTATAAAATTTACATAAGTTAATGCGTTTAAATAAAATATTTAAAAAAAAATACATAAAATTTCATGATCGAAACTGATTTTTTTTTAACATAATCAAACCAATAATATTTTACAGTCAATTAGAAAATTTCACCCCTTTTCCTTAGGTTAGATCAGAAAAATTTATTAAAGTAATTTTGATGTGAGCGAATTTCGAATTCTGAAAACTGTCAATCTTACAAATCGAAAATATTGGTAACTAAAAGATATTACTAATTTAAAATATAACGATGCTTAGAGTAGAGTCCGCTTAATATGATAGTTTGAGTTGGTTTCTCCATTACAAAGAATATAAAGGGTCTCTTAACTTCTAAATCAGTACCGAATATGTTATAATCACGATACCCTGGCGTACTTGCAAACGCATACACTCCTGACTCTTTAATAACCACCTCACAAGTATGATCGATCGACGTAATGTATAAATCGTCACTTGTAATCCCCTTGAACTCACTTTTTTCAGCTCCAAATAAATGTTTTAATCCAATATCATTAAGAGGCTTATTTAAAACAATAACAGTTTTAATTTCGACTTTTGGCAACTTAAAGGTTACATTCCTCAAACCAAACTTATCGACATCACTTTGCAATGTATCGAATACATATTTGAGTGTTACTCCGTTCATTTTATTATACACGTCCTTCAAGCTAGTTCCATAATAAGGTAAGATAAGTAGTAAACAGAATTTTCCGTCATCACCTAGCGCTAACTCTATAACATCAGAATTTAATGAAGGCATAAATGACTGTGGCGCCTTAAGCGTTTGACGCATTATTTGAACATGGTACGTATTGTTATTATGGCGATAGTTTCTTATGGTTGTTTCAGATTCACGAAACATCGATTTAAACTGACTTTCAAATGTTAGAGCACTGCTCATTATCATAGTTGTGTTTACGAAGTCTTCTGGTTGAAAAAGATTGAAAACGCTACCCACATGTTTAAATATCAAATCGTTTGCTTTTCTCGCTGAATTTTCATTGTATTCGAAATTGAGGGTTTCAATAACAGCTCCGTAATACGTCGTCATTGTGTCTTTAAACTCTGGATACAATTCGCATTGAGTACTTGAGAAAATAAATATTTTACTAGATATATTAACGCTATTCGATTTTTTCTCAGAGATAGCTCTCTCTAAGTTCAAGTATTCATTCAAGAAAACAGTTTTATTCCTTGGTAATTCTAGAACAGTTATAAATTGTTCCTGAAACTCGCCTTTAGTCCAGAAGCCTATACTTGCCACCAAAGCCCAGACCGTAAAAGGCGCCATGATGGCGTTATCCAATCCAGTGGATTTCATTAATTCTATACTAAATTCACTTCTTCCTAAACGTAAAACATCTAAAGCATTACACTCTAGAGTAAAAAACCAAAATATAATTGGAATCATCGTGGCGTCTCTCTCGAGTGCACGATAATAACTGAAATTTAAATTAAGTTTATATACACATAAGGATAACTGATTAACTGTTTAAGAGAAACTGTATAACTAACTAGCCGACCCGTACCCACTTGGTTGGTCGTTAATTATTATTTTTGTAATGCAATTATGTTGTATAGTTCTTTTCAACCCGATTGAAGGAGGAGCCTTACTTCCGAATAATCACCGCATTCTATTCTATCCTATCGTCCGGTCGTTGTATTGTTTCATCTATCCTATACCTAGATCAAACAATGGACACTGCGCACCATGTGATGCGCGGCACATGGTGCGCAGTGTCCAATCGTCCATTACCCTCCCCGCACCCGGTTCCCCTCCGCGCAACAGCGGCATGAGGCAACGGATGCTTCCAGCAAGCAGTGAATAAAATCTTAATAGTGTCGCATATTTATTATTTTAAATTATCTCCTAAGTTACAAAACCAAATAGCAAATCTTGATGAAAAAATCATTTATTTTGATAAAGTTTCATGTTTTGTTCATGAAAAAGACATCTCAACTTCACATAACATTTCTTTCTTTCATATAACAAAAATAACCTTTATAGTGATTAAAATATAATAGCTAGCTATACAGCACTACGGAGTTTTTGGTAGGACTAATAAATGCCAAAAATTATTGTCAGCATTATGTTCGTCTATATATACCGAACCGTTTAGCCAGCGCACGCCAGTAAAGCGTCACATCTCGCCCGCTTTTCTCCGACTTGATTTACATAAATTATTATTTTTCATAGAAATTTTTATTCAACCATAATAAAATATAGCCTATGTAACTCCTGGATAGTGTAGCTTTCTGTTAGTGAAAGAATTTTCAAGATCGGATAAGTAATTCCGAAGATTACCCCCTACAAACAAACAAACAAACTTAGAAACTTTACCTCTATAATATTAGTATAGATTAACTTCGTCGATGTAACAGCTACAAATAAAACACGTTTTCCTTAAGATAACATACTTAAACACTGTTTTAAGTGAACAAAAGCAAAATAAAATCTATGGGACGAAAAAACCTAACTGAAAAAAAAAAAAACAAAATAATAACATTTAAAGTTTATTACCCTTTAAATAATCCAAAATAAAGTATTTCTTTTATAACTGACTATAGTGAAGTGTCAAAACTAAGTATTTTTTTTTATTAACCGGTGTCAAAAAAAGGAGGAGGTTCTCAATTCATTTGTATTTTTTTTTATGTTTGTTACCTCATAAATTTTTACTGGGTGCACCGATTTTAATGATTCTTTTTATATTCGAAAGCTGATGCTTGTCGTGTGGTCCCATTTAAATTTGAACGAGATAACAAATACGAATAAGATGATAGAATAAGAGCCTATGTCCATAAGTGGGACATTTACAAGCTGATTCAGTTCAGTTTAGTTCTCCTATATAAAGGAAAACTCTTTTGCGTAGTTATGGACCTTTTTAGGCTATTTATTTTCAATAGCAATTGAAAATTCAGTCATTCGAGCTAGCCATTTTTTCGGTTAGAATTTCATGACTCACCTTTTGTATGCAATGAACCACCTTATACGTATAAACAAATAGAACAAAAGTAATTCAACACGACCGAACCGGTAATGATGAGAAATAACGGATTACAATTCACATCGTGTCTGTAATCCGTTTCAGATATACACAGATACAGTTCAATATTCACGTACAGCAAATATTTACCTCCATCAAATGTATGGAATACGTTTGATTGTATATAATAGTAACAAGGATAATATAATATATTTAATTATAATTAATAGGTATAATATGATTTCTTTAGGTATTACAAGCTAGTTTCACTTGGTCACTCGCAGTTACGCTTGTATTACATATTTAAGTCGCAATGTGATGCTTTGTACAATAGTTTTCAAAAATTATGATTTATAACGTAAATATATGTTTCTTCCGTGATTTGGGAATTAAAGAAAAAAAAATAACTTTCCAAAAAAAGATTTGAGTACCACCAGTATCGCGTACCTACGTAAATTTGAAATAAAATAAAAATAATAAAATAAACAGTGATAGCTTCACCCCTAGACGGTATATAAATATGCTTAAATATAAATATAAATAAATATGCTTAACAGACACACACAAACACACGGTCGTCGTCTGTGTATAAATGTAAAGCATACGCCTGGATTAGACTTCAACAAATTTAACTCAGAAAATCGAATTGAATTTCATGAAGTATTCGTGTGATATTAGAAGAAATATACAAGGACACAGACGAAAATTAAAAAAAATAAATTGGGCGACCATTGCTCTCATCGAAACCCTTAATAATTCATAATTATAATCTCTCATGTAAAGATATCTGCCAATTAAAATTTTAAACATGTCTTTGAATTAATTATTAACAATAAGTCTATTTTGCGTCATACAGGCTTGAAGGTTACTCATGGTGGAAAAATAATCCGCCAACCCGCCTTCGAGCAGCGTGGTGGACTACGCTCCAACTCTTCTCGTATATAGAAGATTTGTTGTTTAATCTATCACGATGTTCAAATGTGTAATCTGAAATCACTGTATTAGCAGATAAATTACTAATCAAGAGATCATTATCAGATTTTTGTGATAAGAATGGGACCAAGGGAGGCTTACAAGAATAAACACCCTGATTTGAAACAAATAAACGATCGTGATTCTTGGTATGAAAATAACACCAAACCGTAGTTGGGCTGCATGGTGGATTATACTTCATCATTTTACTTCTCCTATATAACAGAAGTCCAATGAGAAGAGACAAATTACCTAGTAGCGTAATAGTTAGAGAATTCAGTTGTGTTTATTTTATACAATCCAAAAAGAGTTCATAACTAAGTCTAACGATAGGATCGATGGACTTACTCGTAGTTTTGACAGTTCATTATAATCAGTTATAAAAGAAATACTTTATTTTGGATTATTAGAAGGATACTGTGGGGTAATGCTACAGATATTGAGACTGTATTTATTTTACAAAAAAGGGCTATTCGCGGTATTTACGATCTTGAAGCTCGAGACTCCCTACGGGATGTTTTTCCAAAGGTATAATTATAACAATATTATATATATTCACCAGAATATTCATTGTTTTGAAATAAATAGTATTAATCGCGCTGTAAACACTAGAAGGAATAACAAAATTGTAACTCCAAGCTTCCGACTGCGCAAAGTAAACGTTTCCTTTCTGGGTTATGGTATTCGCATGTATAATAAAATCACACAAACAATTTGGAATTGTCTCATAATAAATTTAAAGAATTTATTAAGAAAAAGTTAATACATAAAGCTATTATTCGGTCCAGGATTATTTAGCTGATAAAGACGTGTGGACTTAGTGGCGCTGTATTTCATGCAAGATATTACTAATTTTGTACTAAAACAAAGTTAATATATTATTTTCAAAAGAGCAACTGCGGAGTTTCTTGCCGATTCTTCTCTGCAGAATCTACATTCGGAATCGGTGGTAGCTTTACTTTTACAAAAAATAATAATAATCAGTACAATATTAATTTTGTAAAATGACGATTCGAAAGTGCTCGTGGGGCCTATTTGAATAAAGTTGTTTTTGATTTTGATTTTGATAATAAAATTCAAAATATCGTTTCTTTGTTTTTTCAGTTAGTTTTTTCCACTATATGAGTTTTATTTTGCTGATGTTTATTTAAAACCGTGTTTAGGTATGTTATCTTAAGGATAACGTGTTTTATTTGTAGCTGTTACATCGATGAAGTTAATTATTTATAAAGTTTCTCGTGAACAGTTAATCAGTTATCCTTATATATAAACTTAATTTAAATTTCAGTTATTAGCGTGTAGTCGAGAGAGACGCCACGATGATCGCAATTATATTGTTGTTCTTTATTCTAGTGTGTAATGCTTTAGATGATCTAAATTTAGGAGAAAGTGAATTTAGTATAGAATTAGTGAAATCCACTGGATTGAACAACGTCGTCATGGCGCCTTTTACAGTCTGGGCTTTGATGGCAAGTATAGGCTTCTGTGCTAAAGGCGAGTTTCAGGAACAAATGTTAAATGTTCTAAGATTACCAAAGAATGAAACTGTTTTTTTGAATCAATACTCGAACTTAGAAGGAGCTATCTTTGAGAAAAAATCAAATGGCGTTAATATATCTAGTAAAATTTTTATTTTCACAAATACTCAATCCGAATTGTATCCAGAGTTTAAACACATAATGACGACGTATTTTGGAGCTGTTATTGAAACCTTTAATTTTGAATACAATGAAAATACAGCGAAGAAAGCAAACGATTTGATATTTAAACATGTTGGTAGCGTTTTCAATCTTTTTCAACCAGAAGACTTCGTAAACACAACTATGATAATGAGTAGTGCTCTAACATTTGAAAGTCACTTTGAATCGATGTTTCGTGAATCTGAAACGACCACATGGAACTATTACCATAATAAAAAGTTGTACCATGTTCCAGTAATGCATCGAACGT
Organism: Euphydryas editha; assembly: GCA_036937285.1. Classification (NCBI taxonomy): domain Eukaryota; kingdom Metazoa; phylum Arthropoda; class Insecta; order Lepidoptera; family Nymphalidae; genus Euphydryas; species Euphydryas editha. The sequence goes on from JAUPFZ010000025.1 coordinate 3,954,273, forward strand.
TTAAGGCTCCATATTCATATATGCCTTCACTAAATTCTCGTGTTACAGAGTTAGCGCTGGGTAATGACGGAAAATTCTGTTTACTACTTATCTTTCCTAATATATATTTTAGCTTGAAGAAAGTGTATAATAAAATGAACACAGTGACACTTAAAGATGTATTCGATAAATTGCAAAGCGATGTCGATAAGTTCGGCTTGAGGGATTTTAGCCTTAATTTGCCAAAAGTGAAAATCGAAACCGGTATAGTTTTGAATAAGCCTCTCAGTGATATTGGATTAAAACATTTATTCGAACCTGAAAAAAGTGAATTCACGGGGATCACAAGTGACGATTTATACATTACGTCGATCGATCATACATGTCAAGTGGTTATTAATGAGTCAGGGGTATATGCACTAGCAAGCACACCAGGCTATCGTGATTATAACATACTCGGTCCTGATATAGCAGTTATGAAACCCTTTATATTCTTTGTAGTGGAGAAACCAACTCAAACTATCATATTAAGCGGACTGTACTCTATGCATCGTCATATTTTAAATTAGTAATATATTAGAATTCTTTGTCACCAATATTTTCGATTTGTAAGAGTGATAGTTTTCGGTTTTTTCGAAATTGTTTGACATTAAAATTATTTTAATAACTTTTTTCTTACCTAACCTACGGAAAAGGTGAAATTCTTCAACTGTAAAAAATTGGTTTGATGATGTTAAAGAAAAATGAATTTTAGCAACTTAGTTTTTTGAAATTTCATGTATCTTTTTTAAATTTTAATATTTTCATTAATTTATGTAAAATTTAGAGGTAAAAAAATGTTCAATAATATATTTTGATATAAGTACAAAAATCGTTGTTTTCATTTCTTTATGTCTAGCGTTATTTTGTCTTCATAATTCAAATGAGTTATTTGAGAGATACCATAGAAAATTTCTTTATCACCTACCCAATGGCTTAGCTTTGAAAGCGTAACAGACAAAAAGAGTTGCTTTAATATATTCTTATAAAAAAGATCAGAAGTTATTTTTTTTAAAACAAATTTATTTCTACCCTGAAGAACACAATTCACAAAAACTAATCTACTTTGAAAACAATTAAATTTAACAAACCAAAATTAAACGAAAACTAAAAATGTAAGACCTCTAATACAATTACGTAACAAAATAACAAAAACCTAACGAACAGAATGACGTTGCCGAGATGTTGACACGTTGACAGCCGAACAGCAAAGAGAGCGCGCCGGGTGTTGGCACTGCCTTTTATGCGTTTTCCCCACTCTTCTATCTTCCATCTTCTACACGGCCTTTCCTGACAGGAGACCGTCCTCGGACTCCTTCATCTTCTAACTCCGGAGATCAATCTCCGAAATTGACAGCGAAGGCTCTGAGTAGTCATCACTCGACGCAGCAGGCTCTTGGCGACGTCTGCGTCCCTGACGTGCTGGATTGCGGCTCAATCGCGTCACCAGGAACGTCGACATCGGAAGACTGGATAACGCTATGAGCTGTCGACTCCTCGTCCTCGTCGTCTGTACCTGCACAGAACAAAATAACCGCACAGAACAAATTCACAAAAAGAAATTATCCAAGTTGGAAAATCCTTTGTCAGCGCAAAACGTTATCTTTCAACTTGGTATACTTGTAGGCTAAACTGACAAAATAGAACAGCCTAAACACAGCGGATATAAAGCAAACAAATATGAGTACCAACCTCCCGGGGCAGTTCCCGTCGGGGGAGTGCACCCTCATGACTCGATAGAGGTCTATGCGGACTTACATGAGACATAACTTTGCATGTGTGAATCGGTACCCATAAGAGCATGTTTTAACCCAAGCTAACAACAATAAAAACACGGACAATGTTTGCCACGCAGACATATGTCACACAAATCACGACTCGTCAGAGGCCAACCCTTGGCATGACCCTGCGTGTACACAGCTCCAGGACCACATATCTGAGCGACTCCAAGACAGTGTCCGAGCACACACACTTAAACTTTCTGTTCGCTCGGTCGTACCTGACCTTGACTTATAGTGCGTCACAAATACTCTATCTTGGTTGACAAGAAAGAACATTTCTTTAAATTGATAGAAAACCCAGTACGGTCTACTTCCTCACAAAAAGTCTCTATACCATTGACATTCGGATCAAAATTGGAGATATACTAAAATTGGTTAGATCTCACCGGTATATTTATGGATCGTAACGCATCAACGATGCGATCAGCAGCTGAAGTGATCCACCGTGGCACTCGCGGACACTCGCGGATCTCCTGTGAGGACGGGGCCACTGAAGCCGATAGCCTTGCACACCCTTGAGGCGCGCTCGCAGGCTCGGTCACCGCCGCGGGCTCTGCGCCGACGGCTGCCACAGGCGCCACACAGGCGATTCGGCCACCATCGCCGTAGGAGCACAGCTAATCGGCTCTCTTCGTTGAGACGAAGCCGCGTGGAGTTGTGTGACACCAATCTGTTCAAAGTTTATTGCATTGTTTCAGTTAAAGCATTGCTAAAAGGGCTAAGTCATCTGAGACGCGAATCACGTTGGCTAGGATATGAACTGCGATTACGCGAACGGTTTCTGCTTTTTCACTTTTTATTAGACATATTTTACAATAGTAACTACAATTTAGGCGTATTTCAAATCAAATTATCAAAAAGTTACGCAAAATAGCTATTTTGTAAATAAAGCAGAAATATTCTGAGGAAATAAACCTTCTATTCGCTCTTGTTAAATAGAAAAACTGGAACATACTCACCAAAACTGTTGTTGTACTTGTAATAAAACAGCTCCATAACCAATAGAGCTCGCGTCTGTATTGATCTCTATTGGAAACGAATGATCATATATGGCAGCTTGTTGTTCTAACCCCCAATTAAAGTTAACATCCTGTTAAGTTAACGCGGCAATACAAGCGGTTTCCTGGGCAGTCAGCTATGTAACGTCTAAAATAAATGAAAATCAAAAACAACTTTATTCAATTAGACCCTTCGAGCACCTTCGAAACGTCATTTTACAAAATTAATATTTTAGTGATTATTATTTTTTTGTAAAAGTAAGGCTACCACCGATTCGGAATGTAGATTTTGCAGAAAAGAACCGGCAAGAAACTCCGAAAAATAGCTGACTAAACCCATGAACTGACGAACCTGCTTGACATTCTGCGGGGGTTGGATTTAGAATCGTTTGGCACGAATTTGGTCGTGAAACTTTGGTAGGGGGTAGGGGGCGGTCTCCCTTACTCCCCCATACTACTCGCAATACAAGGTAATGCACCATTCTTGAAAAAAATGAAAAAGAAATCGCATGACCTAACATCACATTTATAGAGTTTATCGGCATAATTTCGTTCTGTAACATCTCCGGTGCTGCGGAAACCCTTCGTTCTTGCATTAGAAAACACTAGACACTTGCACTTGGAACAACAAACACCATTGTTAATATTTTTCTAATTTGTGAGAAAAGTGAAAACCTGTTATTGTTATGATATTCAGTTGACATTTACTCTATAGTCTTTGGTTGGTTTATCAAATATCAGAATGCGTTCATTACGACCATAGATAATACAATATATCTTAGAGAATGATATCTTGAATGGTAGATGTGGCTAATGGGATCACTTTAAAACCAAAAAGACACTTGAAAAACTATTTATTGTAACTTTAACATTTTGAATTTATTCGTAATCATTATAAAATTTATATAAAATACAAAAGGTATATCCGATAACTAGACATGTTACTTCTTTTAGTGATTTTTACGGAAATAAATAAAAATGACATAATTGAATCTGAACAAATAAAACTAACATTCCAAATTTAAACTATTTCAAAACATACTCGTAATACATAAACCAAACAGATCAGAGTTGACATCAAAAGAGTATGTATAATCTGAGATTACTAATCAACACACCCCCTTAATCTCAGATATACATACATCATAACACCAGACAAGTACAGAAATCATAAAACAACAATAACACACTCTCTCAACAAAAAAACAAAACTCTTAATAATAACTAAAACCACAAAAATACAAGAACACAATACACAATAAAGGAAGAGGAGATATCAAAGATTCTGTAAAAAGTTTCTCTGAAAAAATTCCGTTTTGAATTCCGTTGTATTAACAGTCAGACGACAAGTCCAAAAAAATAAAATAAAAACTGAGCTAGAGAAAAACTGCAGAATAATAAAAATCTCCTCCCCTAACAAAAATAATTGATTAACACAAAACATTAAATCCTTTTCCCCCTTACAACAATCTCACACACACGCTTCCACTGCGCGAATCTCTATTATTAACACCCCCATACACTAGCACTACCTACACTAAAAGGTTTAGAATTAAAATACTTAAAAGTCTTAATAACGTCTATCACAAGACAATAACACCAATCACTTTAAAACACTTACACAAACTTAGTCACTTAAGTCATTTCCTACCTACACCATCACATCACTAAAACTTGATTACGAAGCCGCAAATATTTAACGTTGGTTAGATTTTTCGTTAGTATATCAGCCAATTGTTTATCTGTTGGACAGTATTCAACTTTAAATAGCCGTTCATCAAGCTTTTCTTTCAGAAAGTGGTAACGAACATCAATATGTTTACTTCTCCTATTTAAAACTCCGTTCTTCATTAAAGCAATAGCAGACTGATTATCGACCATCAAAGTTGTTTGAGGTACAACGTGTAACAATTCCTTCAATAGATTTTGTATATATAATAATTCTTTACAGCAATCAGCAGCAGCAATATACTCGGCCTCAGTACTAGAGAGCGCAACGATAGGTTGTTTTCTAGATGCCCATGCAATCGGACCTCCTCCAAAACAAATCAAGTACCCAGTGGTACTTCTCCGAGTATCTAAGTCTCCTGCAAAGTCTGCATCACAGAAAGCCACAAGATTACTATCTCCCCTAACATACTCAATACCCAAACCAGATGTACCTTTTATGTATTTTAGAATAGATTTAATATTAGACTTATCATTTTCATTGGGATTATTTTGATGTCTACTACAATAGCCTACATGAAAAGCGATGTCAGGACGAGATTTATTAGCAACATACAGTAAAGAACCCACTGCCTCCCTATACTCCTCAATTAAAGAGTCATCATTTATAACAGGATGTTCACCAGTAGTAGTAGTAAATATAGAGGGCGTAACCGTTGTCTTTACATCTTGCAAATTTAATTTATTAATTAATTTGTTAATGTAGCTAGCCTGAGCTATTTTAATCCCATTATCTGTAATATTAACATCTATACCAATATAATTACTGACACTGTCACAAACACACATTTCAAATTCACTATTAAGTTCTTTTAGAATTTTATCCAGTTCCTCAAAAGAGTTACCAGCGAGCAAACCATCATCTACATATACAGCAAGAAAAACAACATCACCATTCAATTCTTTAATGAAAATACAATGATCAGATTTTAATTGTAAGAAACCCATTTTCTTCAGAACACTGGTAAACCTAATGTTCCACATCAAAGGAGCTTGTTTTAGACCGTAAAGACTCTTCTTCAACCTACAAATCTTCCCCTTCTTCACAACATAACCTTTAGGAACTTGCATAAAAATTTTCTCTTCTAGATTTCCATGTAAAAATGCTGTCTTGATATCGAATTGTCTTAATTTCAAATTCTTCTGAGCTGCTATCGATAAAATAATTCTAAGTGAAGTACTGTTCACCACAGGACTATAGGTTTCCTCATAGTCCACTTTATATTTCTGTTGAAAACCTCTGACTACTAATCTAGCTTTATATCTTCCATCCGACTTCTTAGCGAAGACCCACTTGCTTGTTAAAAGTTTTCTCCCTTCAGCTTCTTTTTCATCAACCAACTCCCATGTGCCATTCTTCTCTAAAGAAAATTTCTCTTCTTCTATAGCTTTCAACCATTTCTCCTTTTCACTAGAGTTAACTGCTTCCTCAAACGTTAAAAGTGCACACTCAGCCAAAAAATCCATAACATAATCTTTATACTTCTCAGGTAAAGACCTATTTCTCGGTGGATTCCTTCTTGGACCCACACTTTCTGCAACAGCTTCTGTTTCTTCTTCATTTGTTTCATCAGCATCATTAAAAACATCAACAGCCTCCTCTATTCTATCCTCACTTGCATCCAAAAAAACATCAAAATCTCCTCTATTTTCTGTAACTTCTTCATTTAAATTATCAACAAAATTCACGTCCCTCACATCTTCAGTTGTTTCTTCACAAACTACTTCATTTGTATCTGTACTCTCTTCATTTTCAACACTGTCAATTGTTACTTCTTCTTCAACTGTTTCTTTTTCAATTGTTTCCTTTTGAATTCTTCCTTTTTCAATTGTTTGCTTTGAAATTGTTCCATTTTCAATTGTTTCTTCTTCATCACTAGAAAATTCTTGTAAAAAATCTCTTTCTTCAATATTTAAATCACTAAACAAATCCGCACAAAAATAATTATTAGCCAAACCCCCAAAATTTTTACAAATCTCCCCATAATCATTCAGTTTTTCATCAAAAGCGACATCCCTTGAACGTAACGTTTTCCTGACGCGTGGATTCCAAATTATATAGGAATTAGCATCATAACCGACAAGCAAACCCATCTCACAACGTTTATCTAATTTACCTATACGTCTATTTATTTTATAATATGCTTTAGAACCAAAAACCTTTATATTAGATAAGTCCGGCTTCCTACCATGCCATAACTCAAAAGGCGTTTTATTTTTTGTAGACGTACATACTCTATTAAGAAGGTATACAGCTGTAAATAGAGCTTCACCCCAAAGAAATTTAGGCATCTTAGAATCAAACATAAGAGCTCTTGTTTTCTCCATTAGAGTTCTATTTAGTCTTTCTGCTTTACCATTTAATTGAGGAGTATATGGCACAGTATAATCTAGCGTTATACCCCTATCCTGACACCACTTAACTAACCGGCTACTGCAGTATTCACCTCCATTATCACAACGTAGTTTTTCAATTTTTTGATTAAAATGTCTTTCAGCCCAACTAATAAAGTGTAATATGCAACCTATTGTATCTGATTTATTTCGTAAAAGATAGACCCTTGCGTAGTGAGTAAAATCATCGAGAAACGTTACGAAATATCTCCTACCATCCCATGTTTGACAGTCAATTGGACCACAAATATCAGTATGAATAATTTCTAGTGGTCTATTAGCTAAATGCCGTACAGTTTTGAAAGGAAACCTACATAATTTAGCTTGATGACAAACTTCGCAGGACTTTGATACGAAATCGGAACTAGACAGGTTTAAACCTACAACGTTCTTTGTTGTTTCTCTAACATTACTCAAGTGAGCTAACCGTCTGTGCCAAATACTTTCACTTTCAACCAGCAAGGCCGAGACAGTTGGAAAAATTGCATTTAATTTCGTAATATAGAGGCCGTTATTGTTCCTATGCGCTACTAGTACTTTTTCCTCATCTTTCTTTACTACTGCAACATTTTTATAGAAAATTATTTTAAAATCTCTGTCTGCTAAGCTACTAACCGAAATAATATTTTTAGCAATCTTAGGTACATATAACACTCCTTCTAAAGTACAGGTGTCAGTAATACAACTACCAATTGCTTCTGCATTAATCATCATATTATCAGCGCAAGATATAGGTGTATTTAAAGATTTCATATTGTATAAAAGTGAACTATCTTTGAACATATGTGATGTCGCACCAGAATCTAAAACAGCGTCTATACTCACATTATTTGGTTTATGATTATTACTACTTTGATTATTATTTCTTTTAAAACATCTATCTGCAGTATGGCCAGGTCTCTTACAGAAAGAGCAGAAAAAATTTGATGTTTTATTCTTATTGCAATTACAACTGCATTTATATTGCCGTGCGAAATTATTTTTAGGACAAAACTTGGCAATGTGCTCCTTAGATTTACATATGAAGCACTTCCTCTCATTTGCTTTAAAAACAGTAGTAGCTGTATTTGCTTTTCCTAACTTCTCTTCTTTGTAGAGCCTAGAGACAAGATTCTCCACAGTTCTACTGTCAGATGGAGTTGCGTCCCACGCTAATCTAAATGCTTTGTATTCAGCTGGTAATATTGAAATAATTTTCGTTGTTATTTCTACATTCGATAATTTGTGATCTAAAGAATTCAATTTATTTACTAGAAGCTCAATACGCCCGATAGCCGTTAACATATCCTCCGAATCAAACGTAAAAGTGTAAAACTCATTAAGAAGTTCACTAATTTGCAGGTCTCTGTTTGCTAGAAAAATCTTATCCAGTTTCTTCAACATAGAAAATGTTGTATCTATTGTAATCACGTAATTCTCTAGGTCTGGATCTATTGAGCTTAAAAATTAATGACTTACCCCATGCCTCCATTTTATTTAAAGATAATAATTCCTCACTTGTCGTCGTGGTTACAGTCTGCTCTTTATTTTTTAAAATATTTTCATAACCCGCAGCAGTTATTTTCAAAATAATTTTTTGTTTCCAGCTATGGTAGTTAGAATCTTTTCCTAACAATGGTTTGATGGGCTTGTCCATCTTTGAAAATTTCTTTACAACTGTCACTTTTGCTCAAAAAAAACTGGAAAAACACCAAAAAAATATAAATATTTATAGGCCCATAACCTCTTGAATGGTAGATGTGGCTAATGGGATCACTTTAAAACCAAAAAGACACTTGAAAAACTATTTATTGTAACTTTAACATTTTGAATTTATTCGTAATCATTATAAAATTTATATAAAATACAAAAGGTATATCCGATAACTAGACATGTTACTTCTTTTAGTGATTTTTACGGAAATAAATAAAAATGACATAATTGAATCTGAACAAATAAAACTAACATTCCAAATTTAAACTATTTCAAAACATACTCGTAATACATAAACCAAACAGATCAGAGTTGACATCAAAAGAGTATGTATAATCTGAGATTACTAATCAACATGATATAAATATATAAAAATTATTAGATACTGTAAATTATGTTTATAAGCAATAAATATACATTTTGTTTTATTTGTATAATTACCCAGAAAAAGTAACCTCGCTTAACAGACATTGACTTCTGCCTCAAAATAGTCACAGAATGGAATCAGCTTACCCCGACTCCACGTAGTCTTGTTTGCCCCACCCCTAGAGTGTTCTTTAAGAGCCGGAGGCGCGGAGGGAGGGCAGCCCCCGCCCGCAGTAACAAAACGCAGACACCCGGGTGAGCCGGAGCGGCCGAGGCTGGTCGCCGAAGGCGACCAAAAAGCCGAGGCTGCGGAGGCGAGCGTGGGTGTCTGCATTTTGTTACGCAAGGGCGAAGGGGCTGCACCTTCCGAAGCGCCGGAGACGTCACGGAACGAAATTATGTCGATAAACGGTCAATTTTGAGGTTAGGTCTATAGGATTTCTTTTTCTTTCTTTTTTTTCAGGAATAGTGAGTACAAATAAATAAAATTGCATTGCTGTGAAATTAGTTTTTATTTTAGCATTATATTATATTATATTATTGTATCATCTATGGTCGTAATGAACGCATTCTGATATTTGATAAACCAACCAAAGACTATAGAGTAAATGTCAACTGAATATCATAACAATAACAGGTTTTCACTTTTCTCACAAATTAGAAAAATATTAACAATGGTGTTTTCTAATGCAAGAACAAAGGGTTTCCGCAGCACCGGAGATGTCACAGAACGAAATTATGCCGATAAACTCTATAAATGTGATGTTAGGTTATGTGATTTCTTTTTCATTTTTTTCAGGAATGGTGCATTACCTTGTATTGCGAGTGGTATGGGGAAGGTTAGGGGACACCCCCCCTCCCCCCGCACCCCCTCTCGTCCTTAAATTCGTGCCAAACGATTCTAAATTTCAACCTTCTGCGGTTCAGGTGTCTCAACCAAAACCCTAAATTTTTCGTGACTCGGCCTGACCTGACCTTTCGCAAATCGTACGCCCTAAGTATTATAACTTATTAGTAAGTCGATCTGAGCTGCTAAGAAAAAACACTTTTTCAAGTTTATTGAAAAACCAGCTTTAGTTAATGTGCTCAAAACTTTACAGAGCAGAACAAGACATCTATAGTTTTACTTAGAATAAGGACATCATCAATGCAAACAAAAATATCGCCAGATTCAATGAACTCGCGAAGTGTTTTAGCGATAATTCGCTGGTAAACTACTGAAGCATTTGCCAAACCATAGGGCATTTTTCAAATATTGATAATGTCCCTCTTGCGTTACGAATCCGGTTAGCGGTACCGAGTCTTGGTCTAGTGGAATTTGATGAAATCCAGTAGCCATATCTAAGCTACTGAAGTACCTAGTGTGTTCTAAGCGGTCTATATGGTCATCAATCCGCGGTAATGGAAACCGATCTTTAACCGTAATGTCATTAAGCTTACGAAAGTCTACACACATCCTATCCGTCCCGTCTTTCTTTTTGACAAGAAGAATAGGTCTAGCGTACTCCGATTCAGATTCCTCAATAATGCCCGTGTCTAACAGTTCTTTAATTATTTCGCGAACACGAAGCGTCTCGGCATGAGAGAGATGGTATGGACGGTAGTAAACTGGGGTACTGGAATTTAATTTAATTGACATACATCCTGTATTGGCTGTCGAAGTAGCAGTACCGGAAATAAAAATGTTGAAAAGTCATTTACTATTTGTATCAGCTTTTGTAACTCAATACCAACGAGAGGTGTATTTTTAAATAAATAAATATTAACCAACAATCACACCACGTTAACCTAGCCCCGTGGTAAGTTCGTAAGACCTTGTGTTACAGGTACTAGGAACGGAAATAAATTTAAGATATAAATACATATATATACATAAATACACATCCATGACCCGGTGCAGACATCTATATTCGTCATACAGGTTATCTGCACCTGGCGGGATTCGAACCCGCGACCGCTGCGTAAAGTGTCCAGTTGCCTGACCACTCGACCAGCCGGTCGTATTGATTGGAATAGCTTCAGGCTGAATCGTCATTACTTTATCTAAGCTACTATTAACCCTAGTTAGCGACTGACAACCCTTAGTGCGAACATACTTAACACCGTCTCTATTCAAGACGTCCGTACCTACTATAACCGGGACGTTCATGTATTCGAATGACACGACAAACAAATCTACTTCGAGAGTTAAACCATCGAATTCAATTGGTAAAGTAACATAGGAGGTACTCTCCACTTCCTGACTACCTAAACCCTTCAAAATTCGAAGACCTGGCTTTCGTGAACAATTAAAATGTTTCAGCAAAGAGGAAGCAATCAACGATATAGTTGAACCGCTATCAATCGGGACATCTACAAGGATGTCCTGAACAATGGCTACCACTACGTCACTATTGTTAGAAATCACCAACAAATTACAAAAATTAACTATCTTTGATTGCTACCTCGGAACGTTGTTTGGCGAAACAAGTGTCCTCTTTATGACCTGGTTTCTTACAAAACGACCACGGTTCGTATCTAGTCGGCACAAAAGCGGGCTTCGGAGCCGCGGAATTAGAAGTGGCTGCAGAATTGCTTGAGCCTGTATCAACGCTAGTTCGTTTAGTACACGAAGCCTGCCTATGCCCCAACTGTCCGCACGACTAACACTTTATATCACTACTACGTCTTCTAGCAACGTCCGCGATGCGATGGCGACCTATCGTGCACGTTTTCCGACACTAACACATCGTTACCGTCAGGACCCGCCATGTGTTCACTCAAACGCGCTGGAATAGACGTAGCCCTAGAGTTATTTTTTAAAGCATTAAGACGAGATAACATTGCTCTCATTTCGATCATCAGCCTAGTATTCTCGTCAGGAGTTCGTTCACGATGCCTACTCGATTACGGTCACTGTGATGCTCACGACTGTCGCGACGCTGGAAGTCATCACGACGCTCATAACCATTGTGACAGCGACGACTATTGCGACGACGCTCACGACTCGGGCTGTAACTACCGCGATGGCTCGCACTATGATCACGTTCAGGATCTGACATTGAAACTAAATAGAAACAAAAACAGAATCAAAACAATCACGAACAAAATAATCACGATAGAACTACCTACGTATCACGTATCGAAACAACACTAAATTTAACGAATAACCGGTAAATCAAATTACGTAATCGAACACTTAACAAAAACCACTTGTACACCGATGTGAATACAACAGAACGACCGAAAGGAAATAAAATATCGATGTACCCACTAATCACCATCAAATATTGCAACTCACTTGCACTCACACTCACTCGCTAAAAATAGAACGTGAACAACGAAACTAAAACTGTGAAATGAAAAGACAATCAACAACAGCAAAACAATAAATGAAGTGGGCTAAATGAGACCTGTCCCACTTCTGATCTTATAAATAAGACCAGAAGTTATTTTTTTTTAAACAAATTTATTTCTACCCTGAAGAACACAATTCACAAAAACTAATCTACTTTGAAAACAATTAAATTTAACAAACCAAAATTAAACGAAAACTAAAAATGTAAGACCTCTAATACAATTACGTAACAAAATAACAAAAACCTAACGAACAGAATGACGTTGCCGAGATGTTGACACGTTGACAGCCGAACAGCAAAGAGAGCGCGCCGGGTGTTGGCACTGCCTTTTATGCGTTTTCCCCACTCTTCTATCTTCCATCTTCTACAATATATATTACTAGCCGCTACCCGCGACGTCGTCTGCGTGAACGCAATTAGATTATACGTTAGTACAGAATGCGTTGAAGAAATAAAGCTTCACTGCTTGTTCCCCGTAGATGATAGCGTGATAGTATGTAGTCTATATGTTGACCCGACTTCTTAATAATATTCGTGCCAAATTTGAAGTAAATCCATGCAGTACTATTTGGGTTTATTCCGGACATACATACAGACAAACAGATAAACAGACAAAAATTCTAAAAACTATATTTTTGGCTTCGGTATCGATTGTAGATCATACCCTAAGTATTTTTTTTTTTAATATATTCAATGTACAGTTTTGACTTTCCTACCATTTTATTATACGTATAGATAGATTATTGTATGATTTTTTTTTTTTGGTAGCTCAGATGAAGCGACGAACTAAATAAGACGATTCTTTAAAAGAGTATTCTTCGAAATAACCGGAATTCGTAGAAAATCGAATACGACCTCTCGAATACTCGTTGCGAATCCAATTCAGATTTAAAAGCGACTGTCTCCGGCATTTCAAGACGCTATTGAAATGTATATGTATAAATACTCGTATGCCCCTAAATGTTGTTTAATTAACGTAAATATGTTTATTTAATTTAGGTTTTATTGTTATTCTGAAAAATGTTAAGTGAATTATAGACGAGAATTTAGTAAAATGCAAAATGGTTGTTTATTGTAACATAAAATGTGATTATATATTATAAGTGCCCGCGTCATGGCACATATAAGGAAACGCCACCAGCACTATCTATAATGATAGTGTCGTACTTCAAACTGTTACACGAATAAATCATAATCCCACATTTTGTCGTCTTTTCTTTTTTTATCCTCTTTTTTGTTTATCTGGGTTTTTAATATGAAAAGTAATTATTATACTCGTATTAATGAAAAGGCATAAAATATTATTTATGCACAACGTTATTTTCCGGATCCAGCTTGATGGAAATGTACCTTATATAATTAGTGTTTCTAGACCCCTACAAAAATTTTCGTCAGAAAATCTATACAAATAATAAATCTGTTAAAACCTTCGTTTTATTAATACACTATAGGTATATCATCAAGAATAAATTTTAATAGCGCGTTTTTTTTTCAATCAGCGCCATCTCTTATCGGTTTTTTTTTTTTGTGTTCACGTATCACGTAAAAAGTACAAAACCAATGTAAATAACTTTAATATATAAAAATTATACATAACTTACAGTATAATTTAGTTTTTGTTTCATTGTAATTAAATTTAAAAATAAATATTTAAGAAAATAGAAATAGGTACCAACGCCGCCAACGCCATCTGGTCTGAGGAATCTTAAAAACTCACAAAACTTATTTTGAGTTATTATTTTATTAAACTTAAAAGTTCACTAAATATGTCGGATAGGAATAGAAATCGTTTCAATATTTTAGATAAACATCATTTTCAATTAATATAGGTACTATTATGTTAAATGTCACTAAATATAAAAACGATATTCTACCATTATACGATAGATGGCGCGTGTAGGTGATAAAAAATATAAATTTATAATTTTTAAAATTTTAGTTAAATACCCGTGCGAAGCCGGGGCGGGCCGCTAGTTCTAAATAAAACTGTAACTTGAAATTTAGAATTTATTTGTGTATAACTTAAATGTTCTTTGTTGTTTATATGTTAAGAAATCAGGTCCTGTGCTAATGGAGTTATATGTACTATGTAACGATTCATTACGTTTTTAACTGTTCTGTAAATTTTATAATTTCCCACTTCTGGAACATTATAGCCTCAGTTAGGGCCTATGTTACAGCCTCTGTTGGGTCGTAAACCGACTGTAATAGCTGGGAGGATATTTTAACTAAAATTAAGTAGTTGCAATAAAAGCGTAGTCTTTTTAATACAGTTTTTTCCAATTTATAATGAATACGAATAATAAAAATATTTGTTATCCTGAACATTTTATTTTCCAAAATAAATTACTTATTCTTGTACAAAAGTATATTAAATGGAATAGACTTGATTAAATGTTGATGTTCAAATAGATGTAATCGCAAGCACACAATAGGATGCGACATCGGCTTCTCTTTGAATACTGTTATATTTTAAAACTAGACTTTTTGTGGTTTCACTCATGTTGATTTTCTTTACTAGTCAGATAGGTTCATATTTATAGCCTATTACCTTAGCTGTACCTTTCTGTTGGACAGTAACTGCCTGTAAATGTACTAAAGTCAGTTAACTCGAATAAATTTTCACCGAGATATACCTAATAAACTATCTCCACCACGCTAGCAAAGCAGACTGATCAAAATCGAATTTCAAAATATTTAAAAGAAGGTGCTTTTCGGGTGAAAAATTAGGTACCAAAAGCTAAAATCAGATGATCAAATTTTTTACTGAAAAAAAATTGTTATTATTGTGAACTGCCAGCTTTAGATTAAGCTGGCAGAGCTACATAAAATAATACTTAAATAAATAAAAATATATAATTAAAATTAAGTGATTTTTAGGTACTTTCGAGGTGTAAATACAATAGATCGATGAAATAAAAAAATTTACGAGAAAAACGTGAAACATGATAATACTTCTGACAAAAAATCAAGCTAGCAGTGGCACCTCAAATAAATGGTATTGTAGCGACATCTATCTCGCCACATACGAGCTGACGTATCCTACATCGCGCTATCAAAGCTATCCGAGCGATCGCACATATATACAAGAACCCGACAACAACCGTCGGGGGCAGTAGCCAAACAGACACAACACCCGTATGGTCGGAAGATCCTCCCTTTTTAATGGTGGATGAAGAACTTTAGTGGAAGAACTTTACACACTGTTCCATCGCACCCTCAAACTGGTGACCCCGACTTGATCAACATCAGCGCAGTCTCCAAAGTATACAAATAAGGGCCGAAACACATAACCGCGTTGCGTCGACGCAACGCTAAAATCGGCGGTGACGCTTTAGTGACGCGGCACCGCAACGCAGCGCATAAAAAAAAAAATAAGTTAACTTTATTTCAATACTATAAAAGTGATTGTTGTGTTTTTGTTTGTGTTTTATTTAAATTTGGAAGTACCGCAGGTCCTTTTAACTTTCGTCCAATATCGGTACTTCCCACTTTCAGTAAAATCTTTGAAAAAATTATCCTAAATCAACTTCAAAAACATTTTGAAAGTAATGAACTCTTACACAATAAACAATTTGGTTTTACTCGCGGCCGGTCTACTACTGATGCTGGAATTAAACTTTTAGAGACTATTTATGAGGCCTGGGATCAGTCACACGATGCCTATGGTGTATTCTGTGACCTTTCTAAGGCATTTGATTGTGTCCAGCATCAGACATTAATCAGGAAACTACATCATTATGGAATCCGGGGTACCGCTCTCGATTTTGTCACTTCTTATTTGAGTGGCAGGACCCAAAGCGTGGTGATGAAAGACAAGCGGTCCCCCGGCTCTCTTGTAACAATGGGAGTACCTCAAGGTTCGATTCTAGGTCCCTTTCTATTTCTGGTTTATATTAATGACCTCCCTCATCTTGTTAGAGATGATCATGAGATAGTCTTGTTTGCAGATGATACATCTTTACTGTTTAAGGTTAAACGTGGACAAAATTCTCTCATTCATTCTCATTCATTCGCTCGACGATGTAAACAGGGCTCTCTCTAAGATTATCCACTGGTTTAATGTAAATAATCTACTATTAAATGAATCCTAAACAAAATGTGTGAGATTCACTTTACCGAATGTTAAGTTGGCTACAACCAGTATCAGGATTAGGGATAAGGAAATAGAATTGGTCGATCAGGCTGTGTTTCTGGGTATAACCTTAGATTCAAAATTATAGTGGGGTCCTCATATTGGAAAGTTGTCTGGCAGACTCAGCTCCGCAGCTTACGCAGTAAAAAAAATACGCCAGTTGACGGATATCAAAACCGCGCGATTAGTATATTTCAGCTATTTCCACAGCATCATGACTTATGATTCACTGCTGTGGGGAAACGCTGCTGATATTCAATGTATATTTATTTTGCAAAAGAGAGCTGTCAGAGCTATCTACGGTATGGGCACCCGTGAGTCTTTACGAAATAAATTTAAGGAAATAAAAATACTAACTGTTTACTCTCAATATATTTTTGAAAATTTATTATACACACATAAAAACAAAAATAAATTTGTCCAGAACTGTGATAGACATAATATAAATTTAACAAAATAAAAATAAATTGGCCATTCCTAATTTTAGGCTCCACAAAATAAGGAATAATAATAAATAACCTTTTGTAGGTAACTGTATACGCATGTACAATACACTGCCTGGTAATGTGCAAGACGTGTCCCTAAATAAATTTAAACACTTCATTAAATCCAAATTATGTAGTAAGGCATATTATAGCATTAAAGATTTCTTAAATGACAAGGCTGCTTGGCAGTGTCATGATTTGCTCGTTCTTTGTGAATATTTTTTTTATATTGTATGTACAGAATATGATATGGTAAAAAGAGTACCGAGAGTTTTTTTTCCTCCGGCTTTTTTTCTCTCGGCCTACACTAGGAACATTATTATATTATTGTAATATTTAGTAAAGCCGATGATGAAATTGTAGATGTCTACCGAGAATTTTTTTTTTTTTTTGACGTTCGTTGAGTGTGTAATCAATCACCTAATAACGAATAAAATATTTTGATTTTGATTTTGATTTTTGTTATTTTTATTTACAGTCAAACCTGGGTAAGTGAGAACTGGATAAGTGAGAAAACTCTATAAGTGAGAGTAATAGCCAGGACCCGTCATTTTAAGCTCCCAAAACCTCTATTAGCGAGAAACAGAAACCTCTGTAAGAGAGAGTCATTTTTCCCTCATGGACCTCCGTAAGTGAGACTGCTACTTATCTATACCTCTAAAAGCGACAGTCGAACTTTATTTATTGGTATTATTTAGGAGGAACTATAGCTACAATATAAAAAATACATACATAAAAGATACACACATACAGTAGTAAGCTTGTGTCTCACGAATCCAATATGTTAATGCCGAGCTTCGAAGATTTCGTTCAAATTGACGACGACGTAACTACCGCTGGAGAACAAACCGACGACGATATCGTTAAGAATTGTGTGAACACCGGTATTGCTAGAAATGACAGTGAAGACGAGGCATTCCAATTAGCCGTGTTATTATTATTGGTTAAATTATACGACGCCTACTGTAAAATTCTGGATAAATTGAATATATAATTTACTACTGTAACTCTGATATTTTTTTATTTATTTTTTATCTCTGAGGAGGTAGCCTTCAATTAATTTAATCGCTTAATCTTTTACACTTATACCTTGTTTTGCTTTAATTTGATACCCATATTGCTACAATAAGAAAAAAAATTCAACTCCCCCCCCCCCTCATTCCGCCATTTGCGGGCGCCATTTTGAAAATTTATATAGCCTATGTCACTACAATAATTTAGACAAATCCAACGACACCTCATATGTCAAAAACCGTCCAGCCGTTTGGGCTGTAGGGCGTGCTAAAGAAATGGACATACATACATACATACACACATACACACATACACACATACACACACACAGGAACCAGGTGAAAGGGAGGTACGAAAAGTACTGCCTAGTTGCAACGCTAGACATTAAGAATGCTTTCAATTCTGCGAAATGGGATTGCATCATGAAAGCTCTTTCTGATATGAAGGTACCAGGGTACCTACGAAGGATGGTAGCGAGCTACTTCACTGATAGGGTCCTAAAATACGACACAAGGACTGGTCCTAAAGAATATAGGGTCACCGGAGGGGTGCCCCAGGGCTCCGTCCTGGGCCCTCTCCTCTGGAACATCATGTACGATGGACTATTGAAACTGAATCTACCAGCAGAAGTCAAACTCGTGGCATATGCGGTTGACGTAGCAGTAGTGATCGTCGCCAAACACCTAGAAGAGGTAACTTTCGCCTTTGACACAACCGTTGAAAAGATCAGGCATTGGATGGACACAGTTAGACTGCAGCTAGCAGAACATAAGACCGAGGCAGTACTGATTACTAGTAGGAAGCAGGTTGAAACCATCACATTACGAGTTGGTGCACACCAAATCGAATCTCAGCCGTCACTTCGGTATTTGGGAGTAATGATCGATGCACGACTAAATTTCAAACATCATGTACAACACATCGGTACCAAAGCGTCGGTGGTAAAAGCGACCTTATCACGATTGATGCCCAACATAGGTGGGCCGAAACAAAAAAAGGAGGGAATTACTAGCGTCCGTAGTAACATCTGTCTTAACCTATGGGATACCTATCTGGGCTGATGCGCTTAATATACAGGAAGCGAGACGGAAGATTGCACCGGTCTATCGGCTGAGTGCTTTGAGAGTCGCAAGCGCTTTCCGCACAGTGTCAGACGACGTAGTGTGCGTTATTGCTGGGATGCTGCCAATTAGAGTACTAGCCGAAGAACGAAAAGCCCTTTACCGTAGAAAAGGAACAACTACGCTCAGCCCTGAAGAACTCAAGACGAAAGAACGACGCAATAGTATACGACGTTGGCAAGCAAGTTGGGATACGTCAGCAAAGGGCAAGTGGACGCACCGACTTATTCCACAAGTGGATGTCTGGTTGAATCGCTGTCATGGCGAGGTGAACTACTACTTGACGCAGATGATCTCAGGACATGGGTGCTTCCGGGCTTACCTATATCGATATAAGCACGACGTTTCCCCGGAATGCCCGTCCTGCCCGGGAGGTAATGAAGACGCAGAGCATGTGTTTTTCACGTGCCCTCGTTTCAATATGACACGCAAGGATTTGGAAGATGCCCTCGCGCAGAAAATACAGCCAGAGACCTTAATAAAAGCTATGCTTTCCTCGGAGGCAGCCTGTCAAAAAAAAAAAAACATACACACATACACACATATACATACATACATACACTTGAAAAACATAACCCTCCTTCTGTCACAGTCGGGTAAAAAGAGGGCGCAGCATTTTTCTGCAAGCATTTAAGGAGCACTTAATTCTCGTATTTTCTTTTATTTTTAGTACAGTTTTTTCATTTAGCTCTGCTACCTTGTGAATTTTTTAATGCTACACCATAAAATATTTGACTATATTAGAAATATTAGTTTGATTATTTTATTTATTTATTTATACACTTTATTGCACTCTTAAGTAATACATAAAAAAGCAACAAAGAGAAATTAATATACAAAATAGAGTGCAAAGGCGGTCTTATTACTGATAGTGATTTCTTCCAGACAAGCCTTGTCTATATAGGACATCCTGGTAATAAGACAGGCAAACGGTGTAATTAGTTTGTTTTTTAAATTAAACATTTAAGATATAATAATATAAGTAATATAAAAAAAAAGTAAAACTTTGTCTTAAGTATAAGATACAAATATATGTACGGCATACAATACACTTAAAGCTATACATAAAAAAAAATGAGCCGTCACGGGACGCCTGGCAGATGTGAAACATCGACATTATTTTGTAAAAGTAATATGCAGAAAAGAACATATTGTGATAGGAACTAAATATGTCATAATGATAAAATAAAATATTACGATTTTTTTCCAGATAACGATGACTATTTATTGAATAAACATTTATTTTCATTAAATACAAAAATTTACGAATTTATTTCAAATCGTGACTACTTAATTCGTTTAATCAGTGACTTCGATTGCGCATGGCGACGCGTCGCCACACCGCACACACTACTGCATATAGACTGTATATAGGTATACCATCGTATAGCGTGACGACGCGTCGGTTTTACGTGCGGCTATAGATGTTTCACATCAACAATTACACATACATAAACACATACACACATATACACATATATACATAAGCATTAACATACATATACATAAACAAACACATAACTACATACATTTACATAAAAACATATTTACATACATATTATATCATATAATACATAAATAAGTACTTATTTACCTGAAACAGTATATAAAAATCATACAAATTACTAACGATATGTAGATAAATAATGTTTTTTGACAGATCGCCTAAAAATACGTATCGACTGCGCTTGGCGTATGTCTCGCGGGAGGGCATTTCACAATTTCACAGCTTTAACAGTGAATTTTACTCTGCAGGCATTACTAAAACACTTAAATGTAACTTATAACGTTTATTTGTATACCATTTATTAGAAATGACACTTCTAGCTTGATATTTTTTTATTTACACCTCGAAATTACCTAAAAACACTTAATTTTAATGATATATTTTTATTTATTTAAGTATTATTTCATGTAGCTTTGCCAGCTTGATCTGAAGCTGGCAGTTCACATTAATAGCATTTTTTTTTTCAGTTAAAAATTTGAGCACCTAATTTTAGCTTTTGGTACCTATAATTAATACCCAAAAATCACGTTCTTTTAAACATTTTGAAATTCAATTTGATCACTCTGCTTTGCTAGCGTGATGGAGATAGTTTATTAGGTATATCTCGGCCAAAATTTATTCGAATTAACTGACTTTAGTACATTTACAGGCAGATACTGTTCAACAGAAAGACTATAAAACATCACGCTATGACTGATGTTAGCCATAAATACGAACCTATCTGACTAGTAAAGAAAATCAACATGCGCGAAACCACAAAAAGTCTAGTTTTAAAATATAACAGTATTCAAAGAGAAGCGTGAGCCGCGCTCGCCGATGTCGCATCCTATTGTGTGCTTGCGATTATATCTATTTGAACATCAACATCGAATCAAGTCTATTCCATTTAATACAACAGTAACAAAAGTATTGTGAAGGAAAAAGAAATTTATTTTGGAAAATAAAATGTTCAGGATAACAAATATTTTTATTATTCATATACATTATAAATTGGAAAAACGGTATTAAAAAGACTACGCCTTTATTGCAATTACTTAATTTCAGTTAAAATATCCTCCAAGTTATTACAGTTGGTTTACGACCCAACAGAGGCTGCAATATAAGCCCTAACTGAAGCTATAATGTTCCAGAAGTGGGAAATTACAGACTTTACAGAACAGTTAATAACGCAATGAATCGTAACACACATATTTAACGCCATTAGCGCAGGACCTGATTTCGTAGCAAATTAACAACAAAACAACACTTAATTTATGTACATAATAAAATTCTAAATTTCAAGATATTGTTGTATTTAGAATTTTCTGATGAAAATTTTTGATGCAGTCTAAAAATATAATAATAGACATTTCAATGAAGCTTAGAAATGTCTCTTTCTCTGTTTATTTAAACAGGCATTAATTACTGCCATAGTACTAAGTGTAGGTTAAAAAATCAGCATAGAGCTCATAAATCATACCCTGAGGTGTCGTTAAGTTTATTTTATTTCAACAAAAAAAAATAATTATTGTAATTTGAAATTTTTGTTTTGAATTACGTAAAAAAAAGAGAGAAGTGTAAGTAATTTAATGTATTTGATCCAGAAAATGTTGTGCATTTCATTAATATAATAATTAATTTTCATATTAAAAACTCAGATAAAAAAAAGAGGAAAAAAACGGTAAAATTTCGTATTGTGTTTTATTCTTATAAAAGTTTGAAGTACGACACTACCATAATAAATGATGCTGAAGGCGTTTTCTTAATCGCGATTATTTACTTCATTCACTTACATATTATAACTACATACTAAATTAAAACAATATGAGTGGTGACGCGGGCACCGATATTATATAAAAAAAGTTAATGTTACAATAAGAAACCATTTTGAATTTTATTGAATTCTCATTTAAAATTCACTTAACATTTTACAGAATAGATAGCTAACACCTACATTAAATAAACATATTCACGTTAAACAAACAACATTAGGGGAATACGAGTATATATACATTTCAATAGCGTCTTGAAGTGCCGGAGACAGTCGCTTTTAAATCTGAATTGGATTTGCAACGAGTATATGAGAGGTCGTATTCGATTTTCTACGAATTCGGGTTATTTCGAAGAATATTATTTTAAAGAATCGTCTTATTTAGTTCGCAGCTTCATCTGAGCTACCAAAAATTCATACATTAATAATATATTCGTTAAAGCAACTCTTTTTGTTGGGTAGGTGATAAAGAAATTTTCTATGGGTGTTATTTGAATTAAGAAGATAGAATAAGGCTAGACAATAAAGGAATGAAAACACCAATTTTTGCAGTCATATTTAATATTGTTAAACACTTAAATACAAAACCTATAAATTTTACATAAGTTAATGCATATACTAAAACATAAAAAAATACATAAAATTTCAAAATTCTAAGCTCATCGAAACTGAATTTTTTTTTTGAACATCATCAAAACAATTTTTTCGTCTGTTGCAAAATTTTACCTTTTCCTTAGGTTAAGTCAGAAAAAGTTATTAAAATCATTTTGATGGCAGCGAATTTCAAAAAAACTGGAAGCTATTGCTCTTACAAATCGAAAATATTGGTGACTAAAAGGATTGGAGTATATAACTAATTTAAAATATAACGTGGCTTAGAGTAAAGTCCACCTAATATGATAGTTTGAGTTGATTTCTCCATTACAAAGAATATAAAGGGTTGCTCAGCTTCTAAATCAGCACTGAATATGTTATAATCACGATACCCTGGCGTACTTGCTAATGCATACACTCCTGACTCTTTAATAACAACCTCACAAGTATGATCGATCGACGTAATGTATAAATCGTCACTTGTAATCCCCGTGAACTCACTTTTTTCAGGTCCAAGTAAATGTTTTAATCCAATATCACTGAGAGGTTTATTCAAAACAATACCAGTTTCGATTTTGACTTTTGGCAACTTAAGGTTTACTTCCTTCAAGCCGAACTTATCAACATCGCTTTGCAATTTATCGAATACATCTTTGAGTGTCGCTATGTTCATTTTATTATACACTTCCTTCAATCTAGTTTGCAGATTAGGTAAGATAAGTAGTAAACAGAATTTTCCGTCATCACCTAATTCTAACTCCATAACATCAGCATTTAATGAAGGCATATTTGAATATGGAAGCTTAAGCGTTTGATGCATCATTTGAACACGGTATGTATTGTTGTTATGGTAATAGTTCTGTATGGTCGTTTCAGATACATGAAACTTGGATTTAAAGTGACTTTCTAATGTTATGGCACTACTCATTATCATAGTTGTGCTTACGAAGTCTTCTGGTTGAAAAAGATTGAACACGCTACCCACATGTTCAAATATCAAATCATTTGCTTTCCTCGCTGTATTTTCGTTGTATTCGAAATTCAGGGTTTCAATAACAGCTCCGAAATACGTCGTCATTATGTCTTTAAACTCTGGATACAAGTTGCATTGAGTACTTGAATAAATAAATAATTTACTAGATATATTAACGCTATTTGATTTTTTCTCAAAGATAGATCTCTCTAAGTTCAAGTATTCATTCAAAAAAACCGTTTCATTCTTTGGTAATCTTAGAACATTTAACATTTGTTCCTGAAACTCGCCTTTAGCCCAGAAGCCTACACTTGCCATCAAAGCCCAGACCGTAAAAGGCGCCATGACGACGTTGTCCAATCCAGTGGATTTCACTAATTCTATACTAAATTCACTTACTCCTATATTCAAATCATCTAAAGCATTACACTCTAGAATAAAGAACAACAATATAATTGGAATCATCGTAGCGTCTCTCTCGACTGCACGATAATAACTGAAATTTAAATTAACTTTATATTTAAGTATAATTGAATAACTGTTCACGAGAAACTTTATAACTAATTAACTTCGTTGATGTAACATCTACAAATAAAACAAGTTTTCCTTAAGATAACATACTTAGACACGGTTTTAAGTAGACCACAGCAAAATAGAATTTCAATTGTGGAAAAACCTAACTGAAAAAACAAAGAAATAATATTTAAGTTTGTTATCCTTTAAGTAATCCAAAGTAAAGTATTTCTTTTATAAGTGACTATAATTAAATGTCAAAGCTAAGACTTTTTTTTTTAATTTCGAAAATTTACAATATTATACATATTTACAACACAAAACTTAAAACATAAATAATACGCGTCACTACTGCTATTGAAGGGGCACACCATGGTTTAAATAAAATCTCAAATGAATCTCATTTCTTTACATATATACAGTTGCCTGCTAGTGCCTTTTTTCAAAATATCATGTACCTATTATATTATATATCTATCCTAAAGAGACTTATATAAATTTGACTACAGATCGACTGTCTTAAGAACTACCTAGTGAAGACTGAGTAGGACGCTGCCGGTATTTTTCTCTTTCTCTCTCTATTTTTGCAATGCTACGAGATGGGTAAGCGGAATTTGCTCTTCATTTATTTTCGTCTCGGAGGTGGCGGCGGTGAATCTTTGTACCTTCATTCTGAGTTGGAGACGTGAAGATTCACTTAGCGAAGGCTCCATGAGAGCCAGCTCTGCAGGTGGTAACGATAATTTCACTTATATTTTTAGAAACTCAATGTCTTCCCCCCTCTTCTCGTGTACTATGATCTCGTTCCTTATTAAGGCTATTAAGCATCCATAGTGATCTTCTTTTTCACTTTTAAAAAAACCTAGGAGATCTCCTTCCCCAATCCGAATAGTGCTATTTATTGCAACTGCATGGTTGAAACACCAACCGTTCGCAAGACTAACTTGTTGATCTTGTCACGCTTTATTTTCGTTTTTGATATACACCCTTTTATCAGCAAGGTGAGCCCCGGTGACACCGTCAATTGATGCGAGCCCTCCGGGCGATATAAGCCAATACCTATTTTTTCTGCAAAGTCGCTCATGAAAAGACTACACCTCACGTTTTTATATCCGGTTAACCACGATCTCCTTTTTCTCTCAGCATCTGATGAGAGAAAAATTCGATGCCAACATGCGTTATCAAACGCGCGCTTTATGTCAAACGATATCAGAAGAACCAACTTTTTCGACATTATATCCGGTCCTATGTACTCGACTAAGTCGTAAAAGGCGTTGTCAGATCTACGCACGACATTCACGCTTGACCTACACGCCTGTCCATTCTTCCACTGCCGGTGCTGTTTCTAATGACGGTTTCAGGGGTTAATTGTCTTTTGACCGCCAATTCTTCAGCACTTGAAGCTCCGAGGGCACGGTTTTGATCGTTTCAAGTTCAGGAGTTAGGTATTTCAGTAGTGCTTTTTGTAGAAGTGATGTTAGTGTTGACAGCTATATATAGATAACATTTATAATGCTATCCAGCATTTCCTGCAGAGTCGGGTAGTATTTTGGGTGAATTGATAACATTTCTTTTTGGACCTCAATTCAGCCATGAGTTACCTGATATCTTCAAGTTCCCTCTTTAGCCTGTCCAGCTGGCTGCCAAAGATGTTTTTATTTAGTCCTATCTGCGAGAAACTCGCTTCTAGGACTTCACGGCTTAGGTAATTTCATTTGGTAATTTTATTATTAAAGTTATTTATGAATTAAATAAAATAGCCTTTCGATATCCTACTATTTGATAAATTGCTACATATTATTATAGAAGAAAGGTTGGATCACTGTGAGTTGGCAGGTATTTTCTCTATTAACTCTTAATAACAGCTGTTGTTACCAGGCTCGACACCAGAACCTGATAAATACGTGCTTAAGGATATCCTTGAAACGAATAAGAAATTTAACATGAATACTCAAATACACAAAATGAAAAACGACGACCGTTCTAGTGTAGTGGTGCGAGTGGTTGCTTCAAAGACGCACGCGCCGGCGGTCGCAGGTTCGATTCCCGCTTGGGACTGATATTTGTGTTTATACAAATATTTGTTTCCGGTCTGGGTGTATGTCCTTGTGGGTCTCCCCACCGCGCCTCGGAAAGCACGTAAAACCGTCGGTCCCGATTGTTAGCATAGACAACTGATAACTATCGTTACCCAGGGTAGGGAATTATCCACCAACCCGCAGTAGAGCAGCATGGTGGATTAAGCTCTAACCAGTCCAACCCTTCTTCTCTATGGAGAAGAGGCCTTCGCTCAGCAGTGGGTGGCTTACACACTGACTCAATACTCAAAATTCATGACTTTCTATTGTATAATTAATCCTGCACATAATGTTTAAATATATTTAATGCTATAAACATATAATAATAGGGATATTTGAAGCCAGAATATATTTTTTTTTTTATTACATTATTAGGTAGAAAATAAATAAAAATGTTTGAACTTTTTCGTGATTTTTTTTTTTTCATGGAGCCATTATCTGTGCAACATTTTTGCAATAAATGAAATAGTGTACTTGCTTTTGCAGGCGTTACGTTTTCCTTTTGATTTGAATAACTTTTTCCTTTTCTCCTTTCCTTTCCTGGTTCTTAATATTATCGTTCTCGGGTTCTGGTATTTGACCTCCATTACTGTAAAAAAATACAACACATTTAAAAAGATGTTTGTTGAAATATTTAAATTAACATAAATAATAGGTATATGACTTTATTTGTTTAAACTCACTAATCTCACAATTTACGAATCAAATTAGTTAAATTTTATTTCTATAATCTAAATGTTTGCTAGTGTATTATATGGTGAATCAAAAAATTAATTAAAAAACCACTCTTTTAAAAATATATTTTAAGGTGATAAAAATGTAATGAAACGGAGTAAAGTCGTTGAGATATTTCCGATACATTACCGAGTTTCTAAAAGACATCTGCATTGAAAACCTTTTATTTGAATTGAATGGGACTTACGTTTTATTTCACTGAACCTTTTTACTGAATCATTCTAAGTTTATATGTGGCCGATGCTATCAGAGTTATTATTACTGTAATAAAAAGAGCGGAATTCGTGAAGATGAAGTTTATTGCCATCGATCAAATTGAATGGAGTTACCATCAATATCAGACTCTTTGATTTGAAAATAACAGAAGACTATCGTTAATTATATTAAAATGCCATATTGTGCAAGTAATCATATAAATTTATAAGCAAAAATAAATAAATTAGGCATATTAATAGCCTCACATCAAAGTTAAACATGTGATATTTACTTTGAAAAGGAGAAAAGATTTAAATTTATTTATCTTTGTAAATAATAATAATAATAGCCAATTTTAATCAAATTAATAAAGTTAACAGTGATATATTTATATTAAAGGCCAAATTTACACTTAGGTGAAACTAATATTAGGTACCTAGAACAATGTGACTTCTTTTACGCATTTTTATGGCTAATTTTGTCGTATTTGTCCTTAACTTTGCAAACAAAATTATGACTGTACCTATTTTCCTGTTTTAATTTTTACGCCATACATGCAAATACTAAGTGAGTACTGATGTTATTTTTATAGACTAAACATTAAAATAAAAATCTTTATCGAAACTAAAATTATCATTATGTTAACAAAATCCACCGTCTGAAAAATTAACGACTCGTTAAAATTCATAATGCGTCAGTATTTCGTTGTAAGTTTCAATTGAGCTTTAGATACATTCAATCAATGAACTAAGTTTGTCTATTTTACATTATTTGCCGCTTCGTAACTATTCCATTACAACTCCTTTGAACTGAACTAAACTAAATCAGCCAATAAAGAAAAAGGGTTGGAGCTTAATCAACCACACTCCTCTACTGATAACTAATAACCATGAGTAACGAACAACAACTAATGATGTCCATGATAACATTCGGACAGACGGCTTTACGCGAATTCCAAGGCACGGTGGTGAGACCCATAAGGACATATAGAGCCAAGACGCGTAGACCAGAAACAAATATTTGCACAAATATAGATATCTGCCCGGATCGGGGATCGAACCTGCGATCACCGTCGATAAGGCCACGACTCGCACCACTACACCAAAATGTGTAGTGGTGTAACCAGAATGGTGTAGTGAGTGGTACAACTCTATTACCATAATGCTTAAGTTGATAGTCAATTAAATTCATAATCTCGCTCAGTGAATTTTCAATGAATTTGAAACCAAAACCAGCAAATCAATTGGTATTACAATTTGCATAAAAATATTTACATATAGGATAGGAATTTCGAAAGAACTGCTGTTGCTATCAAAGTTTGTTGCAGTCGGATTATGTAAGCAGAAAAGTCAGAGTTATTAGTAGTATGTCAGCAGAAAATCGAAATGAAACGATTGTATGATACCATTCACTTAGTATATTACCAAAACTTACGAAACCAACTGTTACTGTCAGTAATGAAAATTATGAACAAAATTATACTAACACAGAACAATATTACTTTATTACGCAACTAAATATTAACATCGAGGTACGGTTTATACAATAGATAGATCGGAAAATATTAATTATCGTCTGTTCGTAAAGTAAATCCGAAATGTTTATTAAACAACGTAATTTTCGCTTATCAATCAATTTGCATATTTGAGTAGTTCTGTTAATGTTAATGGTGATCGAAAATGTGATACGGATGATACGGCGGGTATTTCCAATACTGATAGTGGATTCGATGTGATTTGAGAATAATGTATATGTCACGCGTAAAATAGAATATCTATAGGGTCATTTTTCAGTTCGAGATCTTGAAAATTTTGGCACTTTTACAATGGTTACAGCTGCGTAAAGTTTACTCGCAACCAGTGTGGTCGCGGGTACGGAAAACTCTTATCAACCAACGAAAAACATGGTAAAAATCACGTTTTATGTGTGAATATTAGCGTTTGTGATCATAAAAGTGTAATAAATTATCATTTGGGCGTAGCAGCGCTTGTTTTCCTACAAGACTTATGATAAGTTTGATGATTGTTATTATATGAGATTCTTCTCACCTCTCTGCAGAATCTACATTTTACGATGACGTGGCTACGAAAAGTGCTTTTAATGTGTACTTCAATTAAATAAATTTTGATTTGATTTAATTTTGTTATTTACCGTAAATATTTAAGTAAGGAAATAAACGTAAAACTTTATCACATTTATAAAAACCTTATAAATAAAAAATGCGAATTGTAGTTATGTGCGATCACAACGCTAAAATGTATAGTGGGTTGCGGTTGAAACGCCGCGGAGACCCAAGTAAAAACGTAAAATAACTGCAACAGCACCGCACTGACTCTTAATGCCGCCACGCTAGCAAAGGGGCGGGTGGTTCGTTTGGCAAGCGGCAAAGTACGACACCTGTGCACTCGCCACCGGCATGACTGGAAATGAGTTCACGCTTCATTTATTTAAATTGAAATTTATGGTTTGGTAAAAAATTAAGCATCTATTTTTTTTTACATAATTCGAATGAAAATCATGTACCAAATCCCTTAAATATTATGAGTTATTCACTAGTCACCAGTCATGTAGTTAAAGGACAATTTGAAAAAGTGTTCATAAAATTTATTATATGCTGCATACAATTAATACAGAATCGAATCTATTAACCTTAATGTGAGCTTAAAACGACTTCACTGTAGCACTCGTCATTAAGCGAGCGAATTATATCGCATTATTCATGAAGCACCCAGATTTGCGGTGAACCGACAGCTGTAAATATACATATAATATATAATATACATGTACATAATTACACATATATATGTATTTCACCATTATATATTAATCAGGTGGATAAAACAACATAGAAACAATACCTAGTTTTATCCAGGTTGATTAACTAATCATTAAAGAGAAGTAAATGCTATCGTTTATTTATTCAATTAATCTAAAACAAATTTAATTGTCTATTGATACATCAAAAATTATTAAAAATAATACAATTTAAAAAAAACTCTACAATCTTAAAAACAATTTGAAATACTTAACAGGCATAAACAGTATTATAAAATTAGATAATTGGCTCATTTAAACAATATTTAATATTATTAAATTTGTGACTGAGAGGGTTAGTGAATATACGTGGATCTTATCCAAAAGATCATAGCGTCAAATTTTGTATAGTACCGTTTTTTTATGTGTCAAATTTTCGTAATAATTTATTTCGTGGTCAGCGGTGAAAATAGTAGCAGATTGCGGTAAAAGGTTTTATATAAACTATTTTAACTTTCAAGAAGAACCTTTAGTCAACCTTACATAAAGAGGCTCTTAATTGTACTCTACGTATTACCGTAATAAGCCTCTAATAAAGAAATATGAACTGAATTGAATCAGCATGTAAAGGTCCCACGGCTGGGCAAAGGCCTCTCTTCCATATATGAGAAGGTTTGAAGCTTTACCCACCACGCTTCTCCACAGTGAGTTGGTACTAAAAGAAATATAATGCATTATAAAATAACTTTGTTGCCATTATGATTGATAAATGACTTTTGAAAAACCTACCTGAAATAATTATTTTTTGTCATACAATTAAAATAATACTACTTCTATTGTTACAGGATACCAAGAATTGAAATATTCATGTTTATTTAATAACATAAAAGATAAAAATATATATTATGTTGAAGACATCTCATATACGCCATTACAAATTACAATAATTCAATTATATTTGAAGATGTATTTATATATAGAGATAACGATGTCTGTGCGGGCTTTGAGTAAAAAACTTCAGAAATAAATTCAAGGGGAATAGGAATGGTTATCGGCCATCTTGAATTTATGATAACGTATTCGTAGTAAGTTCAATACAACTAAATCTACGTTTTTTTTAAACTGTCGATACAAAAAATAAATGTGAACCTTCTTCATTTGTAGTACAAAATTCGTCACTTCGGAGAGAACATTCAAATACTTTTAAATTTTGATATTTAATTTTCCAAATATTTATGAAACTGAATATACAATTTTCACAACTGACCATTACTTACCTTTAACAGATAAAAATGGTATCTAATAATCAATATATGCGTAGGATAGTGGAAATAATGACACTATTAACCGTTGAAGAAAACCTATTCTGATTATCTGGACAAGTAGACATCCACCACCACATCACCTTTGGATGTCCATTTCTGAACGTAGGCCTCCCCCATCATCTTTGGAGGGGTTTGCTCGCTCTTATTACTCGCCAGGCTTGGCAGGCGGGTTGGCGACCACGGTGTGCTGTGACAGGATATGGTGACGCTGCTGCCCATCACCATCCTGGTAAGTGTACAGTTGTTCGCATCACTATGGCCTCTGCAAGAAAGGGATCGGTAGGCCTACTACATAACTTGCGCGATCGCGAGAAATCGCTGTGGTGTCGAATTTCAATACTAATTGAAGCTCAGCTAGTACTTGAAATTCGAAACCACAGCGATTTCTCGCGATCATGCAAATTACGTAATAATGCACCGGACTATTCTTTTCCGCCGGTCACCACAAGGCAAACAACATATATTATAGATATCGGTTAAATTTTTTAAAAATTGTTTTTACAAATACCATACCTAAAAAAATAATTGTCGTACTCGAAAGTTTAATCATAATTTAAAATCAATCCGCTGAATAGTATAGAAATTTTTCGGAAAAAAAAAACATCTGAAATGGTTATATTGCCTACATTACCTTTTTTTGAAACTCTAATAATACAAAGTTTTGTAACAATGCAGTGAGTGATAATACACATTATTAAAATAATAATCGATGTTAATATAACTATAGGGGCTTAAATCAGTTGACTTATAATCTTAAGGCTGTTTAATAATAGCTTATTCTAATCCCTAAAAAGCTAGCGAGGTTGCTGTAGGAATTTTAATTTTCTAAATTAATTCTTCGTTTTAAGACTTGCGGTTAAGGCGTGAAACGTACTATGAATGTCAGTTTTAATTAAAACAGTTGAAAACTTTAATAAACTGCCTTTTTCAATAATAATGTTTATCAACTGATCTTGCATAAGACTGTGTAAAAGAGAGTAATGTTAATTTAATAGTTATACTAGGTTTTTCGCTTTCGTTCAGATTTAATTTGATACTTGTCAGATTGGTCTAGTGTGTTTTACCTCTATAAGTCATGCAATGATGTTTTACAGTTTTAACTTGATTAGAAAATTCGTCTGAAAAAAGATGATCTTTAAATGCGATAAATCTTAAAAAATCTGCAATTTTTTTAAATGTATAAAAATCAAGAAAAGCTGAAGAAATGCTCTCGTGTCTTTTTAATAATTAAAATATGATTCCTCACCTTAAGATCATAGTCCTAGTTTTGTTTTGTCTAATATGTGTAAAAGACCTTAGTGAAATTATGGAGAACTTGGAACGCCTGTCACAGACAGATTACGACATTATTTTTATACGGATTTCATTTACATTTATAAAATCTGTATCTCTCTTGGATATTTCAAGTAAATACAAAACACAATTTTCTTTGCTCATTATTTAATATTTTAAAGGAGAAAAATAAATTTCGCCTGATATATTTTGCAATATCAATGTATAGTTATATTATTCGGAGCCCTTTACTACCTGGATGACCGAGCTTTTGCTCGGTTAAATTATAACTATTCATATTACATCAGTTTGTAACTCTTATCTAAATTAAATTTTCAAAAAAAAAATGATTTAAAAAAACTTGGTCATTCAAGTAGTAAAAAGGCTCCGAGTAATAGTTTTTTTTCCACAAATGAGTGTACTTAAAAAAAGAAAAAAAATATAATCGGACTCGAGACATCGGAATTTTAACCCAGATTTTCTGATTTCGAATCCGCCCGATTCCCACTCGAGCTACTATAAACTTGTAGATGATTGCGAAATTTAACTTCGTATTCTAAATTTCTAAGGCTTATTTTTAATTGTCTGAAAACATGGGTAAAATGACATTTTCTTAAAATGAATCCTAGCTAGATCAATTTATCGCCCCCGAAACCCCCTGAATACTTAATTTCATGTTTTTTTTTTTTTTTTTTGTTATATGTTTACATAGGTTTTGGTACTCAAAATAAAGTAACTCTAACTCTAATATACTAAAATCGGTATTTCATCAAAAAAAAAAAAGTTCAATTAAAAAAAACAAACCATAATCACTGTAATCAAGAAAACACAACTTAATCTTAACACAACGAACAAGGAAGGCAGAACTCTTTTGCGTACCAAATGAGCTTGTCATGGATGCAATGTTCCTTAAATAACCAAGTAATTTTAACAAAGTTATGCTTTAGTGTATATGTCATAAGGTCGATTATCCTGTAATAGAATTTTGTAATAGATCTCCCACTGAGTTTGAATTGTAAATGAGGTAGACGTAAAACTAATCATGGCTGCGGCTTGTAATGAGGCAAAAAGAAGAAAATCTTTAAGGTAAATGCATTTTGAAACGTAAAGAGTGTTTGAAATAAATAAATTTGCATATTGTAGGAAAATTCCATCAATATTGGGTTCTGGAGCTTGATAAGCTCAAACTAGTTAATAAATATACTAATACAGCTCATATTAGGGAGAAGGGCTGGAGCTTAATTAGCCACAATACTTCACGTCGGATAGGCGTAAAATTTCTCAACCAAGAGTAACGATCGCTATCGGATGTTTATGATAATGACTATGACAGAAGGCTTTATGTACGCTTTGAAATATGATGGAGTGTCCTATAAGGACAAACCTAAAATGAAATATTTGGCAAAATAAAATCATATGATACGCTCCGAGCAAGAATTCACAACTATACTAGAACAGACGTCACAGAAAATGATAAACGACAAGAACAAATTAGAGTATTTTCAATAAATTATAGGCCTTAATCGCATTTCTTGATGTAACACTTTACAAACCCAGTCATCCAGGCATCGCCAGTAACCTCAACAAGTATGCAGAGTTTATAAGAGATGTATAAAAATGCGTCATGAGATATTTTTACACCAGAAACGAATTCGACAATCACTAAAACATTGTCTTGCCCAACAATAGGTTTGGATCTTCCATATGGAGAAGAGGCCTTTGCCCAACAGTGGGTTATTTAGAGGGTGATTTAGCTCAATTGAGTTCAGTTCAAAACTAGGCTGACTAACATAACGATTTAGCTCAATTCAGCTCAGCTTAAAACTAGGCTGACTAACATGACATACGGAATACTAGTTATTGCTTTACAGATAGATTTAGAGTGAAATGCAATGTGCCCTTCCAAAACATGCCTAATTCAATACTAACATATACAAACTTTGCATTATTTCTGATATTCAAATTATTACAAGCAATAAAACTTACCTCGTCAAATTAAAATGCAAAATTTCAACGACGTATATTTTTTTCAAGGAACCGAAAAAAAAGTTAGCTAGTTGCTACGTCGACGGGGCTGTGAATAACTGAATTTAGCGATGCTGATTCGATTGTTAACGATTACCGCAACGAGTTTGCTTGTTAGAAAATCGATTTTAAATCGGAATCGAATGAAATGATATTAAGGCAATATTTAAAAGTTATAATTTTCTTGAAGATAGGCTATTGATTGAAAAAATTAAATAAGTTCGAGGGGTTACGTGAATAAAATGAATTGATGATAAAAATACGAGTTTTTTTTCTTTTGTTAAAAGCCATGTTGAGAAAATATTAATGGAGTATTTATGTTTAAGAAGAATAAAACTCAAAACATTTTTTTAAGCATTGTGGTTTTAACATGAAGTTAAATGTACTGAATTAACCAATAAACATCACACTGAATTCTCTCCACATAGGAGAAGGGTTGGAGCTTAATCCACTACGCAGCTCCACTGCGGGTTTGCGGATAATTTCCCTGCCACGAGTAACTATCGTTATTTATGATAACAAGCGAGACCGACGGCTTTATATGTTCTCCGAGGTACAACGGGGAGACCCAGTAACACGTATGTAGGTGTACACGGTATATTCAGCCCAGAAACAAGTATTACAAATATCTGCTCCGACCAGAAAATTGAGGGGTATAAAATCAAAGACAGCTAAATCCATTTCTGATAATTTTTCACAAACAAAACAAAAGCTTTATTTTTACCACAAACTGGCAACATCTTATGAACAAAACTCTAAAATAAGTAGTGGGGAAATTAGAACTTGAGGAATAGCACACTGAAAGACCATAGCTACGGGTTATTTTTCTATTGAATAAATTAAAATGGAGTTAGCTGTATTTGTTACCAACTTTTGGATTTAGCTGCGTTTGATTATGACATAAGTGGATATGGCTGGATTTGTTTCTAAAAATAATCCAGTCACGTGACAAAAATAGTGATGTATTAAACATAAAGATAAAATAAGTTTATTTATATGTTTAATTACGTCGCTAATTCTAATATTAAATTAGTTGTATTATTATAAGAAATAAGGTGGTTATGACATTAAAGCTCTTTTTTTGCCAAATTTGCTTTCCATTTCTCTGGTAATTTCGGACGTTTTCTGGACTTCCCCGGTAACGCTTCTGTTACAGGCACCTCCATTATACCCTTAGTTACGTGTCTCACTACCTTTTTCTATTCAAGCTTCCAAAATAACAAAGTATTAGAATTAATTTAATAAGACACGTTCGAGCTCGACAGTATGCGGACGGAGATTTTGAATGAAGGACAATGAAGCTCTCTTATTGGTCGTTTGCAACTTTAGCTGTGTTTGATTCTCACTGACCGGGATTTAGCTACCTTTGTTATTAAATGGATTTTTCCAATGAGATTTGTGAGCGATTTAGCTGCCTTTGATACATTAAGATTGTCGAAACTGGTAGCAATTTGTTAGACTCATACAACGGCATTCTCAACTCAAAAATTACAAAAAATGGATTTAGCTGCCTTTGATTTTATACCCCTCATAATCAAACCCACTACCATCGGCGTTAAGGCGTAAAGTGACAACACACACGACTACAGCAGAAGAGTTATCGTCGATATAACGTTAAGGTCATATCAGAATTATTTGTAATTTTGTAGTTTTATCATCACACCCGGCTTATCTTACACCTACGTTGTTTCAAATTAAGTTCGTTAACTTAAAGTCATTAAATCAACATAATTGTGATATTATATTATATAGGAAAAATAATTATAAAATAAATATTGAGTAAATTTTTAACTAAAGTAAAAAAATCAATTCAAAATATGAAGATATAAAAAATAACCATTAAACGTTAGAAAAGGTCCACTAACTCAATTTTGTTGCATCAATTCTTTCGTTCTATACATTGGTCGTTTTGTATCGATTTCCTCGTTGCGTTTTGTGGTGCAGTTTAATGTTTGGAACTAAATTGTCGTTTGATGTCTCTATTGATTTATGAATAACGAGTTTTTACCCTAACGCGTTTTCTTTTGATAAGGTTGCGTTTTATTTTGACGATGCATTGACGCAGTGATTACAGCAACTGGCTGATGCGCTAACTGTCGCGGGTTCGATTACCGCACATGACAAATATACAGGTAACACAAATATAAAGGTGATACAGAAGTTTATGGTGGTCTGGGCGTCTGTACTTGTGTGTCGTGAGTCTTTCCGGGCCTCCGACACAGAATCCTCGTCATACTAGTGCTCGGTAAATATGAGGCGTTTATTTATTTATATTACGGAACGAAACTTATTATGTTAGAAAGTAAGTTTTTTTTTTCCACTTTTAAGGCTAAAACACTTCACCGATCGCCATGAAATTTAGTATACACCTACCTTAGGAACCCAAAAAAGACATAAGCTACCGTTAATCCCGGAAAATGCGCAGTTTTTTGGGAATGTAAAAAACGGTACAAGCGCGACTGTACTTCAGTCGAATTTTCTATGAATGCAGATTTAATAATCTCACGATTTTAACGAAGACTAGTTTGAAATAAAAAAACCTTATTTTTTGTAGATTTATTAAATAAAAATCACTTTCACTTTATTACTTAATTTTAACTAAAAAACTTTTAACAGCCTTAAATATATCATCAGAAACTTCTACAGGTTTCTCGAAGGCGGCAAAATGACCACCGTCATTTAAATTAGTGGTACCAATTAAATTGGGATATTTCCAGCGCAAGATGAAGTCAGGCTGCTGAATTATGTCGTACTTGGTCCTGAGACCCCAAGTTGGCACAGAAGTTGGTATTCTGAAAAAAAAAAATTAACAGATTTATATTTTGAGTAAGGTTAAGATTAGTAAGTTAATAATTATATAATCAACATAATGCTTCTTCAGGTTGACCTGATAATTTAAAAAATAAGCGCGAGTATTATTTAAATAAAATACACATAAATTTACTGCGCTATACATGTGATAGTTCAAAAAATGCATAAAAGCGTACAGCGCTTTTAGCTGATAATGTAGAAAATAAAGTCTTTATTTTTACATAAATACGCTCATACTCAGGCCTCGTGTTGCAATGATTTAGATTGTTTTATATATCGCAGCAATCAACGTCATTTAGGTAAGATAAATAAGTCGAATTTAAATTCCTGCTTATCTTAAATATGCTTTTTTAAGTCGTCAACATACTTCTACATTTACCTTATTACTATTAGGCTCAGTTTTATACGTAAAATTATAAAAATCATTACCTTATACAGGACCAGTTTCACCAGTTCCTATTAAGTTCCGGATAACCTAACTGGCACTTATTTTGACAGATAATCCATACAATTACTTGTCAAAAAAGTGGCAGTTAGGTGAGCCGGAACTTGTTAGCAACTGGTGAAACTGGGTCACAATCTTTTAAATCGCGTGAATTGAAATTCTATTGATACATAAGATAATTTAATATTTTAAGAAAACTATGCTGGAAACCATAAAAAATCCAATCTAGAAATCGCAGAAAAACAACACACTTTTATTTTAAATTTACTTGATCTTTACAATTAAAAAAAAATAGTTATTTATCTATTTCAGTTATCGATTGAGTTATATATGTATGTATAAATAATTAATATATTCTTTAATAAAACAATTTCCAACAATTCCTCAATACAATATAAGAACTATTTACACTAATAACACTAAAAGTTTTGAATAAAAAAATGATTTTTTTTATTACAAACCTTGCAAGTGTTTCTTCCATTTCATAGTTATTGATAAACTCTTTAAACAATCTAAGTGATGTTGTTATACTCCCAGTACTCCAATACATCAAAACATTGTCCAGTAAATCAGTATTATTGAAAGCATTAAGACCACCATCCAGTGTATACTTGTTGGCAGGATTAGTGAAAAGCAGATACTTCTCGATTATATAAACACCAAGTCCTAATGGAGAATCTTGTAGAACTATGCCTGAAAACCGAATTCTTTTAGTTTTATACTAAGTTCTAGTTTCGGACATTTGTGAAACGACGTCCCTATGTAGAGAGAGACTTAGAACTAATAGACTCGTTTCTTTGTTTGTAGCCTTTATTTAACAATCTTACATAATACATTTCTTTCTTAAATATTAAATTTTTGTGGTCAGTGCAAGGACTCGCGATATAGAGATCTAAGCTTAGTTTAAGTCTCGTTGTTTAAATAAGTACGCACTAACAATAATAATAATAATATTCTAAAAATGATCATAAAAAAGGCATGGGCAAATAAAGCCTGTGGATGTACAGAAAAAATAAAAAATAAAAAATATATTAAATTTTATTATTTGACACCAGTTTCGCCAAGATTATCTTGCTTCCTAGCATAGGCCTCCCCTAAAGCTTGTCATGACTAGTAGACTAGATGATATCACAAATGTTATAGTAATGCCAATTTCATAATATTATGTATATACACGTATAAATATGCCATGGAGTAAAGGTGCTCAAAACACAAACTCTTCAATCATATTTATGAAAGCAATTCAAATCCAAAATGTTTATTTACCTTAATTCTTATAATTTTACTGAAAACCAACTATGGGAGAAAAATTATTTAACAAATTTCGACAGTGCTTAAACAAAACTAAATATTTACCCAACGTATCCGGTTTAGTGCTCTGCAAATGTAAATATCCTGATTCATCTAAATAAAACTTCAGTTTATCCGAGTAGGGGTATATTCTATCTGCTAAATCCTTGGCAATGCATTTTGGACAAATCGAACCCAACATAATTGTCAAGTGTGCCAATTTTGACAAATTGATCGGAGTACTTGAGTGGAAACCAAGAACTTGATCTGGGAAGAGTGTGGCCATATGTGATCCGATAATGTGGCCAAAGTCACCTCCATGAACGTAGAACTGCTTGTGACCAATTCTTTCCATTAAATTTCTTAATATAATCGCCATTTGGTATGTCGTTAATCCAGGTTTACGTGATGCCTGAAAATGAAAATAAATTCAAAATGGAAATGAAATATTAATTAATATAAATGAATAAATTGTAGTTAAAAATAAATTTTGGCTTTCAGGTTTAAACGGTAACATATATTTTGTATATCCACCATTAGATGACTACAAAAAGTGTTAAATTACATAGGTACTCTTCATGTAACTGAAAATATATTATATGCAAATACAATTATCCATGATTTAACTAGAACAT
This sequence comes from Euphydryas editha, assembly GCA_036937285.1. Classification (NCBI taxonomy): domain Eukaryota; kingdom Metazoa; phylum Arthropoda; class Insecta; order Lepidoptera; family Nymphalidae; genus Euphydryas; species Euphydryas editha. Next base: position 3,994,245 of record JAUPFZ010000025.1, read on the forward strand.
AATTAAATTAATATGTAAAGCCACGTACATATCGGTTCATTAATACATGCGATATAGCACGCGTTGTTTAAATTTTTTGCGAGTTTCATAGGCGTGTCTTTACCAGAAACACAACCAATACTGTAAGCTATGAACATTTTGTTTTAAGTATATAACTGAACTAAAACGGTATGTGAATGTCCAATTGCTAGGCCTCTTCATGTAGGAGAAGTATTGGGGCAGGGACGGATTACGTTACGTCTCTAATGTGGGTTAGTACTTAGTAGATAATTTACCTATCATGAGTAATGATCGCTATTAGGTGCTTATGACAGCAACAAGTGCCGACTGTTTTCCAGTTCCTCCAAAGAAAAGTGGTGAGACACGTAAGGACATACACCCAGACCAGACCAGGCACAAATATTTTATCATAGATAACAGATCGGTTCTGCATGTTTCTACAACCGTGACTTACTAAACACATTTAACTGTGGATTTTTGTTGTTCGTGCATCAAACATAATCAATTGAGTCTAATTATAAAAGGAAAATTTCGTGGTAAATGGGATCAAACTTAGATACTGCCTTAATTAACAAGTTTATTTTTTTTTTAACAATACTTATATACTTATCATTTGTATTTCATCAAGTATAACTTATAATTGATTTCAAGTTTTTTATTTTTATTTTATGTAAAAGTAATTGGTGGAATCTTTGCTGCATTTGTTATATAACTTAATTTTATAAGCATAATTTTCATGGGCATTACCAATTGTTTATTTCCCTAACATAAATATATAAATAAATAAAGGCGGTTTGAGATCACACATTTTATGCAGAAGTGACTCTAACATGTACAAAAAACGCACAGCCTATACACAGCTTTACGAATACCAATACAACAAATATATATATATATATATATATTAGGACAATATATTATATATATATATATATATATATATATATATATATATATATATATTAGGACAATAATCTCTAATTACAGGATTGCGAAACGTATCATGAGTAATTTAATAATACTGACTAAGTTTATGTGAGAGAATATAAAATAACGTTGAGCAATATCAACCATATTAAACTATAAATACTTTCTAAGAAGTATTAAATAATTAGTTTTAATAACTGCTACAATATTTAAATTATGACTGTGCTATATTTGGTTAATTCAAATATATATTTAAAGAAATACTTGATAAACGTTTGCAATCGTCAGAGCCGGAAAGAGGGCGCTACACAGACGCCTGTCCACAGACTCTCAAAAATGGCGTTTGCGTGCAGATATTAAAATAGTTTGGAAAATCCAAAAGTGCACGCCTCCTTATCTTAATTTTCACAATAAAAATGTTAAAAACAATTAAACCGCATCGAATTAGACCATGAAGTTATAATAAATAAGGTTCTATTTCTAACTACACTGAAGCGTAAGAAAAAATATGAACTCGATTAGTGAAGTCTTTCAGTCGTTATCGTGACCACATACAGGATCCGCACTTACAGACACACGGACGTCCAAGACAGAACTTTTTAAACGGTTTTTTAATTATATATTCCATCTGTTTTTTAATTATATATCCATATTTATATATTCATATTTATAATTAGTTTATATAACAAAAATGGTATTAAAAGTATCATGAGTGTTAAAAATAGTGTTTTTTCTTAATATATGTGTGTATACATTATTTTACAAGTGCAATATACAATAAATAGAGACAATTTAATTTAAAAAAATTACTCGTTTTGCGTGAAGTGAGTAGAACCCACCTCAAAGCTTCGCTTGGAGGCGTGCAATTAATAGACTATGCTAGATTTGCGAGCGGCGATCTGAATGTAGACAATAATTGACAATATCGATCAACCACTGCAAGAAGTATTGGAGATTCAATACATTACTCACATGGATTGATGAATGTAATGGTTTCCGAATTTTTCCCATGGCGTATAAGTTTTCCCACGATACTTACTCACTGAGGAAAATTAGATTTCTTTTTTATTTATTTTACAATTAAAAATCCAGCTGTGCTAGACCACTTTTATTTAAGACCTGTTCTCTCTTTTCAGCAATCTGAGATCTTACAACAATTTTATTATAAAATTATTTAATATACAACTCTTAGAATAGGTATTGCAGCAATATAATAAAATTTATTTATAAAATATTTATTTAATATAAAAAAAAACTTTATTAAAAAGGTGATTAATTTATTTATACTAGCTTCACCCTGTTATTAACGCACAGTCCGGTGATAGTTTTAGACTGAACATTTCCCTCTATCAATATCCTTGTATATCTACATACAGATTTTCATCGCAAGCAGTTTAGTTTTATTAGAAACATTTTAACTGTTTGCTACATGAAAGACTAACGAATAAATATCTATCATATATCATCTTCAAAATATTTTCGAATGTCATATTTTAATCTATAATATTTTTATTATAATAAATAAAAACTTTTTTTTTTCAACTTTGTGCACAAGATTATGCATGTTTTATATTTTAATTATGTGTGGAGTAAAACGTTCATATCAGAACAAAAGGTCGTGTGAATCAGTCGGGCAATTTGTTCCTATTCATACTGCAGACAAGAACCTTCTTTTTTTAATTTCAGACCTTAAGACATCTTAGAGATATTGCCTTCTTTTTATATTAAAATGTTAAGTGCTTAGAAAAAAAAAGATATAATATACACAAGGAGTAATGATATTATGTTTTTTGTAATAGAACTGTAATCGTCCCACTACTGGGACTATTAATCATTATCCTATAAATAGTAACTGGTGCTTAATCTTTCACGTTTCTTCAATTGCTCCTGAAATACGAGTATGCCTTTTCGCAATGTTTTTTTTTTCTTCACCGTTAAGAACCCGAAAAAAACTAGAAGTTATGACCTTCTGCGATTAACATGTGGTAATTGTGGTGGGATATTTCAATATTAAGATATATATTATATTCCAAATGAATATAAAAATTCCAAATAAATGTAATTTGATCCCACATATACGCCTTAAACTCGTTTATCAACATACGTATGTATGTTGATATATAACAATAAAACTAATTATTATCTAGCATAAATTTAAATAAAAACAAAGAAATTTAATTTAATTCTTCGTATGGAAGTAAACTTTTAAGTAACTTTATTTTAATGCGTTGTTTATATTGATGTTAAATGGAATACTCGTATAGGCATCTTTTTTAATGAAATTGAATATAGCATAATGAATTTTATATGTATGGTCTCAAATCTATGTATTAATACGTGAAACAAAAAGTTTGTACCCCTTTTTACGAATATTACGCGGACGGAGATGTATGAAATTTGGCACAGTTAAAGTTTATATGGAGGAGAAGTGCAGAATGCTAATATCTTTTATAATAATGCTCAAAAAATACATTAAATTCATTTTAAAAAAACATTACACACACTACGGCACACACACATAATGTGTATAATGTCAAATATACACAAATTTTGTTTATTGTCAAAGTCTGTTGTGAACACTGTCTTAAATACAGGTCTTGCAACGAATTTTTATCGAAATTTATAATCACAGTTCAGGTCGAATGACTGCTCATATGCTCACTATGTTATGCGTAATTATATTTTTATGCTGTTGACAATGCTGTCAATTATAGATTAGGTCGAATTTCGGTCACTGGACGACCACTAGTATATATAATTGCTTTAGGTTCTAATTAAACTATTATTCAATTATTTGCTTATTTTTGATAGAAAAAAATTACTTATCACGATGTAAACATATATATAAGATTATGATAACATTATACAAGATTGTTTTAAAATAAACAACTTGGTTTTAAATGCCAAGAAAACCAAAATGTGTTGTGTTTGCTTTACCTAATGTTAAGCATTCTAAATATAATTTGGAAATAAATAACAAGAGACTTATTGTTAGTGACACAGTTTTCTTAGGGATTAATTTGGATTGAAAACTTCGGTGGAATTCCCATTTGTCATCTGTGACTGAGAGATTCAGCTCCACAGCATTTGCAGTTAGGAAAGTTCGTCATCGACTTTGATACTACTAGATTAGTATATTTAAGTTATTTACATAGTTTCATATATTACGGTTTGTTACTTTGGGGTAACGCTGTGTATTTATTCTGAAGAAAAAAAGAGTTATTTGCTGCATTTATGATCTTGGAGCTCGAATCTAACTATGGGATTTATCTATAAAAATAGACCTACTTACAATTGAGTCATAGTATATTTATAATAATATGTATATTGCATGAGAAGACAGAATCAAATTTAACGCCAAGTTTCCGACTTCAAAAAGTAAAAATTTTCTTTGTGGCTCAAGGTATACGCATATATAATAAAATCCCACAAATTATTTTAAAATTGCCAATTCTGCCAGTCTTTAATAGATAAACCATATTACTCTGTACAAGATTATTCAAATGACAGGGATATGTGTGCTCAGTTATATACTTCGTGTAAGACTTATGACTGAATTTATAAAATTTGAGTTTTTTATTTAATAGTTTTTTAAGAGTAGCTGTTGAGTTTCTTGCCAATTCTTTTCAGTACAATCTACATTCTGAATCGATGGTAGTTTCACGTTAACTATATTCAATAATTCTTATAAAGCCTACTTGAGTAAAAAAAAATATTTGGTTTCATTCTGACTATTAAAAACGTATAAATCTTTAAATAGTCTTACAAGCTACTTACTTGTGAAAATGTAAATCCTGGTAGACTCGGCACGATCACTTCAAATACGAAATCGTAGTTTGGTCTTGATGTAGTCAGTAAGGGTATGATGTCGTAGAAATCTCTGACTGAACTGGGCCATCCATGCAGAAGGAGTATTGGAAGGACCTGGAAATGAAAATGTTCGTTTTATATCCAATATTGGATCAAATAGTATCATTTTAAATGATAAATTTTTGACATATTTATATATGTAGTTATACAACCGCTAAACATATGTTGATAAAATGTCTCTTCAACTCACGTTTATAAAGCTCCTTAAACACGTAAGCGGATACGCTTATGTCCGACATATAATAGCTTTTCAAAGAAACCAAAGCCAACAAGGCTGAGTCTACCTCTACCTCATATAAAGATTTATTTTATATTTCCTACTTCCTACTACCAAGTAATATTAAAATTGTAAAAGTTTGTCATAATAGATAGCTAGATGTATCTTTATTAGTTTAAGACAATTATACTACAGATCTATTATTATGTAAGGAGCTGAATAAATAACACATACATTATTTTATATCTCTAAATTCAAACTATATATCTATTGTCAAAAATTGTCTACATAACGATCGTCTCTTATTTTTTTATATCAGCATTCAAACACCACATTTGAGAGTCTGTGAACACGCGTTTGTGTGGTGCTGGCTTTCTAGCTCTGACGATTTTACCAAGTGTTTCCTTAAAAATATATAATACATTTTAAGGACACACTTATTATATTATGGCTTTCGTAAGAGTAGATACTTATAAAAATCAATATTAGTATTTACGACTTTTCACGGCTCAAATCTACACATGAATTTTCGTGAAGGCTGAAATACTTTGCAAAAACGTGTGGATTAAAACTAGGAAAATTGTGGAACATAAATTTACATATAAAATGCATATCCGCAAGATAAACATAATTTTGCAAACAAGCAAGGCTAAATTCAAATCACTTGGGATCTTTGGCATCTAAAGTCGGACCTGCCACATCAGTTACCTCAGTGCGAAATAGTTGCTAAGATGCACACCTTACAGATGGAATTCTTACGAAGTTACAACTTTTTTTTTTAATTTATTGGCCAATACATAACAAATACATTTTATTTTGTAATTTAAGTACCACGAAAATCTTGCGGTTTTATCTGGGTACAGAAATTCATTCAGTTAATTCAGTTTGTTTTTGTGAAAAATATTTTTTGAAACGTGATTTGATTTTCGTGGTACTTTTATACATTTCTTGCAGTTCTCTGGGCTGTTCGTTTACATATTATAGTTGAGGTATTATGTAATTTGTTTTTGAGTTTTTGTCTTATGATGATTTTTTATATATCTTTCTTTTCGTGGTTTCATTTTATATTAAAATTAGTAGATAAGAACTTCTCACCTTAACATTTTTCGTGTTCTCCGGCTCCACTCTAATGAAATGTATATCCAACCCTTGTATATTTGTTTTGTAATGGTTAAACTTGTTTAACTCATTGGCACGCCTTCCGTACTTGTACTTAAACCGCCAATGTGCAAATATCTGTCCGACCACGTCACTGTTCATACCAAAATGAGACGTTTCCTCCAAACTTTTCGTTGCTGTCGCCCTACGTTCGGCTTCAAATTTTCTGCGTAAGTTTTCTTGCATCTGAAAAAGTATATACTTTAATTGTATATATTTTATTGTATATGTGTTTTAATTTTTTTAATTAATCGACCGTCCTGGTATAGTGGTGCAAGTAGCAGCCTCAAACCGCGCGCCGTCGGTCGCGGGTTCTATATTTCGGATATTATTATATTATATTCGGGATATTTGTATTTGTGCAAATATTTGTTTGAAGTCTGGGTGTATGTCTTTGTGGATCTTCCCACCCTGCCTTGGAGAGCATGTAAAGCCGCCGGTCCCTCTTGTGATCATAGACACCTGATAACGATCGTTACTCGTGGTAGAGAAATTATCAGTTAACCCGCGGTGAAGGAGCGTGGTAGATTAAGCTTCAACCCTTCTGTATGGAGAAGAGGCCTTCGATTAGTTAGTTTGTGTTATTTACAGGCTGATAAAGTACAGTACAGTACATACAGTTAATTTTTGTAGTATTCTTTATCTTATTTTGACACAGTAGTTAGACTAACTTCTCTTGAGATACCCGGTATATTTTTAATACTTTAACACATAACTGTAATCACCGGTATTGTCAGTAATTCCACTATAATATGTAGCTTCGTTTATCGTCTGCATATAACCTGTAACTTTATCTGGCAGATTGCTCTATTCCTTCTGCTTAATTTCTGTTTTCTTAATATTTGTTACGCGGTTGCCGAATAGGGTTATGTTTTTTGAGCACATGAACGGATTTATATCAATATGTATCCAAAATAATCTTGTCGTCTATACTATCTATAGTAAGACATCTTTAGAAATTTCTACTTTTTAAAAAATATTTTAAGTTAGGTGCAAACAAATTGAAATAGATGAAAAAAAAATGCGTATTTACTGATATAAAAAGAAAAACACATTTAATAAAAAAAGACGAATGAAATGAAATGAAATGAAATGAAATGAAATGAAATGAAAATATTTATTTCGTCATAAGGTGATTATACACACTTAACGAATGTCAAAAAAAAATCATTTAAAACTAATACGTCAAATTATTACAAGATTAATGTCTCGGTAGACATAACATTACTATTATATCATCGGCTTTATTAAATGTTACAATAAATAACTTAATCTAATGTCCCTTGTGTTGGCCGAGAGGAAAAAAAGCCGGCGGAAAAAAACTCTCGGTACTCTTTTAAATAATTAAGCGTCATACAAAATAAATGAATAATGCACAGTATGACCATGAAATGATTAGGACAAACACGAGACAGCCAATCGTATATGCCGAAATCACCACATGCCACCTGCTCACAAAATTGTATAACTATATCTAATGACAATTGCAGATAGCCTGGCCGAGTTATATTCAATCCCATGCCTTTTTATCATTTAGAAATTCATTTATGTCATTGTAAGCTTTTCGACACAAAGTTTGCTTAATAGTTTTTTTAAACTTCTGTAAAGGCAGAGATTGAACCGCAACCGGTATTTTATTATAAATTATAACAGACATTCCAATAAAGGAACGACTTTTTTTGCTGAGCCGACATTTAGGAAGCGCTAGTTTGTGGCCGTTCCTGAGTGTTACATTATTCAAGGCATGATCACTACGGCTAACAAACAAATGCCTATTTTTACGTATATACATTTTATTTTCATAAATATATTGCGATGCAAAGGTCAGAATATTGATCTCTTTAAACTTTTCCCTCAGTGATTCTTTACATTTCATTTTATATATGTAACAGATAGCCCTTTTCTGCAGAATGAAAATAGTATTAATATTCGCCGCATTGCCCCATAGCAAAATGCCATAGGACATTAAACTATGGAAGTAGCTGAAATATACTAATCTAGCTGTATCGACATCCGTTAGTAGACGTATCTTTTTAACCGCGTATGCTGCAGAACTCAGTTTATCCGCCAATCGACAGATATGGGGTCCCCACTGCAACTTTGAATCAATAGTGATTCCAAGAAAAACCGTTGAATTAACTAAATTCAGTTTATCACCATTGAGTTCTGGTTGCATATCGACTTGTCTTACATTAGGTGATGAAAATTTAATACGATTAGTTTTTTTACTATTTAGAAGTAAGTTATTTACACTAAACCAGTGTACTACTTTAGAGAGAGCATTGTTTACGTCGTCATAGTTTGTTTCTTGTCTATGTAATTTAAATATTAATGAAGTATCATCAGCAAACAATACAATCTCATGATTATTCTCCACCAAATATGGTAGGTCGTTGATGTATATTAAAAATAAGAACGGGCCTAGAATCGAGCCTTGTGGGACCCCCATCTGAACATGAGACCCAGACGACGTAATACCATTTACTTCAACCCTCTGAGTTCTGTGACTAAGGTAAGAACTCAGAAGTTTTAGCGCGGTATTTTTAATGCCATAGTGACTGAGTTTCCTGATTAAAGTTTCGTGTTGTACACAGTCGAATGCCTTAGACAAATCACAGAACACACCCAAAGCATCCCGTGACTCCTCCCAAGCATCGACTATCGAGGTGAAAAGCTTTACACCAGCATCTGTTGTAGAGCGTCCTCTAGTAAAACCGAATTGTTTATTATGTAAAAGCTTATTTCTTGTAAAATGATTTAAAAGCTGACAAAGAATTACTTTTTCAAATAATTTACTACAGTCAGGTAAAATAGAAATAGGCCTGTAATTTGTCGGATCTTTAGGACATCCGGACTTAAACAAAGGTATAACTTTACTATGCTCCATAAGATCAGGAAACTCACCACTCAGAATACATTCATTAAATATAATTGCCAAGTGGGGTGCTATGATGTCAACAATTGTACCGATTATTTTAACAGAGATACCCCAGAGATCTGTGGTGTTCTTAATATCTAAAGTTTCAAATATTTTGATTATCTCATTAGCGTCTATGGGTCTGAACGTAAAATCACCTTTGCAAGCATTTACATTTTGCTTTAGCAACGATTCAGCGACTTCAGGCGAAGATATAAGCGTTTTAGTTGTCGAAAGTGGAATGTTAGCAAAGTGATTTTCCAAAGCCTTTGCCACTTTTTGATCTGATTTAATAGAGTAACTTTCAATTATCAATTCACTGACACCATTACGATCTTTAACTCTTCCAGTTTCGGCATTTATGATGTTCCAAGTCATTTTAATTTTATTATTACTAAATTTAATCTTGTTTCTAATGAAAATCGACTTGGCTGCGGCACAAACAAGCTTAAATATTTTTGAGTAATTTCTAACATAGTTACAAAAAGCAATATTTGTATTATATGATTTCTCGTGTAAGAGATCATATAACTTTTGCCTACTTCTATGAATTCCCGGAGTCGCCCAATCATTGAAAGACTTACAATACTTAGGAGAGATTTGTTTTGGTGTAAATACATTTTTAAACACTTTGTTTATGTGACTAAATAAAATTTCATATTTCTCGTTTACACTACCAACCGGTGGTATATCTATTTGATTTTTAATAGTGTTTCTAAATCTCTCCATGCGTTTGATATTCACTGGAACAACCACTTTACTCTTACCAACCTGCTTTTTCTTATTATAATTAAAACCAACTAATTGTCCACAATGATCAGAGGGTAACTTGTTTATAATAGTTGAGTAGGATGGAGTCCCAACTGTAAAGATGTTATCAATGCATGTGGCTGTAGAGTTAGTTATGCGGGTAGGCTCAAGAAAGAGATTAGTAAGATTACAACATTTGAACAAAGATAAGAATCTTTTACTCAGTATATTTTTATCTAGTAAATTAATATTAAAGTCTCCACACACTATAATGTCTTTGTTACATTCTGCAGTCAGCTTAGTTATCACTTCTTCTAATACTGGCTCGAATTGTTCATAGCATGCGCCGGGTGGTCTATAGATGCTGACTATGATACAATGCGTTAACTCAACACAGGCTATCTCAATAGTTCGTTCAATTGAAAGGCTCACAATATCTTTACGAACCTTAAATTTTAGGTCCCTATTCACTATGATTAAGGAGCCACCATGAATAGCTGTCTTTCTACTGAACGAACTGGCAACTTGGTGCTTTTCAAAATTAAAAACAATTTGATACTCTTTAAGCCAGTGTTCGGTAATACAAATTACATCAATGTTGTAGTTATTCAAAAACAGTTCTAATTCAAGTTCCTTATTTAAAAGGCCTTGTATGTTTTGATGCACCAAGTTAAAACAACGTTTTTTACATAATAGTTGACTATTTAAAGTCTGGCTGTTCAAATATTCTTTACAGCTAGAGACTTGTGCCTCTGTTGTCTGCTTATTTAATTTAAATTATTATTACTAGCAGTAGTATGTACAGTACTACTGCAGGATGTCAATATATTTAACTGCTCAATAGAAGCAGCTGGTAAATTAATTGTCATGTCAATTTGTAAATTATATGATAGCAAACATGCTATCTGTTTGTAAAAAAAATTAGATAGAATAAATCTATCATGTCTCACCAAAAAGGAGTCATTTTTAAAAATACAATTAATATCAATTAATTTAAATATTAGGTTCGTATCATCATTGAATGTAACATTATTATTTCCTACACTGTTATATAATAATGTATTTAATTTATCTCTTATTTTATTTTCATTTCCGTTACCCTTAATATAAGGAAATGTAAACATTATAATTTTTTTTACATTAAGTTTACGTAATTTGTCCAAATAAAAGGATAACTGTTGTTGTTTAGTGTTCCCTCTTCTACCAAATAATAAAATTAAGGTAGTGGAGGGATCATACGTACAGTTAAGTACCTTATCCATTATTTCACCTATTGCGGCACCTGGCATACAAATATTGCATACTGGTTTGTCACTTACATTATATAACCTTGTACCCATATTTTTACCCAGTTCATCGCTGTACATTAATATACTATCTTTGGGTACACGTTTATTAACTACGGAATCGTCCGTTATTCGTCAAATTTTACAGCATGTCAAAGAAACTAGAACAAATAATTAGCTTTACTTGTTAAAAGAACATTACATTTCCTTGAGAAAAGTCGGATAATAATGCTAACGTTTTGATACTATTTACAATAAACAAACGCAAACAATCTGTTTTGTACCACATAATTTAACTTAATCAAAGTTAAGAATTGAGATAAGGCAATTTCTAAATATTATCAAAACCTCGTTAGACTTCGCGACTAATTAACGTAAACTTATAATTGGGTTTGCTTTGTACTGTTTACGGCCCCTGAGGTCTACAATATTTAACAATTTCTCTGTAAAATTAATTACCTACATATAGGATAAACATTGTTTTAACTTTTTTACTATATACTTAACAGACTTGTAAGTTGTCCTTAATTGATTCCTGTAGAGATTTTATTTGATTATATATGATAACGCCGTTTTAGTTTTGCATATTCTTATTTATATGATTAATGGTTACGAAATAAATTAATTATAAAAAAAGTTATTTCATAGTGTCTTCTTCAGAGTATGCACTTTTATCAAGTGTATTTTTACCCGACTGCGAAAGAAGGTATGTATAGATGTATGTATGTATGTATGTATGTCCATTTCTTTGGCACGCCATACAGCCCAAACGGCTGGACGGTTTTTGACATATGAAGTGTCGTTGGATTTGTCTAAATTGTAGTAGTGACAAAGGCTATATAAATTTTCAAAATGGCGCCCGCAAATAGCGGAATGAGGGAGGGGAGTTGAATTTTTTTTCTTACTGTAGCAATATGTTTATCAAATAAAAGCTAGTAAATTGTTTTATTCTTTTTAGTTTATAATAAGAGTATTTTACGCAGTCGGGTTTTTTTTAATACTAATACACAATTACTTGTTTTATTGTGTACTGTACTGTATCAGCCTGTAGACAACCCTCTGCCGAGCGAAGGCCTCATCTCCATATAGAAGAAGGGTTAGAGCTTAATCCACCACGCTACTCCATTGCGGGTTGGCGGGTAATTTCTCTACAATAAGTAACGATCATTATCAGGTGTCTATGATAACAACCGGAACCGACGGCTTTACGTGCTCTCCGAGGCACAGTGGGGAGACCCAAAAGGACATACACGATCGGAAACAAATATTTTTACAAATACAAATATCTATTCCGAGCGGGAATCGAAACCGCGACCGCTGGCGCGTGGTTTGAGGCGACTACTCGCACCGCTACGCCAGAACGGTCGTCGTATTTTTGTGTATGGATTACAATATGTTCTTGATTTCCGAATCTGTTTAATTTATATCTAAAATTTTATTGAGTTTATTTTAATTTATCTATACAATTTAATTAAGATCTTCTTAAAAATCCACCCTCACCCAAATCAGAAAAGGAAGTTTTTATTGTTTATATTTCTTATATTCTAATAAATATAAGAGATAATTAATTAATTAGACAAATTGGACCCATAATGAAAATTTAATTAGATTTTTACCTCTATGCACCTATAGGAGTTGATTTTCCATTAATTAAAAATATATATTAAAGTTTTTCTGAAAAAAATGTCGAAGATATAGCTCTCACAAAAAGATGAAGATAAAGTGAGAATGTTTTTAGTGTTGAAGTTGAATAAAAAGGTCTACAATGCTTCTCTGCCGAAAGTTTTATAATCGCTTATTTCCTACGATAAATACAGGAGAATTACTTACCGAATCAGTAAACACGATTCTGAAAGGACGAATTGATTTATCTTGAGTTTTAGTACTGGATGATCCCCACCAGACATTTAAATCAAACTTCGGTAGTTCAGGTGTAACTAAATATGAATTATAAAACTTGTAAAATAACACAGCTACAGCTACTGCTACAATAGCAGATACGATTTTACAACACTGAAACAGAAGCAGTAATAAATTTTAAATAATAAGGACTACATAAATATATATACTCGTATGTACTACTAGTAGATAATTAAAAATAAATATAAATATAAAGTGTGTGATATGTTTTGACATACACACACGGTCGTCTGTTCTTAAGGTAGGCAACAGCTTAATGCCTGTGTTTTAGGTAACAATATACATATAAATGATACATACAGAAATAAATACATATTACACCCAGACTCGAGGCGGGAATCGAACCCACGATCCTGGAGCAGAAAGCAGGATCATTGCCAACTGGGCCAACGGGTCAATTTGACTGACGCATTGGCTTTGATATTTTCTGCTCCTCATGATCATAAGTTCAATTGTCACCTTGAGTTTGGGTGTAATAAGTTTGTTAAACAATTGCCATGGTAAAATAAGAAATTGATAATTTTAAATTTTTATATAGGTAATTAAATTTATGCACCGGTGGGAGGGATGCGCTGTGCCACTCTCCCGGTTGCATGGGTACCACAATCTTGCTTATTTTTCCCGTGAAACAGCTTTGCTGTGTTTCGGAGAGAAGGGCAAGACAGGCAGTGTAATTACTGGCACCGAGACTCTACCACCTTATGTCTCTGGACAGGCAACACATAAATGAGTTGCCTGGGCTAGTTCCAGGTAAACTGGTTTATGTTCATGGGCGACGTCAACCACTTACCATCTGGTGGAACGTCTGCCAGTTTGCCTATCCAACTAAATTAAAAAAAAAAAAAAAAAAAAAAAATGTATGCTACTCACACTAAAATTCGATTTCTTTGTATTTTTATCATTCTTCGTCGTTCCATTAACCTCCTTCGCCTTTTTCTCCTTCTTTTTCGGTGGCATTTTGATTTATTTAAAGCAATCACAAAATTAACGTCTCACCTTTATCACTATCATAATTAAACTACAGTCAGTTATAATGTTTATCTTATCAAATTTTTGTATATTTAGGAAGTTATCTGGTTACGTTGTCTTATCATATGGATTATCCTGATTTCATATGCTTCGATTAATAATGACGTGGACCAAACAGAATTATTCTTTGCATTTTTATCCAATTATGAAAAGAAAAATGTAGTATTAATATATTATAAATGCATGAAAAATGTTTGAAAATAATTAATCAAAAGTGTATTTTAGCAAAACGATGTAGTTGTTATTTAGATTTGCTTTGTTGTAATGACATGTAACTATTACCACTAATTAAAATACTATTATTTTACTCAAGCATTAGACATCGTAACCATAGTCTTCAACAAATAGACTAGACAAAAAATAACTTCATCAAATTTTATTTCATCTATTAGATAAACGAAAATATACGACGAACGCGATAGTCAGTATAGACACGGATGAATTAGTTTAAGTTAGTGCTTCTCACAACTATCATCGCAGTAGACGGATACGATTGCAAAAAATTCTTCCACACGAGCATCTGGAAACATTATGGACGCACTGCAATCTCTAAACTTCTTCAACACTACCCTAAATATATTATTTATACTAAGTACACATAGTATCAAACTCAACTCCGTTTTTCTAACAGCTTAGAAAGCTGAACTACGCACAAGCTGTTTTTATTGACTTAATTAATTTAACGTCAAGCAGAGCATTCGATAACTTAGTTGTAACTATCGTTAATAAAAGAGGTTTATAGTTAATTCTGTCTGATGTATTCCTGATTGTTGATAAAGGACGATACAAATTTCCTCATCAAAACATCAATAGCACACAAGATATGACTACAACTAAGATTATAGTCTAAGCTCAGGATTCTCGAGAGATACGAGGCAAGGTATTGTAGATATTTGACACTGATGGCACTGTGATCAAATGATTTTACATGGTCTTAATAGATATTTCTTCTTGTGAAACGCAATGGGTCATTACTCGTATCCACATATCCATACAAATTACAATAAACTCTACATATTAGCGCTTTTCATCAATTCATATTTTGTTATAACTCTCCAAATTTTAAGCCTCTTACAATTTAGCCAGTATGTCTGTCTGTATTAGTTCTTTCTTATCCTCGCTGTAGCGACATCTATCTCGCCATATACGAACTAGAAGAAACTGACGTATCCTACATCGCGCTATCGAAATTTTCAAAGTGATTGAATATATATATACAAGAACCCGACAACAAGCGTTAAGGGGCGCAGTAGCCCACCGGACACAACACCCGTTTGGTCGGAGGATCCTCCCTTTTCACTGTTCCCCAAACTCACCATTATTAATATTTGCGTTTTATGTCGTACGCAGCACCACGCAACGGTTTCTTGTGACTGAAAGCAAAGTAATAATTCCTTTACATGTGCAGTTCTCACACGCTTATTATTACCTGTAACATATTTGATCTATTACACTGTAGTGGTTTATAGCCCACTTCTGCAGTGCCATAACGCACGTAATATACCTGTTATAATATAAAATTTTATTAATTATAACATTATTTTCAGGTATATTATATACTATGTCTGTAATCTAACGTAATTTATCGAGGCCTCTTGGTATTTTTGTCCGGCTTTTCAAGGCATATCAATATCAATTACTTTACTAATTAATACTTACTATCATTGTTTTCGTTGTATATCTATATATGTACATATTATACACATAAATAATCGGGAATCGAACCTATAAGCCTGGAGCAAAAAGCAGAGTCACTGCCAAATGTACCAACGGCCAAGTCATAAATATTTATTCTTGCGTTAAACATGATATAATATATTAAATCTCCAATTACATATGTGATATCTTGTCGTAAGGTGTCGGGTCATTGACCTTCATGTCACAATGTTAACAATATTATTTATATTTCTAATTTTTTTGACCTGATAACGTCTTGTAAATCAATGAATGCCGGCTGCACACACGAAGAAGTGTCACGTGTGACGAGCGATAGCGCGGAACAAGCGATAGAGAGGCACGATCGGCCTAAGCGTTCGGCTTGTAAATGAAAAACAATAACGCAGATTGGAGGATCTTAAATATCATACATGTATATAAGTTGTAAATAAATTGTTAATAACACATTGTTACTTGTAATTAATCTGTATAATTTAAGTACTAAAATATTTGAATTAACAAGTGCAAATAAATGTTAATTTATCGAAAGCAATTGTAATTAATTAAATTAACTCATTCTTTGTATTATACAAAATAATGATAACTCGGTGATAATAATTCAATTCAATTCATAAAAGTATGCAATTTTTTTTCAATGTTTTCATATGACGTTATTACTGTAAAATTATCGTCCGTAAACCGACTTTATTTTTTAATTATTATTATATTAGTGGTCGTCCGCCCCTCTACTAAGTTTTCTTATCACATCCGTCTTATAAGATAGTTAATCGATGGCTTATATTAATAATATTATTATTTATATAAATTATATTAATAAATTCATAATGATATTCGTATATAGATAGCTATTCCAGTATATTATTGAACTTCTCCTCAGCCTCTAAACATTCCACGGGTCAAAGGCCTCTTCTCTATATAGGAAAAAAGTTGGAGCTTAATTCAACACGCTGCTACACTGAGGGTTGGCGAATTTCCTAGCCATTAGTAGCGATTAATATCAGATGATAATAAACATGACTGACGAGGCACGGTGGGAATAAAAATACATATACCCAAACCAGAAACAAATATTTACACAAATAAAAATATATGGTCCGAGCGAGAATCAAACCCGCGACCACCGGCTTTGAAAAGTACACTTGAAAGGTTGGCCAAAATATTACATAGGCTACTTATTCCGAAAATTTCACGAAGTCAGCAATTATACGGGTAAAACCGCAGGCTACAGCTAGCTTACAATAACATGTCCAACAATTTCACTAGAAATTACCGTAGAAATTACACTACAAGTATCTGACCGTTTCATAACTCCCACGACACGCCGTAGTTTCACAAGTTCCTTTGGGTATCCTGGGTAAGTTTTAAGCGTCTTCGGTTTTTATTGCGCCTTAGGAACGTCCTTGTTTAAAATTTTATGTTGTATCTTGTGTAACAGCGTATTTTTAAAGTAATTGACCCAAGTGTTCATTGAATATTGATAGGATTTTCATGAATCTCTCTATCATGAAGTTGTTAGTATAATAAACAAAAAATATATTTTAATTAAAATAATTGAAATTTGTTGATGACTAACTGACCCAACAACCGTTGGTATCTTAGGTATGAATATTTAATTCTAATTGGAATAAAAAAAAATCAAAAACTTAGTTTTTCATGTAGTGTAATGCTTTTTTATATAAAACACTCAAATGCACGAACTGTCAAACGTGAAACGCGTGAAGTATTAAACTTGTGAAGTGTAAACAGTCGTTAATTTTTCTGAAATTTCCCATTTTTCTCCCCAATTTTCTTCGTTTTTCATTCCGTGAAAACCTTCCACAAAGTATTATAAAACTTAAAAAAAAGAATTAAATTGATAAATTCGTTCTCAAGTTCTGGTGTGACCAAGATAAATTGGGAGTACATAAGTTATCTGTTACATAAGTTATCTATTACATAAGTTATTTTGTACATAAGTTATCTATTACATATATAGATATGTTATAGTTATGTAATAGATATGTTATCTATTACATAAGTTATAATTTATATACCCGGTTCTAAGTTTGATTATGAAATATAACGCTGAGACGCTAAGTGGAGTATAAGCAATTACCAATAATATAAGTAAAACACAGGTCGGCTGGGTAAAAACTAATACTAAAAGTAATAACATATGAAGGAGGCAATCTGAAATTTCCACAATTCATACTTTCGATTGCCATACATATTTAAAACAAAATACAATTAATTAACCAAAACCAACTCTAAGTCGCTCGCATTATTAGAACGACTCAAATAACACCTCTTATGCTAAAATCCGTCAAACCGCTAACAGCTACAGGGCGACCAAGATTAAAATGAGTATATGTGTATGTACGAGCAAACACATGTAAATACATAAGTAGTTACACTAGATATATACTCTAGATATCTACAGCAGATGGATGAAGGGCGCCCTGAATTCGGATCTGGGACTATAATTTAAAAAGAAACCCTTAATTAAAATAATTTATTTATTTATTATTATTATTTTTATCTCATGTTTGTTTGTAATTTGAGTTACGCTGTTTTACAATTTCGTTGTTCTAAACGTTACATCGCACTTAATACATGGTTTCATTTGAGAAACAGAACAGTTTTCTAGGTCATTCGTTTCAGCACAGCCTTTCAAAAGCCTCCCCTTGTGTACGTTACACTTAGCAACAAAAGTCTTGTATGGAAAAAATTTTGGTCATACTTGTATTTTTTATTATGATCGCTTTATATTATCTTGCCATTTTGATTCTTGCGTGTGGGTTTGCGTGTTTGTATGCATCATTAAAATGAAAAAGTTACACAAAGAAAGAAAGAGAGAGAATATATATTTTATACACGCTTACCAAATTCATTTCTTGAATTTTAGTAATAGCTAGATATGTATTTATCTATTTTTATTAAAAAGTTTTTAATATTAATACTGAAATAATAGTGGATTTCGTTTCGGCTCTTTCTCCTTAAGAGGACAAGAGGCTATTTATCTAAACACAGTTTCAGTCAATCAAAATAACTTTTACAATTTATCAGTGATTAGTTATTTGCAACAACAACACTTATTATACCTATAGAATAGAATAGAATATACTTCATTGTATTCCACTTTCGAATGGATACATATTCAAACTATTGTTAATGTACAAATGCGGTAAGTATGGTACCTTTTTAGGCAATTCTCGACTTTTGACAAGCAATTGACACATTAAAATTAAATTCATGTAATTGACCTAAGGAATTTATATACAAACTGGAATGCTCACGTGCACTCAAAAAACGTTCTTATGGCCGGGATTGCATCTCTTTCTACCATGAATTTAAGGCAACTCTCGTAAGAAAGAGACAAAATACCAGTTGTCAACGAAATGGTTGGAACGATTTTGACACACAGAGTACTATGTCTATAACAGGAATTTTTTTTGACTTGGCATTTGGAAGCAAAGAAAAATTATAATATTCCTTATACGGCTTCTTCGGTTGATTGTACCATTGGAACAAAGTGCTCCAACGTTATTACAAGACGCAATATCATTTTCATACGAAGAAAATTTTATCAAACGTCTTTATAAATTCAGTTATATTTGAAGTCAATTTACGAATTGTATTTTCAAAATTTTTACTCATTTATTCATTCTGCATAATACATACTTGTAAAATGTGTATTAAACATGAATACTGTACAACTGAATACATGAAGAATTTAAATCAATTAAAATAAAGTGTTAGTAAAATAATGATATTTTATTGTGCAATCTAAAAAAAGTTTTGAATAAGATAATCTGTTTATTGTGGACTATTAAAAGTTACAAACGACAGTTATAAACATATATGTGTTAAAACATTTCACCAAAACCCATAGAACAGGAGTTTTGTTGATACTAGTCGTCCTAAGCCGATTGTTCATTATAGGACATATAAGCCTCATGAGTGGATTTGCAACATTCGTGGTCTTGAACCAAAAACAACGAGCAGTTCTCCGCGACTCGTTTAAAGTCATCCTCTTGGTAAAGGAGTCTGCTTACACTGACTTTTCCATAACGTGATTCCAGCACCTTGAAATCTCAACTGTCCCGGAGGCATAAAAGAAAGTTGGTAACAGGTGGGGTCGTGCACTTAATCCACACAAGTTCCTCTGCGTCGTCGGTTCTGGTACTCTCCTGCGTCACGCCGTATAGCTGGTATCCGTTGGTTACCGGAGGCGGCAGGACTGGGTAACCAAGCCCAGTGGAGAGTTGTGGTGAAAGTAAGGTGAGGGGATACCGGTCGAATTGGTAACTCGAGCGTTGAACCCTGGAACACGCCATCAAAATACAACACAACGGTCCGATACATTTTGTGAATATCCACGAGCATTGCGTTATAAAAGAAAGCACCTAAATTTTAGTAGTAGTGCCGTGGAATCATGACAATCAGCAACGGAGATTACAATTTTTGCGAAGTAAGTTAATTTATAATGAAATTTACAGTTATTAAGAATTTAATAAAAACTGAGGGTAGAATAATTGAAAGATAATGAAATATGTATTTTAATAACATGACTATATAAAATCAATTTTAAGGTAATTTTATTACTATTAATAATTACTCTTGAATAAAAATATTAGTTTTTATACTGATTAAGTCTCCAGATCTCTTAGTGCCCGAAGATGAAGATTTCGTCATCGGCAGTAATGACTGAGACATGAGACTGAGATCTGAGAGTTTCAACTCATAGTAAGTGAAATTGCTAGGGACGGGTAGTAACTAAATTTTATACAAATTTTACTTTTTCTCGTAATAACGGTAAAATACTCTAACTGGGTACTTATTTAAACTACTCGAGTACTCGATAATAGATAGCGAAAGATATAATAACATTGAAAAAGACTTTGTGTTATTATTAAGGGAGCGAGATTAGTCTCTAGGGTACCAGGCTGTCATTATTTAATTTTATAAAAACACAGCAATAAAAATATCTCATTCTACATTATTTATTTACGCTCTTTCAAATATTTTTATATCCTAAATTTTAGGTATAGAACGCGGTTTTTCAATAAACATCGAACGCAGTGAATAATCAATGGGATTTAATTAAACCCAGTAACCAGAGTTCCACTAATTACTAACTGTATCTAATGATACATTTTGTAATTATAATGTTACAGTGGATTAAATTCTATTGTAAGAGTGTAGTTACATTTATGTGTCACTAATGGTAATAGTAATTCCTAGTAGTATTTAGGGTTGTCTGGAAGAAATGGCTAACTAACCATAAGACTGCCCCCTTGAACTTACACAATTTGTAATCCTTCAATTGTTTGTATCGTTTGTATATTGTGGTGTACAATAAAGCGTAAATAAATAAATGATTGGCTGTTATGCTTTCATGTGCAATCGTGAATTCGTTCCCCACTCCTAACATTTTTTTCATTTTATTTTATTTTATTTTATTTTATTTTTATTCAATAGGAATAGTTACAGGCCACAGATAGATAAGCATGCATAATACAATATAAATGGTAGAATATAATTTAACACTGAAGCCTTATATGATAGTTTATCGTGATCTTGTTATGTTTGTTCACATTATGTATGCCGGGTTTATTTATTAGGTTCTAGTTCTAACGTGTATCTATCAGTGTGACATATGAAACCTCAGAAATCAACCATTCAAAAAATATGTATTCTTGAAGTCTTGAAAAGCAACTGTGAGTTGTCATTTTATTGTTGTACTTATATATATATATCTTACATACATAATTTGTTGTTGTTTTTTATGTATAAATACGTTTATACATAAAAAACAACTTCATATATTAAGACGAATAACATTACAACATAACATAACTTCATAACACAGTAAGTAAAATAAAATAAAGTTCCTTAAAATGATAAATACATTGCCCTAATAAGTTTGTTAAATACCATGTCATGTTAAAAGATTAAGCGCGTTTTATTGACAGTGGCAATGAGATCCAAAGACGATAAACTTCCACAATGACGAAGGAAAGAAGAAGAATGTGGAGGTAGAGTGTGGTATCTTCAAAATTAGGCTATCATTTGAGCGGAGAGGCCGTTCGTGAGTATCATAAAGAAACTCAAAATTAGTTGGTTTATTTCCAATAAGTTATCTGTAGAGGTATATCAATGAATTATTTTTATAACATTATAATTGAACAAGGATCGCTTACACTGTCTCTCGGAGCGTCGAATCTACGTCCATTATCGGGATTAAGGGAACCCAGTCTTTATGTAGATTATACTTGTTTTCCACTATCGAGCTGAAGAAAATAGTCTATAATAATAATAAATAATAAAACGTCTCACACCTGTGTCCTGAATCCTGTGTCGGAGGTCCGGAAATCTCAATACAAAAGCACAAACGCCCAGATCACGACAAACATCTGTATGGCCTATACAAATATTTGTCATGTACGGGGATCAAAACCGCAACCGATAGCGCATCAGACATTTGCTGTGACCACTGCGCTAACGAGTCGTCAATATGTTTTTAGGGTATAAAAATATTAGTTTTTTTTAGATTTATTTATAGAGAATAAAGTCGTCACTTATGGTTATACATACGTAGACGTTATAATAAACAAACGCCTCACACTCAACGATCTCTAGGATGTGAACGTGTCAGGGATCCGTAAACACGCACAACACCGAAACACAAACGCACAGATCATTAACATCTGTATAGCCATACTAATACTTGTCATGTGCGACTGTCCCTACATTAGTCAGTTGCTATCTCACGCTTTGTCAACTTTCGATACTGATTTGTGTCAGTCTTGTTACTATACTATACTTTTACTGGTGGGAGGGATGCGCTGTGCCGCGCTCCCGGCTGCATGGGTACCACCATCTTGCTTGTTTCACCCGTGAAACAGTTTTGCTGTGTTTCGGAGAGAAGGGTAAGATAGGCAGTGTAATTACTGACACCGAGACATTAACACCTTACGTCTCTGGATAGGCAACACATGGATAAGTTGCCGGGGCTAGTTCCAGGTAAACTAGTTTATGTTCATGGGCGACGTCAACCATTTCCCATTAGGTGGAACGTCTGCCAGTTTGCCTATCCAATTAACATTAAAAAAATTTTTTTAAAAATACTGATTACAAAGTATGTTTAGAACAACAAATTTAAACAAATGAAAACTATGATAAAACTATTTCTTCAATTTACCCCATTGTTTTAATGATTTCATATAGATATCTATACAAATAATAAATCTGTTAAAACCTCCGTTTTATTAATACACTATATATCATCAAGAATAAATTTCAATAGCGCGTTTTTTTTTTTTGTATCAGCGCCATCTCTTGTCGTGTTTTTCTCTGTTCACGTATCACGTAAAAAGTACAAAACCAATGTAAATAACTTTAATACATAAAAATTAAACAGTATAATTTAGTTTTTGTTTCATTGTAATTAAATTTAAAAATAAATATTTAAGAAAATAGAAATAGGTACCTACGCCGCCAACGCCATCTGGTCTAAGGAATCTTAAAAACTCACAAAACTTATTTTTGAGTTATTATTTTGTTAAACTTAAAAGTTTACTAAATATGTCGGATAGGAATAGAAATCGTTTTAATATTTTAGATAAACATCATTTTCAATTAATATAGGTACTATTATGTTAAATGTCACTAAATATAAAAACGATATTCTACTATTATACTATAGATGGCGCATGTAGGTGATAAAAAATATAAATTTATAATTTTTAAAATTTTAGTTAAATACCCGTGCGAAACCGGGGCGGGCCGCTAGTTCTCAATAAACAAGTAATTGCCGTAATTAATTTGGCAGTTATGCTCGCCAAACAATGCATAATTGACTACTTGTCAACTCTATTGGTAACTGTGCTGCCATTTGGAACCTTTTTCCGAATTCAATCAGTTTGAAATAAAATTTGTTAACGGAAATTCATGCACCATTATTATAACAAAAATTTTACCCACAAATAGATAAGTAGGTAAATGGGCCGGCACGCCCGGGGCAGTGCTTCGCTCTCAATTAACACCGAAGTTAAATGACGGCATCACGTCGTGTTTCGTTCGGTTGGTGAGAGATTCGGTGGCCCAACCCTCCCCTTCCCCCACAGATCCAGTGGAACATCCTTACCCTCCCTAAAGGCCGGCACCGCACCTAATCCTCTGATACAGCGGGTGTCTATAGATGTCCCTTTTACTTACCACCAGGTGAACCGACTGCCCGTTTACTTTCTGTACTTTAAAAAAAAAATTAAATTCACTGATACATTTTTAATAATAATGGAAATGCGCACGCACATGCGATGTACGCACAGCACAACTCGATCTGGTAAAGTGATCTGATAAAAACAGCTCGCAACTGTCCAACTCTGAAACATAAATCTATTCTCCTATATAAGAAAAAGATTTGAGCTTAATTTACCAGGCTGAGTCACTACTGGTTAGTGAATAATTTTTCTACCAAGATTTTCGATCCTTATCGGTCTTATTTCTTATCATTCGCACTTGTTTATGAGACCTTTATCTACTCGCTGAGGCACTGTGACACCCACACACCACCCAAGAAAAAATATTTGTACACTTACAAATATATTTTCCGAGGAGTAAATGATTACAACAGAACTACTGTAAACTCGATCTGCACACCTCGGCTATTATATCTAACGAACTCTACTGGAACACAAGCTTACAAACGTGTCTTTGTTGATCCGCTACACATACAAAGCCTTACATCCCAAAAGACAAATAACAAATACACTTTATTCTTAAAATATATATTATAGCTGTTAGTTTGTAATGGATATATTCTTTAAACCGACGTCGGCATTATGTAGATTAGATGTCTGCTTGTCTTCTGAGATCGATCCCCGATATTCCTTCGATTCGACTCAATCGCAAATGTATTTTGAGTCCGTGAATATCTTTATGAAACGCTGAATTCTCATAATACTTTTTAAACCTTACATTAGTGAAATGGAAGACCCAATTTGTTGAGAGGTTTTTATATTGACAGTGATAACAAACGAATTAGTAACTCAAATTGATAGGTAGCTAATCTTTGTTGACTCTTTTAATAGGCTCAATGAATGAAAAAAAAAAATGATAAGTAAGTACGATTTTTCAAATTATAAATATATTTTAATACATCAAATAAAATTTCCGTCATTATTAAACTTCATGCGCACCATTACTACATTTTTAACATTTCATTTAATAATTTTTATTATTTAATTTAATTGTTTTTATATTTATTTATTTTAGTATACTTATAACAATACTGAGAAAAAAATTACAAATTTTTGTAGTTTCTCTAGTACAAAAATTTGTAATATTAATTATTACGGAATACCAAAATAAAGCATTTTTCTAGCATTTTTCTACTATACGACATATTAGATGTAATGGGTCACATTACATGTAGTAGTAGTTAGTATGACTTTTTACAGTAGCTACATTAATAGCATATTAATATCTCTCCTATATGGAGAAGAGGCCTTTGCCCAGCCGTGGGACGTATACAGGCTGATTTAGATGCTGATTTTACTTCAGTTCATAGCCTATATAATACGAAAAGGATAATGTAATTTCAATAAAATTGGTTAAGTATTTACAGGGCCTATTCATTAAGAACGAACAAAGTTTTACGACAACATATTGACGTAGATGTCATAGAACTGGCTGTTGCGCTAGTACTCGTGGGTTCAAATCCTACTCATGACAAATATAGAAAGAAAGACGAAATGTTGCACGTTGCCTCAAACAAAAAAAAAGTCTACGAAAAAGAAAGCATATATTTTATAAATAAAAACTTAAATTAAATGAAAGAAAAAAATAAAAACAAATAATATATATTTGTATATCTCTTTGTCCATCTGACTTCAAAATAGTACCTTCCTAGTCAAGACAGCAGGAGTGAGAGGCTGACTATTAAAAGTACCTGTATTAAGATGATTTAATTAATTGTTAGAGTTTTATAACGAATTCAAAATATATTGAAACTAATTACGCTAATTGAGTCAAACGATTTTGAGTTCGGACTCAATTATTATATTTAAACTAATTACAATACTTGAGCCGAACGATTTTGAGTTTAGAATGCTTGGTTAAGATTCAAATAATATCAGAAGGGATTTATCTTGATTTTTTTTTATCCCTATGCACTCAGCATATCGGCTAACGGCGCACAAAGATGCAACGGTAGCATTTGTTCTATACCCATGTTAATTAATACAAATTAATAAAATACTATATTTAGTGGACTAAGAAAATTGTTTTATTGTACACCTATAATGAAATTAGCCTTTAAGCGTCCCACTGCTGGGCGAGGCCTCTTCTTCATCTAGAAAAAGGGTTGGAGCTTAATCTACCACGCTGCTTCACTGCGGGTTGGCGGATAATATCTCTACCATGAGTAACGATCGCTACTAGGTATATATCGACTGTCCCTACGTATACTATCGAAACTGAAAAAAGGTACTTTACAGGAGAGCACTTTTAAGTTAATTTTGTGTAAAAAATTGTCATTTATTTGTTAAGTATCGATATTATACTCATGAAAAAATGTGGCTTAATATGTATTTTTTAGCTTATTGTCTTTTTTTGTATCAAAACATATATGAAAAGGAGTTTCTTAATGCAATAAAAAAAAATCGCAAATTTTCAGTTTCGATACTGTACATAGGGACAGTCGATATACTAAAAAACGGGACCGACGGCTTAATGTGCTCTCCGAGGCATGTTGAGGAAACCCACAAGGACACACACTCAGACCGGAAATAAGTATTTGCATAAGTAGCAAGCTCTCCTCTCTCGCTCTCAAACTCGCACAACCACACCAGAACGGTCCTCGATTATTATTATTTTTTATAAGTATTGTACACCTACACACTTTTTACTTTATTGCACATGCAGTTTGGCTGGTATGCAACAACGTTAAATGCGCCTTTTGTAAACACTTGTATTAGTATAAATTGTACAATAAAGAATTTAAATAAATAAAATAAAGACTTACCAGTCAGTAGAAGTATCTACAGAGTCAAACATTTACTACGTTGTACATCCCCATAATTTACTCATTGTCAGATTTATAAGGAACATTATCAAAGCGAAGCGGTTCTAATTGAAAAGGGTCTTTAAATTAAGACTGTTCATGTTACCAACTGTAAATAAATTGGTTATTTTATTTTAAACTGTGGCTGTTAGATAAATGCGCTTTTCTATTTATCACAGTCGCAGTATTAAATTATATTATTGTCCCAAAACTAAAAATTAGTGAACAAAATGAATTATTACATGCGATAGAAATCGAAAAGGATTTTATATTATTTTTCATTTATCACATTATTTACTGCTTAACTGAGGTGAACTGAAATAGCCTCTAATCATCCCGCTGCTGAGCCAGAGTCTCCTCTTCATATGGAAATGGATAGGAACTCAATTCACCACTATACTCCTTTGTAATTGGCGCATAACTTCCTTACTGTAAGTAACTATCCCTTTCGGATGTCTTTGTTAATCACCGGTATCGACACCTATACTCGTAGGTATTCTCCGAGGCACGATGTACATACATACATACACAAGGACTTACGCCCAGACAAGAAAAAATATTTGTATAAATGCTTTATCTGTCACAAGCTTGAATAGGCGATCGGCGTTAAGATTCTCGCACTTCTCGCACAACTACTCGTGTTCTTCAATTCTTGACAGTTTAGTCGAAGTGAGGTGAAAACTGATTAAAACTTATACGTTAAAAATATCTGCCGATAGAATGTCTTACTTGTTACGACCTCTATAACTATAAATATGAAGAAAACTGTATGACATAAATAATCACATAAACAGCCTTTTTCATTTTATATCAGGTATTTCAACAGTAACACGTTTCGTCGTTAAAGCGACCGCAAACCAAAAACGGCTCTGACAAAACCGCTTAATGACACTACGTGTATGAGACTGACAACATGCGATTAATTTATTACATACTTTTTTCTCGAGATTTTATTTGCATAAACTCGTATCAATTCCATAATGGTACTATTCTTCTTATTTTTAAGTGTTCGATAAGGTTTTTATCTCTAGGACGTTTTAAAAAATTGGTTTTCTGTAAAGTCAGTTTACGGACGATAATTTTACGTGATAACGTCATAAGAAAACATTGAAAAAAATTTGCGTACTTTTATGAATTGAATTGAATTATTATCACTGAGTTATCATTATTTTGTATAATACAAAGAATGAGTTAATTTAATTAATTACATTTTTTTTCGATAAATTAACATTTACTTGTACTCGTTAATTCAAATATTTTATTACTTCAATTATACAGATTAATTAGAAGTAACAATGTGTTATTAACAATTTATTTACAACTTATATACACGTGTGATGTTTAAGATCCTCAATTCTGAGTTATTGTTTTTCATTTACAAGCCAAACGCTTAGGCCGATCGTGCCTCTCTATCGCTTGTTCCGCGGTCTCGCTCGCGACACGTGACACTTTTCCGCGCGTGCAGCCGGCATTCATCGATTTACATGACGTTATCACGTCAAAAATCGTCTGTAATGAAAGACAGGGAAACTGAGAGACAAATTTTAAACAAAGAACTGAAAGGACAGTTTTGAATCACTCTCTCGGAATAGATATTTGTATTTATACAATTATACATTTCTAGGTTCAGGCATATCTTCTTGTACATCTTACCATTGTGTTTTGATCACTTTTTACGGAAAATCGCTTTAAAACAAACATTTATTGGCTCTTACGGGTGACAGGGATGAGATGGTTATCGTTCTGTGTAAAAATTAATAGGCTATTGGCTCTGTAAGAAGATCGTGGCAAAATTCGCTATACCGGTATACAGATAGGAAATATTTTGATAAATGCTTATTATGGTGAAAAAAGGATGAAATAGTCTGTAACTACTTTAGATAGAATTAGATATAAACATTTTGTAGCTGACTTATTAAACATAACCCCTGTACTATTTACCAATATAATTTAAATGTTTATAAGGAGACACTCGATATGCGTGGATATAGACGCGAGCCGGAACCAGAGAGATAGCTTTTCGTCTACTCGTATGTCCACAGATACGATCTAAATGGACTAATTCATAAACAATTAAGCTCTATAGAGCAACCCCTACTGAAAACCCCACAATTTCCAAACCAATTTGTTTGATTTGTTTTTGTTTGTGCAATTACTGTTATTTTTGATAAATTATCATTAGAAAGCTATAGCCAAGCAAATGATACTTCTAAATTTGCCGTTTAATACATTAATTAAAAGATAAGTATCAATTATAGCTAATAAATTGTATTTTGGTGCCAGTTTCAAAGCAATTGTAACCGATATACCATACCGTAACGAAATACAATTTTTGGTGGATCAGATCAGATCAGAAGGCTGCGTGTTCTGATCACGTCGGGGTCACCAATATGCTTTGTTGGGGTCACCAGTTTGGTGGAGGTGAGGAACATCACGTCGGGGTCACCAGTTTGGGGAAGTGAGGTACAGAGTGTAAAGTTCCTCATCCATTATTGAAAAGGAAGGATCCTCCGACCAGACGGGAGTTGATTTCTGGTGGACTACTGCCCCGACGGTTGTTGTCGAGTTCTTGTATATATGTTCGATCGCTAGTATAACTTTCATTGCGCGATGTAGAATACGTCAGTTTTTAGTTTCTTTTTGGCAAGTTAGATGTCGCTACAATTCAATACTAACGAGTATTTAACATCAACAAATAAATCTTCATCTGAAAAGGTATTCGATTATAAGTATGTATACAAATCTTATCAAAATTTATTAGCTTGTGTATAAATGTGAACGAACTCAATTATAGTTATAACGAAATTAATTATATTTTTAGAGTTAAGTTCCTTTATGGTAGCTAAAGATTCATCTGTCCTATTCACGAAAGAAATTTTTGATGACCTAATTGTTATTTTAAACAATTCTTCGAATGCAGAATATTCTAGATTATTTTATAGAGATACCTTATTTTTAAAATATTTTTTATTTATTTTATTATTCCTTCAAAAGATATCTGCTTCGTTTTACTTTGAGAAAAGCAGCAATACAGTTTACAAGTAAAATGCTAGAAACTAAGGATTCTTCCCACTATTGGACACAGACTTTGCGTTTTATAATTTTTTTTTTTTTTTTTTTAAGTTTTTTTCATTCAAGTTCGTCTAAAATATAAAATGAAGATAAAATTATTATATACAAGTGCTGAGAGTGAACAAAACTACTCAGAGCGTTACAGCTTAATTTTTATGAAGGTCAATACTTATAAAAATATTCTTTGTATAAAAGATATGGAGAGAAATCCAGAATTCTCTTTGATGTTATTTCACTTATCAAAACCTATGAAGCTCTCGTCCTACATTTATTTCTGTCATAAATTGAGAACGAAATTTGAAAAAAAAAATAGCTTGTAACTTTATAATAAAATACTTTTTGTGTTATAATTAGTTAGAAGCCAGTTTGGAAAGTAGATTCTGTTGAAAAAAAAACCTATAAGAAACTCAACAAATACTGTTTAAAAAGAAAATATATATGTAGAATATATATATATATATATATTAGTATATTACTGTCATGAAGATACCGCAAGAAATTGAACGAAAAAGTTAGCGTACTTTATTATCTAAATCATTCTGTACAGAATAATATACTTTATTTGTTAGCGATTTTTAAAAAAAGTTTTTGTTGCGGCATCTGTAAATATTTAAGACTCCTAACGTTAACATTTGTTGATAGTGTTATGATATTTTGCAAGACTGTCATGATATATTATGTTATAATTATAAGAATGGCTTGTTTTAGATTAAAGGACAGGATAGTATAAGATTTAAAGAATTTTTTAAAGGCTATGTATCGATTGACGCAGTGGTCATTGCAAATGTTCGTTGATTTAACGCTTGCAGATTAGTATTGCGCATGATTTGTTTTGTAAAAAACAAATTAAACCACATTCCACACTGAATAAATATTAGTTCTGTTCAGTGTCATTCGTAAAATATAGCGTTCAACCCAAGAGACATATTCCTTTGATACGAGAAAGCGGTACTAAATCAAATGAACTCGCTATCAGATTTGGCTGCGACTCTGTTGTAAAACAGTTAAATAACCGCTGTTAAATTCATATTGCTTTCCATATTTTATCCGTCTATAAGATGAGTTTGAACTAAATACTATTTACTGAAGACCTTTAATAAATTGAAATTAATAATAATTTATTTAAAAAAATCTTATTTATATATATATATATATATATATATATATATATATATATATATATATGAACATAATTATATAATAAACGCCTCACACCTACTCGTAACTGCCTCAAGTAGAATGTGAATCTTGTGTTGGTGGTTCGGAAAATAACACACGAACAACCTTTTTTTTAACGATGGGAAATGCATTTACGCATCCCGCCGCCCGCAGGTGACGGGTATGTGGGACTCGCTGGCTGCGAAACCAGAATACCCACTAAAACCCATCGACCGCCTGCGCCGTAGTGGGGCGCCACGGGATCGCTTATGCATACAACCATGACGCCCCGACGTTTGGTCCGGAGGCGCCCCCGCAAGTGATTAGACCCGCTCGTCTGGTCCACTCTGCTAATTCAGAGAAGTACCAGGAGCGGCCTCACCACCGAAATCTCCGCGCCCTCTCGGCGCCACGCTCTCACCGGCCGTACCTCCCGTGCCCACACTCTCACCGCGCCCTCGCGCCCCGCCCACCACTGGACCCCAGCTAACCCAGACGACGAACCCCCTGAGCTGTGCCCGTACATCAGCTGGTCCAGGGGCCTAGTTGCGCCTCCGCGACCAACCACTGCGCTTTCGCGCCACCGAATGGAGGGAGAGAGCGAGTCATCCCCCTCCTGCGCTTTCGCGCCCACCGCTGCTGGTTTTGGTCCACGGGGCCCAAAGACCCCGACCATTTGCGAAGCGTTCGAGTAGCTTCCCCTATCCGCCACCCGGGGGACGCGCCTAGTAGGAGACCAGCAACTTCCTTGGGTACACACACAAACACCCAGACCATTATGGCTTATACAAATATCTACGAGGATTGAACCCATGACCGCTGGCGCATCAGCTAGTTGCTGTTACCACTGCGCCTACGCATCATCGTTTCTATGTGCGATTGTATCTATATTTTTATATATGTTCGCCAATCAGTGTGTCGCCTCAAAAGTGTCCTATGTGGATCGTATCAGGATTTGATGGTGAAATCAGAAGAAAATTCTAGTTTATAATCTTAAAAAAAATTATATATAAATATATATCTTTAATTTGTTTTAATATATATCTTACGCTTTTAATACCTTTTTGTAGTCGACTCCATTTTTTTACTGCCAATGTATTAATGACACATCATATTATGCTGAAAGTGTCTAAAATAAAATTATTTGCTGGAAATTATCAAATTCGTTATCACACATTACTGAACACTGACTATTAAATTATGAAATATTTTACGTTAATTCCAAAGAGTGAACGCTGTTCATGGAGTCTCATTAATTTACTTCGTAACGATATATATTTTGTAAATCGTGACATGATACTGTGGCTCCCTCTATAGAGAAAACTGTTTCGTTTTTGATTTATCTTGTATGGAACTTCAACGGTATATTATCGTGTTAGTATACCGACCCTCTTTAGAAGATTTAGTAGGCCAGGATTAGTTATAATTATTTCGATGATAAAGATATATTTGATTAATACTGTTTCACCGGTCGCTGATTAAGGTATCTGGCGTAAGAGTATCCATAAGATAAAAAATTATGATTTTTCTTTTCCTCATCAAACTCCACTTCATCTATCAGTTATTACTCCAAATTGTATATTTGTATACGTACATTTTACAGACAAAGTAATTCCTGGGTTTCTTGCTGTGTCTTGCAACAAAATGTACAATCCGAAGCGGTGGTAGATTTGTAATAATTATAATATAATGTATATGAATTAACGAGCGTTCTGGTGTGACGACCATTCTGATCTTGTAGTGTGAGCCACACTTAACGCCGAGGGTTTGATTCCCGCTCAGGGCAGATATTTGTATTTGTGAAAATATTCGTTTCCGATCTGGGTGTATGTCTCTGTGGTTTTCCCCACCGTGCCTCGGAGAGTAAGTTAAGCTGTCGGTCCCGTTTTTTATCATAGACAACTGGTAGCGATCGTTACTCATGGTAGAGATATTATCTGCCAACCCGCAGTAGAGCAGCGTGGTAGTTTAAGCTCCAACCCTTCATCTAGATGGAGAAGACGCCTTTGCCCAGTGACACGTTTACAGACTGATTCACTTCAGTTCAATTCACTGATAAATTGACGTTTCAAAAAGTTTGATTTGTTTAAGAACACGCGAACTGTAAGGCTGATTTTAGTGTCAAGCTGACCGTCAGTGCTGACAGCTCAGCGCCTAGCAATCTGTATGGATATAGAAACCTTTTAGAATAACGCTGACCGTTGACCGCGCGTCGACGCGTCCATACAGATTACTAGGCGGTGAGCTGTCAGCGCTGACGGTCAGCTTGACACTAAAATCCGCCTAACAAAAAAAAAATGTCGTGTGTACGGATTACACATGTCAGAAGTGAAACATCTTTGGCAAACTCAATTTAAAATTTATTGATATTAATAGTTAAACATGCTATTACTTATTTACGCGTTGTTTACGCGTTGCTAGGATAAGCGACATCATAATATCTCATTCTCTCCTACACATTTTTGTATTTGTGTCTCTTACCTGTCGTTTTCTTTTCTTCGTATCCCGTTTCAAATCACGATTCTAAAGAAGTTTGACTTCAATAAACGCCTGTCAATTCTAAGAAAAGAAACTTAACTCGAATGACACCACAGAAATATTTTAGTACATAATCTAATAACATCATAAAAAAAGTATTAGAAGTCGATAGACATTACGTTTACACGAGCAAAGCTTCGTAACAGCTAATAAGAGACTTGATAAGAGCTAAGGATGATTCCTCATCGGTGAGCTGAGGCAGGAGACGAAATTTTTTACTCTCCCAAGCATTTTTAGTACAATATTAAACGTATTTACTGAATAATTAGATTCTTTTTATAAATAGATTACTATAGAGAACTCACAGCGCTCCCATGAAATAA
Organism: Euphydryas editha; assembly: GCA_036937285.1. NCBI lineage: Eukaryota > Metazoa > Arthropoda > Insecta > Lepidoptera > Nymphalidae > Euphydryas > Euphydryas editha. The sequence goes on from JAUPFZ010000025.1 coordinate 4,028,134, forward strand.
CTAACACTTGTTCGCGGAATGTGTTGATATTGTGGTGCAAGCTATTTCTGGAGCTACATTTTTTTTTTTGTTTTTATAAAAAAAAATTAGCCTTGATAAAAATCAAGGCTATAAAAATAAGTTTTCAAAGTACAAAGTTAATACCACTGGCTATGTCAAACAAGACGGAATGGCGCGAGACAGCGCGATATTGGGATGTACGCTATCACCCATCATATTCTCGCCTCGCCGGTACGAAGCCATCTCAATTGTTCACAAAATAATGAAGCAATAAATGTCTTGAAATTATACATAATCTTATATTATTGACTACACTTTAGTAAATACATAATTGGATACATAATAATGACATCGATAGATAGTTAAGTGAGTAATTTCTGTTGATAATAATATACTCTAGTAGCAATATGTCTACAAGTACGTAATAACCGATGTATGTAACATGACGGAGTCCCTTATAGTGATTTTATTGACAACGTATAAGATTTAATATATATTTAATAATATATATCTATAGACATGCTAATATAAGATAGAGGGCAGGCTTAAAAATTATGTTTGCTTGTTTATTGAGGAAACGACTGTTCTGGCGAGTAGTCGCCGCAAACAGCGCGCCGGTGGTCACGCGTCCGATTCCCGCTCGGGACAGATATTTGTATTTTTGTACAAATATTTATTTGTGGTCTAGGTGTATGTCCTTGTAGGTCTCGTCACGGCCTTGGAGAGCACGTAAAGCCGTCGGTCCTAGTTGTTATCATAGACATATGATAACGATCGTTACTCATGGTAGAGAAATTAGCCGCCAACCCACAGTGGATCAGCATGGTGGATTAAGCTTCAACCCTACTTCTATGTGTAGCAGAGGCCTTCACTCAGCAGTGGGTTGTTTTCAGGCTGATACAGTTTATTGAGGAAGAATATATATTATATTTCAAAAATAATTTCAGTAAAGTTCAGTAACAGAAAACAAACTATAAGCTAATACAATAAACAGGAAGTGTAACAAAAATTTAAGTGTAAGTCTGTTTTCTAATTACAACTGTACACAACACTTACACTTTTACTCAAAAGTATATTTGGTGTTGAAATATGTATGTGCATTGTACGTGCTTGAGAAATAAAAATGGTGGGTAGAAGTTAACAACCCCTTTTTTTATTTAAGCTCACGTGTTGGGAACGTAGCCATACTACGTGACATGTTTCGGGGGAGTATTCGGTTCAAAAATACCTCACTTGGTCACAGGGACGGGGTCCTTCGGTTTTAGTCACGTAATCAATATTCTTTTGTGAAAATCTCGCGCTTTTTTGAGCTATATTAAAACATGACGCGCAGCGTTTAGCGCTTTTTCAAATAACACGACAAGCGTTCATTCATACAGACAAATATGAGCAAAATTAATTTGTTTTTTAAATAAATACTATGTGAAAACTAGAGAGGAAGGAGGTCTTGCTAGATACTACGGATGGTCACCGAGGGTGGTAGTGGGAAAAAGTTTTAAAAATAGGTCATTTAGTATAGGTACATGACCTAAGAGCTTCGCGAAAATTTAAGCTGGTTAATATATTAATTGATTATTGAAATAAACGTCTCTTTAAAGATCGACAAAATATTTGCTGAGCCGTCCTTAATTCATCGTTTCTGCTTCATCATACAAGTTGAGCTGAACTATCGCAGTGTTCTCGCATTGAGAGAAGAGTTGATACTTTGTAACATAACGCACCCGCTAGCCAGGTTGACTGATTATTAAAATTTACTGTACAATATTTTTAGTATACAGTTCTAAATACGTATGATTATAAGCTTTATTGTTATAGAAATATGATGCAATTTTGCTTACATTAATTTTCATCTACATTTCGAGACCATATCACGCTGCTGCTCGATATAATTATATGTGGGATTCAGCCAGACAATACACCTCGGAACTTCAATTTTGGATGCGATGTCTGGTTACTTTCTGATTAAGGATTTTTTAATTACTTCTGAGTGTGTATTCAGTAAAATGTAATGTCTACAAATATCACATATTCGTTATTGTCAACATGGGTGTCATAGGCCTTAATTGTTTTTCTGTCTATACATAAAAAGGACTCAAATTCAACGGCCCGAAATAGCATTAGCCTAGAAATACACGCTACATAAATACAAACGCCTGAATCAAGATAATCTATATGACTCGCACAAAGTTGCCTTGACAACTGAGCCAACACGTTGTTTTTTGCTATAACAAAGTATATTTACTGAAGTAGCGCCATGCTGCTTGCAGCTGAATGGGCCAGCGCGCCCGGGGAAGCACTTCACTCTCACGTTAAGTGAGAGCGAAGTGAAATGACGGTACTGTTGTCGTGTTTCATTCGGTTTGTGAGAGATCCGATGGTCCATCCCTTCCCTTACCTGGCCCATCCCTTCCCTTTCCTCCACAGATCCGGTCGAACATCCCTCCCTTCCCTAAAGGCCGGCAACGCACCTGCCAATCCTCTGATGTAGCGCGTGTCTATAGATGTCGTTTTTACTTACCATCAGGTGAATCGACTGCCCGTTTGCCCCCTCTAATATAAAAAAAAAACTTAATTTCCTTTGTCATTTATTCGAATTAAATTAAATGTAATTATATAACATGAACATAACTGAGTAACATACGAGTTTTGTTTCCAGCAGTTAATTTATTTAAAAAATTTTACACGTCAATCGAGACTCAAAAATAAATAACAACAACACAAACAAAATAACCTATGATATTGTAAATCAGACAACTAATTAAGTTTTTCGTCTACATCGGAAATACCATACATGTACAAATTTAAAAAAAAAATAACAGAACATTTTTATTTCACTCCGAATATAATCAGGTTGTCGCCTCCATTTTGTAACGCACGACGTACACAAATGTCTGTGGATGACGTCACAAATTGTCCTCTATTGAGTTGCGAAATTACGGGCGTCGGTGCTCACCGAACTAATTTCGCTGTATTATGTGAATAAAATTTACCAAATTCGAAATAACCGTACTCTGTGATTGACGTTAATAACGTTATCAGTTTTATATATGTCAAAATATGTAAATAATTTATTATTTATTTCGGTTAATTAACATATGAATTATTCAAATTTATATGTTGGTGAGCATTCTATGAGGGTTGATAAAATAATTCTATTGACGATTGAATAATAATAGAACACATTTATACTAAACGGCGTAAATATTCTGCATAATACCAAATTATAATTTATCTTTTTGCCGTTTACAGTTTACTTAGATATACTAAAATATTTAACTCCATGTCTCATAGCCTCCACTAACGACAATATGGCTGGTTCATTCAAAGAATTGAAATTAGAATCCAGCAATGAAAAAGTACAATTATCTTTACAACCATTCCACGCGGATATGGTTTAGTAAAAATAATAACATCACCAGCAGGATCTGTATGACCTATACAAACTTTTGTCATGAGCGGGAATCAAACCCGCAACCGCTTTTAAAGATGTATTTATTTATTTATTTATTTAATTAGGAAACCAGCAGTACACACATGATAACACTTTTGTAATAGAAAATGCAAATTACTTCTGATGTGTGCACCTTTGTAGGTGACACAGCGTTCACAATCATGTTAGAGCAAGTTGGATAACAATTATGAATAGCTAATAGTAATTTCTACAATGAATTAAATATAAGTGAACAAATTCAAAGAAATACAACACAATTTAAATTATAGAATAAACAAACACAAAAATAAAAATAAAAAATAAACAACAATAAAGAAACATAGATAATTATAGATTTGGAATACTAATTGGACTGATTGACCTTGAGATAAAATATTATAATAATTTAAGCTTGAATGTCATAATGTTGTAATATTTTAGTTCTGTAACAATTATATGTGTCGTGAAATACGTCGATGTCGGTGATGACGCTGCATACTGCGTTATACTCACGAAGCAATTACACAGAGGAGGTGTCGTAATCAATGTAGTCTAGCGTCCACCAATGTAGTCCACACAACAAACCGTAGTAGATCTACTTACCACCAGTTGTCGCTTTCGTCAGTACAGCTGTCGTTGCCGGACAATTAAGTTGCTCTCGTGACTAACTCCTTTTTATATATTTAAAAAATATTCTCGACCCGCGCACGTTGTGAACATGAAGTGCTGTGTTGTATCGTGTAGAAGTTACACGAACAAATCAAAATCAAATGGAATAAACATATCTTTCTTCTCGTAAGTAATATTTAAATTAAATATATTATTTATTTTTTCTAGAAAGTTCGGTGATTACCATGCCTCTATCGGCAAGTAGCAAAACTACTGGTCTAACCAGGGCCGTACTTAGAATTGAAATTTATCTCTACAATACGATCCCAGATACTGTTCAAAAGCTTTCAATTAACAAAGTTTAAAAAAATTGTCAATGAGCGTATGTGATGAAGGTTATTACAAAATAATTATTGAAGATAGTTCACTCACTCTCAGCTTACCGTCATTAAGTAAAATTTTTGAAAAAATTATACTAAATCAACTTCTTTTCCATTTTAATGTTAATCGAATTTTTCACAGTGAACAATATGGTTTCACTAGAGGTCGCTCTACGACAGATGCCGGTGTAGCACTTCTCAAACATATATATGATGCTTGGGAGAGGTCACAAAATGCTATTGGTGTATTTTGTGACTTATCAAAGGCATTTGATTGCGTGGACCACGAGATTTTATTAAGTAAACTAGAATATTACGGTGTTAATGGTAAAGCTCTTGATCTCATTGCTTCATATCTATCTAATAGAATTCAACATTTATCAATAAACGGAACGATGTCTTCTGGATCCGTGCTAAAAATGGGCGTTCCACAAGGATCGATTCTAGGTCCTTTTCTTTTTTTAATATACATAAATGATCTGCCATTTTACGTTAAAGATATTTGTGATATAGTGCTGTTTGCAGATGACACATCACTTATATTTAAAGTTGATAGGAAAAAAGTAAATTATGATGACGTGAACAGCTCTTTATCTCGAATTCAGGATTGGTTTAAAACAAACAACCTCGTCTTGAACGCCAAAAAAACTAAGTGCGTTGTATTTTCGTTGCCTAATGTTAAACATCCAAATTATAATTTAAAAATAAATAACGAGAGGCTTATTGTCAATGATACTACAGTATTCTTAGGAATAAATTTGGACTCAAAACTTCAGTGGAATTACCATTTGTCATCCTTGAATGGTAGACTCAGCTCCGCAGCTTTCGCTGTTAGAAAAGTACGACAGCTGACCGACGTTGCTACTGCGCGTTTAATATATTTTAGCTATTTCCATAGTATAATGTCTTACGGTCTGTTACTGTGGGGTAATGCTACAGATATTGAGACTGTATTTATTTTACAAAAAAGGGCTATTCGCGGCATTTACGATCTTGGAGCTCGAGTCTCCCTACGGGATGTTTTTCCAAAGGTAGACATATTAACGGTTGCGTCGCAGTATATTTATAACAATATTATATATATTCACCAGAATATTCGTTGTTTTGAAATAAATAGTATTAATCGCGCTGTAAACACTAGAAGGAACAACAAAATTGTAACTCCAAGCTTCCGACTGCGCAAAGTGAACGTCTCCTTTCTGGGTTATGGTATTCGCATGTATAATAAAATCCCACAAACAATTCTGGAATTGTCTCATAATAAATTTAAAGAATTTATTAAGAAAAAGTTAATAGATAAAGCTTATTATTCGGTCCAGGATTATTTAGCTGATAAAGACGTGTGGACTTAGTGGCGCTGTATTTCATGCAAGCTGTTACTAATTTTGTACTAAAACACCGTTTATATATTATTTTCAAAAGAGTAACTGCGGAGTTTCTTGCCGATTCTTCTCTGCAGAATCTACATTCCGAATCGGTGGTAGCTTTACTTTTACAAAAAATAATAATAATCACTACAATATTAATTTTGTAAAATGACGATTCGAAAGTGCTCGTAGGGCCTATTTGAATAAAGTTATTTTTGATTTTGATTTTGATTTTGATTTCACTCAGCGAATAACCGCTCAACTGCCCGTCTCGACTACTAGTTGACAAGAGTTTACAAGCTAACCACAATAACTGCAAGCGCCCGTGTCATGTAATGGTCGCCATGGCTATATTGCCCATGTCAACTTTTTTTCGACACGGGCATTAGTACGCAAAGTACACCTGTCAACTACAGGTTGATTAACGTATACTACATTATCACCGGTGGAAAATAACGTAACAAAACGTGAGAGGCCTTGGGCAGTTTTGTGCAGTTGGTAAACTAAAAGATCATTGTCCGGACACTCAAGCGGATAAGGTATTCTTCCGAGGCAATTTCAGTCGAATTGTTGTAGTGAAAATTCTAATTATGTAATTTTATATTCTGGGCTAAGGTTCGAACCTATAGTAGTTGGTTTTGACGTTCAATATTTGAATTTGATAATCTGATCTAATAAAAAATATTCTTTCTTGCTATAATAAGAAATCTATCAGTATCTACAATTTATAACTGTTGTTTATGAAAATAAAAGCATGTTATGTATCATATTATGCAGCATTATTCCATTTTATTTACACTACGTCTGGCTTGGGAAAAGGTTTACCAATTATGGTGTCCTTTCCGTTTTTTTTTTTAATCACTCCGATGATAAAAACTTTATTGCATATGCAAAAGCAAACTGACTTTTAGTACGCAATTATCGACCAAAAGGTCGATAATTGCGTATTGAGAAAAATCTCAAATCGATATTACACATGGCTACATAATATCAAGCTTTAATTTTCCAGCATAGGATGACGACCTTTCATTGTACTAAAATCCTACAAAGCGAAATCAGCGTATCAATACAATAGTAAATCATGATAATATTATATAGCAGTGTGTGCCATCCAACTTCAAATTACATATATGCTTAACTAAAAAATTCTGAGTACGGCCCTGGCAGACACCTAGTGACATATAGTAGAACAATTATAACGTCTGTCAATTTAGTCAATTACGTGTTTTAGCTACTGGTCGCTAGATGGCTTGCCGCTATTTGAAGCCCCTCGCACCCCCGGGCAGTTGCGACACTACATTATATGAATAAAGTTTCTTATGGCACCTCCTCTTTGTAATTGCTTCGTGGTAATACTCATTACACATTCTTGTAATCGAGGTTTGTGTACCCAAATTAGTTCTGGAAAAGAGACCACGAAAGAGTTTAGCAATTGGACGACGAGGCAAGTTGAATGGAACACTGACAGAAAAGTGCAACAGCAAGTCGCAACAGCCGGTCCGCCCGTTAACCAGTTTGTGGAAAAGGATGGGTTCGAGTCTTTAGCGCAGGCATTTTAAAGAAAGCTAGGCGCTGGTTGTAAGGGTTCCTGTGGGAGATACCGCTGCACGTATAGGCCAGATGCCGAGTAAAGGATCTCTGGATATTTTTTTTTTTTTTTTTTTTTTTTTTTTTTTTTATGAAATAATTTGAGCGCGTTTGACTTCTATCTTGTCTGATGGTAAACAAAGATGAAGTCTAAGGTGGAGCACGCAAACTCAAATAGTGCCTGTTCACTCTTGCCTTAAAAATCCCTAAATTGTACGTATCGGGAAACAGCGACGCAGGAAGAGAATTCCATACCTTTGCAGTTCTAATAACGAAAGAAGATGCGAACCGCGAGGTGCGAACCGGAGGAATGTCGACCACGTATGGATGAAATCCCCGTCCACGTCGCGTCGTCCGATAGTGGAATGGTGCTGGGGGAATCAATTCGTGCAATTCCTGTGCACACTCACCGAAATAGTAATTCCTGTGCACACTCACCGAAATAAAATATTCTCAATTCGTTGCGAGTGAACCAAGTAGGAGGGGTTCCAAATTGAGCTGGCATATTCCAGGCGACTTCGCACCAAACTATATATGCATATATGGTGTATAAAATGAGGTGATGGAAAAAGAACCAATGCTGCTGGCGGTAAGCGACAAACTTCCAAAGCAATTTGTTTTCGACAAAAAATATAAAATACAGCTTCATGAAGATCCAAACGAAGCCCTGAACACAAAGGACGTAAGGATCTTTACTGATGGCTCTAAGACTGGATCAGGTACAGGATACGGTGTATTCTCCGAAGATCTCAACATACAAATAGCCGCCCCTCTGGGTGCTCACAACACCGTCTATCAGGCGGAATGTATGGGTATCATAGCAGCGGCCTCAGCTACTCTTGTTCGAAAGGTAAAGAACTACTCCATCCGAATCCTCTCGGACAGCAGATCAGTACTACAAGCTCTTCAAAGTCACTCTATCACCTCAAGACTTATCTACAACTGTCACCAATCCCTGATGGAGGTATGTAGTAACAACAATAACGTAACTCTTCAGTGGATCAAAGGTCACAGTGGCTCCCGTGGTAACGATGCCGCTGATGAAATGGCCAGAAGAGGTTCGGAGATGGCTGCGATTGGACCAGAACCAATTGTCCCCCTTCCTACAGCATGGCCTACATCAGTCATTCGACAACACACGAAAGAGCTACATAACAAATACTGGATGGAGGTGAGTGGATGTAGACAGGCGAAACAAGCTCTCCCACACATAGATCGGAGACTGTCTCGTAAGTTAATGAATCTCACTCGCCCACATTTACGCAAAATTACTCATATTATTACGGGCCACGGCCCATTCAACAAACATCTATTTAATGTAGGTGTTACTGACAGCCCCCTGTGCAGAGCCTGCCTGGAGGCAGAGGAGACGGCCGCCCACATTATTCTGGAGTGCACGGGCGTGACCACCTACCGGGCCAGACATCTGGGGTCACCGAGGACTCTCTCCGAAGTCATTGGTGACACCAGAGGTTTGATAAATTTCTTACAGGAGTTAGGGTGGCAAGACTAGCTGCCCACTCCCACACGCAAAATAGGCGCACAGTGACGTCGAGTTGCGGAAACAAGCCCGTGCCTTACAAGATACAAGATACAAGATATATGCATATATGCATATAATGTATATGCCAACCTATCGTAGAATATGATTTTTACCACAATTATTTATAAAAATACTTTTTTAAGTTTAGCATTGCGAGTGTTTAAAATACTAACTGTCAATTTTATTTCAAAGAAATGTAAATAATTTAATTTTTAAAACCCATCTTCCTAACAGCTTTCTAATCTGAATTAAGACTTCAAAGGAATCAACGGATAAGCATCTTTATGGACTCCCATATTTTTCAAAACTTAGTCCGAACATTCATCTTTAGTTACTCGACATTCAGTCGTGGCATCAATAACATTAAAAACCACGATGATATAATAATAACTCTTTATTGTATACCAAGAATAAGCTATTGCGTAATTGCTTTGCTTGTAATATTTTTCAAAATATATATATATAAGAAATAAGTAACAAAGGCGGCCTTAGCGCTAAAGAGCGATCTCTTCCAGGCAACCTTAGGGCAGAGGAAATGGTAAATTTATGATATAGGTTTACAGTTTCATTTTATACAAATACGATACATACAAAATAAATATATTGAAAAATGAGTTTAATAATATATTAAATAGATACAGTAAAATATTATAGACATACATAAAATAAATGTACTTATGTATAGATAAGATATTATTAGGAGTATCATATGATCAAGGAATTTATATCATAACTTTTAAGAACGCTCACTTAATAAAATTGTGTTTTCAAATATGCACCTTAAATTTTTAGACATAAGGTTGACATTGGCTTATAACATGTAAAATAAAAAATAGTTCCGAGCATTGCGTTGACTACTGGTATTTTGTCTCTTTCTTACGAGAGTTGCCTTGAATCCATGATAGAAAGAGAAGCAATCCCGGCCGTAGGAACGTTTTTTGAGTGCATGTGAGCATTCCAGTTTGTATATAAATTCCTTGCATATGATTCAATGTGACGAGAGAAAATAATTACATAACTACTCGTAGATATAGATACAACGATGATGATTACAATCGAAGGAAATTGTGTTTTACAAACTTCTTAAAAATTGAAAAGGATTGAGATGTTTAATGGAAAAGGGTAGGGAGTTCCAAAGTCTTGTCTTGGGAGGCTTGAACAGTAAATAATTTAGTAGAGAAGTGGAGAAGTGGGAAGGAATTTGAAGAAGTAAATTGTCATTTGAGCGAATGTTCTGTTCATGAGCATTGCTTAGATAATTAAATCGTTCTCATAGGTAGGAAGGAGTGGAAGAATTAAATAAAATGCAATACAACAGACTAAGAATCTGAGTATTCTTGCGAAGGCGAATTGGGAGCCACTTGAGTTTTTTGCGAAAATAATAGATGTGATCATATTTCTGTAGGCCAAATATGTTTCATATTTATGCAAAAAAAATTAATGCAATCAAGTTTGTTTAATTACTCCTCAGTGACGTCAAGATAGGAAATATAATGTTTTAAACTAACGCGATCACTATTCACATTCATATTTAAATTTATATTTATTCGAGTGCTTACCGCGTTTATAATTTTGTTGAGTTCCCTATATTTCGTCAATGTTTCAATCACCATGATCACGGGGAGACTGACCTAGTCAGCCTCCCCGTGATCATGGCGGTAAGCACCCGAACAAATATAAATTTAAATAAAGATAGGAAATATCCGCATAATCAAGAATAGTTAAGAGAAGACTATGTACAAGCGCGATTTTGGTGAAAAAAGAATGAAAATTTTGTTGTCTACGGAGTGATCCTACAATGGCAAAGACTTTTTGACTTATTTCAAATATCTATGAACATCAAGAGAGATTTTGATATAATATTAATCCTAAATTAGTAAATTCCTCGCTGTGTGGAATTTTAATGCCGCCAAAAGTTAGATTGACGACCGTTCTAGTTTAATGGTGCGAAGAGTCTCCTCAATACTTGTGGTCGCGGGTTCGATTCCCGCTCGGGACGATGTTTGTATTTGAATAAATATTTCGGTCTGGGTGTGGGTCTTTGTGGATCTCCCCACCATGCCTCGGAGAGCGCGTAAAGCCGTCAATCCCGGTTGTTGTCATAAACACCTGATAGCGACTGTTTTTCATGATAGCGAAAATTTTATCTGCGAAACCGCAGTTGAGCAGCGTGGTTGATTATGCTCCAACCTTTCTCGTATATCGAAAAGAGTCCGATCCAACTGAATTAGATTTAATCAAAAGAATGTTGCTCTTGACATCACATTCAGAAAACTGATGAATTGATTGATTGATTATTGAATTGATTGATTGAAATTACATAAGAAAGTAGGAATATCAGGGGTTGGTAAAGTAGAAAGAAGAAATTTGATTTTTAATTTAGTTGCAACGTTAATGACAAAAGAAGTTGAAAAATGCAGATTCAATGCTCAATGCATCTAAGATCTAAGTTTTGAGAAATAATTTGACGAGGTTCACCAACTCCTAGTAATTTGAAAAAATTCTAGACTTTACTGGAATCTTATTCTGAAACGGATTTATAGATATGGAACCGTTTTTAATCTCTACACAGCCTATTGCAGTGACTCCGAACTTTCGCATATTTCTTTGTATTGTTTTCACTAGGATTTATTCAATATTTTATCTTAGCACGACCCTTTTTCTCCTGTAATTTCTTAATCTTGCGTGAAATCCGTGGTGCCGGAAGATGTTCTACACATATATAGCTGCAAGTTTGTACAATAGTATAGTTTGAAAATGCCCATAAGCTCTAAGCATGCGTTACATGGAAATGTTTACCATGAGCTTATTATTATTTTAAAAAAATTGGTATTTATTTTCCATCGTTCATAATAAATGTCATAATAAGTTTTCTAACAAAGCTCTATTCCAGTTTTATTATGTGTAAGTCTTCTCGGCACATCAATAAACAAACGAAACCCTTGAATCTATAAACTTGAAAGTATATTAATAAGGTATACCTAATTCAAAAGTTTTGGCAATTTAATTTGTAAGGAGGTTAAATGAAGCGGCTAAATTCTTAGAAGTTCTTTATTATAAACTAATTGCTAGAAAAGTCATTTAATGGTTTCATTTATTATTTCTACAAAAAATATGTAAACTGATATTAATATTTTTGATGCTAAGTCATATTTGGTATGTTTATTACTTGGCGACAGCTGTAACTGCGTCGAAACATCTAGAATAAAAAGAAAAAAATCAGATGAAAAATTATGAAAGTACAAAATAATAATTTATTTTGTATGAGAGAAGTCATAGTCGATTTGGATATATTCGACAGGATTCGATGAAATGTGATTTAGTGCAAGTGGAAATGAAGCGTAATCTTATCCTTTTTAATATTATTTTTTTTTTTTTATTTATTGTTTGTAAAGATGTATGTACGTGTGTGGATATTAGTTAATGTTTCACTACTAATACTTTTTACTGAAATAATTGTCACAAAACTAATAAGCAGCTGAAGATCCAGAATATCCCATAACTACAATTTTTTTTTCCTAAATTCTCAAACCCACTAAAACTATAAAGGTAAAATCACGAGACACAGCGTGTATTTAACATAGTTGCTACATTTAATAAAATTTGACAAATCAGTATTTAGTAACGATCAAAGTAGACGGTGGTTGTTAAGAATTTAGCCAAACATTTTGCGAAATCGTTACCCAAGACACAGTAAGTACTATAAGATGTTGTTTCCTCCGTCCGCAATTTCTCGGATTACTGAGTCCACACAAAGCCAAACTTCCTTTCTTCGGTATCACTATAAGTAGTTTACTTAAATACTGTGCTAAAGTTTGACCTAAACTTGTTAAGTTGGTAGCAGTAAAGTAAATAATTTCGATCTTCACATAAATAGTTTGAAGTAAATAGAAAACGACGACGTGCGATATATATAATAAGCAATAAGAATATGAAATATTTGAGAAAGTCGCTAGTACTTAGAAAATACTGAGAAATGTTAGTTCTAAACTACTAACAAGGTATAAATAGTTTAATATTTTACTCACGATTACTCAAACGAATTTACTTTTGATTAACTCAATCAGTGCCTTTAGAGAAAGCAGTAAACATCTTAACGAAGGGAATTGAAACGTTGTTGATATTAATAGAATTGATAGAGTTACAATAAATCGGAAAATTGTTAGTCCAATTTGATTGAATAATAATATGTACCTTATGTTTATATATATATATATATATATATATATATATATATATATATTAATTTAGTAATATCAATATTATATATATATATATATATATATATATATATATATATATATATATATATATATATATATATATATATATATATATATATATATATATATATATATATATATATATATATATATATATATATATATATTAATACTAATAAGCATAGCCATGCCTAAAACCTACCTTCATTGTCGCTGACCTTTTGTTTTTAATTTTTAAGTCTAGTAATACTTGATACTTGCATTTTGTTATTGTCTGTATTACACTTGTATATTCTATATGACTTGTGTGGGTGTGTCCGTGTTTGTGTGTCTGCGTGAGTGCGTGCGTACTTATATACTGTGATGTACTATTCCTACCTGTTTATCACAGAATTAATAATATTGTAATGTTTATATTATTTAAAACTAAAGCTTAATACATAATATTAGCAAATATACATGTCTAAGAATTCCCACTGAGACAGCATGTTTGCTCAAGATATTTTTCTTCACCGCGGAGCATGTGGTGAATTTAAAAACAGATTTACTACTTAAAATACAGCATTGTTCATATTTAAGTCAACGATCGTTTGATTAATATACACAAAAATCATAAAAGATCCAATGGTATCCATTTAGTTTTTTCTTGAATTGAAAATATTGAAATCTTTTCTACAAAAACCGAATTATTCTTTCGTTTATTGTAAAAACAATTCTATGATTTTTAGTAATAAATTTAATAACGGTATTTTGCTTAAATTAGAATATTAATTAATCCAACAAATTGAGTTTGAAAGGGTAGCCTTTATTCAATATTATTTCAAGTGGAGCTATAAAGTTTTGAAGTAATTTACGTATATAGAATAGAATAGAATAGTGATTTATTAAGAAATATTTATACACTGTTACATATAAAATTAACTAATCTAATACACATATAGGTACACAGCACATAAAAACTATAGTTAGGTACAAAACGAAATACTTAAAATTACAAAAATGCTTAAATGTAGTTAACAAGTCTGCTTAATTAAAAAAATCAAAAAAACCCGACTGCGTAAAATACTCTTATTATAAACTAAAACGAATAAAACAATTTACTAGCTTTCATTTGATACCCATATTGCTACAGTAAGAAAAAAAATCAACTCCCCCCCCTCATTCCGCCATTTGCGGGCGCCATTTTGAAAATTTATATAGCCTATGTCACTACTACAATTTAGTCAAATCCAACGACACCTCATATGTCAAAAACCGTCCAGCCGTTTGGGCTGTAGGGCGTGCCAAAAAAATGGACATACATACATACATACATACATACATACATACATACATACATACATACATACATACATACATACACTCGAAAAACATAACCCTCCTGTCGCAGTCGGGTAAAAAAAATAGAATCAACAATGTAGATATAAATATGCGCCTGAAAATGAACAACAGTGTAATAAAATTCCTCAAAACGTAACCACTCTGTTGTGTGATTGTGGTATACGGAGAAGGCAAAATCCTGATTTTATGTGGTCCCTAATAAACCTAATATTGTTGAGACAGTTAAACAACTAACATTATACATATCATCATATTTGACTGGCCCGTGGCGCATTTGGCAGTGGCCCTGTTTTCTGCTCCAGGGTTGTGGGTTCGATTCCCGCTCCGAGTCTGGGTGTAATATGTATTTATTTATATATGTATTATTTATATGCATATTTATTTTTAAAAAAATGTATATCAGTCGGCTGTTATCTAAAACACAGGCATTAAGTTGCCTACCTTAGGAACAGATGACCGTGTGTGTATGTAATACATATTTATTAATATTATCATTTCATCACTTTACTGACTTAACACTTTACTGTGGATACAGATAGGTAAACAATTAAACATAGACAGATAAGTATAGAAAGTATGATTATATGTTAATTTCAGATATTTTTTCTAGAAACACACACGAAAAGGAACAATTACAATAGAAATATTTCTGGTGTAGTGGTGTGAAAAAAAATAACCCTGGCAACAAGCATCTGTTTATCCTATACGAATTTTTGTCATGAGCGTAGATCGAACTATAGACATCTATCAACAGCCACATGCTATGACCACTGTACCAACCCGTTGTCAAAAATAAAAACTACTTTTTGTGTGCACGTTTAATTTATTTTAATTATAATTAAACAGACAGACAAAATAAAAATAATGAAAAACATGAAAAAAGTTTTTTTTCTTTTAATCCTTAAAAAAAATAGGTTAAAATAAATCACATTTTGAAATGATTTTTGAAAATCACATTTTGAAAGCAACAACAGAAAAAACTCATTAACACCAAATCTGTTTTAACTTTTATCATACTGAATCGGTTCGTTACTACATATATGAAGTAACACCGAATAAATTGGATTCGAAATATTAATTAAAAGGTAGAAAATAAGCAGATCCTGTATCGACGGAGACAGATTTAATTGGAGAGGTATCGGGACCGCTAATGACGTCAACGCAGCATCCTTATGCTTTTGAAACGTTGACGAGTACATGTACATACGTAAAAAAATATGAGATTTCCGTCTGTTTTCTGAATATCTATGAACTAGTATTCGCTACCTTCTTCATTTCTCATCAGTTTATTTCCTGTTTCATTCTTTTTTATTCTGACTTCAAAATCGGATAGCGCACAGCAGCGAATTTCAGGAAAATAATTAAAGGTTCAAAAAATTAAAACCGACTACCGTACATGTTCAAACTTTTGTTTTGAGTTTTTGTTTTCGTTTTTGTTGATTTTCCTTAAAAGCACTAAATTGATTCCGACAAAATTTGTATGGGTGGTCCTATCTCTGAAGTATGACCTACCGATTAAAAAATAATCGTCAAAATCGATTCATAATTGACCAAATAATCACGTAACAAACATACAAAAAATAGACGAATTGAAAACCCCTTCCTTTTTTTGAAGTCGGTTAAAAATGACTTACCACGTTTCATCACAATCTTTTCAGCAATGTTGCGTTACAGTTTAACATAATTTTTTGTCGTTTTTACTTATTATTCAACCGAAAAAAAACGTTATGTAATAGCATAATAATAATAATCTATTTCCGTTATAAGCGATTCAGTTTCAACATATTAAAATAACAAATTTGTTGAAGCGTTAATTGATCATATTAAAATTTTAAGAAACGTGAGAATAACTAATTTATTAATAACTGAAAACATGAAAACATTATTGTGGAATTAAGAAAAAACTGTATTCAAGCCGCATTCCGCGTACATTAAAATTAAAATATATTATAAGATATAACACACATAAATAAAAATCAATACTAGATAGACGAAAGATATATTTGGCGTACTAGATTCGCGCGAGAAACGCTGTCGTGAAATAACTTAATGACAACACTTAACTACGGGGTCGCTTTAATATTAAGACGCTAAACTATAATTATGGCATGACTTCGATAATATTATTTTCAAGAAGCTGCGTCGTATCTTCGTTCGACTGTACTAACTTTGACTGACTGATGCGTATTGTAACCATTTCGACCATTCTATATTTCACTGACGTACTTACTATCACTAACTTGTCAATGAAAAGTAAAAATAAAATCCAAAATTAAATAATAAGATTAAATATTATAAATTACTATAATATTGATACGTGTACCCTAGAAGCACGAATCAACGATGAGCTTGCCATGTCATAAGGATAAAAAAACAATAAAATAGATTTAAAAAAACTAGGACGTATCTACAGAAAACTCGTAAATTAATAGCGTGGAGAAATTAACACAAAATATTTCACTAAAATGTTCCATTAAAAACCCAAAATAATATTATGTACGAATTTATTGACTTATTTTCCTTTCATCCACAACTGAACAACAAATTTTTGAAATAACATTCAAACTTGTTCAAAATAAACGCAAACCCTTCAAGTCGATTTCAATTTATTCCAAAACTTTCCAGTTCATTCTTTTTCCTTTGGATTTTCCGAACTTTTAATATATATTTTTTTTATAAAGCCTTCCAACTTCCTTTGTGTCGTTGTCGTGAAAAATATACATGTGGATAGAAAGACCTGCAGATGTATGTTTGTACGAACATAGAGGAGCCTCAGTCGGAGAGATTTTTGCCTTTTTTTTTGACGTTGGAAATGCATTTACGCATTCCGCCGCAAAAGCAGCGGATATGTGGGACCCGAACTAAAACCCAGCGGTGTCGTCATTGTTACGGGACGCTACGGGATCGCTTTCGCATGCGACCGTGACGCCCCGACGGTTGGCGTCTGCGGGCCGCCTTCGCTTATAGAGCGCTCACAGGCACCATGAGGGCTCTATTGCCACTGCGCCAAGGGCTGGCGCCTGGAGGAGGCTACGGCCGGTCATGAAGACATAGCCGTAGTCTTCTCCGGAACTTGGCGGCTTGCGCTTTGTGAAGCGCGCGCTGCTTTACCCTTTATTTTAGAAATCCGCAGATTCACGAGCTTCGTAGGCTGTACGACTCTCGCCACGCCGTCTAGCGCCTTGCGCAACTCTTTCGCCAGGCCTTCTGCAACTTCCGGGGTCTGCCCCTTCGGCAGCTCCAGGAGTCTTGCCCCGGTAGCGGCATGCCGAATCGAGAGACCCTCACCGATGCCCAGGTCTGCCAAGTTCACCGTCTCCGACGCTCGCTGCAGAAAGTGGCAGTACGTGAGCCCCTCACTTTCGGCGTACGCCTCCAGTGTTATAAGCATTGCAGGCGTGCGGGCCCCTGATCCTGGGCTTTGGGGTCTCCTTCGCCCTCTGCGGTTGGAGAAATTTTGCCTAGAAGTGGTTACATACGACAGTAGTATACAGTATTACCAAATCTAAAATATAAATAAAATAAAATCGGACTACACGTTAATGAATTATAATTAAGTACACATTTTGACGCTCATACCCTCTGCCAAGAGATCTGTGCGTGTTTGTGTGTGCGTGAATTTCGAGAGAAAAACTACCCAGTTCCCTAGCTCATATTATGAACTCGAATCAAGCCTCGTTTTTATTTAAATCCATTATGTAGTTTCGGAGTGCGTGGCCAAGATACAATCACAGATTTACAGATAAAAGAAAAATTGCATTATTGGCTTTAGTATTGATTACAGAGTGCCCTCCAACAAAAAAAATTCAAATTCAATGTACAGAATTTGACCTATTATAATTTTATTATGAGTGTAGATAATACTCGGAAATTAATATATTTATAATATAAAAATTATTATTAAGACTTCTTGTATTAAACCTATTTTGATGGTACGAACCCCTCGTCAACTAGTCAGTCTCACTTGACCGGTTTTTTAAATATGTACTTACCATATATTACTGAAGAAAATTTTACCAATATAAGAAACTAAATAATTTGGTTGATCGATTTTTAATATTACTTTTACTTTAGATAGCTTGTTTATTACTTGCTTTTTACTTATAAATTAATACACTATCGGCGAGTTGCACGAAACCGTCGCTAACTTTCCGTTAGTTAAGTTGCAATTAATCTTAAAATTATTTGATCTTATGATTAATTTAAAGCTGTTGGAATTAATCATCCGTTAGATAGGTCTTTAATTAAACTAAATTTTTTTGTTAATTTAATCAGATGTAGGTTTCGTGCAACAGAAAATCACGATTCTTGTGATTAAATTAGTTTAATAAACACTTAAATTTAAAATTTGTTTCGTGCAACTCGGCGTATAACTGTTAAAAGTAAAACAATAGATTTAAGTAAATCTTCATCACGTCATCATCGTCATATCAGCCGTTCGTCATCATCGTTCAGGCTTGACAGGCGGGTTGGCGAAAGCGTTGTGTTGCAGCAGGATATGGTGAGAATACTGCCCATCATCATCTTTTTTGGTGTTAAATTGTTTACACCACTAGGCCTTAGTCGCCTTTCACCACATGGTACAAGTAAATCTTAGAAGTATCAAAACTTAATGCAGTTTCAATAAATTTGATACATTATGCTTATGAAAACTGTACTGATACTCTTTTGATACTTCGCACTTCAAAAGTAAATAATAATAATAACGTGGTTATTATTATTGTTATTGTTAAGGCCTCTGTGCAGTGGCTGCGATTCGGGGACCTCTTTGGGGAAACCGAAGGTTTTGTCTGTGCAATACAGGATCAGGTGGTTAAGACGAACAACTACCGAAAGCACATTCTGAAAAATGGTACTCCCGACTCCTGTCGAGCTTGTCGTCATCCCGGCGAGTCACTCAGACATGTGCTTTCGGGGTGTTCAGCGCTTGCTAACACTGAGTACTTGCACAGACACAACCAAGCGGCCAAGATTCTTCATCAAGAGCTTGCTCTAATGTATTGTCTCTTGGAACAGAGGATGCCGTACTACCAGTACACACCGGCGCCAGTACTCGAACACGACGGAGTCCGGCTCTACTGGGACCTGCCTATCGCCACGGACAGGACGATACTGGCGAACAAGCCTGATATCGTGGTGATGGATAGGGCACAGTCGAGGGTGTTTTTAGTGGACATTACCATCCCTCATGACGAGAACCTCGTGAAAGCCGAAACAGAGAAAAAGCGTAAATATCTGGATTTGGCACACGAGATTGTTGACATGTGGGGTGTCGAATCCACTGAAATCATCCCGTTGAATCAGTTTGATCCCGGTTAGCCTCGCTCACCATCTGAGGCAGCTGGGTATCCGTGACGGTTCGCTCGCAGCCAGGATGCAAAAGGCGGTATTACTCGACTCGGCTAGGATTGTCCGCCGATTTCTCAGCCTACAGCCCTAACCCCCGGCCGTTTGATCTCCCTGCCGGGGCGTAATCCTCCACCCACTTATATTTATCTAAGTTTATGTTAATGTGTTATATGCCTTATATAAGTAATATATTATATTATATATATTTATATGTGTATATGTATATATTGAACGGGTGGAGTGTAGCAATTACGATATAATAATAATAAATATGTTGAACACACACAAGGTCGTCTGTTCCTAAGGTAGGCAACTTAATGCCTGTGTTTTAAGTAACAGCCGACTGATATAATTTTTTTTTAAATAAATATACATATAAATAATACATATATAAAAAAACATATATTGCACACAAACTCGGGGTGGGAATCGAACCCACAACGTGTCAGCAGTGGGTGGTTTACAGGCTGATACAGTACATTATTCATTTATTTAAAATTAATAATTACTGGAAACGCTGCCAGTATTCTTGGCACCATTCCATGCTGACATGATTTATACCAAATTTTTTGTATTTAGTTTAAGTATTGTATTGTAAATATGTATAATATTGTTAAATTGCGAAATAAATATTTTATCTAATTTAGTATTTTCATAAGAAAACAATAAACCTGTGTAGCTGTATTTAGCAAAAATTATTCAATAATTGATTGAGTACAATACATAGGTGTACAAAACATTTCAGATTATATTTACAATTATTTACTAAATATATTATTATACAACGGTTATAGATTCAATTTGCTTTAGGAAATCTAGGTATTGATTTAATTAAACGTTATTCGATAGAATGTATAGTTGAAATCGTTATTCTCAGCTGTTGCTATGTCGTATTGTAGTTTATATCGCTGTTACAGAACGCGTTAGTGGTCAGGCTTCAGAATTAATGTTAGCATTCGGATTGTTGTATTTTATTATTTATTGCAAACCATAAATACATTACAAAGCATAGTCAAAAGTTAGGTAAGTTAGATTGTGTATTACAAAAGGCAGTCTTATTGCGGTTAATTGGCCATTTCTTCTGGACAACTCAAATGAAAAAGGAAAATTTAATAAATCATACTAATATTATAAATGCGAAAGTATGTTTATTTGTTACGCTTTCACGCGAAAACTACTTTAACGATCATCATGAAACTTTGTACACATATTCTTGGAGGTATTAGAAGTAAAATAGGTTTTCTTTTGTCGCGACAATCGACATCCACGCGGGCGAAGCTGCGGGCAGAAGCTAGTAATAAATAGAGGATAAATAATTTCTACATACTAATACTTATACAAGATACATATGTAAATGAAAATATACCAAATATCTCTATTATGAACTAATAAATAATAAATATAAATAAAATTAATTTAAACATAAAAACATTGTATTGTTTTTATTGGTAAAACTGTAAGACATAGTATTTATTTATTTTTTGTTATAAGTTGATTTTAGCTCTCAGTGTATTTTTAAGTGCTAAAACTTTTTTATCTATGACTTACACACAACGTTGTTGTTGATTTTTTTTAAAACTAATATGTAGTATTTAATTACCACATGTTCCATCCATTCAATCCAAACATTATAGATACAAAAACTGGCATTCCTTTTATTTTTTACAAATTTGCTATAATTTGGACGACTTTGACTGACTATTATTTTTCGAATAACCAAAATGTATAAAGTAAATTAGTAATTATC
Source organism: Euphydryas editha (assembly GCA_036937285.1). Taxonomy (NCBI): domain Eukaryota; kingdom Metazoa; phylum Arthropoda; class Insecta; order Lepidoptera; family Nymphalidae; genus Euphydryas; species Euphydryas editha. The sequence continues at coordinate 4,049,710 of JAUPFZ010000025.1, forward strand.
AAATAATATAACTGATATCGAATAAAAATGTCACTGCAGTTAAATTAAAACATTATAACGAACCAAATTAAACTCGTTATAATGAATATTCAAACAGAACTCACACTGATTATTATAGAGATTGGAGCTTCGTTAGAATTAATGATATTCAAGAAGTTGCCTGTCTGTGTTGAAACTTTGAAATTTATCGGCAAACAAGGACGTCGGTTGAATAGCAATTACTGTAGATAGCGTTTCATAACATTCGTGGGTAGATTAAAAGTTGTAACACACTTTAATACTTCTGATTAAATTCGTTAAATTCATGAGTAAAGATGTTTTTCCTTTTTTTTTTTAAAGAATTTAAGAAACTTTTTAAATCAGAAGAATATAAATCTAATGCTATCTATATATCGTGACCACATCTTAGAATTGGCCAAATCATGAAATGCTCGAGAACTTCATTAACTAGTCGAATTTCATGTAATGTTTCACTGACCAATGACCATTGGCCACGTCATAAAATGTGTCTTAGCAAGATCAATGATAAAAAAAAGTCTAACCTAACATATTAACATAACATATTCTCGAGTATTTTATGATGTGGCCAATTCTACGATATGGCCACGACATATATATTGTGCCCGTACTTTTTTAAATTATATATTGTTATTATATTATATGAGCTAATCGTTAGTTTAGAACAGACCAGAAATGTTAAGAAACCAAGTCAAGAATAATCAGCCTCCAGGTGTAATTGACTTATCAGACTATCATTGATGAATAACCTACCTCATGATATAGTGAATGATGGTTGCATAAATTGTAATGATAGTTATAACCAGTTAAGTATCTTATGTTTATTACATTTTTCTACATCTACGGTATTTCCAACCGATACGACTTAGGGACCTTAAAGAAAAGAGCATACACCTATTTTAAGGACCGGCAACGCACCTGCTAATCCTCTGATTTTGAGGGTGTCTATGGATGTCGCGTACACTTACCACCATGTGAACCAACTGTCCATTTGCACCCTCTTACAAAACCTCACCCTCTTAAAAAATGTCACAATAATAAATGTGATTTCATTAGGGCACATAAGTCATATGAACATGTGAAGGGCCTGCTTAAGACATATGTGCGCTATTTACAACTGTTCCGAGAAAAAAATGTATGGAATAATTATTCGATTTTAATATCAGTGAAAGACCAATCCTGACATTTAAGTGAACATGTAACGGAATTTACCGTATACAAATATCTTTTTTCTTTTCCTAATGTTTTTTTTTTCTCATTGTCTTTAAGATTATAATTTTTTTGATTTTTTTATGACTACATAATTATGTTCTTCGAAAAATTCTGGTTATGACTGACGATCAGTCAGAATAAGCATCTACTCGTAAGTCGCTAGATATATCATTCCATTAATCAGTGTCACTTAGATTGATGGCGTTGAGTAACGCCTGCATGAGCGTGTAAACGGCCCCTATGACAAGACATATGAAGAATTAAAAAGAAAAAGAAGAAACGTTTCCATATTACCAGCGTTTCGATACATACTAAAAATATTAGGCTATATTTATTTACTCTTTATGTTTGTAAGAGCAAGAGCGCAGCCAGGATTCTCTATAGAGGGGGGCAAATAAAGAAAATCCGAGACTGTATTGTTTTAATCGTGGTTTTTAATGTATTATATGAGGATTTCACATTAGTATTGGAGGTGCTCTTTTGTTTCCCTTATCTTTATTTGCGACATCGCTTAGAATAAGAAAAGATGGAAAAACGTTTTTTATCAGTTATCGACCGCTTTTCTAGCTCTTCTAGCGTATTCTGACTACCATTTATAAGAGTTCGCAGGCCGATTTAAGCGAGCAGTTTTCAAATAAAAATCAATCTGATTTGCCGAACATTCTTCGGCCAAGAGTGTAGCCGAATATTCGGTATTCGGCCAAATAACTATTCGCGGCAATTCTATACGGTAGTAATCAGAAAGTTCAAAAAATCAGAAAGCATTATCTATTATGTCAGTGTCATACTTCAAACTGTTGTAAAAATAAATCTCAATTCTATTTTTGCGTTCTTTATTTCGTCTTTTTTTATTAACTGATTTTCTGAATATGAATATCAATTAAATATTAATTTACACAACTTTACTGTCATTTTTGAATCACATTAAAATTTTTTATATATTTACTCATCTATAACGCCGTCATTCAAAACACAAAAAAATTATATAACTTGTATTACAATAATTCTAAATAAAGTGAAGCGATTTCGATGAAGTAAAGACTATATGTTGCTTTATCCTTTATTATTATCAGACTGATATTTAAGCCTACACTTAATACATATGCAAAATAAATGTTCAAACAAACAGACAGACAGACATTTCTAAAAATGATAGAAATGATAGATGATGACATAATATATAATTAGTGTTTTTAGACTTTGAAAAATTTTCGTCAATAAGCTCTAAAACAAACAGACACGTGAAATTTAAAATTATATTACATGTACGTGTAGATCTATCAATTTATGTTTAACTTTTTTTTTAATTTATTTATTTTTTATATTATTAACTCAATTTGTATAGTCGATTGCACTGTGATGTAAAGTAAAATTCGCACAAAATGTTTACACTAATGATAGTGAGAACGACCTTATGAAGATATTATAAAAGTTAATGGTAATAAATAAATAAATTTAAAAAAATTATATGAATAAATATTATATGAATTTTCTCAAATTTTTATCTGTATTTCCAGAGATAGATATTATCGAAAACGTTAACTGTATACACATCGATTGAGCTTTTAAATTATTATTTTTTTTTGCATTTGAAAAAAATACTTCATCATTTAGAATTTTGGATGTAGCTTAAACTATGAAACACTACAAGATATATTGCATACCGTACTAAACGAAGGAACAATGAATCCGTTTAACTTCGCTCGTTAGAGCAAGTTTGACGATTATTTACCGCATTCATCTTAATAATGGGTTGTGTTAGAACCCTATATAGCTCTAATGGTATCGCATAAAATACTAAGTAGTTTGCCTAGCTGCCACTAACTTTTCTAGTACTAAACTTTGATGAACTAAATATGTCTGTTCTCCACATAGAAAAGGGTTGGAGTTTAATCCGCCACACTTTTCCACTGCAAATTGGCTGATTTTTGTCCCTAACATAACAATTGCCATCAGATGTCTATGATAACAACCGTGACTGACGACTTTATGTTTTGTCCAAGATACGGTAGAGAGATCCACAAGAACCCAGACCAGAAACAAATATGAGAAGACAGAGTCGTCGGAAGCCCTTGAATGGAGGCTACTTCGAACCGATCGAACTGGTCGGTGGGGAAGGCCTACGTTCATCAGTGGACATCCAATGTTTATTTAATGATGATGATGATGAAGTAAACTTTAATAAATAAATGAAAGGTTGACATTCTCATCTTCATCTTCGATAATTTATTATATCCATAATCTATGAGACACACATATTCTGTCTCGATCTCTCCCTGCCTGGGTTCTATAATCACACGCACTCTGTCAGTTATATTTTTCGAAAAATTCATTCACACATTCTTTTTAGTAATACTAATAATACTATTTATTGCCGACGCATTGACTATATATTGACGACGACGCGTTGGCGTAATGGTCAGAGCAACTGGCTTATGCGCTAGCGGTCGCGAGTTCGATCCCCGCACATGATAAATATATGTATAGGCCATACTGATTTGTCGTGGTCTGGTCGTTTATGCTTGAGTATTATGTGTTTCCGGACCCTCGACGCAGGATAAACATCCTACTGGGGGCCGTTGAGTGTGTGACGTTTATTTATTTACAAACGCCTCACACTCCATGGTCCCCAGTAGGATGTGAATCCTATGTCGAAAGTCCGGAAACACACAAAACACACAAACACCAAAAAACCTACAAACATCTATAAAAATATTTGTAACGTACATGGATCAACGCGTCGTCAATTGTTGTAGCTATTTACCTGTTAAATCAATATTATAACTAGGATTTCTCAGTTGTCGTACTAGTAGATCTATATTGAACTGAACTGGATCAGCCTGTAAACATCCCACTGCTGGGCAAAGGGCTCTCCTCTATATAGGAGCAGGATTGGAGCTTAGTCCACCACGCTGCTCCACTGCGGGTTGGCGGATAATATCCTACAATGAGGAACAATCGTTATCAAAAATCTATGATAAAAACCGGGAACACATCGCCGGCTTTACATGCTCTCCGAGGCACGGTGGGGAGACTTACCAAGACATACACCTAGACCGAATTATGAGCACCTAGAGAAGTATAAAATTTAGCACAGTTAAAGTTTATATGGAGAAGAAGTGCAGAATCATAATTTTTTTTATAATAATGCTCAAAAAATACATTAAATTCGTTAAAAAAAACACACTACACACACTACGGCACACTATTCAAATACGCAGATCACTTTTAGCAGTCATTTTTGTATTTCTTTTTCTTCTTTTGATTTAATGGGTTTAAATGGTGACAAAAGAGAATAGATGATTTCGCCAATATCACGTAGATTGGTGAATTAAGGTTTTAATTCAATTCATTCTAAAGGTACTAATTTTGTGTGTTCATATGAATAAACAAAATTAAACTTTAAATAATTACATAAGTTTACAAATCGACTGTCCCTACGTATACTATCAAAACTGAAAAAAGTACTTTACAGGAGAGCACTTTTAACTTAATTTTGTGTACAAAATTATCATTTATTTGTTAAGTATCGATATTATACTCATGAAAAATGTGGTTTAATATGTATTTTTTAGCTTATTCTCTTTTTTTATATGAAAACATATTATATAAAAAGGAGTTTCTTAGTGCAATAAAAAAATTACAAATTTTCAGTTTCGATCGAAATATTAGAAAATAATACAAAATTAACGCTATCGTTTAAATTTTAATATCAGAGAAATATCATACGAATAAGATACGTGGCTATCCTCCATAACTACTGAGTTTCTGAAGTGCCAAATTTTTATTTAAATTTCATCGCTTTTACGAAGTAGGAAAACATCGTAAAACCAGCATGTCGAGAGAAATTCTTAGATATCCGCCGTATATACGCCAACATGTATTACAGCGGTGTGGTAAATTGTGCAGCAAATATTTAACCCTAACAAGAAACAGAATATTTTCTTAGAACCGACTGCTTGACAATGTCAATTAGAATGAACTTTGTTTTCGTCAAGTCGAGGATGTCTCCTCAAACATGCTACCATATATTGAAAAAACGTGCTCAAGAGAAGATGACAAAGGTCACATCACCTTTTATGAAACTTAACCCTCTCTTACACTACATACTCATGTTTATTTTCCTTAATGAAGACATCACAATGTTTTCTTCCATCAGGTATCGCATGAACAAACGGTACTAGCCAACATTTGAATCAAGATCAGCCAGTTTAGATCCCCAATATTTGTTCACTGGACACCCTTTTTATTTATTTAGATGTAATGTAATTAATGTAACGTTAATGGATTTCACTGCGACACAAAAAAAGGAAGCAGTTTGCTGGATTAAGCTCCATCCCTTCTCCAACATGGAAAAGAGGCCTTTGCCCAGCAGTGGGACGCTTACAGTCTATTATATAGTCTATTATACAGTAAAGTACAATACATGAGAAAAGTAAGGTGTATGACAATATTCCGTGTACGTGCACAGTATGTATGACGGTATAATATTTTAAAAGTAAATAGTGTATAAAAGTTTAAGTCTAAGCAGTTCTGAGACTCGGGGAGGTCACGTTCCAATTTCCTCTATGTTCTAGGCGTGACTCGAAATATTCAATTTCCTGGTTCACCCTCATCGATACCTCTCGAACTTTGTTTTATAAAGTATATACCTAAGTTTATATGAGTTCATAACTTTGAGATTAATGTGTGCTATATTTTATTTTTTGATTTTCTATGTTACTTACTAGTCGTCTAATAGTTACTACTAAGTCAACATTTTTAATATTTTTTTTTGTACTTAATTATTCATCGAATCGCATTATATACATTTTAGACCAAGTACAAAGTCCTGTTTTATAAAGATTTGGTTGCATCCGTTACGGCTGTCTAATCTGTTACAATTTTTTTTTAACAAAATACGATCTATTTCCTTCATGCCTTCTCCATTCTACGTTGCATTAGCGAAAGCATCTATCTTGGCACTATTGAAAGCCATTAATTAATAGTTTTACAAACCAAACTTATACACTAAAACTTGGTTCTATTTTAAAACTATATATTTGCGTTAAAAAAAAAGTATTTTATGCAATTAATACAAAGAAAATATATAATTATGTATACAATTATAGCCACAAGTCTCAACATAAATTAAAATAAATTTATTTCAAGTTACAAAGACTCAGTTACAAATAGATAAAAATTATGACAATTAAATGAATGTCAACTAGGAATTATTTAGAATACGATTTAGAGATTACATAAAAATAAATTTCGTGCTAAAAAACAACATATAACAAAACTAAATATAAAAATAAAAAACTACAGAAAATATAATGTACATTTTATTCCTATTCTTACAAACCCTTTTTAATCTAAACAATGCGATAACAATGAAACTAAAGCCGCAGGCAAGTGTTAGCCAAGATATTAGTATAAATAGAAAAAAAGGAGGTGTTATAATTTTTTTAACATTTTTGTTCGATATCTGTATATAATTATTATATATGATGTATTCGATATATTTTTAAATTAAAATGATAAAGTTTCAACTCTAAAGATTTTTAATTTCTACATTTTCAGCACGCTCTTTGCTAGAATTCTGATTTTATAATTATATAGCGTGAAAGCGTGTCTTAGTTGAAGGAATAAAATAAAAGGTTATCATTGAAATGGTTTGCAAACTTTTCTTATTTTTGTAAACTAATATTTATTTGGTCAGTCAAATAGCTACGTCAATTATGGTTAGAAAACATTTTTTATAACTCAGCAATTAACTTAATAGTGGAATTTTATGTAAAATGTATTTTTATTCTAATAAACTTGTTGTATCTTGTTACTGATGCCAAAGTCAAGAAATGACTTAAACTAATTTATATTTTACTAACCTATTCTAAAAACTAAATCGTATATTAGTTGAGTTCTTGACACTTTTAAAAATATTTTCAAAACCTTGGAAGTCTTGGTTTGGCGTAATTAAAAAGGATCCTTGTACTACTGCTTCTACTATTTTATCCTCTAACTTTCATTTTGAGGTAAACTAACAAATAACATTACAGCTTAGTATCTTACAAAATTTTCAACTTGTACCTAGGAGCTATCCGGCCTAGTTACACAAGAAATTTTTTTATTGACTACGATTGTGTGTTTTGTATTGTATTCGCATATAATTGACTGTCGTCAATTGAGCATCAGCTTTGGATATTTCCATCAGATCATAATATATATGTTAATTTTAACAAAAAAGAAAACAGACAAATTTTCAGGAATAAAAACCAGACAAATTAAAAAATTTCTAGTAAAAATATAGTTAAAAAAATTATCCATATTCGTCATTATATATTATAAATATTTCGCTATTTTTCAGTATAAATTTTTCTTTCTGTGGAGCGTATTCAAGGAATCTTCATTTGCAATTCATTGTTCAATTATTTTACATTATATTAAGATTGATAATATCACGGAGAATAGATTTAATCAATGAACGATGAGATCAGATATTCCTTTTGATTAAATAAATCAAGTGGTGGAGTGGCGGCAATTCGGCTGCGGTGTCCCGCAGGGATCGGTTTTGGGTCCAATCCTGTGTGACATTGGATACGACTGGGTCCTGCGAGGCTTTCTCCTCCCCGGGACGGGTGTCATCCGCGTAGCAAATGATACCCTCGTTTACTCCTGGGGACGCCATTTCAAGGAGGCACCGCGGCTGGCCGAAGTCGGACTCGACCTCGTGATCAGCCGCATAAAGAGTTTAGGGCTTCGTGTCAGAATTGACAACACCGAAGCCCTCCTCTTCCGTGGGACCGGACGCAAGGGACTCCCACCGGAGGCTACCCTGCAGATCGGAGAGGGGAGGGTCAGGATGAGGCCCCAAATAAAATATCTGGGGCTTATCCTCGACGGAGGGTGGATCCACACTTCGCTATGGTGGGACCGAAGGTTGTGAAGGTGGCGAGTACACTGGGCAGACTCCTCCCGAACCTCGGAAGACCCAGTGCCGCCTGCAGGCAGCTGTACTCCGGTGTCTGCTGGAGTATGGCGACGTACGGTGCCCATGTTTGGGCGGATCGTCTCACTGCGAGGAATATTGCTGCACTGCGCTCTGCGCAGAAGACCATCGCGGTGAGGGTGATCCGGGGGTACCGTATGGTATAGTGGTATACAGCTACTGCTCTAGTCGGCGACTCCCCGCGGGAACTCGTGGTGGAGGTTCTTGCCGAGTCCTACTCATACGTCTCGGGTAGGAAGGCTCTTGGTGAGAACCCCACGTTGGACGGGATCCTACAGGTGCGGTAGGGGTAGGAAGCCCTGATGCGGAGGTGGGAGGAGAACCTGGCGAGGCACCCGTACGGCACACGTGTAATGACTGCCATTCGCCCGGTCCTTGAGCGGTGGATGCGTCGAAAACGCAAGCCCCTTCACCTTCTGTCTGACGCAGGTTCTCACGAATGAATGTCACGATTGTGGGCCGTCTCTATCTAGGCATAGTACTCTCCGAGGTGCGGTGAGAAAACCCGCAAGGACCCAGAAAATAATTATTTGTACAAATCTTGCACGAATGGAATTCGTAACAGCGATCGTCGTCGGTGTTAAGGCAACATCGCGCATCACTACACTAGAACGTTTTTATATGAATTAATTAAACATAAGCACATATCCCTTATCAGAATTGTTGATTTTTTTTAATCACTTATGCGCAATATATCTTATATGTCTAAAATACAATCTTATGATTTATAAAATAAGAAACAGCGTGGTATTTAATAACCTACACGTGTTCTGAATAAAAAGTATTCAATGATCCACCAACATATAAACTAATAAAATTTGTTTTATATACATAAGAAAAGTGGTCAACTATAGTTAACTATACTTAACCACTTTTATAATGCACCCATATCCATTCCGTATTACTATAAAGATACCTTATAAGCAGAATCGAATTAATTTCAATAAATTGTTATTGCTTAAGTGAAATGGATACTACTAGGTTTACTTAATGGCAGTCGACAAACTTCGAAACCCAGTGAATCGATTTCAATAGTTATTGTTTTAAAGCCTTCATAAGCACAATACATTATTGGCACCAATTTTCACAAAAAATATTGTAACTAAACTAGAATTCTCGTCGTTAATAAATGTCCTTTGAGATTGGCGTGACGTCTAAGCTAATAGCCCGGGAGCCAGGTAAAAATTTGGTTGGTTATTTCCTCTCGAACGATAATTGGTAAGACGCATCAGACAGTTGCGTCATAAAGACTCGTGAACGTCAGCTGCGGTTCCGTTGGGGGGATGAGCGGTGGTCCCCTCCCACGCACGAAGAAAAAAATATATATTCAGTTATTTCCTCCCAAGTAAAAACTTGCTTAATTGTAGCTAACCCAATATATTGAAGAAAAAAAACAATCAGCTGCCTAATACATGGTGGATTATACGTCAGCTGGTTGCTCGAACATGAAAAAATATATAACATAATATGAATTTTTTTCTCTCATCCCCCCAACGGAACCGCAGCTGACGTTCACGAGTCTTTATGATGCAACACTCTGATGCATTCTGCTAATTATCGCTTGAGAGGAACTTGGTCATGCAAATCTGTTACTGGCTCACGGACTATAATGCCATCATTAATGGCTACTAGGCCATATTGTAGCCATAAGATTAAAAAGAAAGAAAGAAAGAAAGAAACAAATTTTATTGGCCTTATTAACTAAATTAAAAATAACATCAACGTAAAAGTAAAAATAAAAACAGAAACAACATACAAGAAAAAGAACAATAACAGCAATGATACAAAAATATAATAACATACAACATAAACAGGATTCATGAAAGAAAGGCATTAAAAAGCATTTAATATATATACATAAGCTATGAAATGTCACATTATTAGGGGATTATCTATACATACATATATTAATACGTGAGCTTTGTATCCCTTTTTACGAAAATTACGCGGACGGAAAAGTATGAAATTTGGCACAGTTAAAAATTTATATGGATAAGAAGTGCAGAATGCTAATATTTTTTATAATAATATATATACATATATAAACCTTTTTTTTTGTTTACAAAGTCTATTGTCAACATGCTTTTAATACAAGTCTTGCAACGAATTTTTATCGAACACGGTTTTAAATACCGGTCTTGCAACGAATTTTTTAACGAAAATTTTTATTACAGATCAGGTTAAATAACTACTGCATATGCTCACCATGTTATGCGCAATCATATTTTCATGATGTTGACAATGCTGTTAGTTATAGATTAGGTCGAATTTCGACCACTGGCCGACCACTAGTTAGATATAAATATGAAAGCGACCGAAACAGTTAGGAAAGTGTAGTATCATATAATTGTGAACGTTACCTCATATCGATTACAGATGCTGCGATACGACCTACATATGAAGATCCCTAGGTAACCTGCAGGATGAAGTCCGAATGTCTGTTTGATGATAGGGTTGGCGACAATACAATGACACTAACATATTAAGTTGAGCGTTAAATGACCAGACGTAATTACTAATAATATCTACTATCCGCTCCTATGTCCGGGCCTCTCATGCGTTGTTGGATAAAGTGTCCCACCGTTTTTTGTTCCTGCGACCGCGCGATGCCGTGCGGGTGGCGTTCCACACAATCGTTCTTTGTGACTCAATTTATTTTGTAAGACTACCAAATGTCATGTTTTTTTTATTTTTACTACGAGTTAGGCTATACAATGTTACTTTTGGTTTGTTAGATTACAACTTTGGTGTAGAATTATGTTGCGTTGAACTTTGATATTTGCGTTTTAAAGCGCGTTTTATATTTAAAAAATCATATTTCAAAAATTAAAGCGATGACATGGGATTTTTAATTTAAAATTACGTTACTTATATAATTGAAAATAAGATGAGAAATAAAAACATACACGTGTTTAAATAAAATACTTATTTACGGCCCTTTGATTATAAACAATAATCTGGCGACGCGCGGCGTAGTTTATGTTAAATGTAATTATTGCTCGTTTCTTCTTATGTTTATGATACGTGACTATGGATATAAATAGCAAATTTTACGAAGAAGCGAGATAAATAACACAAATCGGTCTTAGCGCGACAAAGGTGGTTATATATCACTTTGTTCGAGAACATCCGAACCGCTTAAATCTTGTCAGCTAGTAGTCGACGGGCCATTTTAGGGGTAAAATCTTGTCGACTTGTAGGTGACAGGAGCAGCCCAGCAGTTATATAAAAAATATGTAATATCATGTACATCATGTACATCAAAAATAGACACGGTTCAAAAAATAACGTAGAAAATGGGTACAAATAATCGTATGTTTTGTAGAACCCCCTACATGTAAAAAATTGTCAAGTCAAGGTTCAGGTTTTTAGTTTGATTATTTTCAAACAATCAGCAATTATATATATATATATATATATATATATATATATATATATATATATATATATATATATATATATATATATATATTTCCATTCTACACGTTACGTTTACACGTACATGTTTTTTTTTTTTTTTTTTTTATTAATGATTCAAAAGTGCTTTTGAAAGTCACTTAAATGAAGAAATTTTTGGTTTGATTTGACTCGATTGATTAACGAAATCATTTATCCACTTTTGGCACCATTGAAAACCCGCAAACCAAACCAATGAATTAAATAAAAATATAAATTAATCTGACAAATTTCAGGAAATGTGCATTTTAGAGTCTTACTGTATTTGTCTATAAATATTCAAATAAAAAAAGAATTACATATCACAAATAGGCTTATTCGGTTTACGGTTATATTTAAAGTGAAGGTTCAAGTAACGACATAAAGGCTTTGATAAGGAAAGAAAAAAAAATACATATATCTTAGCTGCAGTGCATCTACTACAGAAAATTAAGAGATTTAAGTGGAAGAGAGATAGATTATGGGCCTGGCTGTGGCATTACGTTGTTTAGCCAGGAGCTAATAAAGTTCAAAATAGGGATGTAAATCGGAAAAAATTATCGTATCGTGTTATAGATACTTGTCGATAATTATCGAATGAATACCTAGTTATCGACAATTAAGGGATAATAATTATCGATAGTGGGCGATAGTTATCGATAATTATCGGATAAAATTTATCGATAATTATCAAATCAAAATTATCGAATCAAACTTATCGATAATTATCGAATGAAAAATTATCGAATAGTTACGAATTATCGATAATTATCGCACACCCCTAGTTCAAAACGGTATTGTGAGACGGTCCAATTTCAAAAGTATAAATATAAATCACACATATAGAGTTTTATCAGTGGCGACGCTTAAATGATGATTTCTTATATCGACCATGATAGTAAATTAACAACTGTCGTGCTTAGAGTGTTCAGAAATACAAAATTAACACTCACAGAAGAATTAATAAAATTTCATCATCATATCAACCATTGTATGTCCACTGTTAAACGTAAGCCTCCCCCATCGACCTCCAGAGCAACCGGTTCAAAGCAACCTCCATCCAACGGCTTCCAACGACTTTCCTAAAGTCGTCTATCCAAACTAACAGGACAGGCCTAATTTTATTTTATTTTTCTAAGTCAGTAAAATATACTTTTAAATTGAATACACGCCTACTATTAGTCCTTGGTTGTAAGTAATACTAGTTAGTAATAGTATATTGTATGCCGAACTGTATAAAGCACCTGTATAAAGCACCGTAGAATAGAAAATAATAAAATGTAATTAGTATAAGAAGTAAATGGTATGAAGTATGAAAGTGCGAGAAGCATGAATGCGAGAACTAGTGTGAAAGATTCTAAACTAAATATATTATGTTGTAATATAAATAATGTAAATAAAATCTCTGCCCATGGTAGAGGGTAGTATTAAAATACACGGCTATCAGGGCCGGATTTACAGTTGTGGGGGCCCGGGACAATGGAGGAGTGGAGGCCCCTTGATCCGAAATTGGTTTATTTTTCTTGCAGAAAAAAATAACGACGAAAAAAAATGTCATCACAATCTCACACCAACATATTATCTAGCCGGGTAGACAATTTACTAAAAAAAAAAGGTCGTCGCAATCTTACGCCAATATATTATCGTTGCCGGGTAAACGTATTCCTAAAAAAAAAGGTCGTCACCAATTCCTACTCTTAAAAAAAGGGTCGTCCCGACTGCGGAACGCTCCAACTCGATTGCCTTTGTTCTATTGTGGAAGCCCTTCTTTTGCACATGTGGAGGCCCCTCTTTTATGGATGTGGGGGACCCGGGGCAGTTGCCCCGCTTGCCCTCCCTTAAATCCGGCCCTGACGGCTATTGTTACTGTATTGTATGATTGCCTATTATTGGTTACCCACTCATTACATTATGACTACAATCTTACTATACTGTGGTTGAATTTCATTCATGCCGCTATTTGACCAGTTACGACTAGTAACAAGGTTGGGTTGTTAATATAAAGCCGAATTAATGTAGTGAACTGTGAAGTATATAAAAGTTTTATTCAAAATTTATATATAATAATGTTTCGGTACCTTAAAATGCATCAACGAATATTTACTCTCGAATAAATAACAAATATATATTAATATATGCAATTTCATGTAATTAACGCGTTTTGCATAACATTCATCGGAGCAACCCTGCGTGAAATATTGTATAGTTATATCCCTAGAGAAATTATGTAGTGAGCCCGACTTTCCACCTACTATTGTAAGTTGTATTCATGTTCCGACAATATATGCATTCCGTTTGCATTTTGATTTATCACGTACATTCGAGAACGTTAATACAAAGTATTTTGTATGGATCGTACAAATTATATTTTATAAATAAATACACGTGGGAAATAAATATGCATGATAATAATAATGAACCATCTGTATATTATTTCATTGATTCCTACCATTTTTACTGCTATAGAAGAAGTCGTACGTTAAATACAATTTTTAGTAATAGCGTGATATTATATACTAGCAGTGCCCCACGGTTTCACCCGCGTTAATTTGAGGGAAAAACTTATTTAAATATTTTTAAGCAATTACTCTAAGAGTAGATACCCGCCTCGTTGGTCCAGTGGTCGCAAGCGTGACTGCCGAGCACGGGGACTCAGGTTTGATTCCTAGGTCGTTCAACGTGTTATTTAGTTTTTATTTTTTTCGAAAATTATTTTTCTGTAGTTCAGAGGAATTCCTTTTTACTACTATAGTTTATTTTTATAGAGCTAGTCCCACATACCCGTCGCCTTTACAGCGGCGAGATGCGTAAACGCTTTTCCCAGCGATTAAAAAAAGGTAAATACCACGATACAGTTTTTTGACGATTTTGTCGATATTTTGGACCAGTTATATGGTCCGTTGTGACGACGTAACGTAACTGACGACGTTCTTAAATAGGTACGGCTAGCTTACATGGTGTATCGGTTTTCGCCGAGGCCAGCCAGTCGCTGGAGGGATCCTGTTGCCTGCAGATCCGGGACCCTCCAATTAAAGCGGCTGAAGGCTCCCGCAGGGGTTTAGTACGGTATTGCACTCCCAAAGTGCCGAGTCCGACATAGGTCTAGGACTAATTTTATCAGGATCAGGTATTGCCCTCTCTTCTAACACAACGTGACCCAAATAAAGTAGTTCCTTTTGTAAGAATATAAATTTTTAGGATTTAGCTTTAGATTTACTTTACGTACCCTTTCAAAAATGGTTTGAAAATTTTTATATGACTAAGTAAATTTGGACTGAAATAAACGAAATCATCTTGATAAACTGGGCATTTTTCATAAGTTAACCCTTTTTTTCTTTTTTTTTTTAACGATGGGAAATTCATTTACGCATCCCGCCGCCCGAAGGCGACGGGTATGTGGGACTAGCTGGCTGCGAAGCCAGAATACCCACTAAAACTCCTCGACCGTCTGTGCCGTAGTAGGGCGCCACGGGATCGCTCGCGCATACAAACGTGACGCCCTGACGCTTGGCTCGGAGGCCCCTCCGCATGTGATTGGAGCCGCTCGACTGGTCCACTCTGTTAATTCAGAGAAATACTAGGAGCGGCCCCATCACCGAAATCTCTGCGCCCTCTCGGCGCCACTCCCTCACCGGCCGCAACACCTGTGCCAACACTCTCACCGCGCTTTCGCGCCCCGCCCACCACTGGACCCCAGCTACTCCAGACGGCGAAACCCCTGAGCTAGGCCCGCACATCAGATAATCCAGGGGCCCAGTGGCTTGTGCGCCTCCGCACCCAACCACTCCACTTTCACTCCACCAAATGGAGGGGGAGAGCGAGTCATCCCCCTCTTGCGCTTTCGCGCCCACCGCTGCTGGTTTTGGTCCGCGGGGGTCCGAAGACCCCTACCACTCGCGAGGCATTCGAGTGGCGTTTCCTTATCCGCCACCGGGGGACACGCCGAGTAGACCAGCAACTCCCTTGGGTTCATAAGTTAACCCTGTTATTGCCATAGTCATCATACGAGAAAGCATTCTAGGCATCTGAAACTGTTCCGAACAAAAAACAGTGTATTTACGACTGTCGGGGTCTAAACTAACGTTATAGTAACCTTGATGTAAATCTAAATGACAAAAATACATGTACCCGGATAATGAATGACAGTTATATTTGGAAGTGGAAATTTATCAGCATGTATACTGTTATTAAGTTATCTATAATCTATGACCATGCGCCACTTTTTGTTTCCGTTCTGGTCCCTTTTTTTCGGTACCAACAAAATTGGATTGGACCATTCACTTTGAAAATTTTCAATAATATTCTCTTTCAGCATTTGATCTATTTGATTATTAATTTCATTTTTTAAAGCATGAGGCAATGTAAGGTAGAAGCTCCTATTACGGCGGTAGTTAAAATCGACTCTAATTACGGCGGTATTTTTATTTTCGTGTTTTATTCTTGTTTGAGTATATTTAAAATCACTAAAATGGAATTTATTCATTCATAATCTATTACTTTATTATATATCTGACGTTTGCAACTGTAACACAAAGGCAACTTATGAAAATCAATCAGTTTGTGCCACGGCGGCGATGCGGCAGGATTTCCCATATAAACGCGGGACGATTTGGGAAAGTGTACTCATATTTTTAACTAAGTTTCTTATACGAACGTACAGTTCAAGGTGGTGAATATGGCATTTATAACTTTTTTCTATTATTATACTTACTATTTATTCAGGTCTTTTACTATTTCTAACTGATTATAGACCTAAAAAACAAAAAACAAAATAGCACGGTAATAGGACAGGAAATTCGTTGGTTAATCCTTATACGGCGGTATCATCCGTATTAGGGGAATTACTGATTTATATTTACTTGCTTATAACTTTAAATATAATAACTTATTTAATGATTTCCAAGTTAAGTTTAAATAATTTTTAATTTCAGAAACTAAAAACCTTTTTCTGCGTTATGTTTTATCTGCTAGAAATCCTATTTAAATATGAAAACTATTGAATGCAAAATGTCGTTTTCATAGAAAGGTTAAAAAAAGAAGGTGTATTTTAATTTATCAAAAAGTAGTAATTTTGTATAGCTGTTAACTTGAGTCTTACGTATCGTAACTAAAAATTTATTGTATTTCGACTAAGTTACTTACATTTTTTATATATCTAAATTTTGATGGGTCAGAATTAGGATTATAAAAATACGAGAAGTTCTCTTATTACTGAGGTAGGAATTTTCAAGTACCACCGTGATAGGCTCTATGACCTCCTAATACGGTGGAAATATCTCTGTAAAAAGAACTTCATAGAATATACATAGGTACATTTTAGATTTTAAATAAATATAGATTTTATTTCTGTTTTTGCAGATAATATGGACAGAAAGAAACGAAAGTGTTATACTAATGATCAGGTGGCACAAGTACTTTCCCAATTCGATAAGGCATGAGAATTTACAAAAACTCAAAACAATACAATGTGCCCGAGACTACTTTACGGAGTAAACGTAATGAGCTTTCTGACAATGAAAAGTGTGGTAAGCAGACAGTACTTAACCTAAACGAAGAGCAACATGTCATTGATTGGATCCATTACCTTGGTAAATGTGGATTTCCAGTGACTAAAGAACAGTTGCTACACACTGTCGCTGAATTAGTTGAAAGCTGTACTGTACTGTACTTTCTAAGTTTTTGATAATTATTTTCTACGAACTGTTGATTTTTGAAAGGTTCAGATTTGAAGCAATTGCTACATAAAATTGTTTTTTAATAATTAGTTAATAAAAATAATAAATTGATAGTTACTAAAGTTACCTATAAATGTGTTTTTATCCTATAAAATTGGAACCCCGCCGTTCTACTCGCGTATTTCCCCATCCCGTGTAAGTTTTAGTCTATGTTCACACACGGGTCATAAGCTGTTTCTATACCGAATCTCACTAAAATCAACCAATCATTAAAAGCCTGTAAGCTAAACACATAAACATAGTCACTTTCGCATTTATAACATATGTTAGGAAGGATAAAATTTACTGTACGGAACCAACAAACTATGTTCGTAAAAAAACTTCTTACCCATCGTATTAGGAGCCGACTATGGCCGTAATTGGCTCTCATACCTCCGTATTAGGGAAAATTGACTTGATTATTTAAACATTTGTTTTATATAATAAATCCTTTACAAAGAAATAAAATGTCAGAAGCAATATGAAATTTAATCTCTATTCTTGCCGAAAATAATTTTTTACACTTGATAAGATACTTACAAATGCTTATTTTTCTTTCTTACTTTCAAATGTTGCGAAATGCCACCGTAATGGGAGCTTTTACCTTATACGGTTTTGAAAAAAATGGCTGAATATCTGATTTTACTTTGATTGTGCGTTGATAAATATTAGTGGTTGATAATTTGTCCCCTTCCAAATAAACAATATCAGGATATTTCGCACATAAACTCTCTATATTAAATTTTTCCTTTTTATTTAAATTACTTAAATTTAACTTCGTCAATAATAACTTAACTCGCAATGCATTTTATCAAAGTTACATACATAATGTTCCATCGAACTTAGTATATCAAGTTTTATATCGGATAAAGTTACATCTTTTGTATTCGTATTCAAAATTCGCACTGGTATTTTACCATTAATTGGGCTTACTAACGTACTAGCAATAAACACACCCTCGCATATTTCTTTCGTACATACCACACATACTTCCTTTAAACTTGTATTAATGTAGTGAATGGTATTAAATTACTACACGAGTCTATTAATTTGCAAACTTATTTGTTTAGATTCATTGAGCCATAATGATAGAGAATTATGTTTCATATCTATAACTGCTCCATACCTTCCTAAAAAGTCCTGTCCCAGAATACCGTGCGACTTACAAGATAGCGTGTCAAATATATACAACTTATGAACAGTAAACTATATATATGCACATACAAATAAATATATATTACACCCAGACTAGTGGCGGGAATCGAACCCACAACCCTCGAGCAGAAAGCAGTGTCACTGCCAAATGCGTCAACGGGCCAGTCAAATATAAAATCTTCTTTAATGACCAATGGAATACTTAAAAACTTTTACATTACCCTTTTTCTTCACCGCCTATCTCGTATTATGAATTTTTAGAAGAATTTATCATTCGAAAATTCCCAGATTGAGCCCGTGACTTTTCAGAAACCTTCTTCAGCGTATTTTCTGATTATATCTAAAAAATATTTTACCCAACGTATTCTTAAATAAGAATCACGTACATAAAATAAAAACGTCACTAAAACCGCATTTTCTATATTCAATCTATCACGTGACACGGCGGAATGTAAAATAAATCCACTTCGGATCGCCGGTTCGATTCCCGAGCTACGTGACGCGAATCCCTCAAACGTTTGTCACTATTGACTGCGGGTGTGTGAACGAAATAATGATGTGACAAAAATACCGATTCATAATATTGTAGGAGCGTGGGTGGATGCTACAAATAACTTTATTTTGCTAGTGAAATACTCTATTTGAAATTTTACTTTTGAATTCTTGAAATTTATTACGATTTTTTGGCTATAATATCTAAATACAAAAAGGTCATATTTATAGTTTTTGACGTAGGAGATTTAGAGGAAAATAGAGAAACAATTGACAAATTTCGGAGGAAATTCTAAGCTAAAGTAATAAAACACGTTTTCAACAAATAGACATTGCCGACTATACTGTAGCTGTACCATATTTAAGAGATTATGTAATTTGTTTTATGTAAAATGGAGTAGATATATATAAATATGGTTATAACACTCGATGTAAATTTGTAGAATACGGGCTAACCGTAACATACGTGCCTAATCCGTAACATATGAACTTCCTCTCATTCTTCATTTCATTAATAAATTGCTGCAATATCAAATAGCAGCTTGCAAAAAATGTTTATAAAATAAGTGTCTTAAACGATATTATCGCTTCTGTCGATAGTCTTAATAAATTGTATTTTATATTTTAAAAAATATTAATGCTATTGGCAGAAGTTTTTCCCGCTGTATTTTAGAGTAATAAATTATATATATATTTTTTTTTATTATTATTATTATGATAATTATATTTAAAAAAAAATACTTCATTGTCATATTAGAATAATGATTGAAATTATATTATAAGAGATAAAAAAACTCCTGTCACTATTATGATGTTGCGTTAATTTCTGCCTTTAAGTCTAATATTTCTATTAGTTAGGAGAAGCATAAAAATGAAAAAAGTAGAAAAAATTGATACTGTCTTTTCGAAGGCAGAAATATTTTACTACCTGAAGACAGCTGCAAGGGAGTACAAATACACACTCACTAATATTATTTGTGTATATTAAAAAAAAATAACTAATAATGATATTAAATGATTTTTTAAAATAATACATTAAAAGATAAAACAAAAGGAAATAAAATATAAGTCACATTTGTTTTTTATATTACAACTAAAATCAAATGTCTGCCACCTTTTTCTTATATTTACAAATACTTTACAAAATATAAAAGGAATTCTTGAAAAGACGAAGGAATAATACCTATAGCAGTTTTATTTTTTTTACAGTTTAACAATTATTTTTATGAAAACTCCCACCATCCTGGTTTCTGCCAGCTTTAATTTTACTATCTAAAAAATGTATTTAATAAGATATAATTGATAACAGAAACGATTATAAAATTTTTGACAGTTTCTTTTACAATTTCGAAATTATTTATAAAAAAATCAGAGCTACCTGAGCTCGCCTTTTATTTTTTCTAGTTAACATAGGTTCAGACTACATTACGTCTTAGTATCAACGACGATGAAATAATATACCTAAATTGCCATCAGCTCCCTAGCTAGGAAGGATCATTCCTTAGGAGTAAAATTTTAAAAAATTTGTGAAAATGACGTTCAAAAAAAAAGCAATAATAAAATGTACTAATATAAAAGCTATTTTTTTTTTAAATAATCTGTCTGAAGTTAGCTAATTTTTTCCAACATACAACATGATTTAATTCGTTTATAAAATAAATAACTATTAAATTTATACCAACATTCCAAGACAAATTTTGAGTTTGAAACATCAAAACAGACGCTGGATGTTGTTCTGAAACTAATTGTACATATAATTTTGTTCAAAAATATTATATACCTTATCATGTGAGCAATAGAGCTTATATTCATCTATAGGGGTGTCTAACATCTGGTCAATTCTCACGAATTGAGAAATAATATTGAAATGTTAATTAGTTAGGAACCTTTGTGAGATAGTTATTATAAATACATTAAGTTACCACTCAAGTCGGATCGTTTATACCTTTTAAATTTTAATTTATAAACAAAAAATATAAATAAAAGTAATTTAAAAATAACATTACACAGGGTTGATATAAGAAATAATAAAATGGTAGGAAAGTCAAAACTGTACACTGAATATTTTTTTAAAAGAATACTTAGGGTTACTATTTTTTTGAATTTTTGTCTGTTTGTCTGTTTGTCTGTAATTATGTTCGGGATAAACTCAAAAAGTACTGCATGGATTTACTTCAAATTTGGCACGAATATTATTAAGAAGTTTAGTCAACATATAGGCTACATATTATCACGCTATCACCTACGGGGAACGAGCAGAGAACCTTTATTTCTTCAACGTATTCTATAACGACGTGTACTCTAATAGCGTTCACGCAGACGACGTCGCGGGCAGCCTGCAGCTAGTAACAAATAATTTGTTGTAATATAATAGATACTCGTACAATGTAAAAACAGGTGTAAATTTATTTTGAACTAAAATAACGCAAATTCCTTAAGTTTTTGGGAAATTTATAAAATAAAGTTTTATATTATAATAGATCGATTTCGATTTCGAACAATTATAAGTTTATGTATTGACATAAACAGTCACTACTTTCAATTAACACTGGATGATTGAAACTCGAAAGGCGAAGGCCTCTTCTCCACATAGAAGAAGGGTTGGAGCTTAAACCACCACGCTGCTCCACTGCGGGTTGGCGGATAATTTCCCTTCATGGAGCCCAATTTCTGGAGCCGGCGTAGTCAATGGGTAACGATCGTTATCAGGTGTCTACGATAACAACCGGGACCGGCGGCTTTACGTGCTCTCCGAGGTACGGTGCCGAGACCCACAAGGAGATAAACTCAGACTGGAAACAAATATTTGTACAAATACAAATATCTGTCCCGAGCGGGAATCGAACCCGTGACCGCCAGCGCGTGGCGTTGAGGCAACTACTCGCGCCACTACACCAGAACGGTTATCACACCAGAACGGTCGTCGTAACCAAGATAATTGAATCAATACCAGAATATCGCGGATCCCAGTCCAAGCTTGCATCACCGAGGGCTATATATATTCAAGAATTAAATTTGTCTTTAAGAATTCTTCTTGTGCTTCCATCGAGCACGAGATGGAAAGGTGAAAAGAAGAAAACATCGAGAGTAACCAGCGAGTTACTCGGGAAATTCGAGATATTTAAATCTGACAAACTCCAGTGGAGCAGCGTGATAGATTAAGCAAATTTTATTCTTCGTAAGAGAGGAAACCTTTGTAATTAGACAATTATAGATTGTTATAATGCAATACTTTCATATTGAATTACAATGAATAAATACAAATTTTGTCACCACTACATATAAAAAAAACATCCACTGAATTCACATTCACATTCTCTCAAAGCGAATGTCTTTAAGCCTTCTCGTGCTCTTTAATGACTGAATTTCAATGGTTATCCCTCCCCTCTCCACCCTTCTCGCTGCGTTGCTGTCAAGACCATTATAATTAACAAATAACAAAGCCCAGCAAACGCATTTCGTGAAAAAAAAAATTAACAAAAGGAAATTGAACGGTGACTACAAAACCGAAACCACAAAAGTACTCGTTATTATACTAGTCTTTTGTTGTGTAATGTGTCTGTACTGTAATTATTATTTTAAATTTATGCCGATATTATTTTCATGTATTATTCAAAAGATCATGCATGCATGATGCATTCTGATTTTCATATTGGGTGTTTTAACCCTGAATTGTCGGAGAACAATCGTCTAGGCTTTAGCGGTTTCTTTTTTTTTTGTAATTAAAACAAAAATTCCTGTAGACGGCAATAAAACAATAAAATTAAGGAGAATACATAAGTTCTTTATTCAAGACACAGATCTCATTTTACATGTTTGATTTAAAAAGACGAGGAAATCGTGCCATGTAGTTACATTTATACTTCAGATCTTGAAGTAAGGATTCGCACCATTTCTTTGTCTATATCAAAACTCCAAATATTGATGTTGTGTCTAAAAAATTTTAGAAATTTATAGATCGTGAATGAAAATTCATTGCAGCAGACTTAATAGATATGCTCAGAAAACTTTTTCGACAAATAAGTTGTGTATAGTAACTAAAATATTGCCCATCAATATTGTTAGTGTCATCGATGCAAATTTTAGCTGTAGGCGTTGTTGACAAACTGCGTTCGTACAAAATTGAATTAAACTCGTTCCTATGCTCGCTGAAAATCGTATGGCAATAAGAATTGGCATACTATTAACTGAATTCCACCAACTGCGTGAATAACGACTGGTATGAACCCTCTGATTGCCGACCGTCCGCCGAAGCAGCCTACAGTGAAGGTGCGATGCCCAAGTGCGCGGGTCGTCGGCACAGGAGAGAGTGACCGATGGGGCTACAGCCTACAGGCTACGGAGCAACGTACGCGGTACCCGTGATCCGCCTTATAAGGGCGAGTGAGTGCGCACGGCGGGTTATTTTAATGGGTGAGGGCCCCACACTACCCTGTTTTTTCCTCGGACGACGGGGTGTGCAGTCAGGTAAATTTTATGTAGTATAAACCTCTGTATAAATTATATGAATCAGCTGCCGATCTATACTTAGATAAACTATAAAAAATGATAGCCTCGAATCAATATTTTCGAACCCAAGGTTCGTCTTTAAGAAACACTTGTGTGACTTTTGGATTGAGATTTTTGAATTCATATGTTTATAGAGATTGATGTATTTATATTCAGGTCATATTATTAAAATTTGGATTTTGACTTTGAGATACTGCTCAAAGAAAATTGAATAAGTGACGTCGAAGTATACTGTAGAATCAGTTGAAATACTAGGTATTAACAAAACGTATTTATTAATTTCTCCTCAAATTATAAACATTTTATTAATTGATAAATAATATATGAAGTTTTAAAAGCCATAATATTCAACAAAAGCAAGTAAATGTTTTCCGTGAAAATGATAAACTTTAACGTCTTGATTCAGTTCGTTTATCAAAATAATTTCTTCTGTTGTGAGTTTAAAATCGAATACATTCATATTCGAATGAATACGGGTCGCGTTTACCGACTTGGGGATGGGTATCGTCCCACGATCAATCTGAAATAAAATAATAATTTTTTATTATGATAAAATGAATTCATTTTAATAACGGTGAGTCTCTCTGTAGTTAATTGACTACAAATTGATTGCAAGTGACTGAATCTAGTTATTCTACATCACAAACATCACAACACATCCTCACAGAAAATTAACGTAAGGTACTACAGCAATTATAGCAACGTTTTGTACAGTAAGAGTAAGCCAAGAGTTTTCCTCTTTGACTGTTTAACATTTAGCTATCCCCCACTTCCATTAATTCTTTAGCTAGTAAAAAATTATGACTCATCTAGTGCTGCAAGTACGCTATCCACTGGCGGACTTTGTAATCATATATTGTCGTTTGGTGGCTAAGTTAAATTGAACTGAATCAGCCTGTAAATGAACCAGTTCTGGGTAGAGGCTCCAATCCATTTAGACGAAAGTTTGGACCACAATCCACTACGTTTCTCCACTGCGGGTTGCAGAGTAACGATCGCTACTAGGAGTACAGAGGAAATAGGATCGGGGTCGACAGCTTAACGTGTTTTTCAAGGCACATTGAAGAGACCCACAAGGACATACAATAAGACCAGAAACAAATACAAATATCTGCGCCGACCGGGAATCGAACCCATGACCATCAGCTTTATGGTTAATCGAAACGATTGTCATTTACTGTAAATAATAATCTGGTTACTTTGATAAAAAATAACAATATCTTTGATATTGTCTCATAATAGGTCTTACAAGACATAGAAAGTTCGTTATTAAATCCAGATATATCCAGCTGTGTTTACGTCTGATATAACAAGATCGATATATCGATCGGCTTATTTTATAAATTCTTCTTTGAAATGAACTTTAAAGTATAACATACGAAGAAATTAATTGCAGCACGAAACTATTCCAATGTAAATTGAACATTAAGTACGTCCTATAAGATAAGAAAATAATTAGAAAAAAAAACACGAGCAATTATTGAATATTCTTGACATTACATACCAAGTATCTAATGACAACTTGACAAGGTAACTTTCCATACTTCTGCGCTAGCTGTATTAATATCGGTTCTTCGAACGTTGATTCTATTGGGTCTAATGAAAACGGTCTGGGCACCATAAATCCGAAAGGTGCATAAGACAATACAGTTATGTTTAGACTTTGACAATATGCTACTAGTTCTAAGTTTGTGTAAGTTGGATTAACCTGAAATGTAAAAATAACATTAATTCTACGTATTTGAATATGGAGGATATTTGATAACGGTCAAATAGTTCTAATTTTCAGTCGTTAATAAAATATTTTAATTCATACAAATTGGATTAATCAGTTTAAATACATTTTTTAGTGGATGACACTTAATGATAATACAGAATTCATTAAATATAATTATATTATTACATGGTTAAAAAAATTGTTGACCTATTTAGGAATTGACTTTAAAATATATATAATATATATTTTATATCACTTGTCTAAAATAAAAAATCTTTTTATACTAAATACAATTTATATTAATAGTACAACTTATATGGTAGTTTACAAGTCTGTTTAATAGTTCTCTCACTATGTGAAAAGCAAATTATCAAAAAAAGCATATGTAAAAAAAACAAATCGCGCTAAGGCTTATATTAGTCTAATAGTAGCCATGAATATAAACGCGAATAAAATTACAAAGGACGTTTTATATAATATACTAGCGGCCCGTCCCGGCTACGCCCGGGATATGTATACATATATATACCTAACCTTTCTCATGAATCACTTTATCTATTGTTGAAAACCACATGATTTCCGTATAGTAGTTTTTGAGTTTATGGCGAACAGACAGACAGACAGACGCAGCGGAGTACTTTGTTTTATAATATTTAGTGATACGTGAATTATAATAAACACGTTGCATATTGTCACCTGAGAATAATAAAACTCTTAGTACCTCGATTTCGTTTGTAGCAGGTATGATATCAGAATTAGCCAGTATCCTATTTATATGGGTATTATTGAAATTAGACACTCCTATTGAACGTGCCAAATTTAATTTCTTAGCATCTTCCAGTCCCTTCCAAACATTTAAATAGTCATACTCCGGAAGATGATACTAAAAAAAGTTTATTATTTTTAAACACATTGCGAGGCAACGTAGGGCACTGTCGGTCAGAGCAAATATGTTGGTGCATAGATTTGTTCACTGCATTGATGCTGTCAAGATCACGATTTTCAAAGCATATTGTGCATTCTTGTATTCGTGCAGCCTATGGACCAACTATACCAAAAATGTATTAAGGGCATTGTTGTGGCCGCCTACTGTAGCGCATACGCAATTTTTGCACTGGCAACAGTTGCTCTTTGATGCCATAATCAAGAAAAAGACCGCGTCATTGGCCACAGTGAGCTTAGTGAGATTGCCGACATTGGTGACTGTCCACTGATCGGTCATATAATCAGAAGAACTATTTCTGCTTAGTAAAAACTTATTAAGAAATAAACCGACTACAAACATAGATAGGTTTATTCTACTAATAATTTTATGGATCCAAGTTGTCTGAAATAAACTATTTTTAGTCTTTATTTTCTTATTTATTACTGTAATAACTATTTTAGTCTCTTATTTTTTTATTATTATTATTAAAGTGATAAAGGAATTGTCCTCCATTGAATAATATTATGAAATTTGTTCAGGTTAAATCATTAGTTTTAGCTATCTTAATAAGTTGAGAAAAAAACTTACTAAATTATCTGGCGAATGTATCAGGATTAAATCTACATAATCTATCTTCAATTTTTTCAATGAATTTCGTAATGCTAGTAGTACTTCTTCTCTTGTACCAACTTTGCAAGGCAACTGTGAAATTAAATATATATTATATCCATCCATGATAATTAGTAAAGAGGATCTGGGAGACTAAGCATTGCTGTAAAATATCTGCCAATTTTTTTTTCTGAAGATTAGCCTCTGCTAGGTTAATTTCTAGACCCAAAAATTTAAAACAAATTGCTTCGTTTCTGTTCTAGTATAAATAAAAACTATACCTTTGTAGTAATCCATAATTCCTCTCTTGTCACAATTCCACGATTGATTACATCAACAATCGCTTCTCCTATGTACTCCTCATTTTTGTATGCAGCTGCAGTATCAATTTGTCTGTAACCAGCTTCAATGGCTTCTATCACTGCTGGTTTTACTAGTTTATCTGCCATGTTTGTCTTATAAAAATGACAGAGAAATAAATATATTTATATATTTAAGCATCGAAATGTTGAATGATAAGCAGGGTTGTCACAAATACAAGAGGAGAGGATAAATAACCAGTTAAATGTCATATTTGTTGTCATTCAGATCCAGAAACACAAAAGGACATCTAGTGACATAGATATAATTTTGTAGTTATTTTATTTAAAAGTGCTTACTTTTCCAACAGTACCAAGAGATAATATTGGTATTCTATTTCCGTCATTTAATAACATAGTATGTGACGATGGCGACACGGAATCTGTCGCGTGGACTGTAGATACCTGTAATTGAAAATACTAAATAACATGTCTGATTAAAACATGAACATATTATAATAAAAATTATTGTTCATTAAATAAAGTTTAAAATGACTGTTAGTGGTTGATTACAAAAATAATGCCGATTCAAAGTCTTTACAAAAGTATTGTGCGTTTGCTCTTGTTCTATGAGTTAGTAAGATTTTTTAATGGAAGGTGATAGGCCTTTTAGCATCAGGTAACTACTCGTATTTTTTAACATCAAAGGGTTAAGACGATCAGAGGAATTGGGTGAAATAAGAAACAGTATTTAAAAGGATAACAAAAAATGTTTGCATGCCCTTATTACAGTTTTGATTTACAAGAAAATTCGACTGAAAAGATTTACTATACTACGAAGAAAATCGAAGATCTGTACATATCTCAACCCACAATGAATTTGTGTGGCCGATTCCTTTCTCATAAGAGAAGAATACGAGTAAACCGCAGCGAAACGTTTACAATTTTTGTAATGCAAACATTACATTACAAATTAAAACAAATAATATTACTAATATTACTATTATATTACTTATTATTAATATTTACTAATGTAGCAGCTACAATGTACTGAGTACGAATTGATAAAATAATAAATCGGAATTCAAAAGGCATGAGCAAAATGAGCCCGTGGGTATAAAAAATTGTTAAAAAAAAAATAATACAAATAATATTAACATAATACTTACAGTCACTATCGCTGAAATTTGTAGCAAAATAGCAAACATTTTATTAGTTCTTGAAGGAGCTTAATATTTATACGCTTATATATTATATTTTATATAATCATTAATTGTTACAACAACCTGGGTAGCTATTAAAAGAAAAAAAATTAAAAAATGAACAGGATTAAAAAAAAGGTTTCTGTCTGAGTAAAAATTAAATTGAATTAAAAGTCTGTATCGGATTTTATCGCGTTTATTTAATAATTATATACAATAATTATATACATTATTCGGACACCCACCACCTCAGTCCCCCGAGATCATGGACGCTGTAAATGGTCCGAAACGTCGGGAAATAATTTAAAGTATTGTTAAACTGTAAAGTTTTAAATAAACGTGATAAAATCCGATATAGACTTTTAATTAAATGAGTAAAATTCGCGTAATTATAAGAGAACAGTATAAAAATTAAATTTACAAATATGGCGTATGTCCATAGTTGCTACGCCTGAATGACAATAGATAAAAATGTTGAGTTTAAAAACTCATCTATATGATGAATTAATGAGCACTAAGCACTGGATTTTTTACCAAAAAATATAATCCAACATACTGCCTAGTACTAATGACATTTTGAATTAACATATCGATTAACGAAAACAGATAAAAACAATAGACTAACTAGCAAAAATAATTGTTCATAGACTGTAAAATTCATCAATCAACGAGTGAAAATGTACAGAATTGATAAGAATATTCGTTAAGTTATTTACGTGATAATTTATTAACTGTCACATATATTTTAACTTGCTGAAGAACGAAGCACAGAGTGGGTTCCTCTAAAATCATCTAAATAGCCTCCCTTTCCTATACACTTCTGAGTCTTTTCAACGTGTCAGTAGCGCTAATCAGAATACCTCCTTATTTTTAAGAACGCATTATTGAAGAAAATATATTATTGATTCTAATACTACCATAGCTAAGGTAAAACTGAGAATAACATTATAATAGCTCGATTCATGTATTTATACCTTAACGTTACGTGAATTGTAGTATTACACACGATAATCGAAAGCAATTAATTTAAATGTAATGAGCCACTACGACAATTGTGATTGTACTAATATTATGTTCCATCTGGTTGTGTCCATGAAGATCGTAGTCATAGAGGCGTAGCGCTTATAATATAAGCTTATGCTACTTATTTATTTTGTGGCTGAATAACGCAAAATAATAATTTTTGGTTCGTTCAGTGGTTCCATAGTTTTATTTTTTAGTAAATATGAAGCTACCACCTATTTAGAGTGGGAAATAATCTCAATGGTTAGTTTTTTAGGAATTGTTAATATAAGTATCATTTAAGCATTATAAGAGTTATGTTTGATAGATTTTTTTGCATGGTAGCCAGCGTTATTAAGCCCAAACTATTTAAATCTTCTAAGTTTTAATATTAATTTTTTTTTTATAATTCTCAATTTATTTATTTATTCATTTATTTTTTTTGTTATGCTAAGAATTTTTGAGGGGCTTCATAATATATATGAATATCTTGCCCTAGAAAGGAATGATGAATTTTGCAAATGCATTTGGAATTGCATTTATGATGACGACCGTTCTGGTGTAGTGGTGTGAGTAGTCGCCTCAAATCGCGATTTTAAAAATGGTTGTATCGGATACTCCAACCATTTCTTCTTTAGTCGAGCATCGAGTGCAAGGTTTTCGACTTTTTGGATAAGTTCTAGCGTGGTCACCTCGATGCTCCTGCCCGGCCTCGGGTCGTCTTCAAAGGATTCCCTTCCTTTTTTAAACAAACTGTGCCACTTGTACACCATGGTTTTTCCTGGACAAGAGTCACCGTAAACCGATGACATCTCATCCATTATGGTCACAACTGATTTTCCTTGCTTGGTAAGGAACTTTATAACGGCACGATATTCGATTTTTTCCATATTTCATTTTTCACTCCTGATTATGTTGCTTGGTTGGCGATAGATTATTTTTGGTAGGTTGAATCTCAAGCCGCAGCCTCTCGTAGCCTAGGGTCGGGCAGTCCTAGAGGACGTGGAAGACAGATTCCGAACACCCAGGGTCGCAGACGCACGATGGACTCTCCTTACATTTGAAAAGATGCAAGTATTCGGAGAATACGCCGTGCCCCGTCAACACTTGGTTGACAAACCTGTCCACCTTTATTTTACCTATGATCTTGTGTGCGGCTATCGTGTCAGGGAAAAACACTCTGGTGACGCCTGCCGTTTCACCGGCCTGGTACCGCTGGTTCCATTCCAGAGAGGTTTTGATGTTGCTCAAGCTTATTAATTTGGTCCTCTGTTACATTAAGATAGCTTACATCTGCATAGTCAAGAATTGATGGTAGAAGAGAATTGGCTTACAAAATTTTGGTCGGAATCGGTAGAAAAGACTTGAGGTGCCGTAGGGAACTCAGTGCAGCGAAGGTTTGCTGCACCTGCTGACTTTTTTAATGTTGATTAGTAATCTCAGATTATACATACTCTTTTGATGTCAACTCTGATCTGTTTGGTTTATGTATTACGAGTATGTTTTGAAATAGTTTAAATTTGGAATGTTAGTTTTATTTGTTCAGATTCAATTATGTCATTTTTATTTATTCCGTAAAAATCACTAAAAGAAGTAACATGTCTAGTTATCGGATATATCTTTTGTATTTTATATAAATTTTATAATGATTACGAATAAATTCAAAATGTTAAAGTTACAATAAATAGTTTTTCAAGTGTCTTTTTTGGTTTTAAAGTGATCCCATTAGCCACATCTACCATTCAAGAGGTTATGGGCCTATAAATATTTATATTTTTTGGTGTTTTTCCAGTTTTTTGAGCAAAAGTGACAGTTGTAAAGAAATTTTCAAAGATGGACAAGCCCATCAAACCATTGTTAGGAAAAGATTCTAACTACCATAGCTGGAAACAAAAAATTATTTTGAAAATAACTGCTGCGGGTTATGAAAATATTTTAAAAAATAAAGAGCAGACTGTAACCACGACGACAAGTGAGGAATTATTATCTTTAAATAAAATGGAGGCATGGGGTAAGTCATTAATTTTAAGCTCAATAGATCCAGACCTAGAGAATTACGTGATTACAACAGATACAACATTTTCTATGTTGAAGAAACTGGATAAGATTTTTCTAGCAAACAGAGACCTGCAAATTAGTGAACTTCTTAATGAGTTTTACACTTTTACGTTTGATTCGGAGGATATGTTGACGGCTATCGGGCGTATTGAGCTTCTAGTAAATAAATTGAATTCTTTAGATCACAAATTATCGAATGTAGAAATAACAACGAAAATTATTTCAATATTACCAGCTGAATACAAAGCATTTAGATTAGCGTGGGACGCAACTCCATCTGACAGTAGAACTGTGGAGAATCTTGTCTCTAGGCTCTACAAAGAAGAGAAGTTAGGAAAAGCAAATACAGCTACTACTGTTTTTAAAGCAAATGAGAGGGAGTGCTTCATATGTAAATCTAAGGAGCACATTGCCAAGTTTTGTCCTAAAAATAATTTCGCACGGCAATATAAATGCAGTTGTAATTGCAATAAGAATAAAACATCAAATTTTTTCTGCTCTTTCTGTAAGAGACCTGGCCATACTGCAGATAGATGTTTTAAAAGAAATAATAATCAAAGTAGTAATCATCATAAACCAAATAATGTGAGTATAGACGCTGTTTTAGATTCTGGTGCGACATCACATATGTTCAAAGATAGTTCACTTTTATACAATATGAAATCTTTAAATACACCTATATCTTGCGCTGATAATATGATGATTAATGCAGAAGCAATTGGTAGTTGTATTACTGACACCTGTACTTTAGAAGGAGTGTTATATGTACCTAAGATTGCTAAAAATATTATTTCGGTTAGTAGCTTAGCAGACAGAGATTTTAAAATAATTTTCTATAAAAATGTTGCAGTAGTAAAGAAAGATGAGGAAAAAGTACTAGTAGCGCATAGGAACAATAACGGCCTCTATATTACGAAATTAAATGCAATTTTTCCAACTGTCTCGGCCTTGCTGGTTGAAAGTGAAAGTATTTGGCACAGACGGTTAGCTCACTTGAGTAATGTTAGAGAAACAGCAAAGAACGTTGTAGGTTTAAACCTGTCTAGTTCCGATTTCGTATCAAAGTCCTGCGAAGTTTGTCATCAAGCTAAATTATGTAGGTTTCCTTTTAAAACTGTACGGCATTTAGCTAATAGACCACTAGAAATTATTCATACTGATATTTGTGGTCCAATTGACTGTCAAACATGGGATGGTAGGAGATATTTCGTAACGTTTCTCGATGATTTTACTCACTACGCAAGGGTCTATCTTTTACGAAATAAATCAGATACAGTAGGTTGCATATTACACTTTATTAGTTGGGCTGAAAGACATTTTAATCAAAAAATTGAAAAACTACGTTGTGATAATGGAGGTGAATACTGCAGTAGCCGGTTAGTTAAGTGGTGTCAGGATAGGGGTATAACGCTAGATTATACTGTGCCATATACTCCTCAATTAAATGGTAAAGCAGAAAGACTAAATAGAACTCTAATGGAGAAAACAAGAGCTCTTATGTTTGATTCTAAGATGCCTAAATTTCTTTGGGGTGAAGCTCTATTTACAGCTGTGTACCTTCTTAATAGAGTATGTACGTCTACAAAAAATAAAACGCCTTTTGAGTTATGGCATGGTAGGAAGCCGGACTTATCTAATATAAAGGTTTTTGGTTCTAAAGCATATTATAAAATAAATAGACGTATAGGTAAATTAGATAAACGTTGTGAGATGGGTTTGCTCGTCGGTTATGATGCTAATTCCTATATAATTTGGAATCCACGCGTCAGGAAAACGTTACGTTCAAGGGATGTCGCTTTTGATGAAAAACTGAATGATTATGGGGAGATTTGTAAAAATTTTGGTGGTTTGGCTAATAATTATTTTTGTGCGGATTTGTTTAGTGGTTTAAATATTGAAGAAAGAGATTTTTTACAAGAATTTTCTAGTGATGAAGAAGAAACAATTGAAAAAGGAACAATTTCAAAACAAACAATTGAAAAAGGAAGAATTCAAAAGGAAACAATTGAAAAAGAAACAGTTGAAGAAGAAGTAACAATTGACAGTGTTGAAAATGAAGAGAGTACAGATACAAATGAAGTAGTTTGTGAAGAAACAACTGAAGATGTGAGGGACGTGAATTTTGTTGATAATTTAAATGAAGAAGTTACAGAAAATAGAGGAGATTTTGATGTTTTTTTGGATGCAAGTGAGGATAGAATAGAGGAGGCTGTTGATGTTTTTAATGATGCTGATGAAACAAATGAAGAAGAAACAGAAGCTGTTGCAGAAAGTGTGGGTCCAAGAAGGAATCCACCGAGAAATAGGTCTTTACCTGAGAAGTATAAAGATTATGTTATGGATTTTTTGGCTGAGTGTGCACTTTTAACGTTTGAGGAAGCAGTTAACTCTAGTGAAAAGGAGAAATGGTTGAAAGCTATAGAAGAAGAGAAATTTTCTTTAGAGAAGAATGGCACATGGGAGTTGGTTGATGAAAAAGAAGCTGAAGGGAGAAAACTTTTAACAAGCAAGTGGGTCTTCGCTAAGAAGTCGGATGGAAGATATAAAGCTAGATTAGTAGTCAGAGGTTTTCAACAGAAATATAAAGTGGACTATGAGGAAACCTATAGTCCTGTGGTGAACAGTACTTCACTTAGAATTATTTTATCGATAGCAGCTCAGAAGAATTTGAAATTAAGACAATTCGATATCAAGACAGCATTTTTACATGGAAATCTAGAAGAGAAAATTTTTATGCAAGTTCCTAAAGGTTATGTTGTGAAGAAGGGGAAGATTTGTAGGTTGAAGAAGAGTCTTTACGGTCTAAAACAAGCTCCTTTGATGTGGAACATTAGGTTTACCAGTGTTCTGAAGAAAATGGGTTTCTTACAATTAAAATCTGATCATTGTATTTTCATTAAAGAATTGAATGGTGATGTTGTTTTTTCTTGCTGTATATGTAGATGATGGTTTGCTCGCTGGTAACTCTTTTGAGGAACTGGATAAAATTCTAAAAGAACTCAATAGTGAATTTGAAATGTGTGTTTGTGACAGTGTCAGTAATTATATTGGTATAGATGTTAATATTACAGATAATGGGATTAAAATAGCTCAGGCTAGCTACATTAACAAATTAATTAATAAATTAAATTTGCAAGATGTAAAGACAACGGTTACGCCCTCTATATTTACTGGTGAACATCCTGTTATAAATGATGACTCTTTAATTGAGGAGTATAGGGAGGCAGTGGGTTCTTTACTGTATGTTGCTAATAAATCTCGTCCTGACATCGCTTTTCATGTAGGCTATTGTAGTAGACATCAAAATAATCCCAATGAAAATGATAAGTCTAATATTAAATCTATTCTAAAATACATAAAGGGTACATCTGGTTTGGGTATTGAGTATGTTAGGGGAGATAGTAATCTTGTGGCTTTCTGTGATGCGGACTTTGCAGGAGACTTAGATACTCGGAGAAGTACCACTGGGTACTTGATTTGTTTTGGAGGAGGTCCGATTGCATGGGCATCTAGAAAACAACCTATCGTTGCGCTCTCTAGTACTGAGGCCGAGTATATTGCTGCTGCTGATTGCTGTAAAGAATTATTATATATACAAAATCTATTGAAGGAATTGTTACACGTTGTACCTCAAACAACTCTGATGGTCGATAATCAGTCTGCTATTGCTTTAATGAAGAACGGAGTTTTAAATAGGAGAAGTAAACATATTGATGTTCGTTACCACTTTCTGAAAGAAAAGCTTGATGAACGGCTATTTAAAGTTGAATACTGTCCAACAGATAAACAATTGGCTGATATACTAACGAAAAATCTAACCAACGTTAAATATTTGCGGCTTCGTAATCAAGTTTTAGTGATGTGATGGTGTAGGTAGGAAATGACTTAAGTGACTAAGTTTGTGTAAGTGTTTTAAAGTGATTGGTGTTATTGTCTTGTGATAGACGTTATTAAGACTTTTAAGTATTTTAATTCTAAACCTTTTAGTGTAGGTAGTGCTAGTGTATGGGGGTGTTAATAATAGAGATTCGCGCAGTGGAAGCGTGTGTGTGAGATTGTTGTAAGGGGGAAAAGGATTTAATGTTTTGTGTTAATTAATTATTTTTGTTAGGGGAGGAGATTTTTATTATTCTGCAGTTTTTCTCTAGCTCAGTTTTTATTTTATTTTTTTGGACTTGTCGTCTGACTGTTAATACAAAGGAATTCAAAACGGAATTTTTTCAGAGAAACTTTTTACAGAATCTTTGATATCTCCTCTTCCTTTATTGTGTATTGTGTTCTTGTATTTTTGTGGTTTTAGTTATTATTAAGAGTTTTGTTTTTTGTTGAGAGAGTGTGTTATTGTTGTTTTATGATTTCTGTACTTGTCTGGTGTTATGATGTATGTATATCTGAGATTAAGGGGGTGTGTTGATTAGTAATCTCAGATTATACATACTCTTTTGATGTCAACTCTGATCTGTTTGGTTTATGTATTACGAGTATGTTTTGAAATAGTTTAAATTTGGAATGTTAGTTTTATTTGTTCAGATTCAATTATGTCATTTTTATTTATTCCGTAAAAATCACTAAAAGAAGTAACATGTCTAGTTATCGGATATATCTTTTGTATTTTATATAAATTTTATAATGATTACGAATAAATTCAAAATGTTAAAGTTACAATAAATAGTTTTTCAAGTGTCTTTTTTGGTTTTAAAGTGATCCCATTAGCCACATCTACCATTCAAGATTTAATTGTGCTGGACACGATAAAGTTGGGTCGAGGTGTACACCAAGATTCTTAACAGTGGCACAATACGGCAAACTAATACCGCTGTAAACAATAGGAGATAATGTTGATCTATTAACCCTTGCAATCAATTATTATTATAGCCTGATATTTGCCAGGATTGATATTGATTGTTGGGTTGTTATTGTCATAAATGCAAATTTAAGCTGTAGCCGTTGTTGACAAACCCACCCATATGGGTATTCATATGATTCAATTTCTCGCTGAAAATCATATAGTACCTACTGTTTATATTATATAAATTAATATTTAAAGTTTTTACAAAATCAAAAAACTTCGATTAATCATAGAAAAAAAATTATTGATAAAAAACTGAAAAATAACTATTTTTAATTTTTCCATCGGCTATTTATTCTGAAGTCTTTCGAGAATTGCTCTAAGAAAGGAAAACAAATCTCAAATTTATAGTTTAACAATTATCACACTTGCAATGTTCATGTTCAATCAGAAAAAAATAATAATTAATTAACTATTGAAAAATTGTGATTTTAATTTTATTCAGGCGGATTATTGTTCATTCATCTATCCAGTAAGCCACTGATTTTTTTATTCATTTCTTAATTTTTTTTACTTAATATGTTAAAATATTGTTTATAAATAAAGTATAAAAAATAGGCGTGACTTACAAAAGCCAGAGCACCCGTTTTAGGCCGTATTTTCATCTCTCTGGAAAAATTATAAACATTGTTCCTACAGTTACGGGAGTCGGGATTTTTTTAGGAAAATTCCTCTTCTTTTTGAATCTTTTTTTATTTTATTTTACAAATCTTAATTAGTTTATGAGATATTTGCAAAAAAACTATTTCCCTTTTTATTTTTTTAGTTATTTGTTAATAACTTTTGCAATTTTTGCAAGCAGAACTTTATTTTTTTTTTTCAAAAATCATCTAGATGCCATTCCGAATCGAATGACACCTCAATCATAATTTTTGGAGACTGCTGAAAAAAGTTGACCTAAATGGCACTTATTATTTATTAGACAATATTTTCGAAATCAAGGTTCATCTTCAAACAAGACTTGCGTGACTTTTGGATTATGATTTTTGAATTTCATTTGTTTAAAAAGACTGATATATTTGTATGTAAGTAATTATTATTAATGTTTGGTTCTGGACTATGCGATACTGCTTGAAAGAAATCGAATAAGAGATTTTAAATTAACATGTTTATTTTTATAACTACAAGTATTTAAAGCGGCATATTTTTTTATCAGTTTCGTGAACAAGACATTCCTAGACAATGTCGAAATATCGAGCTCCACCACATAAAAATAAAAAACTTGGTAAATAAATAAAATTTCAATAATTTAAATAATTACGAATAAGAGATGTTGAACTATACTGTAGAATAAATTAAAATAATAGGTATTAACAAAACATATTTATTAATTTCTCCTCGAGTTATTATTATTATTAATAATCATTATTATTATTATATTTATTTATAATAATCCGAAATATTCAACAAATGCAAGAAAACGTTTTCCTTCAAAATAATAAACTTTAACATTTTGATTCAGTTCATTTATCAAAATAATTTCTTCTGGTGTGAGTTGAAAATCGAATACATCAATATTTAAGCGCATACGGGAAGCGTTTACCGACCTAGGGATGGGTATCGTTCCACGATCAATCTGAAATAAAATAATTAATTTTTACTATGGTAATTAATTCGTTCTTATTATGGTGACTCTCTGTAGTTGACTATAAGTTGATTACAACTGACTCAATCTGGTTAGTTACATATCCTCACAGAAAATCCATGTAAGGTACTAAAGCTATTATAGTAATTTTTCGTACAGTAAGCGTGAGCCAAAAGTTTTCCTCTTTGACTATTTAACCTTTGGCTATCACCTACATCCATTAACTTTTCAGCTACAAAAAAAAATATGGCTTATCTAGTGCTGCAAGTACGCTATGCACTGTCATGCTCTGTAATTATATAATGGTTTGAGAACAGTTTCCTCATTTGGTGGCTAAATTAAATTGAACTGAATCAGCCTGTAAATGTTCCACTTCTGGGCAAAGGCTCCATTTTCATATAGGAGGAAGGTAGGACCATAATTCACTATGCCTCTCCAATGCAGGTTGGCGGGTAATTTCTAAATCATGAGTAACAATCGCTATTAGTGATACAGAGGATAACAATCGAGACTGACAGCTTAACGTGTTTTAGAGGCACGGTGAATAGACCACAAGGACAACAGGACCAGAAACAAATACAAATATCTGCCTCGAACGGGAATCGAACCCATCACCGTCACCTTTATGGTTATTCAAAATGATTGTCATTTATTGTTAATAATAATCTGTTATAAAATCCAAGTATCTCCAGCTCCAGCAGCAATCAGTGTTCACATCTAATGTTCACTTACAAAAATTAAAATTTATTCACGTTTTATATAACAAGATAAATCTGAAACATCTTAGAGAAAACACTGAATGGTTTATTTTATAAATTCTTCTTTAAAGTTAGCTTTAAACATATGAACACTTCAAAATGAATTGCAGCATAAAACTATTGCAATGTAAATTGAATATTAAGTACATAAGATGAGATAAGAAAATAATTTTTAAAAAAAATTACAATTATTGAATATTTTTGACCTTACATACCAAGTATCTAATGACAATTTGAGAAGGCATCTTTCCATACTTCTGTGCGAGCTGTACTAATATCGGTTCTTCGAACGTCGATTCTATTGGGTCTAATGAAAACGGTCTGGGCACCATAAATCCGAAAGGTGCATAAGACAATACAGTTATGTTTAGACTTTGACAATATGCTACTAGTTCTAAGTTTGTGTAAGTTGGGTTAACCTGAAATGTAAAAATAACATTAATTATATGTATTTGAATATGGAGGATATTTGATAACGGTCGATTAGTTCAAATTTTCAGTCGAATAAAATATTGGATTGATAAGTTCAAATATTTTTTTAGTGGATGACATTTAATGTTAATACAGTATTTTCAAAAATTATTCATTAATTAAATTTTATTCATTTATTTCATCAGTTTTATATAGGAAAAAAAAATTTGGTAACCCAAGTAAGAATTGACGTGTCTTTTTCTTTTTTTTTATATGACTTACTTTATGATAAAAAATATTTATAAATATATATAATTTATACTTATACTACAACTTATACGGTAGTACACAAATTCTCGACAATCTCGACTTTCAGAAAAGCTAATTAACGAGAAAAAGTATAAGTAGATGAAAAAGTTAGCGCTAAGGCTCATATTAGTGTAATAGTAGCCATAAATATAAACGCGAGTAAAATTACACAGGAAGTTTTATATAATATATACGTAAAATATAATATAATCTTTGCGTATTGTCACTTGAGAATAGTAAAACTCTTAGTACCTCGATTTCGTTTGTAGCAGGTATGATTTCAGAAGTAGCCAAAATCCTATTTATATGAGTACTATTGAAATTAGACACGCCTATGGATCGTGCCAAATTTAATTTCTTAGCATCTTCCATTCCCTTCCAAATACTTAAATAGTCATGCTCCGGAAAACCGCCCTAAAAAAGTTTTTATTTATTACTATAACAACTATTTCAGAGTCGTTTTTTTTTTTGAATTATTATTAAAGTGATGAAGAAATTATTGTCCATTAAATAATATCATTCGATTTGTTCAGGTTAAATAATTAAATTTAGTTATATCTAAATAAGTAAGTTGACACAAAAAACTTACTAAATTATCTGGCGAATGTATCAGGAATAAATCTACACAATCGATCTTCAATTTTTTCAAAGAATCTCGTAATGCTGGTAGTACTCTTTCTCTTGACCCAACTTCTGGATGCAACTATGAAATTAAAAATATATATTTTATAATTACCTGATAATTAGTCAAGTGGACCTGGGAGACTAAGCATTGCTGTAAAATATCTACCAATTTTTTTTTCTTAAGCCCTGACCTAACTATCTGCAAAATCGTTAAAACCGAAAAGGGTAAATCTATAAGTTAAAATAAATTGCTTCATTTTCATTCTAATATAAATAAAAAATATACCTTTGTAGTAATCCATAATTCCTCTCTTGTCACAATTCCACGATTGATTACATCGGCTATTGCTTCTCC
The DNA here is from genome assembly GCA_036937285.1 of Euphydryas editha. Taxonomy (NCBI): domain Eukaryota; kingdom Metazoa; phylum Arthropoda; class Insecta; order Lepidoptera; family Nymphalidae; genus Euphydryas; species Euphydryas editha. The sequence continues at coordinate 4,089,936 of JAUPFZ010000025.1, forward strand.
TATAAACTCCTCATTTTTGTATGCAGCTGCAGTATCAATTTGTCTGTAACCAGCTTCAATGGCTTCTATCACTGCTGTTTTTACTACTTTATCTGCTATGTTTGTCTTTTGAAAATGGTAGAGAAATAAAAGAATTTTAATATGTTTAAGCGTCGAAATTTTGAATGATGGCCAGGGTTTTGCCAAACAATATAATATCAAATCGATCTACTGCAGAGAAATAAATAACTCATGCATATGTCTTAGAATTTGTTTTACTTTTTGCAAAATTCGTTATATTCATTGAATTATAACTTCAGGCGCAAAAATTCTGATTTGAAATTATTTTTTAGGGTAAAACTTCCTATTTATCTAAAAAGGCCATAAAACACTATACTATGACTGAAATCAATTACTCGAGAAGATAAATAACCATTTAAATGTCATATTGATTGACATTCAGATTCAGACACAAAAGCACATCTTTGACTTACGTATATTTTTTTAGTTATTTAATTAAAAGTACTTACTTTTCCAAAAGTACCAAGAGATAATATTGGCATTCTGTTTCCATCATTCAATAATATAGTATTTGACGACACGGAATATTTTGCGTGGACTGTTGATACCTTTAATTTAAAATAGTAATTAACATGTCAACTTAAAACATGAACATGTAATAAAAATGATTGTTAATAAAATAAAGTTTATAAGGACTATCAGCGATTGTTAAAAGATTGATGCAGATTCAGTCTTTATAAGATTATTGTATGTTTGCTCTTGTTCTATGAATTAGGAATTTTTCTTGAACATCAAAATAGACTAAGCCCACGTGGCTGTTGTGCTTTACAGTTTCAAATAATATTACAGTTTCATAAAAGGTCGTTTTTCAAAACTTCTGCATAAGTATAGGGAAAAGAAATTGAATATATGATGAAAGGGCTAAACGGAAAATTTTGTAGGCTGTTATAACAGTTTTGATGCACATAACTCAACTCAAATACAAAATTCAAATTTATAACCTAGCTATTTTTTATCAAAAATCGATAAGTAGTAAAAAATAGTATATGAAGCCTCTGCATATAAGCTAACGGAAACCAAATAATATATGCTTAAATATATATATTATTTTGAATATTTTAAATATTAGATTAATTAATTGATAAAAATAGGCTGAGTGAATATAAATCGACTATTGCGATTTCAAAATCGGATTAGCACAGCCGACATCATAAGAAAATCTGCACGTTTCGAAAAAAAATCGAAAATCTATATATCCGTCAACCCACAGTGGAGTCGTGTGGCGAAGAGGAAAATTAAAGTTAACAGCAGCGGAACGTTTACTTAATTCTTTTGTATTTCAAACATTACATTACAAAATAATACAAATAATATTAACATAATACTTACAGTCACTATCGCTGAAATTTGTAGCAAAATAGCAAACATTTTATTAGTTCTTGAAGGCGATTAATATTTATTATCTTTTATATAATCATTGATTGTAACGACAACCTGGCTAGCTTTTAAAAGAAAAAAGAAATTTAAAAAAAACAACAGGATAAAAAAAGATTTCTGTCTGAGTAAAAATTAAATTGACAAATATGGCGTATGTCCATAGTTGCTACGTCTGAATGGTCTACGACAATAAATAAAATTGCTCATAATATAGATAAATTAATTAACACTAAGCACTGGACGTTTTACCAAAAAATATAATTCAACATACTGGCGAGTACGAATGACATTTTGAATTTGTCAATTATCGCCAAACATCTATACTTGAGCCAAATTCGATGTGGAATTTTTGTAAACAAACCAAAAGTCGTCGTGTATAGGGTTGTTAAACTTTTATTAACTATAAATTGTAATTTATCACAAATTTCCTAGTATTACTTCCTATATTAATATACATTAAAAAATTTATTTTAACATTGTTTCCTAGAACCTAACTTAACCGCCAAATACGTAATATGCAAGAAAATTAGCTTATAACAAAAATTAACAAAATTTTAATTACTAATATACACCTAACAACCCTAAATTTAAGCACTGACAGAAAAATTTCGTAGATAAGCAACATTTTGTCTTTTTTTATCAGTCATTATATTGTTAAAGGTAAATTTTAATCGATTTTTATACACTGCTTTAAATATTATAATTATTATGTTTTTTCAACGTAAGCAAAGTATAATAAATAATAAAAGAGAATGAGTGTCTGAATATAGATTTTTAATCATAATAAATTCATTTTAAAACAAATTTTGTTTTATTTTGAAGGCTATTCAGGGATAGTGTAACTATTTTTAATAAAGGTATATACGTGTTTATGAAAATATGTAGAAATCATTCAGTGGGAAATTAGTTATATCCACCTTAACAAGTAAACTTTACCTCTATAACACATAATTATAGATAATATATAAATATATCTAAATCCCTGACTTATTTATTTCAAGTTTTATGTAGCTTATACTACTGTGTATAAATATTAAAAAATATAATTATTATAATTAGTTTCCAATAGGTTGTTATTATCTGCCTATGGTTGGTTGCTAAGCAACGGTTTGTTGGTAAACATTCCATATCGAATTTGGCTTAAGTATAGATCAATGATTATCGCTTAGCAAAGATAGACAAAAACAATAGCCTGACAATCAAAGATCTGATCTGAAAATCAAGCAAAAAAATTGTTTGAAATGAAATTCATCTACGAGTAAAAATGTACAGAATTGATAAGAACATTCGGTAAGTTATAATTTATTAACTTGTTGACGAAAAAAACACAAAGTGTGTTCCTCTAAAATCATCTTATTAACCTCCCTTACCTATACACTTTTGAATTGATTCAACGTGTCAGTAGCACTAATCAGAATGCCTCGTTATGTTTAGGAACGCACACTTGATAAAATATTGTATATTTGTTAATTCTAATGCTACCATCGCTAAGATAAAACTGAGAATGACATTACATAAGCTCGATTCTTGTATTTATACCTTTACGTTCCGTGAGTTCTATGTAGTATTATACACAATAATTGAAAAAAAATATTTAAATGTAATTAATCACTACGACTATATAATATATATATAATATAATATATATATAATATAATATATATAATATACTTATAACAATTATACTAATTTTATGTTCCATCCAGTTTGTCCATGAAGATCGTAGTCATAGAGGCGTAGCGCTTATAATATTACTCATATATTGGATTAATTTCGTACGTAAATTAAGAGTAAAAAGTAAAGTAAAAAGTAAGTTAAGAGTAAAAAGTAAAGTAAAGAGTAAAAAGTAAAATTAAGAGTAAAAAGTAATTTAGAGTAAAACGTAATTAAGAGTGATGTACATACCTGTAATTGGCATGCATACTATCATAATATTGTATAGAATATCTTATTATAATATAATGTTTGTAATGCTGTTGGTATGTCTCTAAATAAATAAATAAATAAATAACTTCCGTAAAGTGGATACCGAATTTCGTCATTAAATTTGGCACGAATATTCCATTTGACTATCTAAGAGTCCCCTAGAGTGTCCTCTAGAGTCCTAAGTTTTGAGTATCTAAGAGTAAGAGAGTAAGAGAGTAAGAGAGAGAGTTTAAAAGGTTTTTTGGCGACTCGAAAAAAAACCTAACCTATCTTTTAAAAAAAACCTAACCTAACCTAACCTAATCCTACAATGCGTAAATGCATTTCTCAGTGACAAAAAAAAAGAAAAAAAAAACCTAACAACCTAACCTCATGTAACATAACATAAACATGCAAAAAAAATAGAAAAAAAAATTTAAAAAAAGAATGAATTGTCCGTGATAAATTTCATGAGAAAATTCGGTATCTACTTTTCAGACAGGAGTACAGCCCACATATCATCTCTCCTTTATTATATCCTCATCAATCCAGGTACTCAGGTATGTCTTAAAAACCAATTTGAGTTTCATTATGATACGAATGGCCTCTCTGCTCAAATGATAGCCTTATTTTGAAGATACCTCCACTTCTTCCTTTTATTCCAAATTTTTCACGTCAAAGTCGTCTTTGGAACTCATTGCCACTGTCTATAAAACACGATCAATCTTTAATGATATTTACAAAACTTAATAATGAAATGTAGTTATCGTATTAAATTATGTTAAGCAACTTTTTTATTTTATTATTGAATCATGAAATTATGTATGTTGTTATGTCAGTCGTCTTAATTTTTATCAAGTTGTTTATTTAGTATTTATTTGTGTATGTATTTAAGTATATTTATATGTATATATGCATGTGACATTGAATATAGCACCTATTTTTATTTAGTTACTTATAAATTTTTTTTTTTCCTTTTTTATATAGAATTTTGCGCCCTCCCTATAGTTTATATGCAAGTTAGAGAACTTGCTCGAAGGTCGCCTGGAAGAGAACGCTGTATTAACGATAAGGCCGCATCAGTTGCTACTGCAACTTGTATCAGTTGCTATTGCAACTGTTGCAAGTTGAATGTTTCAAATTCTATTTATTGTTACTTTTTTTTTGACGGCCGGCTGGTCGAGTGGTCAGGCAACTGGACACTCTACGCAGCGGTCGCGGGTTCGAATCCCGCCAGGTGCAGATAATCTGTATGACGAATATAGATGTCTGCACCGGGTCATGGATGTGTATTTATGTATATATGTATTTATATCTTAAATTTATTTCCGTTCCTAGTACCTGTAACACAAGTTCTTACGAACTTACCACGGGGCTAGGTTAACGTGGTGTGATTGTTGGTTAATCTTTGGTTAATATTTAATATTTTATGTATTGGTATACAAGAAGAGTGAACAAATGATTTAGATTAGTTCAGTGGTTCTATAGTTCTATTTTTTAGTAAATATGAAGCTACCATCTATTTGGAGTGGGAAAGCAACTCAACAGTTAGTTTTTTAGGAATTGTTAATATATCATTTTAAGCATTATAAGAGTGATAGGAAGTGTTTTGCGTGTTACTTTTTTATTATAATCGTATTTTATTTATTTTTTACATTTTTTTTTTTGTAAACTTGTTTGAGGTACTTTATGATATATACGAATATCTCGCACTAGAAATCAATGATTGATTTTGCAAAGGAGGAAACTTGGAGTGAGAAATGTAACATTTTTTATAAATATTATTATGAGTTATTGTTGATTGTTGCTTTTTGCGAGAAAATAATTTATATAATAATATTGATCGAAATTTTTACAAAGTTCCATTGATGATCAAAATTTTTAGCTATCTAGCTGAAATTGAATGTAAATTATGCTAAATGTAATAAATAGTTTTACCTCAAAACCCGAACACGTGCTTGAGTAAAATCCAATTTTAACTAGGTTTTTTATTAAGCAATGATATCTTGTATAAACTGGTTTTGTCTATGAAAATGCGTTTAAACAAAAAACAATAGTAAAATTTAAAACTGTTAAAACGAATTAAATATACCGCATTGTTGTAAATCGTCAGAGGATTACTAAAAATATGAATGAGTTAACCAGCCGTTTGTTAGTTAGTGGACATGATTCTCATGACCTACGCTTAAGCACTTTATAAACAATATTTTTATTTAAAACTGACCCGTTGGCATAGTTGGAAGTAACCCTGTTTTCTGCTCCAGGGTTATGGGTTCGATTCCCGCTCCGAGTCTGGGTGTAATATATATATATATATATATATATATATATATATATATATATATATATATATATATATATATATATATATATATATATATATATTATATATATATATATATTTATTTATTTATTTATTTACATATGTATTATTTATATATATTTACTGTAGACATTTACAGACCAATTCAGTTCAATCAAACCTAACGTTTTCTGTTGTTCCTACAGTTCCGTGAGTCGGGACCTTTTGTTAAAGTTGAAAAATCGTAGTTAGTTTTGAGATATTTGCAAAAAATTAAACCCCTTTATTTTTACTTTTTATTTTAGTTAATTTTTAATAACTTTTGCGATTTTTACAAGCAGAACTTCATTTTTTTTTTTAATCATCTTGATGTCATTTTGAATCAAATTACACCTCAATCATAGTTTTCGGAGACTGGAGATCTGCTGACTGGAGAAAAAAGTTGACTAAAATGGCACTTGTTGACTAGACTAAGTGCCTGAAGTCGAAAGTCTTCGACCAATGTGTGTCACCAGTAATAACATATGGATCCGAGACGTGGTCTCTGACTATGGGCCTTTTAAACAAGCTCCAAGTCGCACAGTATGTGATGGAGAGGGCTATGCTTGGTAAAAAGAGAGTGGTGTATTTTTATGTAGTTCATCATTATTATTAAAGTTTGGTTTTTGACTTTGCGATACTGTCTACAGTAAATTGAATAAGTTATGTCGAATTTTAGGATAAATTTAAATACTAGGCATTAACAAAACGTATTTATTAATTTCTCCTCAAATTATAAATATTGTATTCAACTATAAACAATATACGAAGTTTTATAAGCCGTAATATTCAAGAACTGCAAGGAAAGGTTTTCCTTTGAAATGATAAACTTTAACATCTTGATTCAGTTCATTTATACAAATTATTTCTTCTGGTGAGAGTTGAAAATCGAATACATCCATATTTGAATGAATACGGGTCACATTTACCGACTTGGGTATGGGTATCGTTCCACGATCAATCTGAAACAAAACAATTATTTTTTACTATGGTAGTTAATTCATTTTTATATCATTTTCATATTTCAACTGACTCATTCTGGTTATTAACATATCCTCATAAAAATTCATGTACGGTAATACAGCTATTATAGCAATATTTCGTACAGTAAGCGTGAGCCAAGAGCTTTTCTCTCTATCTATTTAACCCTTAGTTATCTCCTACTTCCATTAATTCGTTAGATAGTAAAAAAAGTATGACTCATCTAATGCTGCAAGTACGCTATCCACTGGCGTGCTCTGTAATCGTATTATCAGGAGAGTAGTTTCCTCATTTGATGGCCAAATTAAATTGAACTGAATAAGCATGTAAATGTCCCACTTCTAGGAAAAAGCTCTATCTTCATATAGAAGAAGAGTTGGACCATAATCCACTAAACTTCTCCATTGCGGGTTACCGGGTAGTTTCAAAATAATGAGTAACAATTGCTACTACCAGTACAGAGGATAACAATCGGGACAGACAGCTTAACGCTTAGGCGAAGAGGACATACAATAAGACCAGAAACAAATACTTGTACAAATACAAATATCTCTCCCGAGCGGGAATCGAACCCATGACTGAATGAACCAAAATGATTGTCATTAATTGTAAGTAATAATCTGGTTACATTCATAAAAAATAACAATATCTTTGACTCGTTGTCTCATAATAGGTCTGACAAGGCATATATATTTCGTTGTTTCATGTATGCAAACATTAAAAACATTAAAATTTATTATATATCTTTTATTTTATATAACAAGATTAATCTGATACATCTCAGAGAAAAACACTGGGTAGTTTATTTTAAAAAATATTTATATGAATTGCAGCATGAAGTTACTGTAATGTTAATTGAACATTAAGTATCTACGATAAGATTTTAAAAAAAAAGAGAAAAAAAAACACGTGCAATTATTATTGAATATTTTTAACATTACATACCAAGTATCTAATGACAATTTGAGAAGGCATCTTTCCATACTTCTGTGCAAGCTGTACTAATATTGGTTCTTCGAACGTCGATTCTATTGGGTCTAATGAAAACGGTCTGGGCACCATAAATCCGAAAGGTGCATAAGACAATACAGTTATGTTTAGACTTTGACAATATGCTACTAGTTCTAAGTTTGTGTAAGTTGGATTAACCTGAAATGTAAAAATAACATTAATTATATGTATTTGAATATGGAGGATATTTGATAACGGTCAAATACTTCAAATTTTCAGTCGTTAATAAAATATTCTTATTCATCCTAATTTGATTTGAGTTCAAATACACTTTTTAGTAGATGACACTAAAATTTAATGCAGTATTTTCAAATATTAATCATTAATTTAATTTAATTTAATATCCTCCTATTTGATGACGGTCAAATAGTTGAAATTTTCAATCATTAATGAAATACTTTTTATTCATCCTAAGTTGATTGATGAGTTCAAATAGTTTCTTTAATGGATGACACTTAGTGTTAGTACAGTTTTTCAAATATTATTCATTGATTAAATTTAATTCATTAATTTTAGTTTTATATGGGAGAAAAAAATATTAGTTAACCAATGAAGGAATCTACTTTAAATATTTTTTTTTTCTTTTTTTAAATATAACTTGTTTAATATAAAAAATCTTTTTATATAGATATAATTTATACTTGTACTTGTAGTACAACTTATACGATAATATATAAATCCTCGATAAAATGCAAATTTGTTTGTTTGCTGTCGATAAATTTTACAATTCCCTTTTTAATAGTTCTTTCAGTATTTGATAAGCGAGATATCGAGAAATAACATAGGTAGATTAAAAAATTCGCGCTACGGCTCATATTAGTGCAATAAACGCGAGTAAAATTACAAAGGACGTTTTATAAAATACATACGTTAAATATAATATACTCATTCCGTATTATCACCTGAGAATAGTAAAACTCTTAGTACCTCGATTTCGTTTGTAGCAGGTACAATTTCAGAATAAGCCAGTATCCTATTTATATGGGTACTATTGAAATTAGACACGCCTATGGATCGTGCCAAATTTAATTTCTTGGCGTCTTCCAGTCCCTTCCAAACATTTAAATAGTCATACTCCAGAATATCCAACTAAAAAAAAAGTTTTAAATTATTACTATAATAAGTAAATAATTTAGAGAAGCTTATTTTTTTTTAAATAATTATTGAAGTGATGAAGGAATTATTCTTCATTAAATAATAATTAAAGGATAACGCCCATATCTGCCCCATATGTACAGAAAATTGATATAATAAAGTATCCTTTATTAATTGTAACTAGTTTTTTAATAGGTAATAGTCTAAAAGTGGTCAAAACCATGGTTTATAATAATTAAATTTAAAAAAAAAATGTTTTATTTGTCATCCCGATTACGTCAATTCAATCAGTATTGCTAGATAGGTAAATTAGAAAGTACCTTATTTTTGTTTTTTATCTACGACAAGAAAGCTTTTTTTTGTTTTCTTTTTTTTACGTGACGTGATAAAAAATATAAATATATAAAAATGGCACAGTACGTATCGAACTTTGTACAGAAGATCGAAAAAGGTAACTTCGTTTGCGAGGTTATGTTTCTTGGTGTATGTGGTTAAAATATCATCGATTGTCCAAGATTCACCCGGTATAATAGATTTAATGTGTCTGTTTTACTAATAATGTACATTCTTATTAATTAATTTAAAACAATGATTCTTATTAATGAAATTCTTACTCATGAAATTAAACATAATCACAAATATTTGTTTTAAACGATTTTTTAAACTGTATGTTTTGTTCTTTAATTTAAAAAAAACTATGGTTTATTTTTCCTCCTCCTTTTTTAATCCTGGTCGATTGCATTACTTTCGATAGTATTACTCAAGTTTCATTAATATTAATACTATCGACATGATCAAGTCTATCAGCAATACTGTGATACTATATATTGTATCAATACTATTGGTTGAGATAGCATAAATCCTTTTTTACAATCGATTTTACCGACAGTATCGATAATATTGTCACGTGCAAAAACTATCAATAGGACTATCGATATTATGACTGATTTTCAACTATCGATAGTTCTGCAACACAAGTGATAGGTAAGTGACGATGCAGTCTAAGATGGTGCGGGCTAAGCTGTTAGAAGTTGGTTTAATAAAACCCATCCCTCTAATCGGTTTCTATACTGCATTGTAGAAAAATGTATGTTATCACAATTTAAAAAAAAGTATTTTTTTATATTTAATTATAAAACGCGGCTTTGGTCACTTTTAGACTATTATAAAAAGTCTACTTTCAATTAATAAAGGATATACTGCTGCTGCTAACTTCACAACTACTCGTAAACTTCTTAACCGCTTTTCTTGACCTTGTCCTATACCCAAAGGTTGTCTGGAAGAGATCGCCCTTTTAGCGATAAGACCGCCCTTGTACATCTTCTCTAATTGTGCTACTTTTGTTCTATCTTTTATAGGTATACAATAAAGAATATAAATAAAATAAATAAATAGATATATTAATATATCAATTTCCTGTGCAAGTCGAAACACATGTCGTATTTTCCTCTGTTCAGATTAAATAATTAGTCTTAGTTATATATAAATATTGTAGACAAAAAACTTACTATATTATCTGGCGAATGTATCAGGATTAAATCTAAATAATCTATCTTTAATTTTTTCAAAGAATCTTGTAATGCTGGTAGTACTCCTTCTCTTGTACCAACTTTTGGATGCAACTATGAAATTAAAAAATATACATACATTATAAGCACCTGGTAATTAGTAAAGTGGACCTAGGAGATTTAGCATTGCTGTAAAATATCTACCAATTTTTTTCCTGAATATTAGCCCATGCTAAGTCAATTTTAGACCCAAAAATACCCTGACCTATTTTCAAAATCGTTAGAACCGAAAAGGTTAAATTTAAAAGTTATAATAAATTGGTTCGAATAGTATAAATAAAAACTATACCTTTAGAGTAATCCATAATTCCTCTCTTGCTACAATTCCACGATTGATTACATCGACGAGTGCTTCTCCTATATATTCCTCATTTTTGTAAGCAGCAGCAACGTCAATTTGTCTGTAACCAGCTTCAATGGCTTCTATCACTGCTGGTTTTACTACTTTATCTGCTATGTTTGTCTTTCGAAAATGGCAGAAAAATAAAAGAATTTTAATATGTTTAAGCGTCGAAATGTTTAATAATGGTCAAGGTTTTCCCAAACACTTAATCTAACATCAAATTAATCTATTGTAGATAAGTAAACAACGCATGTACATGTCTTAAATTTTTTTTTTTTACATTTTGCAGGTTTCGTTATTATGTATATTCACTTTAATTATAATACCAAGTGCTAAAAATCCGATTTGAAATTATTGACGTCATAACGTCTTGTAAATCGATGAATACTGGCTGCACCTTACGAAGAATTGTCACGTGTCACGAGCGAGAGCGCGGAACAGGCGATAGAGAGGCACGATAGGCCTTAGCGTTCGACTTGTAAATAAAAAACAACAACGCAGATTGGAGGATCTTAAATATCACACATGTATATAAGTTGAAAATAGATTAATAATAGCACATTGTTACTTGTAATTAATCTGTATAATTTAAATAATAAAATGATTTACGAATGCATATAAATGTTAATTTATCGAAAAAATTGTAATTAATTAAATTAACTCACTCTTTGTGTGTGTTGTTTGTATTCATTAATGATAATTCAATTAAATTCATAAAAGTATGCAATTTTTTATCAATGTTTACAGACAAACAATTTTTTTTGGTGTGAAACTTCCTATTCATCTAAGAAGGCCACAATACCCTACACTATGACTTATAATATCAATTACTCGAGAGGAAAAATAACAAGTTAAATAACATGTTAAATGTCATCCAGATACAGAGACACAACGGGATATCTAGTGATATAGGTATAATATTTAAAAGCACTTACTTTTCCAACAGTACCGAAAGATAATATTGGTATTCTATTTCCATCATTCAATAATATAGTATGTGACGATGACGACATGGAATCTGTCGCGTGGACTGTAGATACCTGTAATTTAAAATAGTAAATAATATGTCCCCCTAAAATATAAACATATAATAAAAACGGTTGATAAAAAATTAACGCAGACTCAAAGTCTTTACAAAAGTATTCCGTTTGCTCTTTTTCTATGAAAAATGATAGGCCTTTTAGCATCAGATATAAAGCACAGATTAAGCCACGCATCAGATTGCTCCCGTATCTAGAGAGGCTGTTGGAGGCGTACTTCTCCGATCGGAGGGTAGGCCACGAGAACCGGTCGAGGTCCGTGGAGTGGCGGCAAGTCGGCTGCGGTGTCCCGCAGGGTTCAGTTCTGGGTTCGATCCTGTGGGACATCGGGTACGACTAGGTCCTGCGAGGCCGTCTCCTCCCCGGGATGGATGTCATCTGCTACGCGAATGACACCCTCGTTTACTCCCAGGGACGTGACTTCAATGAAACGGCGCGGCTCGCCAAGGTCGGACTTGACCTCGTGATCAGCCGCATAGAGCTAAATAATAGGGGTGTTCATCGGAAAAAATTATCAATAATTATCGTGTTGTGTTATCGATAGTTATCGATAATTATCGAATGAACAGTTATCCATAATTATCGGATAAAAAGTTGTCGATAGTTGGCGACAATTATCGATAATTATCGGATAAAAATTATCGATAGTTGTTTTTCTCCGTACCCTATCCGAATACCTAAAAAAAAAAAGGTCATCCGCCGTACCATAATTATCAAATCACAATTATCGATACCTATCGGATCCAAAAACAATTATCGATAATTATCGGATCCCACAAAATTATCGATAATTATCGGATCGCACAAAATTATCGATAATTATCGGATCGCAAAAAATTATCGATAAATATCGGATCGCAAAAACTTACTAAAATCGCAAAAACTAATTATCGAATGAAAAATTATCGAGTAGTTACGAATTATCGATAATTATCGCACACCCCTACTTAATAAGGGCTTCGTGTCAGAATTGACAAGACCGAAGCCCTCTTCTACCGCAGAACCGGAGGTAACGGACCCCCACCGGGACCTACCTTTCAGAAAATTTGCTATTAAGCAATTTTTTTTAACAAAACTTCATAAGTCATATAATAATAGTATATTAAGCCTCCGCATATAAGCTAACAGATATAAAATAATATCTATTAATAATATATCATTTTGAATATTTAAAATATATATTAAAATAATTAATTCATAAAAATAGGGTGAATGAATATATATAATATAAATCGACTGTAATGACTGCGATTTCAAAATTGGTCTAGCACAGCCAACATCATAAGAAAATCTGTAAGTTTCAGAAAAATAATTGAAATCCTTTCCTCATAAGAGAAAAATCTGAGTGAACCGCAGCGGAACGCTTAAAATGCAAATTAGTATTGCAAACATTATATTACAAATTGCAAACATTGCAAACATTATATACAAATAATACTTACAGTTACTATCGCTGAAAGTTGTAGCAAAATAGCAAACATTTTATTAGTTCTTGAAGGCGATTAATATTTACTTTATTTTATATAATCTTGAAACGTAACGATGTTTATAGACTGTGTAAATCATCTACGGGTGAAAATGTACAGAATTGATAAGAACATTCGGTAAGTCACGTGATAATTTATTAACAGTCACATTTTCACTTGTTGGCGAACGAAGCAGAGTGTACTTCAAAATTATCTAGTTAATTTCCCTTTTCTATACACTTCTGAATTGATCCAACGTGTCAGTAGCACTAACCAGAATGCCGTTATGTTTAAGAACTCATTGAATACAAAATATTTGTATACTTTAATACTACCATAGCTAAGGTAAAACTGAGAATAACATGATACCAGCTCGATTCATGTATTTATAGCTTAATTTTATGTGAGTTTTAGTATCATACATGATAATAATCGAAAAAATATTTTTTTTTTGGATTATTATCATGTCAAAAACATCTAACTCATTAGAATACAAAAGCTACCTGTACCACGCATTTTCTCAGAGTATTCAAGTTAATAGCATATGTACAGACTTTTCCAAGGCATTTGATAGGGTATGCAACTCCATATTATGCGCGAAATTGGCAAATTTTGGTATGCTTATTGTAGCCAAGCCAGTTGGTAGCGATTGAGAGCTTCACGTCATCACCAGTTCTCATAACATCGAGCATACCTTAAAGTTCTCATTTGGGACCTTTATTTTTAAATAGTTTCATTAATGACCTTGTATGTTGTTAGGTTGACATAGTTATGTTTAGATGTAGGAGCGGGGCTGAGTATTGATACCCAGCCGTGACAACATAGGAGCTTCTTGACCAAAAGTTTTCACAATACAACAATTGTTGGTTTTTTTTTTTAATTTTCTTATCTAATTCTCTTAATTTAATTCAAATTTAAATAAATTTGAAACTGACAACTGGCATTAGTCAGCTTAAAAAAAATTCGTTTGTGTATTAAACAGTGGCTTGCAATTAATTGTTCTTGCTAATTAGCTGGCCCGTTGGCGCAGATGCCAGTGACCCTACTTTCTGCTTATATTATATGAATCGCTGTTAGTATAGTTAGCATCTTCAATCACTTAACAAATACACACTAAAAAAAACTTATGTACAGGCAATGCTGCGGGCACAGATAGTTTATAGTAAAATTATAACAGGTCCAATTCTGTAAATTTAAGATATACAGGATGAATGGTGAGTTACAATCAATATTTAAGGAGAATACTCGATATGTGATTCTCATTCGAATTATGTAAAAAAAAAATAGGTAAATATTAATAAACTTTTAAGTAAAGTTACTCAACAATTATCTAATTATTTACGCGTCGTCTGGACACCCTAGCAGCTAGCTGCATTTTCGACACAAACCAGGTAGTAGGATAGACAAGCATGATCCAGTCCCCCTTTATACTTTAATTCTGGCTTAGGATAGGCAAAAATACTAAGATATTTTACTCGTTTAAGCAACAAATTTGTTGACTAGATAAATGATGTGAACTTTGGCAATTTTTGGATGTGAACAAGCGGCACAGTACAACACCTGTGCACGTGCCGCCGGCATGACTGGAGAAGTGTTTTTTTTTTATGTAAGAGGGGGCAAACGGACAGTCGGTACACCTGATGATAAGTGCACGCGACATCCATAGACACCTGCCAAATCGGAATATTAGCAGGTGCGTTGCCGGCCTTTCTTTAATGGGCGTATGCTCTTTTCTTGAAGGTCCCTAAGTCGTGTCGGTTTGGAAATACCGTAGATGGCAACTGGTTCCATAATCTGGCCGTGCGAGGCAGGAAATGCCGTAAAAATCGGGTTGTTGTAGATTTCCGGACATCGAGGTGATGTTGGTGAAATTTGGAATTTTGACGCGATGTCCGGTCGTGGAATTCTGCTGCAGGTATAAATCAAAACAATTCCTCAGAACACTCTCCGTGATAGATGCGGTATAAGATGGAGAGTGATCCGACATCTCTACGCAATGCCAAAGAATCAAGCCGGTTGGAGATAACCTGGTCGTCGACGATTCGAACCGCCCGGCGTTGAACGCGGTCAAATGGAAGGAGCTGATATTGGGGCGCTCCAGACCTCAGGTGAGAGCAGTATTCCATGTGGGGCCGGCTCAGCGGAACCTTTACCTATGAGAAACAGTAATAGATGTAGAACACAAGGACCACTGACATCAAAATCAAAACAATCAAGTAATTCAAAACAAACAACTCAATCCGTCTATTATATTCTAATATTTTCCACTATTGACGCAGGTGTAGGTGATATCTTTTTTTGGGTGCTCCTAGTGGAACAGCCAAGACTTTATATTAAACGTAACAAAATTGAGTTGTAAATATACCGTGTGGTCGCTTTATAGTAAAATAGTGTTTTTTATAATATTTTTTACTTCAATGTTGGTGTTGTTTTAAGTCAAGGGTTTTAAACTAAATGACTCATCAGCAAGGCACCTGTACTCACAATGATACAGATATAGAAGACGCCGAAGTGAATTTGGAAACATTTTTTAATTATACGGCATTAACACCCCAATTAGTACAGATTGGCACCATGGACTAATGTTGGAACAAGATCAGAAAAAATTATAAATCATGTACCCATTTAACTTTAACTTACACTTAAACTAGGAGGAGATAAAAGCTGTCTTGGACTATTATTAAATATAAATATATGTTTGACATACAGACACGATCGTCTGTTCCTAAGGTAGGCAACTTAATGCCTGTTTTTTAGGTGACAGCCGACTGATATACATTTTTTTATAAATATACATATAATTAGTACATATGGCAATAAATACATATTACACCCAGACTCGAGGCGGGAATCGAACCTACGATCCTGGAGCATAAAGCAATGTCACTACCAACTGTGCCGAGTTAATCAAAATTGAAAAAATAATTACTTGCAGGTTTATTCAAATGTAAGAGACAAAATCGTATTAACTTGTGGTGTAATTATACCAACGATACGATGAACGAACCATTGATGACCGTTCTGGTGTAGCGGTGCAAGTAGTCGCTTTAACGCCTCGGCTCAATCCCGGTGGTCGCGGGTTCGATTCCCGCTCGGGGCAGATAATAATAATAATAATAATAAATACTCTTTATTGTACACCATAAAGAAACATACAATACAAAATTAATATATACAAAGAAAGATGTACAAAGGCGGTCTTATCGCTAAGAGCGATCTCTTCCAGACAACCTTTGGGCATAGGACAGGGCATAGAGAATAAGAAACGGTAGGGAAGTGTACAAGAGTTGATAAAAGGTTAGCATTAAATTTACAATATACACATACATACATACTGCAAATACATATATAAATAATGCATACACACATACACTTACAAATACACATACATATACATACATACATACATACATACATACATACATACATACATATATACATATATATATACTACAAATACATGTAAACACAAATATACATATAAACATACATACATACACTATAAATACGTATACTACCTATAGCCATACATATAAAAAATAATAATCAAATAATATATTGTCAGGAGATGGTAGGATATTTATGACGTATTTAGTGACAAAAAATGTGCTTTCAGATATTTTTTGAAACAAGAAAGAGATTGAGCTCGTCTTATAGAAATAGGAAGAGAGTTCCAAAGTTGCACAGCTTTAACAGAAAAGGAGTTTGAATAAAAGGAAGTAGTATGGGAAGGAGTTTTAAGCGTTAAAGTTGAAGATGATCTAAGGGAACGCTCGTGAGTATCACAGAGAAATTCAAAGCGGTTTTTGAGGTAAAGGGGAGTATCAAGATGGAAAAGTACGCGATAAAGTAAACAAAGGATGTGAGTATTCCTGCGAAGGCGGATAGGGAGCCACTTGAGTTGAGTACGAAAATCGGAGACATGGTCATATTTGCGAAGGCCAAATATGAACCGTATGCAGAGATTTTGGAGACGCTCAAGCTTATTTAACTGCTCCTCTTTAAGATCTAGGTAACAAGTATCAGCATAGTCAAGAATCGGTAGCAGGAGTGACTGTGCTAACGCAATCTTGGTAGACAAAGGAAGAAAGTATTGGAGCCGGCGGAGAGATCCAATAGCTGCAAATAATTTTCGACTCAACTCGCTTAGTTGAGGTATCCACGAGAGGTGGCTGTCAAATATTACACCGAGATTTTTTACTTTTTCGCTATAATTAATCACTGTGTTATTAAAAATGACGGGTGGTATAAGTGACCAGTCAATTCGAGATACAAGTTTTGAACTACCGATGATAATGACTTGACTCTTAGAAGGATTAATGTTTAGTCCGTATGATTTACTCCAACTATGAATGTTGTTCAAGTCGTTATTTAGGATACTAATGGAAGTCGGTAAGTCAATTAGTTTTGAGTGGGAGTAAATCTGGAGATCGTCTGCATACAAATGGTAGAGAGAAGATATGTGAGGGACGAGAGAGTTTATGAAGATCGAAAATAGGAGAGGAGACAACACGCCACCTTGTGGAACGCCAGCATTTACGTTCAGCCAGTCTGAATAAGAATCCTCAACACGCAAACGTTGCCGCCGTCCGCACAAGTAACTGTGAAACCAGTCAATTGCCGATGGAGATATGCCAATAGAACACAATATAGCCAGTAGTATATCAAAATCCACAGTATTAAACGCGTTGCTAAAGTCCAGCAAGGTCAACACTGTGAGATTTTGTTTGTCCATCGCTAGTCTAATGTCGTCAGTGATTTTAACAAGAGCCGTAACCGTACTATGACCTTGACGGAAACCGGACTGAAAAGGACTTAGGAGATTATTTGAATGGAGGAACAGTGTTAGCTGCTGATGGACAAGACGCTCTAAGGCTTTAGACAAGAAAGGAAGGATTGATATTGGGCGAAGATCGGAAAATGCGTTGGAGTTAGGTTTCTTAGGTAGAGGAATAATTTATCAGATATTTGTATTTGTTCCAATATTTGTTTCAGGTCTGGGTGTATGTCCTTGTGGGTTTCCCTACCGTGCCCCGGAGAGCACGTAAAGCCGTCGGTCCCGTTTGTTATCATGGACGCCTTATAATAATTGTTCCTTATGGTAGGGACATTATCCGCTAACCCGCCCGTGGTGGATTAAGCTCCAACCCTTCTACTATGTGGAAAAAAGACCTTTTTTTTTGTGACGCAGGGGAATCCATTTACGCATGATATCCAGGACGCCCGGGTGACTGCCGACCCGACCGACCCTAGACCTATGTCTCGTCGTATTTCTTTCGCCGAGTAGAGGTCAGCTAAGAACGGATTTTAGGAAATTCTACCTCTAAGGGGATGAAAAAGGGAACCAAAGTTTGTATGGGACAACGTGATTTCTTGGTCCAATTTACTTCAAATTTTGCATAAATATTCTTTAACAGAGTTTATTGAAGACGTGTTTCGTATTTTATCGACATTCATCCTCTAACGGGGTTAAAAGGGAATTGAAAGTTATTTGCTCCGAAGTTGATATCAATACTCCTTAGTGCTTTTGATTTAATTTACATTTTCTTTTGCAACTCAATCCGTTTGTAAAAAAATATTTTCGAGTATCGACGCAGGTGTAGGTGATAAAAAATATAAATTTATAATTTTTTTAAATTTTAGTTAAATACCCGTGCGAAGCCGGGGCGGGCCGCTAGTAGCCTTATATACCTCTATAACATGCAACAATCACAGTGGCTATATCTAAAACACTAGAACAATAACTATTCCTAATATTTATTTTTTCTTATCGGTTTTTAATATTATCTACTATTTTTTTTCTACTTTAAAAAATTTATTCAAAAAAATGTAAAATGCGATATGAATGCCAGATATATAGATATATATATATATATACCTTTTTTTATTAGTCTGCGTTTAAACATTGTAGATATCAACATTCGATTACGAATGTTCCACAGAATCAGAGGCTTTCCATAGTCCATATATCGCTAAGTAAAAATCTGCTTTTCGGTATCCTGTTCAACTGTAATATTCTTTCTGTCGAATTTTTAAAGAACAGCTCCGTGTCACGCATCTGTGATTATTTCTTTAATTAACTATTTATATTTATTTAAACAATACACATCTTCATCTTATATGCATGTTATGTTAATTAGATAGAATTAAATTATAATGCTAATAATGTTTTTGTTTTTTTAATGGCGGTTTCTCACGTTTAATTAAATTTATAAAATATTTTTATAGTATTCAAGGCTTTAATTTGTAGTATGTCTGTATTATTATATTTTTTTTAGTCATTAGATACATAATATATAAAATTTATATGTATTCAAAATTTGTACCTACAAACTGTAACGACTGTATCACTACATTAGATAAATAATTATTAAAAAGTATCAAAGCTTTATATGTTAGCAATCCAGATTATATAATTAACAAAATTATTTACTATCTTTTACGCTACAGCGTTTTTATATTGCATAAAATTATTTGATTGTTAACGCAACGATTATAGAACCTACAACATAGATTTCGATTAAAATTATTCAAAATTAAATTAATTAATTAAAATTAATAAATAATTTCCAAATTAATAGTTACTGACACAGATACTAGAGCTTGTAATAAAGTATGAAATATTTTGTTCAGTTCATGAACACCTATAGTGCTCATTCTAATCGGAAACCTTTTTTTTGTATCGCAGGGGAACCTATTTACGGGTGATATCCAGGACACCCGGGTAGGCAGTCCTAAGCCGTATGTCGGACTCAGCTCTTGGGTTTATAATTCAAAGATTATCTAAAGTAAAAATAAAAAATAAACATTCCAACTGGTACACTCCTGTACAAATCCTTTATATCCTCGGATGAATACTATAGGAACTACAGGTGGAAGTAGGTACTTACCGTAATGTAAAACTTCAAAGCCAATACAAAATTTCTTATCGTATTCTGTCTCCGCAAAAAAAGAATCAGGTCGGATAAGCCTCAAACTCTTCCCCTCCAAACTGAAATGGCAGAATGACTACCTTCCTTCCTTCCATACCATTGTCAGCCACAATGCAGTGTAGCCTTACCTGTTATGGAAATGATCTGAAGCTAGTAGTAGTGGTAAAAATGTTTAAGGTACATTTAAATATAATATATACTCGTAGTAGCTTCATAATGTACTGCATTATATTATATGCGCTTCACCTTTATGGCGCTCTTGAATAGAGGCCCTATTTAGCCAGGGTATTGGTAACGCTACAGCGTAGCGATTAACTAATTACGATGAATTTAAAGCTAAGTTTTGGTGCTTATTCTAGGGTTTTATGTATACAAAAAAATACATAATATGTATTTTTTATCATCTATTATATTATAATCTGCTATTAAAGGGTGTGGTGTGGGAGGACGAGTTTCGTCAGACCCTGGGACCTTACTGGATGAGAGTTGCTGCAGATAAAGGCTACTGGAAGCAGCTGGAGGAGGCCTATGCCCGAAGGCACATTGAAACGAGGGACATAATATGAAATTTTATCCTTTTTCAAAATATTTTTATTTTACTTTACAAATCTTATGAGTGTACCTTGTTTCAATAATAAAAGGCTTATTTTATTATATTATTATTATTATTATTTTCTTATTGCTACACTCCACCCGTTTAATATATACATATACACATATAAATAAATATAATATAATACAATACTTATATAAGGAATATAATAAATTTACTTAAATTTACATAGATAAATATAAGCGGGTGGAGGATTACGCCCCGGCAGGGAGATCAAACGGCCGGGGGTTAGGGTTGTAGGCTGAGAAATCGGCGGACAATCCTAGCCGAGTCGAGTAATACCGCCTTCTGCATCCTGGCTGCGAGCGAACCGTCACAGATACCCAGCTGCCTCAGGTGGTGAGCGAGGCTAACCGGGATCAAACCGTTGGCAGATATCAGGATAGGGATGATTTCAGTGGACTCAACACCCCATATGTCGACAATCTTGTGTGCCAAATCCAGATATTTACGCTTTTTCTCTGTTTCGGCTTTCATGAGGTTCTCGTCATGAGGGATGGTAATGTCCACTAAAAACACCCTCGACTGTGCCCTATCCATCACCACGATATCAGGCTTGTTCGCCAGTATCGTCCTGTCCGTGGCAATAGGCAGGTCCCAGTAGAGCCGGACTCCGTCGCGTTCGAGTACTGGCACCGGTGTGTACTGGTAATACGGCACCCTCTGTTCTAGGAAACAATACATAAGAGCAAGCTCTTGATGAAGAATTTTGGCCACTTGATTATGTCTGTGCAAGTACTCAGTGTTGGCAAGCGCTGAACACCCCGAAAGCACATGTTGAGTGACTCGCCGGGATGACGACAAGCTCGACAGAAATCAGGAGTGCCATCCTTCAGAATGTGCTTCCGGTAGTTGTTCGTCTTAACCACCTGATCCTGTGTTGCACAGACAAAACCTTCGGTTTCCCCAAAGAGGTCCCCGAATCGCAGCCACTGCACGGAGGCCTTAACATCCACGTGAGGTGCGTGGAGCGCCTTGTAAAACCGTCCATGCAGCTCCTTCTCCATCCATACGGTCTCCCGGTCAGAGGTGCTAAGTACAACCGGTCTTCGCCATTCCTCTTTGGCCAGGGATAAGGGGGTGAGACCTTTGTCACATACTACAACATCACCATGCATAGCGCTCTCCCTCCTCGTTTCAAAATAGGCCCTGAGGCTGCACACCTCCCGGTTATGCATGGACTTGGCGCTTAATAGGCCTCGGCCACCACACTTCCGTGGGATGTACAGTCTCATGACCGACGATTTCGGGTGATGCATGCGATGGTAAGTCATAGTCGTGCGGACTCTTCTGTCCAGGGCGTCGAGTTCGGTCTGAGTCCATCTGAGCACGCCAAATGTGTACAAGAGAGTGGGCATGACCCAGCCGTTATAAGCTCGGACCTTGTTGGCGCCCGACAAGTAGCTCCGAAGAACTTTTGTCAGCCGTCCAAAAAAAGACCTCGCAAACCGCCTGTTTCATATCCACCTCCTGCACCCCTATGCATTGTGACATGCCCAGATACCGGTATGATTCAGCTTCGGAGAAGGTCTTGAAGTTAGAAAGCTCTAGGCTAATTTCAGCCGATTGCGTCACCTGTCCCCTGTCCACATGCACGACCGCACACTTATCTACTCCAAGCTGCATCCTGATGGAGCCGCTGAACTCAGTAGTGATTTTCAGCAACTCCATAAGGCGTGCAGGATTAGGTGCCAGCAGCTTGAGGTCATCGATGTAGAGAAGGTGGGAGACTTTAGTACCTCCTCTCCGAAACTGAAAGCCTGTCCCCGAACGCTCCAGCAGAGTGCTTAAAGGGTTCAAGGACAAGCAAAACCAAAATGGGCTCAGACAATCACCCTGGAAAATACCCCTTCGTATCCGTATTCGGTCATCGGCACCCGTCGTCAGTCTCTCGCCCTGGAGACAAAGGATCGTACTCCATTGCCCCATGCATACTTCGAGGAAGTCTCGAACTGCACCGTCGATCTTGTACAGCTCGAGGACCCTCAGAAGCCATGAATGAGGCACCGAGTCGAATGCCTTCTTGTAGTCGATCCAGGCAGCAGAGAAGTTCCCACGGTTGCGTTTGCCAAGCTGGCCCGAAACAGAGTCAATGATAAGGAGCTCCTTTGTGCCGCGGCCGCCTCCACGGCATCCGTTCTGAGCTACAGACAAGATGTTAAATTCGTCAATATGACGAGAGATCTTGCAGCTCAGAACGGATGTCAGTGTCTTGTAGATGGAAGTCAGACACGTTATGGGGCGGTAGTTGGTAGGATTCGCGGTGTTGGTGGACTTAGGAGCTAGGTGAGTGATCCCAGTAGTGAAGAGGTACGGAAGCGTCTTCCGCTCTATCGCCTCTTGGTATTGTCGAGCCAAGGTCGCATGGCATACCGAGAACCCTTTCAGCCAATAGTGATGTAGGCCGTCGGCCCCCGGACTCTTCCAGTTCGGTGCCCGCCGGACCGCATCAGCTACGTTCTCCGAAGAGATGGCGATTGGGTTCATCGGTTCGATTCTAGCACATGCTTCCTGAACCGCCGCAATCCAAGGGCCCTCCTCATGCTCTACCTCCCGTGACCATATGTTTCGCCAAAAGGCGACGAGGTCAGCCGTATTCGGTTTTGGGGAAGTAGAGCACGGCGTCGGGTTCTCCAACTTCCTGTAGAACCTCTTCTGATCACTCACGAAGAGGCGATTTTGTCGGAAGCGCTCAACTCTCTCAGAGTACCTACGAATACGCTTCCCCCATGCCGCGATTCTCTGCTTCAGGCCGTCGATGCGCTCCGTCAGTTTCTCAGCTATATCAGGCTGGTCAAGCCTGACACCGTTGAAAGCTATTCTAACGGAGCGCACAATCCTTGGCCTAGTGTTGCCCGACCTGAAGCTTTGCAGTCTGCCAATGAGGGCCCTGGCCAGGCTGATACGGCGTTCTATTCTCTTCTTCCAGGCTGGTACGTCACTACTCTTATTAGTAGTGCGTCCAGGCTCCTGGGTTTTGGCTCCAATGAAGCTGTGTACCGCTAGAGCGGCACCAAAGAGAATAGAACCCATATCATCCAAGCCCAGACTGCCATCCAAATATGGAGGTAGCAGCCTGTTAGCTGCCTCAATGGCATCCCGCGTCGCAGCATTAAGAGGAAGACGAGAAAGTCGTGGCCTCTGTTCCAGAGGAGCGCTCCGGATCTCGGAAATCGCCTCCTCCAAAATCCCTCTCATCTGCTCTATTTTATGGGAGGCTGCTTCTTCAGCGATCGCATCCACAGGTACTTCGCCACGAACGCTCTCTTGTTGCATTATAACTGCGTTGTGCTCTGTGGATACGGATTCGACTTCAGGAGCAGCCTCACGTCGAATCCTTTCGAGCTCGGCGGCGTTGAATACGCCCTTTCGTTGTATGTACCGAGCTCTATCTGCCAGGTTTTGCTCCGTGAGGAACAGGCAACTCAAGCAACAGGAACTCGCGGTGCATTACCGCTCGGTAGCCAGTCCGTCCGGTTTCCCCTCCTACAGCCCTATAATACGCGCGCATGACATTTCTGTTCATGTCTTGTGTCCATCGCATGCGGCGTACTCCACCAGTGGCGGGCGCCGAATGCTGAGTCCCTTGAGACTCTGTCGGCGCCAAGCCAGCTGATGGGGATGGTGGATACACCGACCGGCTAGGTGGTGGTGCCGGTCGGCGGGGGTTACTGGCGTCCCGCATGCTGCCACGTCCAGCGCCAGCTCCAGACGCGCCCTGGCGCCCCCCAGGTAGCGGCCCTAGTCTTACTCTGTTTTTCTGTGTATCCATCATCATTTAGAGCTGTTAGATACTCACTCGGAGAGTCGCTCACGCTCCCCGAGGAGGCTGCTTTGATGTTATACAGCTTTAGTTGCCTTTAGTCGCCTTTTACGACACCCTAGGCTGAGGATGGGTTGGTCCTATTCTACTCTGCCGGGAACCACACGGCAATTATTATTATTATTATTAAAGGGTAAAAAAATATCTTCTTTGGTTTGAAATTTCACGGAGGGGTTTGATTTATTTTATTTCGGTCCAAATAAAAAAAAGCGATATTATACAAAATATCTGACATCTATCTAACTTAAAAGTATATTCACTAAAATTAAATAGCAAGTTATAAAAAGAGTGCCCTCCGCCATATAGTCAAAACGTGAAATCACGCGAAAAGCAAACCAGTTAAATATAATGAAAGAAATCTCGTTCTTGCTTCAGTTTTCAATTTAATGAGGTGAGTTATTATCGTTTCATAATTAATTATACAGCCTTTTCCGTTTTTATGCTATTTCGCTTCGTTTATTACGTATAATTAATGATTGTTACTTTTTTTTACCAATTGAAAATTGGAAATTTGGGAGACTTGAAATGTAAAAAATTTTAGAAAAAATATTTATTATTTGACGTTCGCAAATCTAAAAGCTCTGGGATGTTACTTTAAATTATATCTTTTACAAATTATGAAATAAATAATTTGCTTTTAGTCCTAAAATATGCCTAGGTCTGGAAATAAAGATTATATAAATTATTTCCCGACGTTTCGGACCCTTTACAGTTTACAGCGTCCATGATCTCGAGGGACTGGATGCTGTAAAGGGTCCGAAACGTCAGGAAAAAATTAAATTGAAAAAACGTCGTCGAAGCTATAAAGTTTTTTAAAAAAAATAAACGCGATAAAATCCGATTTAGACTTTTAATTAAATGAGTAAAATTCGTGTAAATATAAGAGAACAGTATATTCTATTAACAGTAGTGGCGAGTAGTTTGGCCTTTTGGCTGATTTTCATGGAAATTGTTGGTTATTGAAATTGAATTAAAACAATTGTATGTTTCGTGTTTTTGTTAATTTTTGAGATTTTTCGATAATTCGTTCGCTAATTTTCGCTTAAATCATGAGGTCTTTGTCTAGCCTGTATTTATATAAAAGTCGCTAGATGTACGGTCGCGCCTGTAACGTTCTTTTCGTAATTCCTAAGAATAGGCGCATTTTTCCGAGATAAAGGTAGCCTATATTTTTTTCGGAATCCTAAGTTACGTGTAAAATTTCATGGTGATTGATCAAATCGGTTAAGCCGTGAAAATAGAACAAACAAACAAACTCACTTTTAGATTTATAATATTAGTAAGAATTTTATTATTTTAATATTCCAACTTACAAAACAGTAAACAGTAGCGGGTAGTGGCTAGTTTATGACAGCGCCAAACTGAAAGTTGGTGGTCGATGCAAGAGGCCTATATGGAGCAATAGACAACCATAGCGAAGATAATGTTTATATATATATATATATATATATATATATATATATATATATATATATATATATATATATATATATATATATATATATATATATATTATAGCTATTAAAATAAAATGAGTGACAAAAGTTTTGCTATAGTGATGGGAATAATAGGTGTATGTCCTTGTATCTCGAATAGCACATAAATCCGTCGGTCCCGGTTATTACCATAGACACATGATAATGATCGTAGCCGACAGTAAAGAAATTATATTATGTACCTAACCTAACCTACAGTGGGAAAACGT
Source organism: Euphydryas editha (assembly GCA_036937285.1). Lineage (NCBI taxonomy): Eukaryota > Metazoa > Arthropoda > Insecta > Lepidoptera > Nymphalidae > Euphydryas > Euphydryas editha. Next base: position 4,116,196 of record JAUPFZ010000025.1, read on the forward strand.
GGTAGATTAAGATCCAACCCGTCTCTTATATGGAAAAGAAGTTTTTACACAGCAGTGTGACATTTAATGCTTATTTAAGGCTTTTAGGCTTATTCGAGGCAGTTCATTAAAATTGAATACTTTACAATACAAACAAAAAATGTTTATAATAATTTAATAATTAACTTTGTATAAAAGTGATTGTTATTAGTAATAACTATATACAGTACTGAAAATGAGTTACTGATAATTAACACTACTGGTATTATAGGGAATACTAGTCAATGTGTGACAAGAACACATGACGGATTAGAAGACATAATAATTTGTCGAGCAAGACAAATATTTTTATTTTATTTTCCAATTCAAATACTTGGAAGATAATCTAGATGAGTGTAACAATTTAATTTCATTTTAAAGTTATAAATCGCGTATATAGTAATCATTATATATGGGAATAATAAAAAATAAAAATTATTTCAAATTATTTTTGGCTGCGTCATGAACGGCTTTACGTGCTCTCCGAGACACGGTGGAGAAATCCACAAGGACACATACCCAGACCGGAAACAAATATTTGTACAACTATAAATATTGCCCCGAGCGGGAATCGAACCTGTGGCCGCCGGCGTTAAGGCGACTACTCGCACCATTACACCAGAACGTCGTCATCAGAACGGTTTTAGATACGGAATCCTAAAAATATGCTCAAAAACAATTCAAGAAAAAATTGTATAAATTGTATACAGCAAATAATTACATACTTATAAATAGATTTAAACTTTATCTATGCGTATCCATTAGTCATTTTGAAAGACAAACAACAACAAATAATAACTAATAATTATATAATTATATTATTAGCGACCTACATTCTACTAATAATTTGATTAATCAAGATCTAATTCGTATACATAACTGGTCAATAAATCACGGTATTGCTGTTAATACCGCAAAGTGCCAAGCGATTATTGTAGGTAGTACTCTGCAACTGGCTTCAATTTAAACAAATTCTTTACCAAACCTCATTTTTGGTAAATAATTAAAACCATTTTCTACAAAGGTTAACGATCTCGGGATAATTGTTGACAAATCCATTACTTGGTCCGATCAAGTAAATGAAGTTTCGCGTAAATTCTTTCGGTTTGCGTAAATATGATCATGTTTCCCATTACAGATCCCTACTTAAATGGTTACCAATCCGTGAACGTGGAAACTTAAGAATTAATTGCTTTCTCTTTTCTCTCTTATTCCATTCTTCTACTCCTCCTTACCTTAAATGTAAGTTCATTTTCCTCTCCGACTCTCATGATAGATCACTTCGCTCTGTAAATAATCTATCTCTATCTACTTCTATTCATCGGTCTGGTTTTTTGTCCTATTCATTTGTTGTGTCTGCTATTCATCTCTGGAACATGTTACTGGAATCTATCCGTAAGGCTCCTTCACGTAACTCATTTAAGAAACAAGTTAAGGAACTCTTTTTAACTAAAATTTAACCTAATACGATGAACTCAATAAACACAATGAATCTGTGTTTTGATTATTATCGTCAGAAGAACATAACAAATGTTACGATTTTTTTTTTGCCTTTCAAAAAAAAAATCGACGACGACGACGACTCGCCTGTGAGAAGATCAAAACGTCGACGAGTCATACGCCCGCCACCAGCTAGCTTGGAGGTTCAGGGACAACGCGCTCCCACAAGAAATCCCGCTGCCGGTGGTGCTGTGCGCCGCATGAGATGGACTCAAAAAATGAATGAGAGTGTCATGAGAGCGTACTATGAGGCAACAGGAGGGGGAATTAACCTCACTGCGTATCGTTCAACGATGCTGTCTCTGTTTCAGGCGCTTGAACCAACTGTCACCGTGACTGCACAACGATTATCGGATCAAGTACGAGCCATTCAGCGTTGTCACCTCCTGGATGAATCGATACTTGAGCGGCTGCGTACAAATTTACCACAATTTAATACTGTTAGTCATACTTGTGCTATTCAGTCATCACAAAATATGCAGAGACAGGTAACAAATTTGAATGTAATAAATTCTAACAGTGTTGATTTGTCAGTAAATTGCCAGGATAATGAGCATATGAGGAGAGCTTTGGAGGATGCTATCTTGAAATATAGAACCATGCCACCTAATATTAGGCCACATCTACCTCGTTTGCCTATGCACAGACGTAATTTGGCTTTAGTAGGTGCTATGGATAAAATTTTAAAAGAATATTTAGGCAACACTCAAAATTTATCTGATACGCATTCACTTCTGTATTGTGGAGCTGCAGCTGTGTGTAATGTAGCTCATGTAAATTTTCCGTCAAATAAAACAACTTTACCGTCTAACACAGCTCCAGCTTGGCAAGTCAGAATTGAAAAACGAATACATTTAACCAGAACCCTAATAGCCAAATTAATATGTTTCAGGAATGGTAATAGACGCCCGAAAATCATGCGATTTGTACACCAAGCTTTTGCGGGTACAAATATAACATCAAGCGAGTACATAAATTCAGTCACAGATCGCATTGATTTTCTGAAACAAAAACTCTGTGCATGGGCAAAGCGCATAAAGCGGTATAAAAAACGCAGGGATCGATATTATCAAAATAGCATTTTCCAAAGCGACCAACGAAAAGTATACAGGAATTGGGAACAGTGCACTACTAATGTGGTCAATAATGATTTACCGGACCGAGACGCGATAACAAATTTTTGGCGAAATATTTGGTCGGATCCCATTGACCACATTGATAGTGACTGGATGAGTGTTGTCAGGAGGAGGTGCAACTCACTTCCACAAATGGAACCAACCACAATCAGTCCAGATGATGTAAGTCGTGCAATCCGTTCCTCATCGAATTGGAAATGTCCTGGAAGGGATGGATTGCACAACTTTTGGCTTAAATGGTTTCGTAGTTCGCACCCCGTCTTGGCAACCCAATTTCAGGATGCCCTCATTACGGGTTCACTTCCAACATTTATGACAACTGGTTTCACATTCCTGTTATACAAATCGGGAAGTACCACTGATCCAAAAAACTACCGTCCCATTACTTGCTTACCAACCATCTATAAGCTACTTACATCCATTCTTGCTACTAAAATTATGAAACATATAACGACAAATAATATTTTGGCTACAGCACAGAACGGATGTAAGCCAGGTAGTCGTGGTACTAAAGAACTTCTCCTCATAGACATGACTATTTGCCAACAGGTACGTCGAAACCGGAAAAATTTGGCTGCCGCTTGGATTGACTACAAGAAGGCATATGATTCAGTGCCACATTCATGGCTTATGGAGACCATGAAGTTGTATAGGATTGATACAGCTTTGTGTTCTTTTCTAGGCTCGTGTATGGAGCAGTGGACCACGTATCTTCAGTATCCTGGCGGCATCAATGTTCCTGAATCGACCGAACCGATAAGGATCAAGCGGGGTATTTTTCAAGGCGATAGTTTGAGTCCATTGTGGTTTTGTCTGGCCATGAATCCTTTAAGTACTTTATTAGAGGATTCAGGGTTAGGCTTTCACCTTCGTAAAGAAGGCAAAGCAATATCTCACCTTTTTTATATGGATGATCTGAAGCTGTTCGCATCCAAACGACCAGAGTTATACAAGTTGCTAAAAATAACAGAAACTTTTAGCACTTGTATAAAAATGGAATTTGGTGTGGATAAATGCGCTTTCATCCATGTAGAAAGAGGTAGAATTATCTCATCAGAAAATTTGCAACTTACCAACTCTTTGTCTCTTAGATCTCTCAACGAAGGTGAAACCTACAAATATCTCGGAATGTCAGAGGCATTGGGCATTGATGACGGAGCCATGAAACAACTGATTAGGGAACGATTCTTTGGCCGGATGAAGAAAGTGCTTAACAGCTTTTTATCGGGCGGTAACAAGGTACGTGCCTTTAACAGTTGGGTTATGCCCTTAATCGTCTATACCTTCGGCATTCTGAGATGGACTCAAACGGAGTTAGATTCCCTTGATCGCAAAGTCCGTAAAATGTTAACAATATACCGAATGCATCACCCTCGTTCATCTTTGATGAGATTATACATCCCACGAAAATGTGGCGGTCGAGGCTTTTTAAACGCAAAAGACCTCCACAATCGTGTGGTGTATAATCTCCGAGAATATTTTTTAAATATCAAAAACGATATGCACAAGGATGTTGTTGCCGTTGATAAGGGCTTTACTCCGCTGTCCTTAGGCAAAGAGAAATTGCGTAAACCTATAGTAATGAGTACCATTGACCGTGTGGCCATATGGAGGAACAAAGAACTACATGGTCGGTTCTACAAAGCTCTGACAGATATAGATGTAGACCAATCCAGTTCTGTGTCCTGGCTACAACACGGGAATCTGTTTGGGGAGACTGAAGGTTTTGTCTGTGCAATTATGGATGAAGTTATCAAGACGAACAATTACCGGAAACATATCATGAAAGATGGAACTCCAGACATATGCCGAGCATGTCGTAAGCCTGGCGAATCCATCAGACATATTGTTTCCGGTTGTGGTCGTCTTGCTAACGGTGAGTATTTGCACAGACATAACCAAGTAGCCAGGATTATCCACCAACAACTTGCTCTTCGATATGGCCTCGTTGAAAATGAGTTACCGTACTATAGATACAATCCAACGCCATTTCTTGAAAATAGTCATGCGTTGCTCTACTGGGATCGGTCTATTATCACTGACAGATTTATTGCAGCCAATAAACCTGATATAGTGCTAGTAGACCGATCAACGCGCCGAGCTATTATTGTTGATATTACAATCCCGCATGACGATAATCTTGTAAAGGCGGAAAAAGAAAAATTAAGTAAATATTTAGACCTTGCCCACGAGATTACCGCCATGTGGAATGTGGACTCAACAATAATTGTTCCTATTGTTGTGTCGGTCAATGGCCTATTAGCGAATAGTTTCGACCAACACCTTAAGAAACTCTCGCTCGACTGTTGGATCAAGGGTCGGATTCAAAAGGCTGTGTTACTTGAAACGGCCCGCATTGTGAGGAGGTTCCTCAGCCTGGAGCCTTAACCACCGATGGCCTGGGACTCAACCTGCCACCGGAGGAATACCTTTTTTATATTTTTAAATATTTTTATTTGTATTTTTTATAAATATATTTAAAAATGTAATTATAGGGAAGAATGTTGAATAAAAGAAATAATATATAAGTAAATAAATAAACAAATCCTTATTAACATAACCGAGTTCGTCCCACTTTGTTCCCGTATATTTCCGACTGTAAATAATTATGTCATAACAGAACTACAGGCGGTTAATTAACCACAAAATGGCCGCACTATACATATGTAACTATTGCAATATTATATTGTTTACTATCTTCATTTACGTCAAACATTAGAAAAAATTAATTAACATACAAAATATTTTATTTCATTTTTCCATTGTCTTATTATAATTTCAAATGCTATCTTTAAAATAAAAAATATACATACTCATATTTATTTAATTAAAATATTAGTTTTAGATACTCACCGTGTGAATGACGAAGTCTACAAAAATTTCCCAATGCAAATCTGATTTGCGCACAAACGATTTCGTATTACCCTATAATTTGAATATATTACGTTTTAAGAAGACTTTATTTCTCAAAAAGAATTATATTAATATGTTATTTAAGTAATATCAATTTGCCGTATTAAGTAATAACACGTATGTTAATTTGGTTCTTATTATCTCTAAATTGCAAAAATAATAAGCTGGGATGTTTTGGATATGAAACTTCAAATCTGGATATAGATACGGTTACTTGGCCGTCTCGTCCAGCAGCACGATTAGCCTGCACGCAGAAGGAGAGTCAGATAGTCGACCCTCCATGCGCAACAGGCACAACCGGCCCGTCTTCGACAGCTTCGGAAACTGTCCGGTGCTGAGGCACTTATCGAACAGGACCCGAAGCCGCTCTCTCAGATGTTCAAGGGCGATGCTCAGTACTCGCCCTCGAACACCATCCGGCTCTGGTACCGTCCTCCTGGCCCTGAGACGATCCAGGGCCATGTCCATATACCCCTCGGAAATAGGAGGGATGGTCAACTCGGACTTGTTCGAGGAGGACGAAGTCATCACGGGCGGAACGTGGCCCGGACAGTGCGGAATGAGCTCCGTCACCATCCGTTGGAGTAGTTCCGGCGGAGTCTTTTCCGTCACGGAGGCACCCTGACCGCGCAGCTTGTTACCAGCTGCGCGATAGGGACGCCCCCATGGGTCTCGGTTGAGACCCGCCAACAGTTCCTCCCGGCCAGCATCCTTCGCTTGGCTAGTAGCGAGCTGTGCTGTAAAGTAACAGCCTACCTTAATTTGAAATTAAAATGCAGTTTATCAAAATAAATATAAACCTTTTTTTATCTCTATCTCATCAAAATATTTTTTGTAAAATATAATATCTAAATTGCCCCAACCCCTAAGAAACCCAAGAGTTCCATCAAACTTGAACGATAAAATTTAATTTCTCATTCATTACAATTATGATCATCCCAAAGCTTTAAACTAAGGTGCCTGTGCGTTAAACCAAATTTTATAGCCAATCCATCACTGTTCGGGCAGTAAAATTATGGAATAATTTACCTCAACATATAAAAGAAGGAAAATTGCTGTTGATATTAATATTCTTTTAAAAAGACTGTTGACGAATTACATTAATTTATCGATAATCTTTTGGAATTTTCATTAATCTAAAATAGTATATATTTTATATAAATCAATATAAGTATCTTGTATAAGTATTGGGATGTAGATATTTATTTGTAAGTGAATGGTGTAAGTACATCTACCACTTACAATATTAAGTTTTCTATTATTATTATTATTTGTGTTGTCTGAAATATATGGCTAATAAGCCATATGACCACCCATATTATTAAACGATTTTTATTACTCATTTTGTAATTTATATTTTATCGTGTCCGTAACGTAATGACACAAAATATTTTACTTCTGTGACGAATCACTGTGTCTAATAACAATTAACAGTTGGATGAATTAATTTCTCCTGATTAAATTGTTGAACGAATAAAACATTTTTCTCACACTTTAAAAATATCAGCAAAAAATTACATATAGATTTCTAATACACATTATAATTAATCTCATGTTGCTGTACCAATAGCCGCGTTAAGTTTTCTGCTTTAGTAGCTATAACTTAGTAAGCTAATACATTTTTAGCACCAATAGCGACATCTAGTAATCACATGGTTGAACTATAAAGTAAAGTATACAAAAACTTAGATACTGCTCATGTAAATATAAGTTACTAAATGATACGGTCTAATTTAGATAGATGGCGTTAATAACCATTTTATATAAAAATACAACATATTTGTCTTGTTTATGAGGAAATGGAAGTCCAAGGGTTCATAAATGTATATAAAAACAAGTTTTTGCGCTGTATTTTGAATATGACTACCATGTCGATAAAACTTTTGATCAATGATTTGAGATTAAAAAATCTTTATAGCTTTTATTGTTTACACATAATGCTGTATGTATATTGATGTACTGAAGGTAATTGTAATGTAATCGGTAATATCGTTCACAAGTTATAGCGTGACTAAGGGAACAGGGCCAGCCTAAGGGATGTGCGAAGTATGCAGCCGCACACTCGAGCTTTTTGGGAGGGCATATTTTTTAGGTATTCGGATAGTATAGCCTATTGATGGTTGATCTCGGACGACCTTTTTTTAAGAATTCGGATAGGCTACAAGAGTAAACATCGATGGGGGATCTCTGACGACCTTTTTTTATCAATCAGCGCCATCTCTTATAATTTTTTGGTTGTGCACGTATCACGTAAAAAGTACAAAACCAATGTAAATAACTTTAATACATAAAAATTATACATAACTCACAGTAACATTTAGTTTTTGTTTCATTGTAATTAAATTTAAAAATAAATAATTAAGAAAATAGAAATACGCCTACGCGACATAGACGCCATCTGGTCTAACGAATCTTAAATACTCACAAAACTTATAAGTTATTATTTTGTTAAACTTAAAAGTTTACTAAATATGTCGGATAGGAATAGAAATCGTTTTAATATTTGAGATAAACATCATTTTCAATTAATATAGGTACTATTATGTTAAATGTCACTAAATATAAAAACGATATTCTACCATTATACAATAGATGGCGCATATAGGTGTTAAAAAAATATAAATTTATAATTTTTAAAATTTTAGTTAAATAACCGTGCGAAGCCGGGGCGGGCCGCTAGTGGATAATAAAACTCGATAATATTTTCATAGGGGCATAAAATATGAGTCTTGCACACTTGCAGTTTTCGCCCTAGGCCGGCCCTGTAAGGAAAATGGAGATTTATTTTTATATACATAAATGTATGAATATAAGAATAGTAACCTATATTGAATATGCTGACTGCTGATTGCATTTTCAAAATGGGTATATCTGGCAGTCCTGAACACAACTTTTATGTATAAGTACATTATAGACATAATATACGCCCATGATGACTTTTTTTTTATTAATATTTAATCTATAAGAATAAGTATTTAAACTTTTTTAATTTTAATTTAACTACTATCTATTGAACCATCTGGGTTCGTTTATTAAGAACAAGTGCACTCAAGCGAAGTGCGACATCCGGCGTTTGGATCATTAGGTATAATATAATGCAATCATCATATTATGATGCAACCAGTTAGATAATCTTATGGTCCGACCAGCAATCTGAGTTATTAATTCTATGCTATAAAATAAAAATAATAATTAACAGAAAGATGAGAAATCGGCCCAGCATTGGATAAACTCGAAAAAAATTTTAAAAATGTTTTGATTTAAAAATAGAAATTATAATATATTGAACTAAATCACCTGTAAGGAGAAGAGTTGGAGCTTAATCCACCTCGCTACTCCACTGCAGATTGGCGGATAATTTCTCTACTATGAGTAACGATAGCTATCAAGTGTCTATGATAATAACCGGGACCGACGGCTTTACGTGCTCTCCGAGGTACGGTGGGGTGACCCACAAAAACAAACCAGTTCTGTTACCCAGACAGACAAATATCTTTCCCGAGCGGAAATCGAACCAAGTCGGTGTTAAGGTGACTACTTTAACCACTACACCAGAACGGTTGTCAACGATGACATACTGTCAAGATACCGGCGCAGTCTTATGAGCTGCTGATCTGAAGTTTAATGTACAAAATGGATGTGTAATGTAATTATGGATTATGTGTAATATAATTTGAAAAAATAAATATGAGAAAAGTATATGAAGAAACTTTTTATATTAATTTTGGATCGTGATTTATCTAATTGGTTAGGGCTTTTTACACGTTGCGTATACTTGTAACTCTTGTTTTTTTTTTTAGAGAATCAGAGATAATAAGAATAAATTATTGTTTGTGATTTAATTTATTAAGAATAAAATATTGGAAATTGAGCGAAACCCAGGCATATTTTACTGTTTAGTGCATCACGTCATGAACAATTATTTATTTTTTATTTTTATTATTGTTTGAGAATAAACCATCAGTGGGTAATAATACTTATACCATCACAATGTAAATCCTGTAAATAAAAATAAAATATGTTACGGTGTCATATTTTTTTCTTAGTGTTTTGTGTATCTTACACCGTCTGTTCCTAAGTTGGGCAATTTGATCCTGTGTTTTAGGTACCTAACAGCCAAGTGATATTAAAAATTTTCAATAAATGTTAATGTAAATATATGTAATAATACGTATATAAATATTACAGCAGACTTGAGGTGGGAATCATCCCTGGAGCGGAAAGCACTGTCAACTGCGCCAACGGTTTAGTCATCCATTAATTCCATTGTGGAGGCATGATAAGACAGATAGAGAAACCGACCATAAATTCTAAAATAGTTAATTTGATTCATATTGCACTTATAAAGACCTCTATAATTCGTTTTTCTTAAATATCTGTTACACTGTAAAAAATATTTGTAAAATTACAATCATTTTACAAAGCAACGATTGGTAAAATTAGAAATCGATGTTTAGGGGAGAGTTGGATAATACCGCGCGTTTGATAATTCCACGCCCTAGCATATTTCAAAAACTAAACGTTAATTGCGCTATCCAGTCCTTAAAGATCACAGTCCGAGTCCTCTACCCCTCCCCGTGCACGACGGTAATTTACTCGGAGCAGTGATTAAGACACATCGTGTCTTACAAGTTTTTACTCTCGTTCCTTATAATTTCGCGGGCATTTTTGACAAGAGGTAAGCTATTCTATATTAGTATTGTAACACATTGATTACTTTTATTTTAATCCTAACATATTATAGAATTAATGACTAGATTGATTTGAATACACAATTAACTTGACTGTATTATTTTGAGGTTATAAAATGAAATAACAGAGTTTGTCAATTCCGCGCCCAGGGCGTGTACGAGTGAACACCACGTACCGGCAAGCACAGTGTCGGACGGCCATCCACGAGATGAACAGACGACTTAAAGAGAGTCGCCGGAAGTCTTTGGATGGAGGCTGCTTTGAAACGGAGTCGATGGGGGGAGGCCTACGTTCAGCAGTGGACATCCAATGGCCGATATGGTTATGATAATTAATCTAGTCGTAAAATAATTATTATATCTAGGTATAGAATGGAGTCTATGCTTCTTTTTCTACGAACGAGTTTATTCAACGTTGCATTTTTTTTTAATTCTAAGTTTACTGATAGAAATTCACGAAATTATTATGGGCACGGTTTTATCAAACCTTGGCACGATATTATCAGACCAGTCTGGTAATACCACGCTTTCCCGTTTTTTTATTATTTTGCAATAATTAATTTTTGTTTATTTTTTGAAATATTTTGCCGTGATGTATGCGTAGCTAAATAAATTCTGTACTATTTACTGCATTTTTGAATATATATATCGAACCTTCTCCGAATTATAGGTCCAAGTTCTTAGAGGCTCGGTAATATCCAACTCTCCCCTACCACTGCGAAATTATGAAACAATTCTAGTATTTTTTTCAAAAGATGAAAGGAAATTTAGTAGAATGTGTTGTAATTTAACTGTTCGTCGAATTTCATTAACAAAACTTTGTGATTTACAAACATTGTTTGTAATTACGTTTACTAGAAATTTTTGTAAAATCACAAAACAAAGTTGTAATACAATGGAGTCGTTGAAAATTTAGTAATTTTCTTTGTGATATTCATATTTCGATTGTGAAATTATATTGTGAATTGTAATTTCACATACAACTATTATTTTTTAAATGTTATTTGTCATCAACTTTTAATGCTCGTAAACATATTCTGTAGACAAGCAATATTTGAGATTCTTTTTTTTCTCTTAGGATGAACAATATATTGATAAACAGATTACATGATAAACAGATAAAATTGCTAATTATTAGAAAATATTTTCAAACATTCTAAAGAAAGACTTATTTAATTCAAATGTCTAACATGTCTTTGGAAAACTTTTATAAAATGGTATTTATTGTATAAATAAAATGTGTATTGTCATTTTACAAGACATATTGCACTTAATAAGTTCGTATTTTGCACATTAAATATTTTAGTTTAACAAACCATTTTCAGTTATGCTAATTTGTAAAATTACAATGTTCGTCATTTAAATAATTAATATTTACGTTTTTGCATTTTCCACTACAGAAACAGTAAAAAATTATATGTACTGTAGTACTCGTACTACCTACTAATCATTGTGAATAAAAAAATGATTTCTAACAGACTTTTTATTTCAATAATTCCTGTTGATCCCGAGATTCCCAAGGGGTGCAAGTGCACCCCCTGGTACCCCCCTGCCGGCGCCCATGCCTTACACACACTTATAATTTTGTACATACAAATAATACATATACCAATGTTGCACTTATATTACGATATAAAAAAAAATTACAGTAATTTTATAGATAATAATTTCGGTACCATTAAACTTGCAAATATATATTTAAATATAACATCTAAAACTGCAAATCGTGAGATTAAAATAGAATTCAAAAGTATTAATTAATTTAAAAATTATAATGAGACTACAATTTCTAGTTTTCATTAATTATAATTAATAATGGAAACTTTTATTTTTAATTATTATATTTTACTTTAAAATTAATTACTTATTTGGTTCACATGGAAATTCCAGTTTAGTAATACAGCTGTTAAGAAAAGATATAATTTTGTGATATATATTCTAATAACATTTAATCTGTTTTAAACTATAATAAGTACCTAGTCGTTTATATTGCAATGTATTTATGCACACGTCGTATGTATGTTAAAAATTTTAATTTTTGTTTGGGTGACGCCCGATTTAGTTGAAGTCCGGCATACATATTATGTATTTTCGAAGTAATGCAATATTATGGTAGCACTGATCTAGTGATGGAGACAAGCTATTGTCATATGAACTTCTACCCTGCTTGAAGTAATTGAATATTCTTTTCTACTTTTATTTTAAATAAAAAGTACAATACTATACATAACTATACATATAATAAAATGGTAGGAAAGTCAAAACTGTACATTGAATATTTTTTTTAAAGAATACTTGGGGTGTGATCTACAATCGATACCGAAGCCAAAAATATAGTTTTTAGAATTTTTGTCTGTTTGTCTGTTTGTCTGTTTGTATGTCCGGGATAAACTCAAAAAGTACTGCATGGATTTACATCAAATGTAGCACGAATATTATTAAGGGGTCGGGTCAACATATAGGCTACATATTATCACGCTATCACCTACGGGGAACGAGCAGTGAACCTTTATTTCTTCAACGCATTCTGTAACAACGTGTATTCTAATACCGTTCACGCAGACGACGTCGCGGGCAGCAGCTAGTTTACGGTATAGTATTTAAATATAAGTATTTACAGATAATTATGCTTTAAATGTCTACGGGAATGGTGCCAAGGATGGTGGAAGAGTTTTCCCGGTTAACCGCAGTTCTGAACCAATCGTCCTAGCTAATTTTTATTATGAGTTGTCCTAACAAATATTTAATTTAATTTAGAATTATTTTTTTGTTTAATTATATTATAAGTAGAAATAGGGAATAGAAATAGATTAGTGTTTAGTAGTATTACAATTGTAGCGCCATAAATTTTAAGAACGACAATAAGCTTGTATGGTATACATAGCTTATTAAAAAACAAAAAAAAAAGATAGAACATTAAAATAAAAATGAACAAAAAAAAAACAAAATAAATAAATAAAAAATATATATACATAAATGTATTACATCGTTGTCATTCAAAATTAATTTCCTCAAATAATCATAAAAAATCAATAATAAAAAAAAATTTAAAAATTCTATTGTTATAATTATGTATAGCCTTCACACGAGGTAAATGAACTGCATAGCCGCTTAGTAACTGTAATAAGGTTTGATAACTCAATTATTCAAATACCCGCATACAACTATATGTATTATGCAAATGTAGGTATAAAAAAAATTAAAATTGATAAATAGTGTTATTGAAAATCATATGGAATGTTTACTGGAAATTCATTCAGTCATTTATTAAAAAAATAGTGTATACACAGGTATACAGTATATACAGTAACACTACTTCATCAGCCTTTTTTTTTTAAGAAATAAGGATTTTTAGGCATTTTTAGCAAAAGTCAAAACGCCAGATAAACATTATCTACAAGAAATAAAATCCAATCGACTACAAAATAAATAAAAGAGATACTGTTCTCTTATATTTACGCGAATTTTACTCATTTAATTAAAAGTCTAAATCGGATTTTATCGCGTTTATTTGTTTTAAAAACTTTACAGTTTAACGATTTTTAATTAAATTAAATTATTTCCCGACATTTCGGACCCTTTACAGCGTCCATGATCTCGGGGGACTGAGATGGTGGGTGTCCGAATAATGAATTAATTGTTACATACCCCGCTTTTTATACAATTATAAATTATTACTTTTAACCGTTCCTATTCACACAGAATGAACTTGTTGTGTCTGGAAGTCGTGCTGTGCTCTTATTTTCTTTGGGTTCAATTAATTTCAGAACTGGCTCCCAAGCTGGTGGTACGTTCCAACCATCCTCTCTATTGAAATTAATTTTTCTCTATAGAATCTCTATAGAATTTAATTTAATTAAAAATCGTTAAACTGTAAAGTTTTTAAAACAAATAAACGCGATAAAATCCGATTTAGACTTTTATTTAAATAAATAAAAGAGATATTAAAAAGTTTAAAAAAATAATTAATAATGATTATTTTTTTTAACTTTGTGCCGTTAAGTGACGAATAACGTGAAGCGTGCATACTGCATAGAGGTCTGCGATGTGAATACAATAAAATGTTGGGACCAACTTCAAATATTTTTGTATTTAATTTCAGTTTAATTATTTTTCGCTTTTTAACACTTCGGTTTTTTTTTTAATCGGTTCAAATTTTATTCTAATTTTTTTTTTTTTTTATTTGATTGATTCAGCCTGTTGATGTTAATGTATTTAAAAGTTTGAGTATCATGATCATAAGATTTTTTCATATTTAACAATTAAAAAAAAAATCATCATTGATTAATTCCGAATTTTACTATAAAAATAAAAACAATTTCGATAAAACAGGTTTTTTTTTATTATTTCGAATAACGTTTGAGTTAAGGAGCTAAAAATTGAGGTGAATTATTTTCATTTGACACCAAATCGACCCCCTAAGTATAAGTCAAGAAAGCCAAAGGGGCCAGAATTCCCATATTAATCAGGCTACGCCCTTTCAGCGTAATGTGAGGCCAAGATACAGTCAGACAGACAAAAATAAAAAATAAATTGTAAGGGCTTCAGTATTGATTTTATAATCAGTAGTACGCTCCAAAAAATTTCAAAATATCTACAATCTATAGAATTGGTCCTGTTACAATGTTATTACAATTATAGAAAATATTATATTAATTATCTACATTATGAAGTCACGGTAATAGTATAATTTATAAACATTTTGAATGTAATCATTAACGTTATCCATTTAGATAAGATTTAGCATTTCTTACTACATTTCCCAGTATTATGCACGTACAGGCGAATTGTGTACGTGCGTAAAAAATGTCTATACTTATAGGTACGTAGATAAATACAAATAAAATATAGGCTTCGACCACAATAACCAGTAAGCTACTATTCTAAAGGCACTATTCTAAGGGCACAATTTATTGAAATAAAAAAATCTTTACTTTTATTATATTCGCAAACATATTATTACGTTACATGCGGCGCTTAGGTAGATTAAAAACGGAAGCGCCCCGCGCGATTACGATGTTACAACTGATTGTGACATCCTTAAGGCTGCGGGATGACCTGTCCTAAAAGCCTTAGCGTAGATCTTTAATATTGCAAAGTACCACGCTGGAAGCGTGGTCCAGAAGTGTGTTCACCACTGTGTGTTTGTGTTGTTCTTCAAGAAAAGTGATAAATCTTTCTTGACAAATCTCACACCGATCACACTTCTAAGTTATGTCTATAAACTGTTTTCAACGATGGTTAGAAAACAGAAATCATTTCGCCGGAAGGCTGAGTTTAGAAATGGCTCCAGCAATATAAATGACATCCACGTTGTTCGGTAGATTATACAAAAGACCGAAGAATAAAATCAGTCACTGTGTATGGCATTTGTGGACTAAGAGAAATATTTTGACTCTATTGAGACCTAGGTTATCCTGAGGGGTATACATAACAGGGACGATGACTGTTCAAATTTAGACCAACGAACAAGATTTATTCACCTTCGTCACGGGCTAAGACAGGGGGTGTAATATCCCCGAAACTGTTTACTAACACGATGGAGGATATTTTTAAGACCTTGGACCGTTGACGAGATATCCATGTCAATGGCGAATAGATATATTATTCATTGACACAGACCTTCATTGCACCGACGATATCGTCATCTTTACAGAGACGTTGGAGTAGTTAGGCTGAATGTTGAACGACCTAAATGAGTCATCCCAACTGATCAATCTCGGTAAGAATTTGGACAAAACGAAAGTTATGTTCAATAAACAAGTCATGACAAGACCGATATCTGTCGATGGTAGCATACTTCCGGATTGTCTATCTATGCCATACATTCGAACAAGTTAAGTTAGTCCGAAACAACTTCGAAGAGGAAGTCGATAGGAGGATTCAGTTTGGCTTGGCGGAATTTGGTAGAATTTGACGAGGCTTCAATTAGAAGATTCCGCATTGCTTAAAGACTAAATTCTTCGAGCAATACTATTTGTGATGAAATATGGCGCTGATACGGGGACACTCGTATCGACTCGCGTATCGGCAAACGCAATGTGGGGCATCCTCTGGCCCTCTGGACGGACGATCTAGGCAAGATCACCCGCGGAGGCTGGATGAGAATTGCGGACAACCGAAATATTTAGCGCGAAATTAAGAAAGCTGAATCAATGTCTGTCACAGTTCTAGGTAGACATTTGATCAAAGAATATTTATTGCTATGGTCGGTGTTACGACAGTGAAATTAAAAGAAAGTAAAACATTTAATCGAGTCACCAGATAAGGTTTTAATAAGTGTTTAAGTTTTTTTTCGTAGTTTATAGCTTGATCTTAACAAATATGTATATTTAGTACCTTAGATTACATTAAAAGACTGGCAGTATAGTCGCTTGATAATTTTTTAACGCACATGTTCCGAATTTATCAGCAGAATTTTCAAACATTATCTTTTAACAAGGTAATCTGCCAATCACAAATAATATGAGGAAATATCAGCCAAACAAATTGGGCCGTAAATATTTCATTACCAAATTAAATTTTATATCGAACAGTCTCTTTTACAAATCGCTAATACATATACTGACCTAGTTAGACCTTCGGATGAGGTCACCTGTTTCCGGACATACAAAGTGTTCAAAGAACGGAAAACCAGATTGTTGGGATGACCTCGTCTTGAGACAATGGCGATGGACCAAAACGTTACGAAATGTGAACGCGGCATTTGTTTTAACTATATATTACATGTTATTCAACCGTTACTAGTAAATACGAGTATATAAAATGAATCCCTATTTCCCTTTGTTACACCTTAACCTGAAAACAACGTTGCCGGCTTTTTTTTTTAAAGTTTTCTAATACTTAGTTGAGGGTTCTTACGAAATGAAAGATGAAGAAAATTACGCAGAAATTGGAAAATTTCAGAAAACTTAACAATTATTTAAACTTCACTCATTTGACAGTTCGCGCGTTTGTATGTTGTGTATCGTAAAGTACCTACAACTTACAGATATTGTAAAAAAAAAGATATATTATTTATTCAATTTAGAATTGAGTATTCATAGTTACGAGTAAGACAGAACAACGTTATACTACTTATTAAATATTTTTATTTATCTCCTTATATAAACCTGAAACAGTTTTGTATGTACGCAAAGTTAACGTTGGTAGTCGAAATCCCGATACTTCGAGCGTCAATGCCCTAATTATTGACGATTGAAGAGATTGTTAGCTAATATTTATGGAGGGTAGAGGTAAGGAGCACAATCTCATATGGCTATTTGACACATATATTGTCCATAATATATCGTTAAATAAAGGGGGCGCTGGTGTAGTGGAGTGTATGATCTGAACTTAACTGTTTTACGAGTAGATGACTTGAAGTTTGCTAAGTTGAACTAAGTATAATTTCAAGTATTCTCATAGACTAAAGTAGTTAATAAATGTGTTGTAATTGGCTAGCAAGGTACCTATATAAATTATCTAACCTAAAAACGGTCCTCTGGTACAGCAACGTCATCTTTATTTAAGGTTATTTCGGGGGCACTTTTCGTAACAGACGATTGTGCTCTGAAACCATAAACCTCTGTACTAATATTGGTAAATCAAAAAACGCTGGGGATCGCCGATAGCGGACGTGCCTTTCTGCGCAAAAATAGGCATACGTATTTAACATTATTTTTGGTCTACATTTTCTTAAATAGTTGGTCTCAAAAATAGCTGGCAAGTTTTTTTTTTAATATTGTATGAATCTTTAGCTAGAGTTACTAATTCCACGCACACTTAATGTTAAAGCCACTCATACCCGGGACGTTCCAGTTCAATACCATATGCACTCAATTACATAGCTAGATTTTATCCCAATAACAGTGAAACTAAATTCGTCTTACATTCCATATATATAATGTTATATGAATTACGCAATATCTGCATAAATATGCAAATCAGAGATACTTATGTAAATCGATTTATCATTGTAAATATTGCATTGTGACATGACATAAAAGCGAATTATAATATGTAAATCTAAGTATTAAGGCGTCGCAAAGATATTAAAAAATATTTTTTAAAAATTATTCGTAAATCTTTTTAATTTAAAAGAAACAAATATTATGAAACAGTCTGCACGTTTTTGTATAGTTGTGCAAAAACGTGTAATATAAACTGATTATATTCATATTAAAATATAAATAAGAATCAAAGTCAAAAACAGAATTTTTTAGAATAAATAATTTGTGTACATACGAGTTAGGTCCGATTTCACCATTTGTATTCGAAACTAAGTTTAAGAAAACTACGATTTGCCTAATCGAGTTTATAGTTCGATTCTAATCTTGGTTTTCGTTAAACAGATTTCACAAGCTACAATTCGATCGCGTTCACGAAAACAAAGGTTAGTGACTTAAACGTAAACATCGCCATTAAATCTAAGCGCAGATGTCATGTTATCAACGTGTTTTGTCTTGTGTTTTATGATAATATTACCAAGGAATTTATATCATAACTGGTACGCTCACTTAATAAAATTGTATATTCAAATATGCACCTTGAAATAACAGCCATAAATTTGACATTTGTATCTAACATGTAAAGTGGAAAAATCGTTCCGAGCACTTCAATAAGTACAATTATTTTGTCTCTTTCTTACGAGTTGACTTGAATCCATGATGAAAAGAGATGCGATCCCTCTCTTAGGAACGTTTTTTGAGTGCACGTGCGCATTTCAGAAGGCTGTTGCTATTCATACGACATTCGTACGAATAAGAAAATTAAATATTCGTACAACTATTTAACAAAATAAAAATATATATATATATATATATATATATACAAGAATCATAGGAATAAAAAATAATTATTAAATAAAGTCAAAAATAAACAAATGAATTAATATTTTATTTAAAAAAAATCCTGACAACCTATCAAAAAAAACCTAACAACCTAACAATAAAAATAAGGATTAAAAGAATCAGTATTTTTTAATTAATGTAAAAAAAGATCGTATGAATAAAAAATCTATCTTTCGATAATCGTATGAATAGACATAGACAGATAGATAGATATAGACACTTCCTAAAAGGAAAAACGGTTCCGACCTTCACCACTATTGAAAAAGAGACTGTCCTTGAATTAATAAACGTGGTGTGATTGTTGGTTAATATAAAAAAAAAAAAATTATTAATACGAGTATTTGTTTTTAGGATAGAAGCTCCAAAAAAAATGCCTTTACAGAGCTAAACGCCAAAAATTGGCCGTTCAGAATTTAAACTCAGTTATTCTCTAACTACGATTAGTTTATGTTGGTGAAATGCAATTTGCAGCTCTAAACTCCGTTAAACGCGTAAACCGAGTTTAGACCGAACTAATTGCATTTATTTTCAACGGTGAAATCGGCCCTAAGTATTTGTGTTGCGAGGTTTATATTCAGAAGACAAAAAACGCCTTATAATACTTAATTTTAAGCGACTTTATCCATTGGCTTATCTCAACGACAAAAAAGATAACGCTAAAGCATTACAAAACATCAAATCGTACTTATACTAATAAAGCCATAGCTTTTGGTAACATTATGATGTATCATGTCACGTCCCTATGCGTCGCGTCTCGTCAATGCTTAAATGCGTAAATAGGATTATACAAATAATAATAAAACTCTTTATTGTATACTGTAGATAAATAAAACAGGAAATACTACAAATAAAGAAAGATGTACAAAGGCGGTATTATCGCTAGAAGAGCGATCTCTTCCAGAAACATGACATAGTAAAAACGGTAAGGGAATGTACTAAGATAATAATAATGGGTTCCGAGAATTTTACTTCACAGTAAAAAATATTAATAATATTAATGTTATATAAAAACTGCAATAAACATGTACGTACATATAATATAATAAATTTATACACAAACATGCATTAACACATGCATATAAATTTTAAATATAAAATGGGCAAATATGTAAATAAATTGATTTACAAAATACTCATACATAATTATATAATACATAAACACACTATACACAGGTATTTTTTAAGCAAAAGGAAGATAAAGATTGTTTTATAGTAAGAGGACGAATGTTCCAAAGTCGAAATGCCTTAGAATGGGAGTTACAGTAAAAGGAAGTAGTGTGAGAAAGACTTTTGAGAATTAAACTTGAATCAGACCTAAAAAACCGTTCATGAATACCACAAAGAAATTCGAAGCTTTCTTAAATAAACACCCAATATAAATAATTTTATTGATTCCATGCTGACGAAAAATATAATTATGTGTACTGTAAAATGCTCTATGCTGTCGCGTTTATTCAAGTGACGTCAAGTTTTGTTAACGATATATAATATCGTATCAAGTCACTTCGACATGCATCCTGTCACCTCCGCGATTAAATTCGCAAAAATGACTGCACGAATGCAACCTCAAGAGTATAAATATTTTATTATTTTTTATCGACAAAAAACACAATTTAAGATTCATACTAGTATTTTTTGTATTTTCTGTAAACAATAATAAAGACAGGAATAAAACAAAAACGAATTACCACAATCAATCCTCCGAAATCATTATCTCGTAAATAACAATGAATTAAATTCGACTGCCAATTAGGATATTCATAACAGAATAATATACAATTAAATTATATTACAAACCCAAGATGTTTGTCTGTTTCCTCAAATGCACTAATCTCAAGAGCTACCGTTCTGATAACAAAAATACTTTTTGTGCAAAATAAGATATAAATGAGTATTCTATACTTTAAATCATACACTACGACTCTAAACTAAAAATCCTATATACGAATCCACTAATATAAAATTTTAAAAGGGGGAAACTTGGAAGAAAACGTGAAGACTTGTCTTCACCTTAAATATAAGATATTGATTCAAAAGATTATCGAAACGATTTTTTTTTTTTGTTAACACGTTTAAACTGTTAAAACATACAAACAATAACAGAACAATTAACAATTAATAAACCTTGAAACATAAAACAACTTTTAAAATTTCACCCGTGGCCAGTTCTATCTTTTTATTATATATATATATATATATATATATATATATATATTTATGACGTTTATCTGTTTTCACAATGGATAGTATTTATATATATATGTTTAACATACACACACAGTCATCTGTTCCTAAGGTAGGCAACTTAATGCCTGTGATTTAGGTAACAGTTGATTGATATACATTTTTTAAAATTAATATACATATAAATAATACACATATAAATAAATACATATTACACCAAGACGGGAATCGAACCCACAAACCTGGAGCAGAAAACAGGGCTCTGGGCAACTGCGCCACGCATGGGCGCCGGCAGGGGGGTGCCAGGGGGTGCACTTGCACCCCCTGGCACCCCTTGGGAATCTCGGGATCAACAGGAATTATTGAAATAAAAAGCCGTCTGTTGGAAATCATTTTTAACTATAAAATTAATTCATAATGAATAGTCAGAAATTTGTAAATGTCTCAAGCATTCCGACTAAAATTTCATCTTTTTATTAACAATCATATACGGCAAAGAGAAAGATTGTAAGAAAACTAAAATCTGCACCACCTGGAAATTATTTCTGCCGGCGCCCATGGCGCCACGGGCCAGTCAATGTATGACGTATTAAAGCCTATAGATTTTAAAGATATGAATGGTATAAAAGAAAATAAGTAAAAGTATTAAATAAATTT
Organism: Euphydryas editha; assembly: GCA_036937285.1. Lineage (NCBI taxonomy): Eukaryota > Metazoa > Arthropoda > Insecta > Lepidoptera > Nymphalidae > Euphydryas > Euphydryas editha. Next base: position 4,138,126 of record JAUPFZ010000025.1, read on the forward strand.
TAAGCGAACCAATAAATGAGGACTTTGAACCGGTATCTTAAGGCCAGTAACACTAGCGACTATCCTTCCCCAAATCCAAAGACTACATTGACCAGTTACCATCAAGTGGACAGTCCGCTCTTTTGACCTTTTCTAATAGAAAATAATATTTTGTAACAAGTGTTATTATGCACAATCAGACTGCATCTTTATTATATTAAATAGCTAAGGGTTTTAATTTGGATAAAGTTATAAACATCTTGATCACTTCGTTTATTTGTAACGTTTTAATGTTATATGCAGCTTGTACTTTTAATTAATGTTCGTGAAGAATCAAAATCGACTAATGAAAGAATATTATTTATTCCTGAGATTTGGATTACAAGGTTTTTTTCTTATCTTGATTTTTTCCTGTTCTCTTGAAATTCCATTATTTTTTTTCGATTAGGTCTGCATTTTGCATTTCGTGTAACAGTAATACGGTTACTCGGAGAGCACGTAAATCAATTTGTTCTGCTTTTTATCATGAACGCCTGATAACGATCGTTACTCTTGGTAGGGAAATAACCAAATGCGGATTAGGTTCCAATCCTTCTATTTTAGGAGAGGCGGACTTTGTACAGCAGAGCAATATTAACATGATTTTTAAATTCAGTCATCTTTCTGCTATAGTTATGTGAATTAACTGGTTTTATATGTAGTGATTGTCATTTAACCATTGCAACCCATAAGATCAAACCAATAACCTTTTAGACAATGATAATTTTCTCATCAAAAATAATGATCTACGAGTATGACAACAATATATATTTACATGTTCTTCAAGGCACAGCGAGGATACCCAAAAAAAAAACACTATAAATAATTATTGGTACAAACAAAAAAATCAAATCCGAGGAATCGATCGCGCGACGGTCAGTGGTGACCGAGCATTTATCGCTACTACATGAACGAAAAACCAATATTAGAAAAGTATATAATCATTTGTAATGTATTAAGTTCTATTGCTTAATTAATTAAAAAACATACAAATTGATAACAGAATATTATAGTTATACTTTTTGTCTGTAACATTAATAAATTTTAAATAAAAAAATTATATAATGGTTTTATTGATTTATTTCTAAGTCCAAACGTGATGTATATTTAATAAATAAAAATAAACCAATCACCATCAGTATTAATAATTATACTATACTAAGATTATAGAAAAAAAAAGTATTGAAATTGATGATAGGATATAAATCAATTTATAAAATAACTATGACCGACCCTATTTAAGTATCATTAAACGTTCAACGGTACTTTTCCACTCTTTTATTTTATAAGTTTTGACGTTTAAATAATCAAGTCACCTAAAAAAAATATTTGAAAATTTGAGATTAACCAGTTGAATCAAACAAACATACTTTCAATTAACTTTATAATGTCATTAGAATACGTCTCTCATGGTTTCACCTGCATTGACATCTATAGCATCTATTCTACCTCTAATTTAGTATTTGTTCTGAACTAGATACGTAACTTTTCATTAATAAAATTATTATTCAAATTGGTTCAATAGTTTTAGATTTATCAATTACAAACAAACAAACAAATGTTTAGTTTTTATAATATCGAGGCGGTTCAAATCGAATTTATATAATCACGAATATATTAATAGCATCCCATAAATACGAGTATTTTTTAATAAACACGTATAGTTCACTCGCAACCATAAATGTTACTTAACAAGCCTAATGATATTCGTTGTGCACGTGAGAAATCCCATTGAAATTGATAGAATCGCCTTATACTACATCAGTGTTGCGTTAAACGCTGAGCGATCCAGACGCTTAGGATGTGGAAATTCGTGTTGTTCGTAGGCATTGTTACATCTGCACCCAATGACAACACTGCCGGTTTAAATTTTAATCAAATCAACCAGTTCACATTGAAACTATTAAACAATGTTTACACGTATCAACAGGATTTCGGAGAGAATAACGTCGCGATATCTCCGTTATCAGTTTGGAGTATATTCTCCCTGTTGGCAGAGGGATCTGCTGGGGAGACGTTCGTAGAATTGATGAGAGAGCTACGATTACCGAACGACTTAAGGGAAACGCAAAATCTTCATTCAGCTGTTGTAAAATTATTGAAGAATAAAGGTCAAGATGTGACACTAAATACTCAAACGGCGATGTTCTCTGATCGAAGTCTCAAGGTTCATCCTGAATTCTGTGAATCAGCACTCTATTATAGCACTGATGTCTACTCCGTTGATACGACTAATACGACTAAACTGGCGAACGATATCAATTATTATATATGCTTAGCCACAGAAGGTAGAATACGTGAAGCGGTAAAACCAGAACTTCTTGAAGATTTAAGACTTATCTTAGTCGATGCTCTGTATTTCAAGGCGACTTGGACGCATCCCTTTGATCCCACGCAAACGAAGGAGGAAGCCTTCTACAATTCACAGGGTAAAAAAATCGGATCAGTGAATATGATGTACCACAAGGCGCATCACAATTACGGTGAATCAAATTTAATTAGTGCTCAAATTTTAGAAATGACATATGGTAAATTTGAGCAGTTTTCTATGTTGTTTCTTTTACCTTTCGATGGGTTTACGGTGAAAAATATGTTGAACGAATTAGCAACACAACCTTTGGACTGGATGATGGAGTACAAAATGTCTGAAAATCCACCCGAAATAGACTGTTACATCCCACGCTTCAAGATATCATCAAGGACAGATTTAATTCGTCCATTACAATACAGTGGGATACAAAGAATATTTGATACGGAGAAAGCAGAATTACCAGGCGTATCTGATAGTCCATTATTTGTATCGAAGGTCGTTCAAAACGTTGATATCGAAGTCACAGAAGAAGGTACGGTAGCCGCAGCTTCGACAGTTGTGGGCTTAGAAGATAGGATTTTAGGGCTACGCTTTGAAGCGAACAAGGAGTTTGCATTTTTAGTCGTTGATCGATCGACAGACCTGATCTTACTAGCCGGTGTATACGCAGAACCAAGCGTTGAATAAAATTTAGCTGATAAATAAGAAATTATATTTTAAGACTATATTTATTTAAGTGTGTGAGTCAGAGTTACCAAAACAACATATTTTGAGAGACAATGTAAAATATACAAATAAAAAATAATAATTAATAATTGTAAGCTACATTATTTCTTACGATATAATAAAATAATTCATGAGATACTGTTATTTAAAATAATAAAATATTGTAAATGAATATTTTGTAACTACTTTATTTCCATTACCATAACTGATATAATAAAATAAAAAACATCAAAAATAAAACCAGTATATGATATTATATTAATTTGTTATAAATTTTTAAATAATAATAAATATATCTATTTATAAATATGATTCTAAGGAAAAGCTAAATAATTATTCTTGAAAATATCGAAAGTGAATCACATTAAACAAATTTAATTACAAATTTAAAATAATAATTTATTATTTACAATAAATTATCCGCTTGAACGAAATAACATAATACATTTATTAACAGCATAATTAAGATATGAGCGTTTTTTTTAAATATAAAAAAATCGATATTTATTTGAGAATCAATTTACATAAAGGAATTCACTATATTCATACTAATATTATAAATACGAAAGTAAATATGTCTATCCATTTGTCTATTAATCGGTTTGTTAGCCTTTCCCGGCTAATCTGTATCAGCCTGTAAACCACCCACTGCTGAGCGAAGGTCTCTTCTCCATGTAGAAGAAGGGTTGGAGCTTAATCCACCACGCTGCTCCACTGGGGGTTGGCGGATAATTTCCCTTGGTAACATGTGTAACGATCGTTATCAGGTGTTTATGATAACAACCGGTACCGACGTTTTACATGCTCTCCGAGGCACGGTGGGGAGACCCACAAGGACATACACCCAGACCGGAAACACATATTTGCACAAATACAAATATCTACCCCGAGTGGAATCGAACCCGCAACCGCCCCGGCGCGCGGCGTTGAGGTAACTACTCGCACCACTACACCAGAACGGTCGTCTCCCGGCCAAAACGCTGAACCGATTGTTATTAAATTTAAGGAACCATTAGGTCTATAACCACAGGTATACAAAACGACATAGTACGGTTACGAATGGAAATGAAGTCCCAAGTGACCACTAGTATACCTACACAAAATTAAATTTTTTATTTCGATCTCGATTTTCTCTTTTGATAAAAAAAAAAAGCTATGAAACACAAATCACTCACGCTTTATTATTTAATTTTTAATATTAATCTCTATAATGTTTACCTTTTTTTTTTTCATTATTTATTATTAGACCGACCGCATAAGACTGGACAAGCTGGGTCATAAGTACATGGATTTTTTGAAAGTAATTCGTAAGTGTTCCGTTATTAGTAGTTAAGTTGTTGTTATTAGCAGGAATTCCCTATTCATCCGTTCGTTTGTCGTTTACTCTGTCCTTTCTGACTGGCTCAATAGCACTCGGAACCAGAATTTTCAAAAATTTTGCTAGATATCCCTGACACTTCGCCTCCGTGGATTTAATATTAAAAAGATTGCAAATAGAAAACGGTGAAAACATTTTTTAGGATTCCGTACCTAAAGAGTAGGTACTGATGGAGCTCTTAAGTACGGAGTCCATTCGATTGATGTAATCTGTAAGGCCTCGTTCCCACTACGCCGGACGTCGGAATGGTGAAACTGCCGAAAGGCTAGTGGCCATACATTTTATACGAAGCTGTTCACATTCATCCGGTTCCGGCGAAAACACCTTTCCGGTGGTAGGAATGCGCTGTGCCGCGCTTCCGGCTGCATGGGTACCACCATCTTGCTTGTTTCTCCCGTGAAACAGCTTTGCTGTGGTTTCGGAGAGAAGGCCAAAACAGACAGTGTAAATTACTGGCATCGAGATTTTAAAACATTATGTCTCTGGATAGGCAACACATAAATGCTGTTGTTGCCTGGGCTAGTTCCAGGTAAACTAGTTTATGTTCATAGGCGACGTAAATCACTCACCGCAGGTTGGTTAACGATGAAGTCTAATTGCCAAATATATCTGCAAGATAAGTAATTTTTACTATATTATTTTCAGTCTAAAACCTAATATTATTCATTAAATAAGGCTATACCAGAATAAATAAGTTGACAACATCATAATTATGTTTTGTCGTAATTATAAAACTGAATAAATCTCAAAATCTCAACTATCTAAATAATTTATTGAAAAAAAAAACCAATCAATGGTGTATTCCATGCTAACGTAAGTCATTAGGTTAAGGACAGACACGCGACATTTTAAGCGCAGTTTAAATTCGTGTAACGAAAACCTCAATACAACATACCTAATGTTTGATTATATAATTCTACAGAATGTACCTTTATTGATATCTAAGTTTCGTTTTCGTAAGTTTTGTGTGAGCAGTTTTAGTTATAAGAAAAATTATATATAAAAATATTTTGTATTCATTTAGATACGGCAAATACGAGACCTAAAAATACATAGAAACTTTATATTCTACATATACTTTTCAAGCTAAATTATTGTCAACATAATCAAAGCAACATAACATTGACCTTTCTTGTGATAACCTAAAACCATTCAATTACTCACATTCACAATCTAGACAGGGAGCCCTCTGCTGTCTGATGACCTTTATTTTATAGACCAATTGCATTCTAACTTTTATATTTGATCCGAGGTTGTCCAATAGATAGCATATGCAGATCCTTATCGAAAGGTTGATTTCGAATCTACGCTTAAGACAATGGACTATAGCCAAAAAAAACATTTCGTGCTCGGATGTCAAGAACAACGTCGTTAGTATAGTTTGCTTTTTTCTTCAATTAGGCGTAATAATTATGAACAAGTAGATAATGTAAGAAACATATGTCAAATATAACGTTCTTAAAATTTATCTATTATAAGAGACTCGAGGACTCGATTTTTTTTAAATTAAAATTAATTTCATGTTTAAGCTCCAAAAAGGTCACAAGAAAAGCCACTTTAATTTGCCACAAATATCGGTAAGTAGGAGAATATAAAATGTATGTTACAATATACATATAGTTGCATAACGACCAAGGAAGACCATTTTTTTATATTCAATTATTTATTTATTTCCAATTTATATAAATTTACGTAATTATAAGATTAAAAAAAAAAACGGTTATGAGAAACTATAAGATTTTAATTGAGTTTTTTACAACCATTGTCTTGTATATTCGGTCTGGTATGACATCATCGTAATGCTCCGACCAGACAAGATATAAAATTAAATTGCCACCAAAACATCTACAATTAGAAATTTCTAGATATTTTATAGTTGTATGAGAGATTAAAACAAATCGCCTTGGCTTAGTACAATAACGCCTTAAAAAAACAACTTTTACGATTTTATAGTGAAAAAAGCATTAATTTAGACTAAATTACTATCTACTAATTAAACTATTACTCATGGGCCCAAAAAGATTCGATAATTTCTTGAAACAACAAACAACGCGATATACAGTACACAAGTACGGAGTTTCTTACGTTTTCAGTTTATTCATATTCTTATTTTATTTTACCAAATCCAGATAGTTGTGTATACAGATATGAAATGCAAAATCTATAAATATTTTTAGTCATTAATATAACTTGACTTTCTTTCTGGTGTAGTGTTTCGAGTAGTCGCCTTAATTCCGACAGTCGCGGCTTCAATTCCCACTGGGGCAAATATTTGTATTTGTACAAATATCTGTTTCTGGTCTGACTTTCTGGTAGAGAGCACATAAAGCTGTTGTTCCCGTTTGTCACCACGGACTCCTGATAACGACCATCACACATAGTAGTTAAATTATCCACCAACCCGTACTGGAGCAGCGTGGTGGATTAAGCTCTAACCCTTCTCCTATATGGAAAAGAGGCCTTTACCCAGCAGTGGGACATTTTTCAGGCTAATACTGCTGATAATATAACTTAATACTCGTATAAATTACATATTAAAAGAAGCTACTAATTTAGTTAGCTACTAATTTATTATAAGATCGGTTGTAATGTGTTTGTCGCAAAACTAATAACATTTTCTACGTTGTTTTTAATGATTAACATTAAACAATAGTTAAATAGATTGTTGTTAACTAATGAACCTTAAAAGTTTATTTTGTCTTCATTGCTCAACCAAGGCAAAAATATATAAAAAGAATTATGTACATGGTTTTATGTGAAGTTATCAGGTTTTTAAAATAATTAAAACATAAACCTCCTTGGGAGCCTTTTCGTGATTCTGACATATGTCAAAAAATCATTCCATATAGAAACAAAGAAAATACGAGCCCCATTTGAAATATTTGTATTGATAGCCTTGGAAACATGTGTAATTTTCGTCATCGTTATTATCACGTTCGTAATCTCGCATCGCATCACAGCAATCGCAACAATACCTTCAATGGGTATTGAATAATTGAGTGAAAATTAAATCTGTCAATGGTTGTGCAAATAAACAACTAATTGATTACTCAAGAACACTTGTCTTGACATTTCAGAAATACGCAATAAATATGATCAGCTCTTGATCAACATTCAAATTACCTATACAAATATTTATCGCGATAAATGAATTAACAATAATAATTATTATATAATAAAAACCATTCTGGTATAGTGGTGCAGGTAAGTAGTATAAATCTGGTTATTTTAGTATTTTCTTAAGGTATGTGATTCTTATTATGATGGAATTATTATTTTATTATTAATTAATCTCTCTGATATCAGACGAATAGAACACACTATGTCATTCATCGAAGCATTATTATCAAATATTTTACAAGAAATTATTAATTTAATTTTGATTCGGTTAATTTATTAATTTTTTTTTTTTTGTGTTTTAATTATTTCGTCCAGTCTTGCCGCAGCATAATTCATACTAATCGTGACCGTGACATTGGTGATTTTAAGAAAATATGAAAAGATTTTTTTATACATACGTATTTCATATAAAGCGAATGATTCTCACGGATTATTATATACTTCCTTGAATATAATGCAATTTTGTACCGTAGCCATTATATATCAAGGTCAAAAGAAACACGCGACAACTGACAAACGAACAAAAAAATTTTTTTTTAAATCTACAAATTGCTATTTAAGTAATCGTATAAGTAATTATAAGTAAAATTAATGGCGGTTGATAGTGGGTTTACAGGCATAAAATAACATATCTTTATACATGTTATATTATTTTAGTTTAAAAAAATTAATTAGAGTCGAAAATTACTTTACCTATAGGTATTAGTAATTTTTAATTACTTATGATACAACTACTTTTTTTTTTTTTGGTCGAATATTACTCGTTAATTGGTGGAGCTCTTGAAGTATTGTTTTTGATTTTAACCTCTTTATACTCGTATATGATACTAATTGAGAATTTTTTGAAATATCCAAAACAACCGCTTCTCAGCTGCCAGCTGCCAAATCAACTTAACCTCAACTCAAAATCTCATAGCAGAACGACTATCAATTAAACCTACAGTCCTCTGATAACGCTAGGCATATAGGCAAATCGACAGACGGATTCGGAAATCTTTGAGACACGATATCGTTGTCTTGAGTACAAACCATATTAAATATAGGTACAATAGAGCAGAATAAATGGTCCAAAATGATCTCAAGAGATTCGGCTGTTAGTCAAAGTCGGTTGTCGAAGCTGAAATCAGAGGTTGGAGGTACGACGCCGTCCAGAACCGAGATATTGAAAGAGGTCGAAAAGTTTCATGGAGAGTTATATGCCTCGGTCACTACAGCTTATAAAAATAAGGCACAAGGAGAAGAGGGTATTACGTCAGAGCTTCTAAAATCAGGTAGAACACCGATTGTGGCCTTGAGGGGCACATCACCCGCAATTGCACCGGGGCACTGCACTGCGCCGTTTGTGCTGCCGCCGGCAAACCGGCGTCGCATTTGATGGGGGGACGGGACTGCCGACCCCCCCCCCCCCCCCCCAAATCGAGAGGTAGAGCGGCCGCGAAGACCCCGGCCGCTCCCCAAAGTCCAATTCTCCAGGTCACGGAGGAGACTGTGGCGATGTCGTCATGACCTGCCGCAGTTTCCCCCGTTCCCTGGAGCAGCGGAGATAGAGCGCTCACGGTACCGGCTTTATGACCGAAGGCGGCCCGCGTAGGCGAGTCAACCGTCGGGGCGTCACGGTGGCATGCGCCAGCGATCCCGTGGCGTCCTTGTACGACGACGAGGGCACCGCTGTGTTTTAGTGGGTATTCTGACTTCGCAGTCAGCGAGTCCCACATACCCGTCGCCTGCGGGTGGCGGGATGCGTAAACGCATTTCACAGCATCAAAAAAAAAAAAGGTAGAACACCGATACTTAAAGTTCTTCAGAAGCTTTTAAATACATCGTTACGTCACTCGGAGCCTTCGATTTCCGACACTACAAGCATTGAATAGTATTTCTTAGTTTAAATTAAGTTGTTACAAATTTAAAAAAATAGCATTATAGAAATTTAAAAAAAAAGTACCGGAACACACAAATTACAGCTGGCTAAAGTCATAAAATATCCAATCGACGAAGAGAAAATATGTTTTTGCACCAGGATTGCTAAAATTAAGAGTAAACCTAAGACTGGCCTCGACCTAGGTCTAGTGAAATTCAACAGCCCACATATTCGTGACGAAATTTTAACAGCAACTACAATAGTAAGCTTAACAAAAACAACTCAGACGCTGATATTGAACAGCAGCTATCTATAATCCAGTCATTTTTGATTTTAGGCATTTTAAGCCCCAATCTGTGGAAAAAGTCGCTTTCTCATTGCTCTACTACAAAAACGGTTAATTTTACAGAAAAATGCAGAAAGCATTTTTTTGTAGATAATTTTATGACGAACAACTTTTATAATGACCTAGATTGACCTTTGAGCGCGAGATATTTGTAAAAAACTGATTTTCGTGACCTTTTGACCAGTATAACTTTTTTAGCCGGCACAATATCAATGTCGATTTTTCACATCTTCATTACAACGCTGTAATAAAGGTGTATACAAAAAATCAGCTCACTAGGAATTTTTCCGCAGGTAAAATCTAAAATGACTGGGTTAATAAAAGGAACCCATATATGTACGTGTTGTAGCATCTAGCGCCTGAAACAAAAATGTCGCTGCCATCGTTTGTTGCAAGAGTAAGAAAATAAACTATAAATTTATGTAGGTACTTATTCAAATACGCAGTTATGAACACTATTAATGATATAACTTTGCGCTTTAGTTGACTTATATTTTATTATAACATAAAGGCACTTTAAACTATGGTCTATCTATTTATTATCAAAATGTAAGAGGTGAGAAGTAGGAAGACGAAAACTGTTGGGTTATCGAATAGTGTGGTTTGTAATAAAGACTTTATTATATTGAATGAAACGTGTTTAACTAATAAGTCATGTATTCTATACATGTGTTATTAGTTATTTGATAGCAATATGTATGCTGTCTATAGATGCGAGGGGTCTTAATAACGGTTTCGAAACATATCAGATCTTATCGACTTCCGAGTTTCAAATCTGATTGTGAGGACTGTTAAAATAGTTTAATACATCGAATGAAACCAGTAACGCCATCTATTAAGGATATTGTACAAATACAATTCAATAACATTTATAATCCGTTTTTGATAACTCTCGGAGAGTTGACAACTCTCGGACAGGATATCTTTTTGGAAACAGAAAACTTCTGGACTCGACATTCTGTAGGCTGCCGCCTCATAGCAGGCACGACCTCGGTCCACTGGACCGGAAACAAGATTACCCGGTAGTGGTTTTACTATCGGAGAGGAGAAGCCGGGGCAGGTAGTCATAGCTTAGGAGCCCGTACCCAGCTAGGCCTAGGCCTGACAGGAAGAGCCATCCCATAATCCGTTATCTTGAACAAATGATTGTTGACTTTGTAACTGTAACTTGTATGTACTGTGTAAATCGTTGTATAAAGAATAAGGACATATAATAATATGGGTTGACTTAGAGATTGGCAACAAGGATGTAGGTAAGTTATAAGGGTACAACTACAAGGGATGTACTTTCGAAAAGTATATTGCGAGTCGCCAAAAATCCTTTTAAGGGGACTCTTAGATAGTCAAATGGAATATCCGTACCAAATTTAATGACGAAATTCGGTATCTACTTTTCGCTTTCTTATATAGAGCGTGTTAAGCAGCGTACTCAAAAAATTCAATATTTCGAAAAATATTGCAAGTCGCCAAAAATCCTTTTAAGGGGACTCTTAGATAGTCAAATAGAATGTCTGTGCCGAATTTCATGACGAAATTCGGTATCTACTTTTCAGAAGTTTATCCGAGCAAGGTATTGAGGAAAGTATTTATATACCTACATATGTGACGTTTACATCCTATATCCCGTACAAAAACACTTAAGCAGTTTATTAAAAATACTATATAACAGAGTATAATAGTATTTTGTTGGTACTTCGTTAGTGGTGGGGGATTTCAATTTAGGCATCATGTCATGGTCTATGAACACTGATATACCATACTGACTACACTGAGATACCATATACGAATAGTAAAATCTTACAGCATACTGTATAGGTATGCTATCTGAGTTTCGGGACTGTTCGGGAAGAAAAAAACGTCTGTGCGAAAAAGTGATGACATACAGATCTGAAATGTAATCTCTTACTATGTATGGTATTTTAAACAAGCTCCAAGTCGAACAGCAAGGAATCGAAAGTGCTATTCTTGGTATTTTTCTGCGGAATTTAATCAGAAATAATGAAATCCGCAGATAAACGAAGATTGCAAACATAGCCTAGCAGATTTTAGCCCAGTCGGATTATCTCAAAAAAAAGGGCAAAGATTTACAGTCATTATTTTTTATAAGTTCTATAGCATTAATGACGTTAATTTGTACTCTCTATTGTGTTGTTTAATTTACTAACGCCGAGTTGCACGAAACAAATTTTAAATTTAAGTGTTTATTAAACTAATTTAATCACAAGAATCGTGATTATCTGTTGCACGAAACCTACATCTGATTAAGTTAACAAAAAAAAAATAGTTTAATTAAAGACCTATCTAACGGATGATTAATTCCAACAGCTTTAAATTACTCATGAGATCAACTAATTTTAAGATTAATTGCAACTTAACTAACGGAAAGTTAGCGACGGTTTCGTGCAACTCGCCGTAAATTTGACATATATAATGAAGTATGATTTGTACTTCAGTACTGTACAGTACCTACTTAGTAAGTAAATAAATAAAATAAGCCAAAAAATATATGAAAAAATAAAAAAAAATGAAATAAAATAAAGTTAAGTTTATTATTTCAGTTTCAGTTAAGTTTCATATTTATAGATTAAATAAGTAAATTTGTGGTCAGTGCAAGGACTCGCGATATAGAGATCCCAAGCTTACTTTAAGTCTAGTTGTCTAAATAAGTACGCACTAATGATAATAATCATAATAATCTGAAAATGTTCATAAAAAAAGGCATGGGCAAATAAAGCCTGTGGATGTACAGTAAAAAAAAAGTATATTTAAACGAGTACATCTTGAAAAGTAGCGCGCCCTACCGGCAAAATATCTGTCTCCTAAATTGATGTCGTTCTTTCAATATTACGTTCGACTCCTTATAATCTATTAATACTCCGTGATTGCATATCTAGAATATTATAAGTTATTTGCGATTTGTAATCCACTGCGTACTTCTGACGTTAAGTTATAGATGGCGCTATCTAGAATCTGCTATAAAAAGTAAATTATTTAGATGTATCGAAGTTCCTTAGGGTACCAAGAAAAGAATATTATATTACTGTTTTCCAAAATCGAAATAAATCCTTAATGCTTAAAAAAATATGTAATTGAATAAATATTTTTTATACAATGCAAAACCTGACACACAAGTTATGTTAAATTCATCAATATACATCTAAAAACAATTATTTTTAAATAAAATTTTATTTACACAGTATAGTACATAATTATATCTTACAAATATATTATTTATATATCATGTGTGACCTATACCAAACTGAACAGTCCAACGCTAAATTTACTTCTCCTGCCTAGCTTGAAGAACAAAATACCTTATACAATATTCACAGAGCTAAACTGTAAATAAAGTATTAATTTCTTGTCAATAGATGTGTTAATTTTAAACTTTTGTTCTCATATTTCATATTAACAACAGGATAATTTATTTTAAATTATATTAATCACAATATAATAGTTATCTTAATAATAATAAGAAATAATTATGAAACCGCATAACAATAAGGAAAATAACAAAATATGTTTTATAAATATAAAATAATAATATGATAATAATAAATAAAACGTTATTAAACGTGACGATAAACACGTTTATTCACGAAGCATACGAAATATACAAATATTTTGTTAAGAAAATGCATGTGAAAAGGTCGTAGACTAAATTTTTTTTTCTGTACGCACCTTTACAAAGACTGCCAACAATATAAAATTTATATTAAAGTAAAGTAAGTGCTTAGCACTGAAGAACTTAAAGCTTAGAGCTTAGCTTGCACTTATATATAACATAGAAGAAATGTATGAAAATAATTATAAAATCGGTAATTAATTAATGAAATATGTGCGAAAGATTTAATTAGTTACACTTATTATAAATTCATAGTTGAGAAACTGAAAACAAACTTCAAAAGAAACTTCTTTAAAGAACGTTTTATACCAAACCGTCTGAAAAATATGCGTACGTTAATAATAATAGTAAAATTAAAAAATGCATGTCAAATAATTTGGTCATCAGACTATTTAGACACGTGAAGAGGAGAAATAAATTGTAAAAATCTTAAAAGCTTCCAGTGATTATTGTTACCTGCTTGCCAATCTGGATTTAAAATTATAGAATAACGAATATTTTTAAAAGAATCTCAATCCCATTTTTTTTAAAATAAAATATCGGGTGATTCGTGAGAACAATGATTTTGACTAGACTAGCTAACGAATCAAATTTTAGAACTGCACAAAATATTTTAAAAGCTACAGCTGAAAAGGTTCGAAGAAATTGCGTACTATTTTGAAAACAGAACATCTTAACAAAAAAAATTGTTAACTTAGACGAAACCAATAATTTGAATGATCCAAGATCTTCTAAATAGACAGTTCGACTAGGTCGTAGGTGTTAGATATCAAGAGAGAGTAGCCAATTCGACCAAAAGATGTTTATCTTTTTAGTTTTACATTTCTTACAAAGGTTGTGTATACACTAAACTTGTTACTAATATGCATATCAGTGAGCGTGAGATGTTGTGTTTGTTTCGTCATGTAAAAATAATTAATAACATTAATAATAATAAATAAACGTCTCACACTCAACGGCCCCCAGTAGGATGTGAATCCTGTGTCTGGGGTCCGAAAACACACACAATACACAAGCTCAAACGCCCAGACCACGACAAACATCTGTATGGCCTAAAAAAAATATTTGTCATGTGCGGGGATCGAACCCGCTACCGCTATTGCATCAGTAAGTTGCTGTGACCACTGCGCCAACGCGTCGTCATATGTCATTATGTGTATTGTAAGTGTACCTATTAAATAAATAAATCAATAAATTATTATTAATACAATTTTACAGACGGTGGCTCAAGAGGTACATGAGGTAGGTCTAAGTTCAGCAAAGGACATTCAATGGCTGATATTATGATGATGGTGATGATGAATATAATTATGAAGCTGACGTCAACATTTCTTAAAATAATATTAGTGATTCCTAGTATAATCCTGTATGTTCTATATTTGCGCCAAGAATCGTGGGCAATGTGGCCTAAAAGTCCAGTAACAAATGTGTACTCAGCTAAAGGAAAAAAAAAGATCATGACACAATACAAAAAAACATGACAAAAAAAACAACATTTAAGAAAAAACCGATCAAATTTGTCATATTTTATGATACTGTAAAACTTATATAAATATTATAATTGAAAGTAAGATTTAGAAGTTTCTAATGTCTTTATAAAGTTATAGCACAGTTAACATCATCTTAAGATGCGATCAATTAGTTTAAAATAACGTTAGTAGAAATATTGCTTATTGATAATTGTAATGATGCGAGTAGTCACCTCAACGCCGGCGGGTTCGATGCCCGTTCGGAGCAGATATTAGTATATGTACAAATATTTATTCTGATTTTGGTGTATATCCTTGTGTATCTTCCACCGTAACTTGCGAAGCACGTAAAGCCATCGGTCCCGATTGTTACGACAAACACTTGATAACACAGACAGTTTGCAGTAATACAAAATAAGAAACAGTTCAGTGTAAATAACTATCTTTTATAAAGTAAGCACTATGAATAATTTTCAGGAAAACGACGCCTGTAGCACTAGAAATACAATACAGAATAAAATTATAATTGTATAGTAGTTTGTTATCTGCAAAAACTAATTATTAATTACCCTCACGTCGTGCTGGTAAGGATCCCATCAGGCAAAATTCAAATTAATACTTATAAATCATAGTTTTATGATCAATCGCAGGTTTCAATCTAGCACAAGATTGGCCAGAACGAATAACATCATTGGAGGAAAACAAGATAAAGAGTTATGACTTTGCTGAGAATTATGGTTTATGTCATCATTGGGACTACATGCATAATTACAACAGTTATGTTAAGTCCTTACCAAATAAAACATTTTAGATAGAGAGTTAATTTTTATTGACAATGATATGTTTTTGTTGACTAATAATTTTGTATACTTAAAAATAAAAACGTACAAACTGGTGTTAAAAAGATGCAACGCTTTAATTTACAGGTAACTTTAAAATATATAAATACCACATCCATTTATTTATATCTATTTATTTATAGTCCTGATGTGCAAATTTAAGTTGGCTTAATTGTGGTGATTTTCTCAAGTGAGTAAAACAATTTATTAAATCATATTTTTATTTATTTGAAACATATTAATTTGCAATATAATTATTGTTACAAATTTTATTATTAAAAAAAGCTGCTAAAATATCCCTCCAAAGAGTACGGTTGCTGTCGGCTTTTCCATTATGAATAAAATAAGAGGTGACATAGTTGTAGTTTCCTTTAAATTAGAACTTGCTTCATTCAAACCAGGTGTAGTTGCGTACGCTACAGTTCCAGATTCCGTAACTATAATCACAGCATTATGTTCGATTGTTTCAATATATATAAGATCTCTCGACATTTTATAAAATCTAGCATGCTTCGGTTCAAATGCATCGTAAATACCCATATCATTCAGTGGTTTTTGTAATTGGAGTCGAGATTGTTTTATAAATCTTGGTAACTTGACTTCAACCTCTTTTAATCCAGCTTCTTCTACGTCACTCTGTAGCTTAGCAAATATATTCCTAAATGTGACTCTTTCGAAGTTTCTGAACACTTCGGTTACACTGACATTAGGATCAGGAAATAATAATAGCATACAGTATTTTCCATCATTTCCATACGACAGTTCCATAACGGAAGCCTTCATGGACTCCATGTGACTGTAGGGTACCCTACCCCGCATGTACATCATGTTTACCACACCTCTCACACCTCGAAATGTCCTGACTTCTTCTATTCTTGTATTTGAACTATTAAAGGGCAATGACCATTCGCCTTTGAAGAACAAAACATTGCTCATTATAACTGCCGTTTCTTTAAAATCACTGGAAGTATAAATATTAGTAAGCGGTGGGGAAAATGTTTCGATTACCTTGTTCGCTAAAGCTGCTGTATTTTGATCTTGAAAATCCATTACATAAGTTTTTGTGTCGTAATATTCTTCTAACATAGTTTTGAAATCAGGCAACACTAAGGAATCTTTATCCAAAAATAAATAATTTCTATTCGAAACCCGCACTCCAGTCATATCGCCTTTGAACAGAATATCTGTTAAGTTTTTATACTGGGTATTAAATTTTGTCATATCTGTAAGTAAAAGACAGCTTCTAAATATTTCCTTATAAGTATCACCGTGAGCACCGAACGAAAGACCCGCCATCAAACTCCATAATCCGAACGGTCCTAAGAACGTCGAATGGTTAAGCTCCTGATAAGTGAAGTGAATGAGAAGAAGGCTCACGTTTGTTGGCCGCGAGCTAAACTCGGTTGCAGCGTGACATGACGTTACACTCAATATTAAAAATATTATCCACATTTTAACTGTTTATATTTCAATAGTTTTTATTAAACTGACACGCTTGAGTCTTCAAACTCGTCTTGGAAGGAAACATGTTGTCTTTTATCTCTGTCTCACCGACAAGGTCATACACCGCGTGTAGAGTTCATTTAAGATTAAATTTTTTTATCCTTATATTAAAAATCAAAGAAAAATTATTGTTATTGATAAATTAGGCGCAAATATTGTATCAAAAGTGAGAGGGTGAGGCTTTTTACAAAAAAAATAAATGTGAATAATTTATAAAAATATTTACTTCATGCAATTGTGTAGCAAATAATAATACGCAAAATATTATTATGAACAAAAGATTTTACCCGTTTAGTTTTATCAAATAATTTTTGTCTTTTTTTTTTTCTAAAACGATATTAACAATTATTATGTAACTAGCGGCCCACTCTGGCTTCGCACGGGTATTTAACTAAAAATTCAAAAATTTGAAATTCATATTTTTTATCACCTACACCTGCGACGATACTGGAAAATATAATGGATGGATTGAGTTGTCAAATAAACTTCGAAGCAAATAACTTTCAACCCCCTTTTAACCCCGTTAGGGGATGAATTTTGATAAAATACGAAACACGTCTTCAATCAATTCTGTTAAAGATTTTTTATGCAAAATTTGAAGTAGATTGGACAAAGGAATTACGTTGTCCCTTACAAACTTTGCCCCCCTTTTTCACCCCTTAGGGGTAGAATTTCGTAAAATCCGTTCTTAGCTGACCTTTCCTCGGCAAAAGGAATATTCCTACCAAATTTCAAGTCTCTAGGTCTTATAGTTCCAGAGATATCGTTATGAGTGACCTTTCGCTTTTATATATTAAGATTAAGATTATAAAACGGACTTGTTTAACAGTTTTATTATATGTATAGATAGTACGGATGAAACTTTTGAACTGATTTTTTTATTAATTATTTTTTCATTGATGAATATCTTATTTTAATAAGTATTATTCCCGACGAAGACAAATCCAAATATTAAAACGATTTCTATTCCTATCCGACATATTTAGTAAACTTTTAAGTTTAACAAAATAATAACTCAAAAATAAGTTTTGTGAGTTTTTACGATTCGTTAGACCAGCTGTTAATAGATGGCGTTGCATTAGATACCTTTTTCTATTTTCTTAAATATTTCTTTTTAAATTTAATTACAATGAAACAAAAACTAAATATTACTAGCTTAGAGCTATGTATAATTTTTATGTATTAAAGTTATTTACATTATTTTTGTACTTTTTACGTGATACACGTACAAGAAAAAACGTTATAAGAGATGGCGCTGATTGAAAATAAATCGCGCTTGTAAAATTTATTCTTGATCATATATAGTGTTATTATAAAACAAACTCGTTAACAGATTTATTATATGTATAGATATAAATTTTAAATAAAACTTAGCGATAAGAAAAATCATCATATATATATATATATGTATATCAGTAGCATATCAGTGAGCGTGAGATGTTGTGTTTGTTTCGTCATGTAAAAATAATTAATAACATTAATAATAATAAATAAACGTCTCACACTCAACGGCCCCCAGTAGGATGTGAATCCTGTGTCTGGGGTCCGAAAACACACACAATACACAAGCTCAAACGCCCAGACCACGACAAACATCTGTATGGCCTAAAAAAAATATTTGTCATGTGCGGGGATCGAACCCGCGACCGCTATCGCATCAGTAAGTTGCTGTGACCACTGCGCCAACGCGTCGTCATATGACATTATGTGTATTGTAAGTGTACCTATTAAATAAATAAATCAATAAATTATTATTAATACAATTTTACAGACGGTGGCTCTAGAGGTACATGAGGTAGGTCTAAGTTCAGCAGTGGACATTCAATGGCTGATATTATGATGATGGTGATGATGAATATAATTATGAAGCTGACGTCAACATTTCTTAAAATAATATTAGTGATTCCTAGTATAATCCTGTATGTTCTATATTTGCACCAAGAATCGTGGGCAATGTGGCCTAAAAGTCCAGTAACAAATGTGTACTCAGCTAAAGGAAAAAAAAGATCATGACACAATACAAAAAAACATGACAAAAAAAACAACATTTAAGAAAAAACCGAACAAATTTGTCATATTTTATGATACTGTAAAACTTATATAAAAATTATAATTGAAAGTAAGATTTAGAAGTTTCTAATGTCTTTATAAAGTTATAGCATAGTTAACATCATCTTAAGATGCGATCAATTAGTTTAAAATAACGTTAGTAGAAATATTGCTTATTGATAATTGTAGTGATGCGAGTAGTCACCTCAACGCTGGCGGGTTCGATGCCCGTTCGGAGCAGATATTAGTATATGTACAAATATTTATTCTAATTTTAGTGTATATCTTTGTGGGTCTTCCACCGTAACTTGTGAAGCTCGTAAAGCCATCGGTCCCGATTGTTACGACAAACACTTGATAACACAGACAGTTTGCAGTGATACAAAATAAGAAAAAGTTCAGTGTAAATAACTATCTTTTATAAAGTAAGCCCTATGAATAATTTTCAGGAAAACGACGCCTGTAGCACTAGAAATACAATACAGAATAAAATTATAATTGTATAGTAGTTTGTTATCTGCAAAAACTAATTATTAATTACCCTCACGTCGTGCTGGTAAGGATCCCATCAGGCAAAATTCAAATTAGTACTTATAAATCATAGTTTTATGATCAATCGCAGGTTTCAATCTAGCACAAGATTGGCCAGAACGAATAACATCATTGGAGGAAAACAAGATAAAGAGTTATGACTTTGCTGAGAATTATGGTTTATGTCATCATTGGGACTACATGCATAATTACAACAGTTATGTTAAGTCCTTACCAAATAAAACATTTTAGATAGAGAGTTAATTTTTATTGACAATGATATGTTTTTGTTGACTACTAATTTTGTATACTTAAAAATAAAAACGTACAAACTGGTGTTAAAAAGATGCAACGCTTTAATTTACAGGTAACTTTAAAATATATAAATACCACATCCATTTATTTATATCTATTTATTTATAGTCCTGATGTGCCAATTTAAGTTGGCTTAATTGTGATGATTTTCTCAAGTGAGTAAAACAATTTATTAAATCATATTTTTATTTATTTGAAACATATTAGTTTGCATTATAATTATTGTTACAAATTTTATTATTAAAAAAAGCTGCTAAAATATCCCTCCAAAGAGTACGGTTGCTGTCGGCTTTTCCATTATGAATAAAATAAGAGGTGACATAGTTGTAGTTTCCTTTAAATTAGAACTTGCTTCATTCAAACCAGGTGTAGTTGCGTACGCTACAGTTCCAGATTCCGTAACTATAATCACAGCATTATGTTCGATTGTTTCAATATATATAAGATCTCTCGACATTTTATAAAATCTAGCATGCTTCGGTTCAAATGCATCGTAAATACCCATATCATTCAGTGGTTTTTGTAAGTGGAGTCGAGATTGTTTTATAAATCTTGGTAACTTGACTTCAACCTCTTTTAATCCAGCTTCTTCTACGTCACTCTGTAGCTTAGCAAATACATTCCTAAATGTGACTCTTTCGAAGTTTCTGAACACTTCGGTTACACTGACATTAGGATCAGGAAATAATAATAGCATACAGTATTTTCCATCATTTCCATACGACAGTTCCATAACGGAAGCCTTCATGGACTCCATGTGACTGTAGGGTACTCTACCCCGCATGTACATCATGTTCACCACACCTCTTACACCTTGAAATGTCCTGACTTCTTCTATTCTTGTATTTGAACTATTAAAAGGCAATGACCATTCGCCTTTGAAGAACAAAACATTGCTCATTATAATTGCCGTTTCTTTAAAATCACTGGAAGTAAAAATATTAGTAACCGGCGGGGAAAATGTTTCGATTACCTTGTTCGCTAAAGCTGCTGTGTTTTGATCTTGAAAATCCATTACGTAAGTTTTCGTATCGTAATATATTTCCAACATGTCTTTGTACTGAGACAACACTAAAGAATCTTTATCCAAAAATAAATAATTTCTATTCGAAACCCGCACTCCGGTCATATCGCCTTTGAACAGAATATCTGTTAAGTTTTTATACTGGGTATTAAATTTTGTCATATCTGTAAGTAAAAGACAACTTCTAAATATTTCCTTATAAGTATCACCGTGAGCACCGAACGAAAGACCCGCCATCAAACTCCATAATCCGAACGGTCCTAAGAACGTCGAACGGTTAAGCTCCTGATAAGTGAAGTGAATGAGAAGAAGGCTCACGTTTGTTGGCCGCGAGCTAAACTCGGTTGCAGCGTGACATGACGTTACACTCAATATTAAAAATATTATCCACATTTTAACTGTTTATATTTCAATAGTTTTTATTAAACTGACACGCTTGAGTCTTCAAACTCGTCTTGGAAGGAAACATGTTGTCTTTTATCTCTGTCTCACCGACAAGGTCATACACCGCGTGTAGAGTTCATTTAAGATTAAATTTTTTTATCCTTATATTAAAAATCAAAGAAAAATTATTGTTATTGATAAATTAGGCGCAAATATTGTATCAAAAGTGAGAGGGTGAGGCTTTTTACAAAAAAAAATAAATGTGAATAATTTATATAAATATTTAGCAAATAATAATACGCAAAATATTATTATGAACAAAAGATTTTACCCGTTTAGTTTTATCAAATAATTTTTGTCTTTTTTTTTCTAAAACGATATTAACAATTATTATGTAACTAGCGGCCCACCCTGGCTTCGCACGGGTATTTAACTAAAAATTCAAAAATTTGAAATTTTATATTTTTTATCACCTACACCTGCGACGATACTGGAAAATATAATGGATGGATTGAGTTGTCAAATTAACTTCGAAGCAAATAACTTTCAACCCCCCTTTTAACCCCGTTAGGGGATGAATTTTGATAAAATACGAAACACGTCTTCAATCAATTCTGTTAAAGAATTTTTATGCAAAATTTGAAGTAGATTGGACCAAGGAATTACGTTGTCCCTTACAAACTTTGCCCCCCTTTTTCACCCCTTAGGGGTAGAATTTCGTAAAATCCGTTCTTAGCTGACCTTTCCTCGGCAAAAGGAATATTCCTACCAAATTTCAAGTCTCTAGGTCTTAGAGCCGAAACACATAACGGCGTTGCGTTGACGCAACGCTAAAATCAGCAGTTTGCGTTGCGGCGTTGCGGCGTCGCGAAAAAGAGCGTTGTTGTAGGGTAACCAGTTCTTCGTGATTTTTGATTGCGGATATTAATTTAATTTTTGAAGTTGTTATTAAAGTAGAATGCATAAAAAGTAATCCTTTGTACCGGAAATAATTTTGTGAATCATTTTTTTTATGCTGGTAGGATTTTAAACAACTTTTGTCTCATAAAGCCTAAACAAAATTTAAACATAGTGATACATAAATTAATATCTTACATTTATATTAGTTTCATAGATTAAATATAAACAAATAGCTTTCGTCCGCGGCTCCGCTCGTATGGTACAGGCACCAACGGTAGTCGGTACGTAAAGTAGGTACTCTATGTACTTTTCTGTACCCCAGAAAACTGGTATGCAGAATTTCATGATGATCGTAATTCAGGTGAATAGTTAAAGCGTGAAAGCGTAAAACAAACAAAGAAACTCACTTTAGCGTTTATCATATGCATGAAATTAGCATTCCCCTATAATTGTGTAAGATAGAAAAAATATCACTATAATAACTTTTCGAAACGCTGCTTTATTACATATTTATAATTTAGGTACATCATACATACTGTTCTCTTATATTTACGCGAATTTTATTCATTTAATTAAAAATCTAAAAACGGATTTTATCGCGTTTATTCAAAATTACTGTTTAACAATTTAATTTAAATTATTTCCCGACGTTTCGGACCCTTTACAGCGTCCATGATCTCGGGGGACTGAGGTGGTGGGTGTCCGAATAATCATACATGTCACTTGTTTGAACCGAGTCTTAAATTAGCTGTAAATCTAATAGTTAAAAGTAACAACATAACAACAATTGAGCTGAACTGTGAGCCGGTTCACAGCTCCGGTTCAAGCATATGGCTCATGAGCTTATCTGCAGTTCATAAAAATTCATTGAGATACCCATGTCTAATAAAGACAAAAAAAAATTAAAATATAAAAATAGACACAAAATGTCAATAAATCATGGTCAACAAGTATGACGTCACAACGCCGGAATTGGCGGTGCCGCGCCGCTAAAATTGGCGGTGACGCCACCGCCGATTTTAGCGTTGCGGCGCCGCAACGCCGTTATGTGTTTCGGCCCTTATAGTTCCAGAGATATCGTTATGAGTGACCTTTCGCTTTTATATATTAAGATTAAGATTATAAAACGGACTTGTTTAACAGTTTTATTATATGTATAGATAGTACGGATGAAACTTTTGAACTGATTTTTTTATTAATTATTTTTTCATTGATGAATATCATATTTTAATAAGTATTATTCCCGACGAAGACAAATCCAAATATTAAAACGATTTCTATTCCTATCCGACATATTTAGTAAACTTTTAAGTTTAACAAAATAATAACTCAAAAATAAGTTTTGTGAGTTTTTACGATTCGTTAGACCAGCTGTTAATAGATGGCGTTGCATTAGGTACCTTTTTCTATTTTCTTAAATATTTCTTTTTAAATTTAATTACAATGAAACAAAAACTAAATATTACTAGCTTAGAGCTATGTATAATTTTTATGTATTAAAGTTATTTACATTATTTTTGTACTTTTTACGTGATACGCGTACAAGAAAAAACGTTATAAGAGATGGCGCTGATTGAAAATAAATCGCGCTTGTAAAATTTATTCTTGATCATATATAGTGTTATTATAAAACGAACTCGTTAACAGATTTATTATATGTATAGATATAAATTTTAAATAAAACTTAGCGATAAGAAAAATCATCATATATAACTAATTGCAATTATCCGCTATTAGTAGTATTTACAGCATACTTTTAATAAGTAAGCACTGAAGTGAAGCATGAATTATTTTCAGGAAAATAACGCCTGGAGCACTAGAAATACAATACAGGACAAAATTATAATTGTAGGGTACCTACTTTGTTATCTGTATCCTATCAGGCACAATTGAATTGATACTTATAAATCATAGTTTTATGATCAAGCTCAAGTTTCAATCTAGAACAAGATCCATTTATTACCCAGATAAGTACGAATAATTTCATTGGAGGAAACCAGATCAAAAGTTAAGACTTTGCTGAAAATTGTGGTTAATGTAATCATTGGCAGTATATGCATAAAACAGTTATGTTACGTCCTTGCCAAATAAAATAGTTTTGAATCAGGGTTATTTTTATTGACAATGCTGTATTTTTGTTAACTAATACTTTTGTATACTTAAAAATAAAAATGTGCAATCTGCTGTTAAAAAATTGTAACGCTTTCATTTACAGATAATTTTGAAATATATAACACTATATTCATTTATTTATAGTCCTGATGCGCCAATTTAAGTCGGTTAAACGTAATAATTTTCTCTAGTGAGTAAAACAATTTATTACTCATATAATAACAACAATTTATTAATCATATATTTATTTATTTGAAACATATTAATTTGCAATATAATTATTGTTACAAATTTGATTATTAAAAAAAGCTGCTAAAATATCCCTCCAAAGAGTACGGTTGCTGTTGGCTTTTCTATTATGAATAAAATAAGAGGTGACATAATTGTAGTTTCCTTTAAATTAGAACTTGCTTTATTCAAACCTGGTGTAGTTGCGTACGCTACAGTTCCAGATTCCGTAACTATAATCACAGCATTATGTTCAATTGTTTCAATATACATAAGCTCTCTCGACATTTTATAAAATCTAGCATACTTCGGTTTAAATGCATTGTAAATGTTCATATCGTTCAGTGGTTTTTTTAATTCGAGTCGAGATTGTTTTATAAATCTTGGTAACTTAACTTCAACTTCTTTTAATCCAGATTCGTCCACGTCACTCTGTAACTTAGCAAATATATTCCTAAATGTGACTCTTTCGAAGTTTCTAAACACTTCAGTTACACTGACATTAGGATCAGGAAATAATAGTAGCATACAGTATTTCCCATCATTTCCATACGACATTTCCATAACGGAAGCCTTCATGGACTCCATGTGACTGTAGGGTACTTTACCACGCATATACATCATATTCACCTCGCCTCTTTCACCTTCAAATGTCCTGACTTCTTCTGGTCTTGTATTTGAACTATTAAAGGGTAATGACCATTCGCCTTTGAAGTACAAAACATTGCTCATTATAATTGCCGTTTCTTTAAAATCACTGGAAGTATAAATATTAGTAAGCGGTGGGGAAAATATTTCGATTACCTTGTTCGCTAAAGCTGCTGTATTTTGATCTTGAAAATCCATTACATAAGTTTTTGTGTCGTAATATTCTTCTAACATAGTTTTGAAATCAGGCAACACTAAAGAATCTTTATCCAAAAATAAATAATTTCTATTCGAAACCCGCACTCCGGTCATATCGCCTTTGAACAGAATATCTGTTAAGTTTTTATACTGGTTATTAAATATTTTCATGTTTGGAAGTAAAAGAAAATTTTCAGATATTTGCTTATAAGTGTCACCGTTAGCACCGAACGAGAGACCCGCCATCAAACTCCATAATCCGAACGATCCTAAGAACGTCGGACGTTTGAACTCTTGATAACTGAACTGCATGAGAGGAAGGCTCACGTAAGTTGGCCGCGAGCTAAACTCAGTTGCAGCGTGACATGACGTTACACTCAATATAAAAAATATCATCCACATTCTAACTGTTTATATTTCGATATAATTTATGAAACTGAGAGGCTTGAGTCTTCAAACCCGTCTTGGAAAAAAACATATTGTTGTTTTTTATCTTTATCTCACCGACAAGGTCATATACCACGTATAGAGTTCATTACGATAAAATAAATCTATCTTTATATTAAAAATTTACGCAAAAGTATTGTTATTAATAAATTAGGTCGCATATGTATATATATATATATATATATATATATATATATATATATATATATATATATATATATATATATATATATATATATATATATATATATATATGTCATATATACACTGTATCAAAAGTAAGGAAGTGAAGCTTTTCACAATTAAAAGAAAGAACTATAAATAATTCATAAAAAATAGCTGATACAATTGTGTAGCAAATAATATACATAATATATTATTATGGAGTACTCAGTACCGAAATTGGTCTTCGTTGCAAGACCTGTATTTAAGACCGTGGTATAAACCACAAATGCTAATGCTGCTTCCTGAAAACAACTAGCATGAGTAAGCATCTTTTCACACCCGACGAATTCTGAAACTCCTGGAGAAACCAGAAATGATTCACTCGCTCGATGAATGAAAAGAATAAGGGAGAATTGAGGATAGGAAAGAATGGAGTTGATAATGGGTTTCGGCTCATTTCTCATTACTGTTTTTAATAAATATGATTTAAACAAACATTGCAAATTTTATTTTTGAAGTGATAACTTCTTATGAGAAGGTAAACTGCTTCCTTACGTTACGCGTAACGGCGCCAGTCTGTCTGGCTTCCCTTTCTCTTCTCTCACGTATACGGCTCTCTCACTCACATAATTATATATATGCGCTTGCTGCCATGCCACTACGCGAATCCGTCCATCAAATACCATTTTTATATTCAGTTATTATGGTTTAATACTCGCATGTTATTTGTAATTGGTATCATGTGCTGTAATTTCAGGGACTGGTCTTCATCGATTGCAGAGCACTGGTTTATTGACCAAAGTAGCCAGTGTGTGAAGGGCATGCAGTTACGCAGTCTCATTGCCAATTCTGAACCGTTTCGATATCCTATGAAAATAAGTGATACAGTTGCAGCCCTAAGATTAAAAAACTACAGGATCTTTGTAGCCGGTATGCATGATAAAACTCGATAATGTTTTCATAGGGACATAAAATGTGAGTCTTGCACATTTCCAATTTTCGCCTTAGGCCGGCCCTGGTGTTACGAATGTATCTTAACGCCGGAAGTCGCGGGTTCGATTGCCGGTCGGGGCCGATATTTATATTTGTCTAAATATTTGTTTCTGGTCTAATCTGTCTCCCTGTATCCTGTTGCCTGCAGATCCGGGACCCTTTAATTAAAGCGGCTGAAGGCTCCCGCAGGGGTTCAATACGGTATTGCACTCACAAAGTGTCAATTCCGACATAGGTCTAGGACTGCCGACCCGGGCGTCCAGGATATCATCCTTAAATGGATTCCCCTGCGTCACAAAAAAAAATCTGTCTCCCTGCCGTGCTTCAGACAGCACGTAAATCCGTCGGTCCCCATTGTTATTATTGACACCCAATAGCGACCGTTAACGATCGTTAACGATCCAACGTAGTGGATTAAGCTCTAACCCTTCTCCAACATGAAGGACCTTTGCCAAACAGTGGAATGCTTACAAGTTTCATAAAGCCAATTATAGATCTATGTTATATAGGTGTTTTAGTAGATCCGACGACAAAATTTTAAGTTACTGTTAAAAATAAACTTGAACCTTAATTATTTTTTTATTATTATTATATCAAGGTAATTTTTTTCAAAAAAAAAAAAAGGAAATGAAAATAACAATAAATTTATACTTATCTATCTTTCTATTTAAAAAATCCTGTCGAACGTAACAAAAATAAAGTAATGCAGGAGAAAGCTTAAGGGAAAGTTTTAACAGATATTACGTTCACCACGACAACTTTCTCTCTCTCTCGGGAAAACACAATCCAATCGGTGTAAGGTTATTGTCCTTAATAATTTAAATAAATAAATAAATATGTTTAACACACACACACGGTCATCTGTTCCTAAGGTAGGCAACTTAATGCCTGTGTTTTAGGTAACAGTTGATTGATATACATTTTTTTAAATAAATAAATATATATATATAAATAATACATATATGTATAAATAAATACATATTACACCCAGACTCGGGGCGGGAATCGAACCCACAACTCTGGACCAGATAACAGGGCCACTGCCAACTGCGCCACGGGCCAGTCGAATTTCAAGCTAAGTCAACGAATCAACAATCAGCTTTCGTTGATTCCGTGAAATATATACTTAAACTATTATTGTATCTGGGTAATTTTCATGAAATCCCGAAATTCGGCTATTTTAAAATGACAAAAAATATTGAAATTATTTGATATCCATTTTATGTAAATTTGATAGTACTAATGTTACTAGAATTAAATTATGTAGTGGTCCCAAAAGTTATTACGTTTTATGAAAGTTATGAGGACATTAAAAAAAATTAAAGTGAGGGAATGACAATTAAGGTGAGGGAATGATTATTGCAGACAAGTCATGAAGCTTTTTAAATAAAATTAGTTTTCTTATAATCAAATCTTTTTATTAAATGAAATTTTGTTCTTGAACAATAAGTAACATCAATGCGTAATTGCAGCAAATCACAAAATTATTGCAGCACTTTGGCATAACTCTAATTTAAACTTATTTTTATTTATTATGGCACTTAATAAAGGCACTTGATTAAATAACAATGATAACAAAATCCTTGCTAACTTAAAGATTCATCTAACAGCATTTTTAACAACAGAAAAACTTCTTATTTTAAACTTTAGTCTCATAAATAGAATGAATGTTTAGTATCAAAATCAACAAAACAAAATCTATAACTTAACTGACTTTTTTTCAAATAAAAAATACTTTTTATTTAGTAAATACTATAAAAGAGTGGAATTACCCACTTTTAAAATTTGTAATCTTAAACTATTCAGTCTCAAAGTTACAATTAAAGTCTTGATTAGATATTTTAGACTAGTTTAAGTCTTTTATAAAATAACCACCCTTACTAATTAACTAAATTTGGAGGCTCAATTTTCCTCAGAATGTCATGCCAGGCATATAACTGTTCATCTCTGATTTTAGGGCATTTCCAAGATTTTATTCCTTTTTTCATACACTTTACAAAAGCGCCTTCCTCAGAAACTGATATTATTTGCCCTGGGTAAACATTTTCGTCCCATTTGATAAGTACAAAATCACCAATATTAAAAGTGATATTACTGTCCGTACAAATAATATCATTTGACGAATGTCCATCATCATAAGATTTGTTTCGTGTTTTTAATTCATAGGACTTTGGTTTTTTAATGCAACGTTTTGAAGATTTGTAATATCCCATGTGAAAATGTTTACACTTTTCTGCGCTTTGATAACATGAAAGATTTCTAAATTCCAAGACATCATTACTGAAGACAAATTGACGAATTTTCTGGGTTCCACGAAATGCAGCAATGATGGTTGACTGTTTGACTAAGTCTTCTATCTTCGCGATATCAGCAGTGGTAACTTCAAATAGCTTTATTGAAGAACATCTTGCCAACAAAATTTCTTTGAGAAATTTCAAATTTACGATGTCCTTGCCTTCAGCCACCGCTTTATCAGCCATTCTTTTTAATGTGCCACCTACGCCATCAGGAGCACCTTTGCCATGGCCTGGTTCTGAATAATTCCACGCAAAAAATGTCGCACCCGGAAACAAATCATTTATATGATGAAACATGAACTTGTTCTTGTACTGGGTGACAGGACTATCACTTAGCACGTGTATTCTGTGAATGTTTGCATTGTCATTTTTAAGCCACTTAAAAACTGGTAATAAATGTGCCCATACTGCCATTGTATCGTGTCTATTATTTTCAGAAAGTGAACAAAACGTGTAAGGTTTTACAGTGTTATTTTCTCGTAAATATGTATAATACTCCTGTATGTAGAGTAACTTGTTGTCTTGCACCTCCGAAATGTACTACCTGAATCTCTTCGTTATACTTGCAGCAATAGTTTTCGCTGAAATCTATGTGAATAAGGACTTCATTGTCATGTTGTTGCTTTCTTAATTTAGCTTCTACTGTGCTTATCTTCTTTTTTCTTGACATTTTTTAACCTACAACAATATTGCAACAACAAATTCAAGAATTAATAAAATCAAACAACAAAAAAAGCCAATTAGCCCACCCAAAAATCATTTCCTCATATGTCATCATTCCCTCACTATGAAAAAAATGAGGGAATGATGGTGAGGGAATGATGAAATAAAGAATAACCGTAAAGGACTCGTGACAGAACCTTACTTTCAAAACGACTTTTCTGCTTAAGGAAACTACTCCCAAAAGCCATCTTATCTTGCAGCTTATAATCAGTTAAAGTACTTACCTTTTGTTTTTTAGAATGTGATGAAATGACGATCAAAAATTTAATTTAGCCATATAATTAATAAAATCTTTTTGCAACGCACACCCGAACACAATCACATAAAATTCGCCATTTTGATAAATTGACATTAGTACCAACTTTCAAAAACTAATGGTAGCGTTCGTGTTTTATTTGAAATGCGTTCATTATTCAACTGACAGTAATAGTGTGAGGGAATGATTTATTTTTGTGGGACACGTATAAGTATCCAAATTTTTAATGGGTTTTTTTACTTTATAACGCTAATTTCGGTTGTTTCTATAAATTTATAATATTTTTAAATAATCCAACTTACTTTAATATGATTCGAATGATTTTTGTACTTTTTTGGTAAATAAAAGTAAATAAAATTGGTACTTGGGACACAGTGAGGGAATGATTTTAGAAACATTATGGCTATGCATTTTTATTCATTCAAGTATATGACTCTAAAATGGTATGTGAAACTTTTAGATATAGTTGTGTGGATTGTATAGAAATATTAGTAACATCCATTTTGTTGTTGGATTTTTATATAAACTTCAAGGACAAGAATTTTGGAATTTCGTGAGAATTACCCATCTATAATTAATATGAGTAACCCCTCCCCCAGAGATCATAGGGGAGACCTATGTTCAGCATTTGACGTCCAACAGCTCATAATGTAGAAGTAATAGTAGAAGTAATAGTAGGAGGCTATTAAATATCACGCAGAGTTTTAAGCATGAACGTCAACGCAACAGAAATGAAAAAATAAAATCAATCACTAGCGTTAAGGCCGCCTTCACATCTTAGCACACTTTTCTCTTTATCTGTCTTACGAGTATAAAGATTTATATATCATCGTTTTGTTGCGATAAATTACTACTACTTACTACGTAAGAACTAGTTGATGAAATACATATCCACTCTCGATCTCACATAATACACGCCTTTTTATAAGAGGTGACATAATTGTAATTATTATCGTCATCATGACAAGAATAATAATAATTGTATCATCCAGTCATTAATTATTGTGATAAATTATAGTTGTAACTACAATGGTAGTCATTAAATAACTTTTGCCTGTCTTCTGAACGTTCTAGTCTCGGTACGCTGTAGGTAGTGTACGTCGATATTAGGGTTGCCAACTATTTTCAGAACTAAATAATATTTTTTAACCGACTTCAAAAAAAAG
This sequence comes from Euphydryas editha, assembly GCA_036937285.1. Classification (NCBI taxonomy): domain Eukaryota; kingdom Metazoa; phylum Arthropoda; class Insecta; order Lepidoptera; family Nymphalidae; genus Euphydryas; species Euphydryas editha. The sequence goes on from JAUPFZ010000025.1 coordinate 4,169,755, forward strand.
GAGCAAGTTCTCAATACGTGTGGTTTTTTTTTTTTTTTTGAAGTGAAACTTTTATATCGACCTATGAAAGAAATCTTATAGATGTTAAAATCAAAAATCATCACACTACGACCGTCACATTTTCGGACCATAATATAGTATATGGTATTGTACTGTATTTTGGGACTCCGTACTATGTATGAAATGACACGACGCAACCCTATCGAGTTTCGGCTCGTTTGATCCGTCTTGACGAGTACTTTGTTTTTTGTACGTTGAAAGTTTATTGCAAAAGCAGGATTAAACTACCCTTCTTAGATAGCACCGACTCCAAAAATAAATGATCATACATTGTTAATAGGTATTTAAGTATCGATAATTTCGTTGATCGGCCTTTAATGCTCTTTGTTTTGAAGTAATTTAAATATAATTTTTTTACTTTTTAGTTCAAGTTTGTAATAATTATTCTTATTTTTTAGTTTTTCCAGATTTCCTAAGAGTGGCGTTGCCAAGCAGCGACAGCGGCCTCAGGTTACAGCCGACGGCCCCTACAACTCTACGGTCTCTGTGCTGCACGACGCTGCAGCAACGCCATTTTAGTGACTTTATGTGTGTGTATTTAAGTGTACAGTGTATAATTTATGTCATACAATTTTTTTTGCAACCAATGCACTTTTCACTTGTCCCCAATGAACTAACGGAAGGTTGTTAAGAGGCCGCAAAGGCCTATTAAAAATTCACACTTCCCGTTTCCACAGCGATTCCTTGGTGCATTCATTACCTAATGTATCAGATATTTCTTCAAACATAACCAGTGATATTAATTCGATTTCGTTCAATTATAAATGTCACCAAAATATACCGCTCGTTATACGAGTTCCTAGAGGAGCGAGGATATCTTTAGCTAGATCTTTATCAGCTATTATTCTTTAATTCGGCCTGGCCAAATGTCTATATTTATTTTTCCTATAAATGTTTATAGAATGATAAAACCAAAAATTGTTCTTTATCAGCTTAGTCTAGACAAAATATACCATTTTAGTCAACTTTTTTCAGCAGTCTCTGAAAACTATGATTGAGGTGTCATTCGATTCGGTATGGTATCTATATGATTTTTAGAAAAAATCGAGTTCCGCTTGTAAAAATTGCAAAAGTTATTAACAAATAACTAAAAGAAAAAAAAAGGATTTAGTTTTTTGCAAATATCCTTTATATTACTCATAAATATATATAGAGAATGATGTCATTGAAGATTTGATCAAAATTAAAAACCAGTTTGATAGGAGTGGCCTGAAACTAAACTTCTCGAAATGTGGATTTTTTTCACAGATATTTTGTCTCCTAAAAACATTAATTGGCAACGGAATTATTTTATAAAATTGCACCTTATTTGAAAATACTGCAAAGAGGTGCACCACTTTTTGATGAAGGCATACAGCCAACTTTAGACAGTAACATTAAAATTTTCTTGGGCAACACTGACAAATTGGGTCATCTAAATTCTCATATTGCCTTCGCACGAGCCTAATTTGGGAATTCCCTGGTTTTACCGTTAAAATTGAAGCTACTTTAAAACATTCTTTAGATAAATATTCTAAATTTATCTTTTGTATGTATATTGATTGATTGTTGAACTATGTATGAAAATCTCTCGACCCAAGCTACTTTACCAATTAGAGATGGTGGCATCGGCTTGAGAAAAATGTTTCGTGTCGCTCTGCTTTTCTTGCTTCTGTGCATGGTATCAAAAGCCTATGTTCCGAAATTTTTAAATCGTACAATACTCGTGAAATTGACGCAAATCTTACAAGTAACAAAAACCGTGCAAGGCTTCTAGCTTTATCAAGTAAAGAATCAGATCACTGGTTACGTCAATGCCGTCAAAAAACCTTGGGATATTTTTAGATAATAAAAGTTTTCGAATTTCTGTAGGTCATCGGTTGGGAGCACAACTTTTTTTTTCTTTTTTTTTTTTTTTTTTTGACGCTGTGAAATGCGTTTACGCATCTCGCCACCCGCAGGCGACGGGTATGTGGGACTCGCTGACTGCGAAGTCAGAATACCCACTAAAACACAGCGGTGCCCTCGTCGTCGTACAAGGACGCCACGGGATCGCTGGCGCATGCCACCGTGACGCCCCGAGTTGGGAGCACCACTGTGTTTTGAACACAGATGTCCGTACGAAAAGGAGGTTGATTTTTTCGAACTACATGGACTTTCTTGCAATAAGAGTTCAGGTAAATTTTCCCGGCACGGTTCCCTGAATTAAACCATTAAAAGAGCTCTTGCCACCATCGACGTTCCTGCTCTTATTGAGCATACTGGAATTAGTCGCGATGTTATATATATGTTAAGTCGTCGATGATGGCAAGAGACCTGATGGTTTAACACTGATTGCCTGGGAAAGAGCATGTGGGACGCAACCTGCATCGATACATTAGCTCCGTCTCATGTCAAGGAGACAGCTTTAAGAGCGGGAGCCGGTGCGGAGAAAGCTGAAATGATTAAACGGCGCAAATATTCGTCACTTATCCCAAGTTATGTTTTTGTGCCGTTTGCAGTGGAAACACTTGGACCTTGGCGTAGCAGTGCAAAAAAAAAATCTAAAAGAATTGACTCCACGTCTCGTAGCCTCCATTGGTAACAGGAGGGCTGGTGCATTTTTTGCGCAGAGAATCGGAATTACGATCCAACGTCGAAATGCTGCCAGTATTCTTGGCACCATTCCACGCGGATAGATTTATACCAAAACTGTTTGTAAATAATTAATTTAAGTTTTGCTTTGTAAATATGTATAATATTGTAAAATTATAATAAATTATACTAAACAAGTGGAACTGTTACTATTAATGTCAACAAATCTGATGAATATCAAAAAAGTTCTGGTTGATACTAAACAGATTTGTTTTCAATAGCCTCTAACTAAATTAGAAAAAAAAGAAACAGTAATCTAAAAACAGAATTTAGCAATCCTATGTTGTGGGTATTTTTCTGCGTGATAACATTTCCATATAATCTCGATAAGGGGATAGAATTTTAATTGTACATGCAAAAAGCAGAACCCTTTATGGGCGAGTCCAACTCGCACTTGTTTCTTTTATTATTTTATCAACCCTGGGTGACACAGTTTGAAAATGTATGAGTTATTACCGCACAGAATATAAATTAGTTGCGGTTTGGAAATCCCAACACGATAAGAACAAAAAAATAAAACATAAAGTTAATTTTAAATAACTTTAGAAAAAATATATTAGTACCTACCTATCCTTTTTATTTTAGTTTGCTTTTTGCTCAAAATGGGAAATGATGCCGGCATTCTTGCCACCATTCCACGCAAAACATGATTTATACTACAGTTATCTGTAAATAATTATTTTTTAATTTTACCTTGAAAAAAAAAACGTATATATATCAAAATAATAATCGGATCACATTTAAATGATTAACTTAACTCCTCTTTTATAACGACGTTATTCAAAAAACAAAATTCAAAATACAATAGCTTTTGATAGAATGAAGCGATTTTGATAAATTAAAGATTAAATGTTACCTCAGGATATGATTTATTATTCTCATACTGAGTAACCTCCACTTAGTACTTTAGCAATAATGAGTGTTCAAACGAACAGACAGCATGTCTGTATGACATATCTATATTCTACCCATATAGTAGATATTTTCGTCATAAAAAAAAGGAGTCGTGACGTTGTATTTTATGTACATTGATGACTGACTGTATAGTATAGATACTGTACTAGGATATAAAAAAAAAAAAAAAAAAGAAAAAACAACATTATGTATATATTTTTTAAAAGGGAAACCGTCAAATTGGTTCGAATAGAGGGAAAAACTGCATAAAATGTCATATAATGGCTGTGGGTCATGCACGAGAACAACGTGCATTTTTATTTTTTGTACCTCGGGTACTCCATAAATAATATAGTTTTTATACTTAGTATTTTATTTTAATTTTAAACTTTAATGACGAGTCAAAATTAATTACTTGAATTAATTAAGGATCTTAGGTATTAATTTTAAAAAATATACACATATCTTTTCAATTTGTTCGTTATCATTTTGTTAAAAAGTTTTTTTTTTTTGTGTCAAAAATCTAAAATCAATATCATCATTATATTATAGAAATATATTTTCAAAACTCTGAAGAATCCAGTTGGTAAACAATCGACTATAGTATATTCTTATATTTACCTAATTTTGAAAATGCCTTTACAAATTTGTACGTAGGTACCTATCATAATCATAAACTTAATCAGGCAAATCAACACGAGATTATGTATGGTTGAATCGATTTCATATGTAAATCAGTAGGTGAACAATCAATTATCATTTAATCTTTAACATTTAGATACACAATTTCAAGTAAGAAAAGGAAAAAAAAAATAGAAGGAAAGGTTTGAAAAGTATTTATCATCTAAAATTTACACCTTAATTTAATAAAGTTTTTGTTGGAAGTAAAATTTAGTTATCGAACAGTCAATCGCCTTTTATTTTTGTGCTCTTAGGTAAATTGATTTTCTTTAAATACGACAAAGCTCAATTATAAATTGTATCTATTTAATAAACAATATTGATTTAAATTGGTTTACCCGGTATCAAACTCACTCAGAGGATCAGTAGGATGACATCCGATGTAGGGGCAACACGTATGCTGTATAGCATGAACATCAATGCTCAGACCATGGTCTAGTATGATCGTAGCGCAGACCACAGCAAACATGCGTATTTCCTATACATAAATTTCTCATAAGAGGGAATGAATGGAACTGCTAGCCCATTGCCGACTCGTCGTCATTTTGTTTGCAATAAATCTATTTAAATTTTTGTCTGTTCAAATTTTTTGGTATCAATTTTGATATATACGGATAATACTCCGAAAAATTAATTCGTCATTTTTAACAAAATATATAGGTAGGTTGATTTTTAGACAAATAATATATTTATTTTGGCTCGGTTGAATTCATAATCTCCTAATTTTTTTTAAATATACGTATTTGTTACAAAAAATATCTTTAAATATTTGAACGTCAAAATACAATTTTAAACTTCGACGCTCGTAAGTTTATAATATTTTGTGTGTAATTAAATATATAATTCATAATTAGGTACTTAAAAGTTATGATTTTTTAAATAATAATAATTCATGTGCATGAATTGACGTCAATGACAATTGAAATAAATAAAATTATTAAAAGGCATTACAAAGTATCAAAGATAATATATTTTTTAAATCATAAAAATGTGCTAGATATGAGGTAAAATAAGGGATAAAGAATTTGAACCTATAGAAGTTAATCACTTTCTAAATAGTTTTTATTCTGTTGCTGTTGGGAAATACCGCGGAAATGGCTAATTTACCTATAAAATGATTCAAAGTGGATAATATACGCTAAAAGGAACTACTCATCGTGTGATAACTAAAACAGTACAAAGGTCTATTGACTACGAAATTATTTAAAATCAAATTTTTAAGACAAGTACACGGAAAATTACAATATACGGGATAATTTTGCAAAATTTTTGGCTTAAGTTCATATCAATACATATACGAAATGTAACTTTGGATTTTATCCGTGTTTTATTTCGATATTTTAAACACTAGTATGAGAACTTACCCGCTCCACTTAACTACTAGTTGACAAGAGTTTACAAACTAACCGCAATAACGGCAAGCGCCCGTGTCAAGTAATGGTAGCCATGGCTATATTGCCCATGTCAACTTTTTTTCGATACGGGCATTAGTAAGCGAAGTGCACCTGTCAACTACAGGTTGATTAACGTATATTATATTATCACCGGTGATAAATTACGTAACAAAACGTGAGAGGCCTTAGGCAGTTCTGTGCAGTTGGTAAACTAAAAGGTCATTGCCCGGACACTCAAGATGTTACACACCAATTCAAGTTAGTACTCCAGTCATATGAGGAGCAGTGCTGTTATGTTCCTCGATGGACAAGTTTTCTGACACAAAAAAAAAAAATATTGGTGATATTTTAAAACAAAAAATCATACTCTTCAGTTTTATGATAATGAGACGTAGATTTCTTTATAAATGTACTTTTGTTTAGAGGTGTACAAAAAAACAATTATTTATTTATTTATACATAATATTGCATACTTAAGAAGTACCTACAAGAAAGAGAAAACAAAAAAAAATGTAGTAAAGAGAGTGCAAAGAAGCAAAGGCGGTCTTATCACTGATAGACAACTTTTGTTTACATAGGACACATTGGTCTATACACGACACACAACTATACACGAAAATTATCTGTAACAAAAGAATTCTTAAACAATCAATATAGCGCAAAAGAGCTTTTCAGTTCTATAGAATTTAATCAAAGTACGTGAGACGTAGCACGCGCGTTAAATACATACGAGTATTATGGAATATATGAGCTTACAAGGTTCCGTATTGATTTTAACTTTAAAAGAAGAATCATACCGCATAATGTATGCAGTATGACATATGTACTTAAAGATAGAATGTGTTAGAGGTTTTGAAGAGAAAAAGAAGAAAACTTTCTCTGAAAATGTTTTCAGACCAAATATTTGCTCTCACCAGTTTTCACTTCGAACTAAGGATCCTATCTCCTACTAAGAATGGATACTTAAAGAACTATTACTTTTTTCAATTCCTACTATTCGTTAACACTAACAAAAAACTATACATATTTATTTATATATTATGTAGTTTAAATTTTTAATCGTTAATAAAGTACTTTTTATTCATTCACTCAAGTTCAAATACATTTTTTAAAGTTGTAGGAGATGACACTTGATGTTAATAGTTTTTTTTTTTTTCTTTTAGTAATAATTTCTTAATTAAATTAAATTCATTAATGTTATTATATATATTATTGTATTAAATATATACAGCATAACTGGTGAATTACTATCAATATTTAAGTAGAATAATACTATATAATGATTTTCATTCGATTTATGTAAAAAAATTGGTAAATATTAAAAAATCATTATATATAATTATAGTATTAAATATGGAAAAAAATAATAGATTAATGATTTAAGTTAGGATTGTCTTTCAATTCCTTTTTTATTGTGCATTGCCAATATAATAATATAATTTTTACCTAACAAAAATTCTCCCATTTTTACTCGACTGCGACAGAAGGAGGGTTATGTTTTTCGAGTGTATGTATGGATGTATATTGTATGTATGTCCATTTCTTTGGCACGCCCTACAGCCCAAACGGCTGGGCGGTTTTCGACATATGAGGTGTCGTTGGATTTGTCTAAATTGTAGTAGTGACATAGGCTATATAAAATTTCAAAATGGCGGAATGAGGGGGGGAAGTTTAATTTTTGTTTCTTACTGTAGCAATATGGGTATCAAATGAAAGCTAGTAAACTGTTTTATTCTTTTTAGTTTATAATAAAAGTATTTTACGCAGTCGGGTTTTTTGATTTTTTTAATTAAGCATACTTGTTTAAGGAGAAAATTAAAAACAGTTTTTCGGTTTATGAAAATTTTTCTCATTTCGCATTATTTTCTTACATTCGCTCTTGTCGCTGATTATGAACCAATTTGTATTTCAAAAAATTAAAGTGCTATACCATGAGAACAGTATTATTTCAATTCGATCAAATTCGACGAAACACGACGAATTATTATTCACAGCAAGATTCTACAACAATGTTTATATAAATTTATAGTAAAAATAAAAATATTTAAAAGCAAATAATGATTCCATTAAATTATATTTCAAATATTAATTAATAATTACATTGATATAAAAACTCAATTTTAGTTATGAATTTGAGAGGAAATCATTGGAAAAAACAAGCTTTAATTACGTGTTACTGTGTTATTTTAGGTTATTTTGCTCTTTGAGGAACCTTAAAACGTACGAAATATCCCAACCGAATTCTGCGTAACGAGTTACGTGTGTTTTATTCAAATTCCGCCGGTTAACGTCATGTATATCGAAAACTAGGTGAGCTCCGATCTATTAATAAATGAATCATTTAATAATATAAGAATAAAAGGAAAAACAATTAATTTTAAAAAACACGTCATTAAATAAACAAAACAACTACTGACGGAAGTTTTGTAAATATAATATATGGAAATTACGAGTTAAATGACAAAAGAAATAATGAAACACGAAATACTCTTCTCTAATATATTTGTTACTAGCTGCTGCCCGCGACGTCGTCTGCGTGAACGCTATTAGATTACACGTTGTTACAGAATGCGTTGAAGAAATAAAGGTTCACTGCTCGTTCCCTGTATGTAGGTGATAGCGTGATAATATGTCACCTATATGTTGACACGACTTCTTAATAATATTCGTGCCAAATTTGAAGTAAATCCATGGAGTACTTTTTGAGTTTACCCCGGACATACATACAGACAAACAGACAAAAATTCTAAAAACTATATTTTTGGCGTCGGTATCAATTGTAGTTAGTCAATGTACAGTTTTGACTTTCCTAACTTTTTATTATATGTATATAGATATGTATAGATTTACTTCCATGTACTATATAGATTATAGATCAACTCATCTTGACTCGCAGCTGTATATAATATAAAGATTTTGTCCGACAGTGACATTTAAAAGCGTCACCTGAGTATTATAACTACTCGTTTTTGTATAGATATATCGTAATCAGCTGGTTGAAGTAGTTAGTAAACTGAATAATAGTATATATTTTATGTGTTATTTTTATGATATCGTATATTTGTATCTTAATTATTATTTATATTATTTATTTCTTTTGTGTTATATATTTATGCCTCCATTTTACTCCGGCTATGTTTCATAAACCCATACGTGTGGGTATCATTTTTTTCTGAACTGAATAGTTTGCGCGAGAGACACTTCCAAAGTAGTAAAATGAGTCCCCCCTCCCAAGTTACTTCTAAAATAAGAGAATGCTAAAACTAATATATATATATGATGTATTATACATTACCAGGCAAACTTTCGATCTCGATCTCGAGATCTAGTAAGTAGGTAGTTTTTTTTTTAATACGTCATAAATCGTAAACCGCAATTTACCTTTCAAATTAAACAACGAATTACAAGAACTTTTATATGAACCCTTCATGGGCGAGTCCGACTCGCACTTGGCCGCTTTTTTTTCAAAAAGTAGTGTACTATAAAGAATTATAAATAAAAATAAAATAAATAAATAGAAATGCTCAATTGGATGGCTAGTTCTTTCACTAAGCAACACCATTCAACCAAACGCCAAAATATCAAGTAGCTGGGTGTATAAAACAACCGACGATGTACCCTAAGGACACTGCTTACTGATTAAACCATGACCATCATCGTATCAACCATTGGATATCCACTGCTGAATGTAGGCCTCCATCATTGACCTCCAGAGCGATCAGTTCGAAGCGTCCTTCATCCAACGGCTTCCGGCGACTCCCCAGTCTCTGTCCATCTCGCGCACGGTCGTCCGACACTGCGTTTGCCGGTACGTGATCTCCACTCGAGAACCTTACTGCTTCATCAACCATCAGTTCTACGACTTATGTGCCCTGCCCACTGCCACTTCAGCTTGCAAATCCGTTAGGCTATCAGCGACCTTATTAAATGATTGAATGTCAATTTTTAATAATATTTTCACCTTTGAAATGAAAAAAAAACCTATAAATTTTCTACTAATGTGTCTACCTAAGTTAAAAAAAAATTGGGTAATAAATCTTAACAAGTTGTTTTTAAAAAGGGAGATATGGTACAGAAAACTTCAATGTGAGCCTACTCATGTACCTTGGCGTTGTATCACAAGATTTAATAGAAGATAATATACATATTATGTCGTACTAGCACATGGACATAGATCGGGATATATTCCAAGAAAAAAAAAATTCGATCACCTTATGAGGAAAACGATTTCTTGTAACTGTTACATACAATGTAATAGACGACCTACGTCACTTCTTGGTTTAATGTTCTAAGCATGAACTGGCTGAGAAATAATTTATTATATCTTTAAAGTCAAATAAATCAGATGAATATAAAATAGTATTAACGAAACCGAATTCAGAAGAAGGTTACATTTTGTTTAGATTACTTTTTAATTTATTATTATTATTTAAGTTTATTTATGTTTAATGCAAATTTAAGGATAATGTATTCTTTAGTTCTTTTTCTATAGGGCTGGCATGCACATTTCAATTTTAAAAGCTTTTACAAAGACAAAAGTTAAAAAAAAACGGTAATGATATATTACCGTTTTCGTAAGTATTTATATATAATAGAAAGTGTAAAAGACAAATGAAAAAATCTTTGACGATGACCTCTTTACAAAATAAATGTCACATTAAATAATAATAATTAATTTAACTTTAATTATCACAAAAAACCAAAGTGTAAATTTGTATCAAATGACGTAGCCGTAAAGCCTAATGGGTAATAAAAGCTAGTACATTTGCACTAATATCTATATCCCTACTAATATATAAATGCGACAGTAACTCTGTCTGTCTGTCTGTCTGTCTGTCTGTCTGTTACGCTTTCACGCCTAAAACACTGAACCGATTTTGATGAAATTTGGTATGAAGATAGAACTGAACTTGTGAACAGTTTTATTATTTAAAGCTAGTTTAAATAATAAAACTGTAACAGTCAATTTATATACATTTAAAGGTATTTAAAAAAAAATTGCAGGGCATTCTAATTGAAACTGATGTCAAAAATTATAATTTAAAATTAGTATATTTCTTTATTAGTGAAATTCCACTGAATCATCTTTCGAAAGTATATAACTGCAACGTGGTTTCCTTGGGAGATAGGACGAAATTCAAAATGTATAGTTAGTTGTAAATATTATTTTTTTGTTAGAACGAAGATATTTTAAAGCTTGTCCCGTAAATATTTCAATCCTTAGGTTTGTTAGTTCAGGAATTACACACATCATAACCCTTAGTTTTTCATACATTATAACTTGAAACCTGGAATGTACAGAATCCTGACCTTGTACAGTTCTAGTTAAGCTGGCGTTTTACTTTTATCTTCTATATTAAATAAAAGGGATGGAAAACACGAAAGAAGTCACGGTCGCAGCTAGTATAGTAGTAGTCATTAATGCGATAATCGTGAACGTGAGATTCGTCTTATAAGATACACAAATACCAAATTATAAGTGCCGGTAACTATACTTACGCTAATCTTTTAAGCCTTAACTTTGAAATATAATGTCATAAAGCGATCGAGTGTTTGTCAAAAAAATAACCTCAACATTTAAAAAGTAAAAATGCAAAGACTTAAGAATTAAATAAGTGTCTTATATGATAACCGATACGATTTTTTTTAAATGTTAGTTGGATAGGCAAACTGGCAGATGTGCCACCTGATGGTAAGTGGTCGACGTCGCCCATGAACATAAACTAGTTTACCTGGAACTAGCCCAGGCAACTCATTTATGTGTTGCCTATCCTGAGACATATTATGATGATAAGTCTCGGTGCCAATAATTACACTGCCTGTCTTGCCCTTCTTTCCGAAATACAGCAAAGCGGAAGAATTTTTCACGGAAGAAACAAGCAAGATGGTGGTACCCATGCAGGCGGGAGCGCGGCACAGCGCATCCCTTCCACCGGTAAGGTAATAAATAATATCGATACGGTAAATAAATTATATCTTTAGTATATTGTTATTAGTTTTCGTACAAAAATTACGAAATATTAACTCGCTCTGTTTATCCTTTTAGCTTTCACAGCCAAAAGCTCGGACGTAAAATACTTGAAAGAATGTGAAAAGAAGCATGGAAACGGTGTATAATATGGACAACGTACGAAACACAGACTGATAAGTCCTGAAGTTAGAACATTCATTTAAAAAAACTATTTTAATTATTATATTGGAACTAATTGACTTAACTCATATTGATTTTACACCTTTTGTGGATGAGTTCTAACAAGTATTGAAATACATCTAATTTGCTTATTTATTACCCGACTGCGACAGAAGGAGGGTTATGTTTTTTTTTATTAATGAATTACGTGCTGGACGAGGTGTTATATTCGTCATAACAAATTTTTTTACAATTTTTTCATGAAGAATATATTCTTCATAAATACTATGCTGGTTAATAAACCATTCACATAAAAATTGAATTTCTTAAAATCATTTCTTGGTAATTGAACAAGCAAAAAAAGTTATAATCTTGACCGCACCGACCATTCTCCTTAGTGTCTTCTGCGCTGTTCGTGACATTGACGAAGTGCAAATGAATCACTACATATTATATAACGAAGTCTCCTCGTCCGTCTGTCTATTAGTTTGTCGCGAGAAACTAGAAAACTAAGCAGATTTTCATGCGGTTTTCATCAATGTGATAAGGAAGGATAGCAGGTGCAATTTCGTAATTGGAATGCTATTTACACTGATACAATATTAATGCTTATCAATTTAAATACATTAGCTGTCTTATCAATTGCTGCTACACACGACGACACCTGGCCCTGGTCACGCAACATTCGTGCCCGAGTTCTGATGAAAGGATTGTTGAGCTGGAAGAGGAAATGAACAGGTTACAATGGGATATACTGGGTTTATAAGTCCGAAGAGAGGGGGAGGACACGATAATCCTGAAATAACTACTATCGGAAGTGTGTCGAACAGAGTTGCGTATCTTACACTCGGAATGTCTAAGAGGTACTCGTTGAAGGTATACGCACCGACCTCGGCACACCCAAACGAAGAAGTAGAGGCTATGTATGACGACATCAGTAGGCCCACACATATGAATAAAACCTACTTCAATGTTCTCATGGGGGACTTTAACGCGAAGATAGGCAAAAGACGAGACGATTGGTATTTCTCTGCGAGATCTAATCAGAAGTGATGAGATCCGCAGATAAACGAAGGTTGCCAACGTAACCCAACGGATTTTCAAGTGGAAAGAAGTGGCAGTAGGCAGGGCACATAGCTCGTAGAAATGACGCCCGATGGAGCAGAAAAGTTCTCGAGTGGAGACCACGTAACGGTAAGCGCAGCGTCGGACAGCTGTCCACGAGATGAACATACGACTTAAAGAGAGTCGCCGGAAGCCGTTGGATGGAGCCTGATTCGAAGCGGTTGCTATGGAGGTCGATGTGGACATCCAATGGCTGATATGATGATGATGATATACCAGTATTCAAACCTTCCTGTTTGACCGCTCTTTCTTTTAGTAAAAATTGGTACCAGAATTATTTTCTTAATTTAATAAATTCTGAGAAAAAGACAAAGAAAAATAGCTACTTTGTTTCATAGTACCTTAACATGAGAGGAAAGACGAATGATTTATTTAACTTTGTAAATCAATCTTTATAAATAGACAGATGGCATTATGAGAACAAAAATTAAGGCAATTACCAATCACGGGACATCTAAAGCATAGCTCATTGACCCGTCGCACAAAAGAACAAAAACGTTTAAAAGATCCGGTATCAAGGAAAACGGGTTAGTCCCCTAATTAGCACGATTGGATACTCACGTGACGTATTCCACGTCTTCATATATGGAAATATTATTTTTCCCAAGTATTTTCTCTGCATAAAGTCTCCAATACCCACGGTTACGAGGTTTTACGATAGACTTAAAATAACTTGACCTCATTGAACTTAGCGGGTATAACTCGTCACTTGTTTTGCGATAAAATTACAGACAAGTTCTATATCAGAGGTTTGCTTGCATCAAGTTTCAATCCCGTGGTAATGTCGTTGTATATAAATGTGTTTATTACAGGTAAATTAAAAAACCTATATAAAAATCGCAAACAGTTAAATGATTTAAGCATGTAAGAGTAAAAAATATCAATTTTTCCAGACATCAATCCAAGCATACATTCATATCTACAGACGACAAGAAGAAAAGAATGGATATTTAGTTGTATATAGTATATTGTATAACTAAGACTGGGCCAAAAAAAAACGACAATTTTTTTTAACGATACTGTGAAAATATGATTCATGATGATAAAGAAAAATTATCGTGAAAGTTTGAGCCCTTAGTAATAATATTAAGGGGTGTATCGTTACGACTATTGGTTTTTTAACAGTAATCGCATTTTTTAACTCAAAACTCATCAGTTATCAATGTTAAAATTTTGAGCGATACGTATTCTTAAATGAAATTAAATTTCCTAGAAAAAAGCTTTTTTAGTAAATTAATGTAAAGTATCGTTAAAACAAATTGTCGTTTTTTGACCCAGTCTATTGTATATTGATATATTGGTATCCCTACCAGGAGTAATTATTCAGAATTTTTTTTCTTTGTATTGGTAATCGATATTATACGAGGAAGTCAATAAGTAAATTGTAACATTTTGATAAATAAAATTAAGTAATTGTTAAAAGGTTATTTTTTGTATGTGCCTTTTTTTGTTACTTGTCACTTCTAGTTCCTGAATGATATATTATTTTCATTCAGGTCATGAGTTCGCGACTATCTCAGGTCATTGGTAAAACCCAGGATTACGTGTGTATTGTACGTGTTTATGTATATTGTGATGATATTGTTTGATAATATATAAAAAAAATAAAAACCCATGTTTACCTTTTAAGAAATATCTATGTAATTTAATAAGAAAGAAATGTTAATAGTTACGTGTAATTTTTTTTTATTTTTATTAATAATTGTAATGCTTAAAAAAATCTTTGCTTACTTAAATGTAAGCAATAATTGTATGCCATATCTGTATTGTCTTTAATTTTCAAAAGGAAGTACAAAGCTCTTCTTTATACGATAGCGTTAGATACCTATTCAAAGTATACCTGACGTCAATTGAAAGAAACTTATGTATATACAAGTATGCTTAATTAAAAATAATTAAAAAAAACCCGACTGCGTAAAATACTCTTATTATAAACTAAAAAGAATAAAACAATTTACTAACTTTCATTTGATACCCATATTGCTACAGTAAGAAAAAAAATTCAACTGCCCCCCCCCCCTCATGGCGCCATTTTGAAAATTTATGTAGCCTATGTCACTAGTACAATTTAGACAAATCCAACGACACCTCATATGTCAAAAACCGTCTAGCCATTTGGGCTGTAGGGCGTGCCAAAGAAATGGACATACATACATACATACATACATACATACATACACTCGAAAAACATAGCCCTCCTTCTGTCGCAGTCGGGAAAAATATAATAAATATAAGCGTTTTTGTAACATCACAATAGACATAGCGTGCATGCTTTTCATACAAATGAAGATACACTATCCACCCGTATTTAGAATTACGTCTATGTACCTATCACCACTACATATTATAAAACAAAGTTCTCCGCAGCTTCTGTCTGTCTGTTCGCGATAAACTCAAAAACTACTGCACGGATTTTCACACGATTTTCACCAACATATAGTGATTTGTGGTTTTTGTGGTTGTGTGGCAATGAAAGTTTAGGTACATATACATACTCCGGGCGCAGCCGGGGCGGGCGGCTAGTTTATATATAAAGAATGGAATTCACTCCAAAATAGCTATTCACGGAAGTAATTTTCATTATTAGTATGAATTCTGTCCTAGACAACATTAAAATCTAAGATGTAAATTTATATAGCAAGTTTATTGACACGTAGTAATATGTTAAGTCATGTCTCATAAGACTTTCTTCGTTTTTTTTTCTTTTATCAAGGTTTGTTAGAAAGTCACATACGTATACACTAAACAATCATATTATAGGCGTGTCTGTAACGAATTTCAAACACGATGTCTAGAAAAAAAGATTTTCAAAAGACTGTCACGGGATATAACAATAATAGATTTAAAAAAAAGGACCTAAAGCGAGTTGGACTCGTATACAAAGCATTTCTATATAAATATTTGATTTGAATCAAACTTATTTTAGATCAACGCTGACGGGATGAAGTCACGAGTTTAAATATGCTCAATTCAAATAATTGAACTGAACTGAATCAGCCTGTAAACGTCCCACTCCTGGGCAAAGGCCTCTTCTCCATATAGAAGAAGGGTTGGAGGTTAATCCATCACGCTGCTCCACTACGGTTTGGTGGATAATTTACTAACGGTAGCATAAGTAACGATCGCTACCAAATGTCTGATAACGACCGGTACCGACGGCGTTACGTGCTCTCCGAGGCACGGTGGGGAGGCCCATAAGGACATACACCCAGACCGAAAACATATATTTGCACAAGTACAAATATCTACCCCGTGCTGGAATCGAACCCGCGACCCATGGTGTTGAGGCGACTACCCAGAACCACTACACCAGAACGGTCGTTAAATATAATTACGTCATATGTAATACGTCATGAGGAAACTTGCATTTCCCCCGTATTCCCAACTCGCAATGGGGCAGCGCAGTGGATAAACGTCGAATCATTTTTACATTCGCCTAATGTTTCAGACACGGTTTTTTCGGCTAACAAAATTACCATCTGTAAATACTTTTTCATAACCTACTTATAAAATAACTAACCACATTATAATAAATTATACAAAATGAAAAACTAAGCTCGATAACATTTTCCTTCTCATCTACCACACTTATAGCTCAGCTCATATGTCACTTGGTTCCATAATCTATATAAAATTCCAATATGTAAAATTATTTTTATTTTATTTATTTTAAAAATTTACTTTTGGCTATTGAAAAATGTTCTCAAGAATTTTATTTATTACGATAGATAGTTTCGGAAAATATAGCCGCATTGGGTACAATAATACATAACATAATTGAATATAAGACCACGTGTGTCACAGAACTATACATAAATCGGTCCAGAAGATTCCGAGTAAATAACGACAGACAGACCGTTGAGACAGGAATGATTTTATAACAATTCCTTCTTACTTATGTAATATTAAACACTTAAAATGGTAATAAATCCAAGATATCTCAAAACCTTTCATCATCATATCAGCCGTTGGATATCCACGGTTGAACGTAAGTCTCCCCCATCGGCCTCAAAACCTTCACTAGATTCATTTTCTGTAATTAAATAAAAATATGGCTAATCGATATGCTATATAACATTTTAAGTAATTAAGCTATTTTAAAACATTACTAAAAAACTTGAGCTAATCAATAAATCGCCAACTATTTATAACTGCTTATCTATATACAAATAATAAATCTGTTAAAACCTCCGTTTTATTAATACACTATATATCATCAAGAATAAATTTCAATAGCGCGTATTTTTTTGTATCAGCGCCATCTCTTTTCGTGTTTTTCTCTGATCACGTATCACGTAAAAAGTACAAAACCAATGTTAATAACTTTAATACATAAAAATTGGAAATAACTCACAGTATAATTTAGTTTTTGTTTCATTGTAATTAAATTTAAAAAAAAAAAATATTTAAGAAATTAGAAATAGGTACCTACGCCGCCAACGCCATCTGGTCTAAGGAATCTTTAAAAGTCACAAAACTTATATTTGAGTTATTATTTTGTTAAACTTAAAAGTTTACTAAATATGTCGGATAGGAATAGAAATCATTTTAATATTTTAGATAAACATCATTTTCAATTAATATACTATTATGTTAAATATTAATTATGTTTAATGTCACTAAATATAAAAACGATATTCTACTATTATACGATAGATGGCGCAGATAATTTTCTGAATCGCGCTGACCAAAACTTCGGCCAAAAGAATGACACTCGCCCGTATTTAAAAATTTGTTTTTCTTTTTTGTATATTATTAAATACTTTAGGGTACTACGGTCTTGATTGTTTGTTCGTTGTTAAAATTTAAAATATTTGGTCGTTATTTGTTTGTTGATTGTACAAAGTTGGATGGTTATAGCTATTTAAGTTGTAATATATATATATATATATAAAGTCGTGTTAGTTACACCGTTTATAACTCGAGAACGAGTGGAACGATTTTTATGATTTTTGTGTTTTTGGATTTGTCTTCGTCGTTAAAATATGGTATTCATCAATGAGAAAATAATTAATAAAAAAAACAGTTCAAATGTTTCATCCGTACTATCTATATACATATATATGTATGTATGTATGTATGTATGTATATAGATATAATAAATCTGTCACTCAATCCGTCTATTATAAAATATTTTCCAGTATCGACGCAGGTGTAGGTGATAAAAAATATAAATGTATAATTTTTAAAATTTTACTTAAAGACCCGTGCGAAGCCGGGGCGGGCCGCTAGTTAATAATAAAACTTTACTTTCCGAAATTATCCCTCAATCGTTATATACTTATTGTTAGTAAACAATAAAAGTAATAAAAATATAACATTTTATATCATAATACAGTTCTTTTAATAGTTGGAATTTTTTTTAAGCTTTGCTTACATAATAGTTTTGAAGAAAACGTTATGTCATAAAGTATAATTAACGCGGTCAACATGCGTGAAATTATATGAGCATTATAAAGGTAATATTATTTTTGTTTGCTTGACATTTATCATGACATTAACGAATATTCAAACTAAATACGTTAAAAGTTAAATCTTTAATCTGACACATGGTGAGAATAACGTAAATTATATCTTAGTATCGGACAAAATTAGCTCGATTCAATTAATTTATAGAATAAAAAACCCAACACGTTATCCTCAATGATTAAATAAAAACACAAATTGTTAATATGTTTGTTATCAAACAATATTAAAACTAACCTTACTAAAAATAAAGTCTAGTATAGAATGAAAGACTATACCAGACTGTTTATATATCCATCTCAGGCGGAATGATGAGAACAAAAAGGGACAGCCTATTCGTAAAACTCACGTTAGTAGCGAGAACTTGTTTAAGTACAGTATATTACTCACGTATCAAGGTAGTATTTTCTGACGCACTGTGGCTAACGCACGTAACAATGAAGTGTTTAATAATTTTTATATTTACCGTTGCGACGTGTTACGCTGGTGTAGAATTTAGTGGAAGAGCGAGAAATTTTAGTATAGAACTGTTACATTACACGCAATTGGAAACACATGGCCATGTTGTTATATCGCCGTTCGGTATTTGGAGTTTGATGACAGGAGTCGCACTTGGAGCGACTGGCAAAAGTCGAAGCCAGCTGCAAAGAGCATTTTTGCTTCCAAAGGAACAAATCTCAATAATAAATGGTTATAAGAACTTAACGAAAACAGTTCTCGACCCGACAACTCTGGGAGTAACATTAGCAAGTAGAAACTTTTTGTTTCTCGATAATGGTTTTAATATATTTGAAACATTTAGGAAAATGTTAACAACCGACTTTGAAGCAAAATTGATCGAACTAGATTTCAAAGATTCAGATTCAGCAGCCCGTGTCGCGAACACAGCCATTAAAGATTCCGGAGCCACAGTTTCGAACGTGCTAAGGTCGGATGACTTTGGAAATTCCAGAATGATTTTGACAAACGTGATCTCTTTTAAAGGACTATGGTTGTCGCCTTTTAACGTTTCCGATACTAATATTGAACCATTTTACGATGAAAATAAGAAAAAGATCGGTGAAGTGAAAATGATGTACCAGAGAGCAATGTTACCTTACTCAAATATTCAAGAAATGGCCGCCACTGTGTTAGAATTACCTTATGGGGATGGTAAAAAGTATAGTATGTTAGTAATTTTACCTTACCCTAAAGTAAGTGTGTCTGAAGTGTACAAAAAGTTCTCTACGATAACATTAAAAGATATTTTCGAAAGACTTGAGAGTGACACACTTGAGTATGGATTAGAAGATGTAGATGTAAAACTGCCACGCTTCAAGATCAGCACGAATGTAGTTCTAAATAAACCCTTAAATAGTATGGGAGTTTTCGATATCTTCAATTCGAAATTAGCTAGCTTTGAAAGAATTACATCAGAAGAAATATTCATCTCTGCCATAGTACACAAGGCAGACATAGAAGTAACGGAGTCTGGTACTGTCGCGTCTGCGGATACGTCGGCCTATTTTGCAGATCGTATTTCAACACCTAACTTCGAAGCAAATCGACCATTTATCTACTTTGTTATGGAAAAATCAACGACCACTGTTATTTTTAGTGGTATTTATTCAAAACCAAGCGTGTTTTGAAGTAGTTAATTCTAATTGTGGGTGATTGAAAAAAAATAAAGTTTGCAGATATCTGTAATACTTGTGCAAAGTGTTCCTGCGATTACTAATTAGTGAAACCTAGCAATACTCAGCTAATTGTCTAATAGTTGTCCTATGTAATGCGTTTTTGTCTATTGTTTCAGAACTGTATACACGTTAAAAACTTATTAAATTCCCATATTAATGAACGTGAAATAATTTTAATTATAAAATAGGAGGTAACGTGTTAAATGCTTCATTAGATTTTAAATTAAAAACACACAAAGCTCCGAGTTATACATGTAGAAATTAAAGTTAGACAATATATTTAGGACATTTATTTCTGTTTTGTTGTAAACTTACATTAAAGTCGCAGTATTTATTTTCAAACCACTTAATAATTATCATCTACAGAACATAATAAATAATGTTCGATTGGCGTTACTTGGCTGTTATTATCGATTTAGTAATACATGAGAATGCTTATACATTGCACTGACTGACGTGCTATCATTCGATACCTAACATTACATGTCAAATATGTTTATACCTAATTAAATTGCTTTTGTAATAATTTTATTAAGTGATAAGGACTTGTGACTTATAAACTTGGAGATAGATGTTAAGTTATGTGCGAGCACATTTTATTCTAAAATATATTTATGTGAATATGAAATATATTTTTCTAATAAAAAGTTGAAAATAATTCAATTTTTTTTCAACAGTCTAGTTCATCTTTCTTTATTATAAAAGGTTATTTAATAGAAATGAGGTTTTATCAAAAAGTTTCTTCTGAATATGCTTATTAGACTTGAATTTTATTTATAATAAGAATAAACAAAGTTAATATGTTCTGTATGATAATGTCTTGACTTTAGATCTGTTATACCAAATATGTTTAGAAATGATAGTTGAGTTGAGACATGTTTTAGAAGCATTTATTATTCTTATATATAAATACTGTATATAATAAATATAATTCTAAGTATTATTGTTAATAAAAAATTTAAATAGATGTAATTCCTTATTTTATAATATTTTAAGGGTAACCTGCATGTTAGTAAAGTTGTGGGTCTATTATTTTTATTTCTCAGTTTGTCTTTTCATAAATGTGGATTAATTGCAGAGAATTTAGAAGATTAGAATAAAATAGAAACAGAAATATATTATAGTGTAATATAAGAGTAAAAAGTGTACCTTCTCTTTTCTCTTTATATCCAAAAAAACAACAAAATAATAGTTTTCTTACTCATGGATCAGGAAAACCAATTGCAAGCTTAGTATTCATTTAATGGTAATTTTACCTATTTACAATTTTCTGTATTGTTGCGATAACAACATTTAAAAAATTATAACAACATTTTTATAACTGTTACAAAATAAATACGATGAGATTTTGACAATTAGCCACTACTATTCAATATAATTGTTCCACATCTTAACATAATTATGCGTAATTTATATCGATATACAAAATCAATATCGTTTATCGATAAGTTGGTACTAATATCGGCCTCGTTTACTTTGCTATAAGAGTATATTATATTCTACCTCTATACAGGGCCGGTCTAAGGCGAAAATGACGAGTGTGCAAGACTTACATTAGGAATGTTCATAGAAAACATTATCGATTTTTATTATCCATAATTATCCGGTGTCGGAAGTGCACACGAAAAAAAAGTTCATCGCGACCCCCGTACCGATGTTTCCACCTCCAGGCTATACGTATTCCTAAAAAAAAGTCATCACTAGTACATGAAAAATGCCCCTATGATAAAATTATGCCCCTTTTTATACCCCTATTGTATGCCCTCCCAAAAAGCTCGTGTGTGCGGCTGCATACTTCGCACATCCTTAGGCCGGCCCTGCCTCTACATCAATAACAAAAAATCAACAAAATTTATTAGACAAGACATATTTAATTGTGTAATAGTGATTTCATTAAAAGTCTATAGCGAATTTTATCGCGTTTATTTAAAACTTTACAGTTTAACAATATTTTAAATTATTTCCCGACGTTTCGGACTCTTCACAGCGTCCGTGATCTCGAGGGACTGAGGTGGTGGGTGTCCGAATAACGTCGGTAAATAATTTAAAATATTGTTAAACTGTAAAGTTTTAAATAAACGCGATAAAATTCGATATAGACTTTTAATTAAATGAGTAAAATTCGCGTAAATATAAGAGAACAGTGTGTAATAGTGTTCCAATAATTGTCTAAATTTTTAACGGTTTTATAATATGTTTTTCAAACTATCTAGTCTGATCTTTGTATTTTTTATTACACATGAATGTATATATATGTATATATCGCTCATTTAGAGCGACAGTGACACATTTGCAAAAATACGCGAAAATGACTTAGGTATTAATGCTAAAATACTATGCATAAACATCTGCGTTGGTAGTGAAAATGCCACAATATCCAGCTATAATAAAACTATTTTAAAATAATAATTAGCCGTAATAATGCTTCAGAATCTTCTTTTGAACTATGAAATAACCTTTATTCTGATCTGGTGTAAAGTTAACTAATTTGCATTTGTGTCACTGTCGCTCCAAATGAGCGATATACTCGTATGTTTAGATAAAAAAGAAATAGATTCTAATAATCATTTCTCAAATGATAGATACGTGTTTAGAGTTCTAAGTAGTCGATGCTACGTTTTTTATTATAAATCTACATAAATATCTATTAAACAAATTTGTGAAATAAAATTAATAATTATTTAAAAAAAAAATATACTAGAAACGAAAAAAATACATAAACGATTTATAAAACAAGGGAATGAAACAGTCAAGAACCAGTCATTTTATGTCCAGAAGATGAAATTCCAAATATTGTTAATAATAATCACTGATTGATGTGGCTGCCCCTTCATTGCGCTGATATTATTAAATGGTATAGATACACATGATAAAATAATGAAATAGTTTGGAAAATCCAAAAGTGCACACCTCATAATCTCATTTTTCACGATAAAATTGTTTAAAACAATTAAACCACATCGAATTAGACCGTGAAATTAAATAGAGTTCTATTCCTAACTATATTGAAACGTAAAATAAAAAGCGGCCGAGTGCGAGTCGAACTCGCACATGAAGGGTTCCGTATCAGCAAGTAACATCATATAAAAGTTCTTGTTTTTTTATATATTTGGGTTGATTGAATGAAAGGTAAATTGCGGTTTACGATTTATGACGTATTAAAAAAAACTACTTACTAGATCTCATTGAAACCAATTTTCAGTGGAAGTTTGCATGATAATGTACATCATATATTTTTTTTTAGTTTAATCATTCTCTTAATTTAGAAGTTACAGGGAGGAGGACAAATTTTACCACTTTTAAAGTGTCTCTCGCGCAAACTATTCAGTTTAAAAAAAATGATATTAGAAACCTCAATATAATTTTTTAAGACCTATCCATAAATACCCCAAACGTATGGGTTTGATAAAAAAAAATTGAGTTTCAGTTCTAAGTATGGGGAACCCCCAAAATTTTTTCCTTTTTTTCTATTTTTGTGTGAAAATCTTAATGTGGTTCACAGAATACATCTACTTACCAAGTTTCAACAGTATAGTTCCTATAGTTTCGGAAACAAGTATGCTTAATTAAAAAAATCAAAAAACCCGACTGCGTAAAATACTATTATTATAAACTAAAAAGAATAAAACAATTTACTAGCTTTCATTTGATACCCATATTGCTACAGTAAGAAAAAAAATTCAACTCCCCCCCTCATTCCGCCATTTTCAGGCGCCATTTTGAAAATTTATATAGCCTATGTCACTACTACAATTTAGACAAATACAACGACACCTCATATGTCAAAAACCATCCAACCGTTTGGGCTGTAGGGCGTGCCAAAGAAATGGACATACATACATACATACATACATACATACATACATACATACATACATACATACATACACTCGAAAAACATAACCCTCCTTCTGTCGCAGTCGGGTAAAAAGTGGCTGTGACATACGGACGGACAGACAGACAGACATGGCGAATCCATAAGGGTTCCGTTTTTTGCCACTTGGCTACGGAACCCTAAAAAAAAGAACTCGATTAATGAAGTATTTCGGCCGTTATCGTGACCACATACCGGATCCGCACATACAGACACACGGACGTCCAAAACAGAACTCTTTAAACAGTTTTTTAATTACTGTTCTCTTATATTTACGCGAATTTTACTCATTTAATTAAAAGTCTATATCGGATTTTATCGCGTTTATTTAAAACTTTACAGTTTAACAATATTTTATATTATTTCCCGACGTTTCGGATCCTTTACAGCGTCCATGACCTTGACATGATCATGACATCATGACGACATGATGATGATCATGACTTCCAGTCCCAATAAGTTCAGTCTGCATGAATAGGAACGGTTAATAGTAATAATTTAAAATTGTATAAAAAGCGGACACCCACCACCTCAGTCCCCCGAGATCATGGACGCTGTAAAGGGTCCAAAACGTCAGGAAATAATTTAAAATATTGTTAAACTGTAAAGTTTTAAATAAACGCGATAAAATCCGATATAAACTTTTAATTAAATGAGTTTTTTATTTAGTTTAAATAACAAAAATAGCATTAAAAGTATCATGCCTGTTAAAAATAGTGTTTTTTCTTAATATGTGTGTATACATTATTTTACAAGTGCAATATACAATAAATAGAGACATTTTAAGTTCGAAAAATCACTCCTTTTTCGTAAAGTGAGAGTAAAACCCACCTCAACGCTTCCTTTATGAGGCGTGCAATACAAATATTGTACAATTTGTTAAGGTCTCATTGTAAGGTATTGTTAGTATATCTGTAAATGTCGCAGAATTTCTCTCGTGTAAAGTATTCCTGATTATTTTTTACCTCATTTTTGTTTAAACAAATTTAAAATAAAATGAGGTGACCCACAGTCATTCGATATTATCAGTATAAAGTGGGTCTTCGAAAAAATAATTTGATGTAGTTATAATTGAGTTATCTAAAAACTTACTACAAACACTGAAAAATCTAAAAAATATATATTTTGCAACAATAAGGAATATGGAAGTGATTTAAATTTACTTTTTTTCCCTATACTTAACCATTATTTTCCTATTTCATTTGTATTTGTACTAAAACACAGTTTATACATATTATTTTCAAAAGAGTAACTGCGGAATTTCTTGCCGATTTTTCTCTGCAGAATCTACATTCCGAATCGGTGGTAGTTTTACTCTAACAAAAATAATAATCACTTTAAAGTTTTAATTTATTAAATGACTATTCGAAGGTGCTCGTGGGGCCTATTTGAATAAAATTGTTTATTTGAATAAAGTAGTTGATTTTGATTTTTAACTGCATAAAAATGTAATTAAAAGGTGCAAAATAAGCGAGCGAAATTGTGCGAAACGCGCTATCGCCTATCACTGGTAAAAAAAAAATATGACGACACAGTTAAGTACATCGTGAGATTTATCGGCTTCGATATTCAAACTGTACCGATAGTGTTTGATAGAAAATTTGTTTTATTTATAAGTATTTCTGGTGTGTTCTTATTTGCATTAACAATCGCGATTTTGTTACATAGTGATATTAGAAATTATCAAGAACAATGACTGAAAGTGGTTTTGTTAAAGCACAATCGGACAATCTACCGAAAATAGATGCTTATACTTCTTATATTGTATCGAATCCAAATTTTACATCCTCTAAAGACAAAGGATTATATTTTTTAAGCTACTGAAAAGGTTTTGATGCGTACGTGCACTAAGTAATATGTACCTAAACATAACCTCAAATGTTTAGGTACCTAACTTAACTTTAGGAAGGAAAGGAAGATATAAACGAATAGTTACTTTTCGCCTTTTATGCCCACAAAAAATATTTTTTAATAATCTACACCATTTAATTAACGAAAGACTAAATATTTCTCGAAATTTTAAAAATTATCTGAGAAATTTTGCAAATTATTAAAAAATTATTACTGTTGGTTTCGAATATTCTAAATTATTCTGAAAATTTCTAGATTGACTAGATTTCTCCAGAATGTTCTGGAATATTCTAGATTTTCCAGAATATTCTAGATTTATTTTCAGAATGTTCTAGATTGTTCCAGAATTTTCTGAAATATTCTAGGATAAATCTATTATTTAATAATTTTTAAAATGAACTATGAAAATGTGTGATTGTAGTTGGTCCAGAATCTTCTAAATTATTCTCGAAATTCCACGAATCTAAAAAATTCCATCATATATTCAAAATTTCGAGATTGATCAGAAAATCTCTATAATATTGAATATATGCACTATTCAAACATTATTTTGCATGCATTATTCAAAAATTATTTTAGAGTGTTTGGGAAAGAGGATAATCTGGAAAATTCTATTATTGAATATACATGAAGTCATTCCGTGCAGTTTCAACGTTTTTGAATATCAGTATACTTAGTTGTGTATTCTAGAAAGTTTTGGAAAACAAAAATTGAAAAAATAAAATCGTTTACAAAATTGTAAATATGTATATATATATACCTAGCTGCCACCCGCGGCATCGCCTCCGTGGTGTATTGATAAAAAGTAACCTATGTCCTTCAGATACATATACGCTGTCCCGGACTTTGTATATATAGACCAGGGATGGCGAACCAATGGCATGCGTGCCATTGTTGGCACGCGATACAATATTTTGGACACGTTACCGATCACGAAATTCATAATACTTACACTAAGAAAATAAGGGCATAAATTGGGGCCTAATTTCATCCGTTAATTATTGAATAATATCGATACGTAAAACCGACGACCTTTTTTTGGAATACGCATTAGCATAGCCTGTGGGAGTAGGTAAACATCGTTACGAAGGTCGCGATGATCTTTGTTTTTTTTTTTTTTTAGGAAAACG
Organism: Euphydryas editha; assembly: GCA_036937285.1. Lineage (NCBI taxonomy): Eukaryota > Metazoa > Arthropoda > Insecta > Lepidoptera > Nymphalidae > Euphydryas > Euphydryas editha. Next base: position 4,196,649 of record JAUPFZ010000025.1, read on the forward strand.
CATCTGTCTCCATCACAGGATAATGACTTTTTAGTTGATTGACACAATTTATTATTTTTATTATTTTCTCAATAATTATAAAGTCAAAATTATTTGATGGCACGCCTATGATCTCAGTAAATATGTGTTTAGAAAAAATGGCACGTTGATGGTATAGGCCAGATGTTTGTGTCGTTGCCGAACACCAAGTACAGAATTAACATGGTGTAGTGTTGAGAGTAGTCGCCTCAACACCGCGCGCGGCGGTCACGGGTTCGATTCCCGCTCATGACAGATATTTTGTATTTATACAAATATCTGTTTCCAGTCTCGGTGTATGTCCTTGTGGATCTCCCCATTGTGCCTCGGAGAGCACGTAAAGCCGTCGGTCCCGGTTGTTATCATAAACACCTGATACCGCTCGTTACTCTGTATCAGCATGTGAACAATTCACTGCTGAGCACTTCTTCTCCATATAGAAGAAGGGAATCGTTATTCACGGTAGGGAAATTATCCGTCAACCCGCAGTGGAGCAGCGTAGTGGATTGAGGTCCAACCCTTCTTCTATATGGAGAAGAGTCCTTCGCTCAGAAGTGGGTTATTTACAGGCTGATACAGTACAGTAAATACACAATTAATAGGTGTAAGAAAATGTTTATCTCATTCAAAACAAAAGTAAAGTTAACTATACCTACTTGTTTTTTTTCCTTTCCGATTTCATTCTCAAAACCTGTCACTGCTTAATTTTTTTTTATTATATTTATTTATATTTTGTTGTATTATTAAATCTTAAGATATAGTCATTGTTATTTTAAATGTAGGTATCGTTTATAATAAAGATAATACTTAATCTTTTTATTGTTTTTTTTTTGGGTATAATGTACCTGTGTACGTTTTGTTAGTGTGTTAATAAAATAAAAGATACCAACCAACCAATCGGACTCTATCGAGATAACTCTGCTCGTTAACCTTTAAATATGGACGTGGAGTCTCACAGGCTACTCGATGTTTTCGTTTTCTTAGTTTCACCTAATTCCTCCCACTCCCCGCGGTTAAGAGGCTCAGTAGCTTTTGTTTTAGTTGTAAAACTACCAATGAGGGAGGAGATTATGTCTTCCGATGAATATTACGTAAGTAATGACCATCAAAATATTGACCGGAGCCTGTCAGGCTACACGTCCATTTTTGACCTCTGATATATTTTATAAGGGCGATTATGTTTATTTCAAATTTTGTACTACAAAATGTCAAGAAACAATAAAGCCGGTAGTTCTAAATCAAAACGACCATCTACGAGTACTATTCAAGGCCTTGTGACAAAAACTTTTTGTGCAGGAGATCCATCTTTCGAACAACAAGTGCTTGAGTTGTTGTTAGCTTTGGCTCAGTCTGACAATGAAGAGAATATTGAAGATTTTTTTTTTATTTTTTACATTGGAGTCCGAACTGATATAAAATCATGTAGGTAAGTGACAATTATGAGGATCAGAACCAAGATCAGGACCAGCACCAGGACCTTGAAGCTGACAAAAAACGATCGATTACTCCAGTAGCCGTCGAACAAGGAGATGGCCTATAGTGTTACTATATCGTGTCCTAGATTTGAGTGCCCTTAATCTAAAGCTGCAGAGAGGAGATTTCCTAAATAAAAAAATGCATGTGTGCTTGTGGTGCCTCATGTGCAAAGACGTGTTATAAATACATAATTGTCACGAGAGAGGAGGTTGACCATGGGTCGAGTTTTAGATAATGATATGGTTACAGAAGATGTCCAGGATCAAGAAACCAGTAAAGGAACCAGAAGAGCATGTAGAATCTGTCCCACGAACAAACATAAGAAGACTACCCATGTTTATGTTGGGTGCAACAAGCCTGTGTGTCTCCAATGCTCTAGACTTTTGTGCACTAACTGCCCATAAATTTATGTTATTAGCCTGTTGTCAAAATTTTTTATATTTGTTACCTGAAGGTGGTGTCTTGTGTTTTTTGTTTCTTATATATTATATTTTGAGAAAAAAAGACTCAATTTGTTATAAGAATAAGTTTGGCTGTTTTAATACCTAAATATGTAACCTAAGTAAATTTAGACTGAAAAGTGCCATAATTTTTGACTTTTAAAATTTCTATATTTTTTAAAATATAAGTTAATTATATAAGCATGTTATTTTATTGCTAAATCCCATAACTTTAATATTCAATCAGTTTTAAAGTAATTTTATATCAAATTCCCCGAAAAAAATGTGTGTGCATATAGTGAGACTACACGTCCACAGTAGTGTTAAGAAAAAATGACGTCCATACTTAAAGGTTAACTGTCTTCTATATCAACAACTAAATCCTTGTATATAGACGCTTACTATTTTTTATGGTAAGTACACCCCTGACATGTCCTCAAAAGAAGTCTTCCCCCATCACCTCTGAGGGGTTTGCAATAACTCGCTACGCTTGGCATGTTGTCGAGCGCTGTGTGTTGTAGCAGGATATGGTGACGCAGCTGCCTATTACCATCCTGATCGGAGTACAATTGTTCGCACCATTATGGCTTTGTCACCTTTTACCTGCGACACCTCGGCAAGAGAGGTCGGGACTACTCTTCTCTGACGGTCACCGTACGGCATTCCTTCAGCTCTTCTACCAATCATTTTGTTATAACAGTATTTTTTAGTTCCTACGTAATAATAAAGAGCGCAATTGGAAATATTTTTTTGAAGATTTTTAAATAACTTAGACATTCCTATGTATGTATCATCAAAATAGCTGTAATTTAAGTGTCACTTGACTTTGAACTTGAATGCTACATTCGCAACTGTCCTCAACTAATGCAAATTGACCTTAAGTTCTGCACGTCCGGTATAGTCGCTTGATTTATAATATTTATATAATTATCATGCGAGTCCTTGATGGTTTTTTGATGGTCTCCATCCTGATATTTTTTATACTAATACACTGAGATGAAAGTAGGTACCGGGCAAGCCAGCGCTTAATCAAGTATCCTTTTTAATCAATCTATCCAAGATAAGTAGATTATACGCAATGATATACAAGTCTCGAATTATCTCTTAAAAATAAGACCACTTAATACAGTATGTGTAATCCTATATTGACTTGTGCAAATTCCTTCCACGGTATCAGATACCCCGAGGTATTTCTATGAAGATTCTCTGTGAATCTTCTACTTTCTACGACAGGACCAATAATAATAGGGCAAAAATAAACGAAAAATAAAATTTAAAAAAAGAAAAAAGTTATTCAATATACTGCGTGTTTTGGATTACACCCCAACCGTTTTGTATGAAAAATTCACATTTTCAACCCTACATAATGACCCCAAATAAATAAAATATAATAATAAATAAAATACCGTTACCGTTATCCGTAGGTACTGTAGATAAATATTTTATTTTAATTTTTATTTTATTTTATTTTGGAAACAAACGGTATTACAATAATACATATATAAAAGAACAAAGAAAATAATATTACTTAACCAAAAACAGTTTCCGATTTTACAATAGTTGAGAAAAGATAGTTTAATATCAAATAATAATAAAAAATAATTATTACAATCATCAAAATTAAAATAAATATTTAATCTATCGATTACACTTGAAATTACTTAAAATGTATGATTTTTATAAGAAACTAGCTGCTGCCCGCGACGTCGTCTGCGTGAACGCTATACAGCACCAAAAATAGCTACGATTATACCTTTTAAAATAACATTCATTTACCCGTTTCTTCTTTATATTTCATATCTACAGAAAGTACAGTAACAGAGGGAGACTATCTTTTGTAAAATTGACTTTCAAAAAGTGCTTATTTTTAGCCTGCTTTGTATAAATGACTGACTTTATGGTGATTCTGCTGAATGAAGTCATAAGTTGTGACTGAAACGGATGGAGAAAATAATAAATAAGGAATACAGAATAGGGTAAAAATACATATTTATAGAACTTCTCGATAAACAACATTAGTAGTTTCGCTCTCCGCAGCCAAAATGTAAAGAGAGTCAGGACTGGTGACGCGGGAGCAAGCGACGTACATCTGCCCGTGTGAAGCAGCTCGTCCTGAGGTCGACACCAGCTACCCTCAGTGTCTGCCCCTGCGACTTATTGATGGTCATCGCGAAGCAAACACTCACGGGGAACTGTACGCGCTTGAACTGGAACGGGAAGTTATGAGGTATGAGGGGAATGCGTGGTATAAATACTGCTTCGCCGACGCCACAACCCGTAAGAATTTCCGCCTCAATGGTGTATCTGTGGAGTGAGATGACTTTAAGGCGGGTCCCGTTCCACAACTTTGGAGGAAATAGGTTCCGGAGAAGCATAAGCATTTCTTATCTTTATGATATATATGGCATGCTAAATTTTTCTCTTCCTTCGTTATTTAGCTCAAATTGCTTACAGCAATAGCGTGTCTTTTTCGAGTTTAAATTTTGTTATACATCTATGCAGTTCTTTTTGAGTTCTGTTTGTTATTACATACAGAAAAACTCGATGAATTTTATAAGACATAGATGAAGCAGCTTAAAACTTATATAAACACATTTTTTTTAATTGTCTTGCTCATCTCTGAAACGAATACAATTTTTATTAAAATGCACAACTCCATCTATGACTTTTAAAAACAACTATTAATCTCGCCAACATGATCAATTTTAAATTATTATTTATATCCAAAAAGGGTTTACACATGTAATTCGACTTGATGTTTTTGAAATCTCATAGATGGCGCTGCTCTAAAATTGTCTTGATACTACTTATATTAATTTCTTATATTACATTCATTCTTACATTCATTATGTTTATCAGCCTAAGTTACTTATATTTCGTGAGTTTTATAGTGAAGATAGCTTATAGCATGGTTATTAACATAATAACAACATTCAAATATGCGTCGTTAGATTACACGCTGTTACAGAATGAGTTGAAGAAATAAAGGTTCACTGCTCGTTCCCAGTAGGTGATAGCGTGATAATATTTAGACTATGTTATGACCCGACTTCTTAAAAATATTCGTGCCAAATTTGAAGTAAATCCATGCAGTACTTTTTGAGTTTATCCCGAACATACATACAGACAAACAGACAAACAGACAAAGAGACAAACAGACAAAAATTCTAAAAACTATATTTTTGGCTTCGGTATCGATTGTAGATCACACCCCAAGTATTCTTTTAAAAAAATATTCAATGTACAGTTTTGACTTTTCTACCATTTTATTATATGTATAGATATGTCTAAAAATCAAATTTATAATTTTAGGTAGATATGTTATTACATGAAGTTTTGTTATTATGTTAAAGACCTCACAAACGTGTGCGATAAATTCTGCAATAAAATGCAGTTATTTCTATTTAACCGTTAAGTGAGTCATTAAATCGTATATAAAGTGAATTTTAAGAAGTGACGCAACAGTATTATCTATAGCGTCATTGTAGGTATTTCTTAAATATACTCGTATTATTTCGAATTATGTGCCATTAAAATAAAACTTTACTTTTATAAAGAATAACTTAGCTAATATTTATAATATCAGGTATATATTTTTTGTCGTGATATTCAAACATCACTATATTTTTTGTCGTGATATTCAAACATCTTAATACCAAATCCTCAATTTTAATTTCAAATATTGACACCTTAATGTGGTAAACGAACAAAAATTCATTAACATCAAACAAAACTCTTAAATATATACAAGAAACCTCTTTCAATAAAAAAAAAGTAACTATTATATATAACAGGTATGTGTATGCTCATCTCATTTACAATACAGAGAAAAAGAGACGGAATGAACAAATGACGAACTTGTTTTTCGTATGAAATAATATTATTCACTCGTATAAGCTTTAGTGTTTTTCAAAACGCCGGGTAATGCTAACGTCAGTATGAAGTGCAAAATATTTTTTATATTAACCATCGCGTCGTGTTATGCTGAAGTAGAATTTAGCGGAAGAGCAAGAAATTTTAGCATAGAACTCTTACATCATACCCAATTGGAAACAGACGGCCATGTTGTGATATCACCGTTTGGCATTTGGAGTGTGATGACAGGCATTTCACTTGGGGCGACCGGAAACAGCAGATCTCAATTAGCAAAGGCATTTTTACTACCGAAAAATCAAAACACTATATTAAATGGTTACAAGAACCTAACGAAAACAGTGCTCGAACCGTCGACCCAAGGAGTAAAATTAGCAAGTAAAAATTTCGTTTTTATTGACAAAGGTTTTGTCATTTATCCTGATTTTGAAAGAGCTTTGACATCCGATTTCGAGGCGACGTTAATCGAACTCGATTTTAAAAACCCGACATCGGCAGCTAGAATTGCGAACACGGCTATTGAGAGTTCCGGGGCAACAGTTTCAAATGTGCTGAGGTCCGATGACTTTGAAAAGTCCAGGATGATTGTTACAAACGTTATCTCATTTAAAGGACTTTGGTCATCACCTTTTAATGAATCAGAAACAAACATAGAAAAGTTTTACGATGAAAATAAGATGGAAATCGGAGAAGTGAAAATGATGTATCAAAGAGCTATGCTACCTTACTCAAATATTCAATCGATGCGCGCCAGTATTGTTGAATTACCCTATGGAAACGACCAAAAATATAGCATGCTAATTATGTTGCCGTATCCTAAAGTAAGTGTTTCTGAAGTGTACCAAAAGCTATCTGTGATAACATTAAGAGACATATTCGCGAGACTTGAGAGTGACATCAAAGAGTTTGGATTAGAAGAAGTCGATTTAAAAATACCACGATTCAAGATCAGCACAAACGTGGTCCTAAACAAACCATTAAATAGTATGGGAGTAATCGATATATTTAGTCCGAAATTGGCTAAATTTGAAAAGGTCTCAAAGCATGAATTATATATATCTGCTATTGTTCACAAGGCAGACATCGAGGTCACGGAATCGGGTACAGTCGCGTCCGCAGCAACATCAGCTTACTTTAGCGATCGCATCTCGACACCTAACTTCGAAGCGAATCGTCCATTCATCTATTTCGTTATTGAAAAGTCTACGACAACTATTATCTTTAGTGGAATCTATTCGAAACCGAACATTTTCTAATATTTAATTATTATTACTAAGTTATTGTGTGCATAATTTAAGGTACGAATTTCTTTATATAAAAATACTTGGTATGGCGTCAGGCTACAAATGTTTTTGCGTACGTCATACCTCAAAACTATGTTAAAGATTAAAGAACTCTGATTACAGAATTATGTTCTTAAAATTCTAAATAAGCATTACAAAAAAGGTTGAATTATATCCACTATTTTATAGAATAAATATAAACTATTATACAATCACCAAGCAACATTTTCGTATATTTTACAGATAATTAATTTTAAATCCTCTTATGATCAAATGATCTTACTTATTTAAATCGCTTTCTTTATTTTTTTCTAAACATTCGAAACACGTTTTAGTGGTTGCTTATCAGACAGTACTGTACTGTACTGTATAAATCTGTAAACAACCCACTGCTGAGCGAAGACCTCATCTCCATATAGAAGAAGGGTTGAAGCTTAATCCAAGATGCTGCTCCACTGCGGGTTGTCGGTTAATATCCTTACAATAAGTAACGATCATTGCCAGGTGTCCATGATAACAACTGGAACCGACGGCTTTACGTGCTCTCCGAGGCACGGTGGGTAAACCCACAAGGACATACACCCAGACCGGAAACAAATATTTGCACAAGTACAAATATCTGCCCCGAGCGGTAATCGAACCCGCAACCGCCGTCGTCAAGGCGACTACTCGCACCATTACACCAGAACGGTCGTCCTACACCAGAACGGTCGTCTACCTTTCTTAAAATAATAATCGTTATAAAAAGTATAAATCCTGGATATTTTTAATGACGTCAGAAGTTAACTGCACGTTATACCACCTAAAGACTTGTTTTAAAAAAACTAGTTTCATAAGCATCGGGCAAACTCGTTTGCTGGGTTTCATATATTTAAAAAAATATATTATTTTATAAGTAATTAAATATATGTTGGATTTTCTAACGAAAATGATTTTTTAACAATATTTTATATAGTAAGCAGCAATTCATACACGTTATATTCCCTAACTTCCTCAGGGAAAAAATATCCAATCCCTTTCGATTTCCTGTCTCCCTGTTCATATTCGTATATTAAATTTACAAGTTTTGACTGTGTGCACGTTTTACTTTTGCTAGCCAGTCAGTCAATACCAAATAATATCCATAGTTTTACCTGCAATAATCCCTAAATTCGATATTTTTTACCAAGAGCGTTTACATAATTATAATTATTATACTCATCAAGGTGATTATGTTTAAATTAATTGTTTTTACATGAATTCTTCACATAAAGCATCACTATACAGGATTGATATAATGTTGTTTCAAGAGGCTCAACCACAACGATAATAATTATAAAAAAATTGTTACAAATTGTTAATTGATTCGATTTAACTTATAACGGCCTGGTATTGTTTCACTGCAAGACAATGACCTCCGCTCCTTCGAATGCTGCAGATTAGGCAATTTAAACTAAATACGGTTAATCGATTATTGTATGTGTACGAGTTATTAATTATCAATCAATCGGGATCGACATCTTGGCGTGGTTCTGAGGCAAGACGGGAAGACTCATAAGCACGAAGACCCAAGCTAGAAACAAATATATATCCAAGTACAAATTATAATAATAATATAATAATAACTCTTTATTCTCATAATAAAAATTTGTATAAAAAACTTGTTTTGACAAAAAAAAAAATATCCATTCGTTATTCGGGTATCGAAAACGCGCGTAATATTAATACTTAACTTTTGTCACCTCTACACTGTAATCAAATCACACAATCTTTACTTACAGGTACGTAAATTAATAAATATTCATACTATATTGTATACGTATTGTGGAATCATAAAAAAAATTATGAGCAATAAGTTTGTTTGGGCAACTCGATCAGGGCCGGATTTGGAAGTCCTGGGTCAAAGAATGAACGGAGGCCCCTAATTATTTTCCGAATAAAGAAAAAACAATTATTTTTTCGGCCTGGGCTTTTTGATATATCGATGTTTAACAGATTGAAGTGAACAAATATTGGTACCTACATAGTTTCTAATATTCAAGAATAATGCGAAAAAATACTGTATTAGATGGAGAAAATTAGAACACTTTTATTCTAGAAAAAGGATTAAGTTTCCATGCAAAAAAAAAAAAACTAAATTTGACACAAAGTTACTAGCTAGTTAAACTGCTAACAAGTAATGATTAGAAAATAATAGGTACCTATCAAACTTGTTCTCTGGCCAGATATAAGTGTAAATGCAGGTCCAATCATTATGTGCGTTTTTCTTTTTTCGTCCTTTGGAGCTACTACAGCCTGCTAGTAGTGAATGTCAGAAATCTTTTCTGGTGTTTTTGAAAGTAACTGATTAAGAATCGTGGCTGTGTTAAAATTCATTTTATTATACTTAGTTCTGTAACAAATAGATTGTACATATACTAAAATTAGGCTGAATTTCACAGCAATCGGTCAAGTGGTTGAGCCGTGAAAGTGGAACAAAGAAACGTACTTACTTTCAGATTTGTAATATTATTAAGATTAAGATTAATTTATTAAGAAGATTAAATAATTAAAATAAATACTCGCAAATATTTTTAAGGTTTTTAGTATTTCAATGTTGCTACGAGATATATATTACTCTTTTTCAAAATATAATAATAATTTTTTTAAAATTTATCTATGTGGTATTTCAATAAAATTAACTAACAGTATCATTCTTGACATTGCTCCGTATTTAGCTCTAACCTTGAATTTGAGCTCATCAAATATCGTATATTCCGAAACTTATAGTGTTTCGATAATAGAAATTAAGATTAAGAAAAAGGTCTTGAAATTGAGGAAAGTAAAGTTCATGTCGATATGTAAAATGATAATTAAAACATTACAAACCAACAATCGACTGGATTGTTTTTAAAAAAAGAACTCTTTTTCTTTTTCTTATTCTTTCTTTTTGACTATGGGCCTTTTAAACAAGCTACAAGTTACATAGCGTGCAATGGAGATGGCTATACTTGGTATTTATATGCGAGATCAAAACGGAAATGATGAGATCCACAGACGAACGAAGGTTGCCGACATAGCCCAACGGATCTGCAAGCTGAAGTGGTAGTTGGAAGGCACATAACTAGAATAACTGACGACCGATGGAGCAAAAAGGTTCTCGAGTGGAGACCACGTACCGGCAAAAACGCAGCGTCGTCGGACGGCCGTCCACCAGATGGACAGACAACTTGAGGAAAGTCACCGGAAGCCGTTGGATGGAGGCTGCTTGAACCCGCTCGCTCTTGAGATCGATCGGGGAGGCCTACGTTCAACATTGGACATCCAATGGGTGATTTGATGATGATGATTATCCTTAATTATTCTAATTTCCCGATATTTTTCATTTTTGCGAGCGCCATGCTCATGAGTACGGTGATTGAGCTTAAAATATTTAACGACAAAGATGGTAAATATCCCGTTTTATTTCCTGATTATAATATTAGTGACTATGAAACTATATAAAAATGATTATCTTTTGAACAAGGATTCTGTAATATAATGTAAAAGCGCGTAAATGTCAAACACCGCTGAACATAGAAATCTATTTTTCTATGTTATTCAACTGAGGATAATTGAAATTCAGCGGTTCTAGCCCAGATTTAATCTTTGAATATAGTATCTTTGATGAGATTAATGTTGCCATTTAAATTTCGTAATTAACTCTATTTTAAATTTTCTTTTCGATTACATAAATGTTTTAATATTATTAAAACTTAATATTTTAACTATTAAAAAAAGGTAAAGGTCTTCAATTAAATATCACTTAAAATTTTCTACTTCTTCTTCTTCAACATTTCAAAAGTTTAAATACTGCAAGCATTCGGCTAATAAGTTTCCGAATGTATTTTTTCTGACAACTGACATATTTCTTTATGACAGTAACGTCAGTAATGAAATGTCATTTTCACGCTTAAATTTTCCGAAGATTTTTCTATATAATAATAATTTCCACTAGCAATAAGAATTAAACTATTTGTCATTAATCATCAATATTACGAATACTAAAAATGTTCTAGTAATTATTTCATATTTTCTTCAGGCTGATTTATAGGTTATGTTAACAAGATTAAATAATCAAAATGTTTTTAAGAAAGTACGCTAAAACAAATCTTCTTAATAGATTTTTAGTATCTGAAAATAATTGTCAAAATGTTCAGCAAATTAAAACTCTTTGTGGTAAGTAATGTTATTGAATAATTTATTAAAAATGTAAGTTCTTTTGTGTCTCATTTAAATCTAATTAGATTACCTTTTTATACCATAGATATTTTAAATAAGCAATTAAATATTATAATATCAAAAATTTAACATAATTTTTAATAATTTATTATATAATAGTGTAAGGATTTATATGCAAATTGTATTTTTCAGGTACTCTCAGAGTATATAATAAAAATCTTAACCTATACTTCAGTAACCGTAATAGATTTGTTAAACTACTCGCACATACGTCATATTCAGTGAGATATTTCTCAAAGAAAGTAATAGAGGATGCATTTAAAGAATCAGAAAGTGAAAAAGGTAATCCATATTTATTTTTAAATAAGGGTCCATTCATTTATTATGTAAGACGGTTTAGGGGGAGAGGGTTCGACCATGTCTGAATTTACGTTAGATCACAAAAATGTGCAAAGTTAAAATTATTTGAAAAAGCGGGGGCAACCGCACGAGTACCGAGGTTCGCTCGGATGCATATAGGTAATATATGAGATGTTCCAGAGGCAGATCCACTTTCCGAGTGGCTTTTGAGCCCCTGGACTTCTCTTATGTAATGTAATGTAATGTTTTTATGATGAGTAATTAAAACCAAAGTTTATTACTACCAAAAACTAAAAATTAATAGTACCTTTGTAAGTACATATTATAAACACTTCTAAAAATTGTTACTTTAAAAAATAAACATTAAAACAAATCAAACATTTATTGATTTTTTTCCTTTTGATTCTTACGTAATAAATATTAAACAGGGGGAGGGGGTCGGCCTATTCTTTTTTTTAATTATAGGAAGGGGGTCGAAAACTAGGAAAATTCGTCTTACGTAATAAATGAATGGCCTCTAAGTAACCTGCTGGAATTTGTACCATCTAAATCCTATAAATTATTGTGGTTCATTTGGGTCCAAATTTTTTTTTTTCTAACCATTAGGATACAGTCTTGAGTTTAACAAAATTAAAGAAAAAATTTCTTTTGTAAAGCCACTTAAAGAGTTTTTGCAAGTCTAACTCAATTATTTATCCTCACAAAGCTATTTATCATACATAAGAACTAGAAACAGGAATGGAGCGATAAAAACTAAAATAGATAAAACCATTCACATTATGTATAGATACAATATTTTTATTACAGAACTAAGTAGAATAAAAGAAATTTTCACACAGCCACGGGTGATTCTTAATCAGTTTGCTTCAAAAACACCAGAAAAGATTTTTGACATTCATTACAAGCAAGCTGTGGTAGCTCCAAAGGGCGGCAAAAAGAAAAATATACAGAATGATTGGGTCTGCACATACACTTTTATATGGCCGGAGAAGATCAAATTTGAAAGGTATTATTATCTAATAATTTATGTTTATAACTAGTTAGGAACTTTGTCTGTGTTAAATTTAGTTTCTTATGCATGGAATCTTAGATACATAGATAGATAAATACTTTATTGCAGTCACTGAATTTACAGTGGATATTACATAATTAGAGTACCTACAAGATATTCACAATTTAAGTGGGCAAAGGCGGTCTTATTGCTATCAGCAATCTCTACCAGACAACCTTTAATGAAAGTAGATTTCTTATCAGACTTGGGTAGTGCAAATTTAGGTCCCTAAACATAGGTGTTAGCTGAATAATAATAATGATACTAGCTAAGTGCTAGTACTTTTAGGAATCTTAATTCATTTTATGGTTAAAGATGCTTTATTTCTCATTAGAATAACAATTCGCTTACTGAGAAATACTATTAACAATAAAAATACAAATTAGGGTAGAATGCGACTTAAGTTATACAATGTAATAATCTTAATTCATTTTCTAGATTAAAAGTATTCTAATTTTCTCTAACTATATCTGCTTGTGTAAGTCCTGTCAATATGGGTTCAACTGTTTCAAAAATCAGTCAGAACAAACCCAAGAGAAATGTGAACCAAACTGAAACAGCCAGTAAACATCCCACTCTTGGACAAAACTCTCCATATAAAGGAGAAGGGTTGGAGCTTAATTACCCATGCTACTTTACTGCAAATTGGCATGGGCGTAGCAAGGTACGGGCAGGGGGGTGGGCCAGCTGCCCCCCTCTAGAAGAGCGGTCGGTCATTCATAAAAAGATTTTTCCATCTTTTCTTACTCTAAGCAATGTCACTAATAACGATAAGTGGAAAAATAAAAAAACTCCTCCACCACTGATGTGAGATACTCATATAATATGTTAAAAACCACGATTAAAACAATACAGTCTTGGATTTTCTTTATCTGCCTCCTATAGAGAATCCTGGCTACACCCTTGCGAATCGGCAAAATTAAAGTACATTATTATATTTAAACAAAACTGTTGCTTTGACTTTACAAATAGAGACTTTATGACTATAAATTTGTTCTCCACTTTTTAGTGCCGCTATATCAAAAGGGAAAGCCGCAGATAAAGCAGCGACACAGGCTCTGTATTGGCTGTATAAAAATAAAAGAATTGATGAAAGGGGGTGTCCTGTTTACGACAGATCTGTGTTGAAAGATTTACAAAGCACTCTAAACAAAAATATACATGTGACTATAAGCGAGAATTCTATGGAGAGGATAAATAAAATATGGAGTGATTATGAAAGTGAGATAAGTAAGTTTAACAATTTATTTTTAAACTCGCCTTGCACTGTAGTTTCACTCATTATGGCCTAATCCTGTGGTATTTTGGGATACAAAATACAATCATAGATATGGATATATAGATATAGATATGGTATGTACAAATCCATGTATTCACCAGTTTACATGCTAAGTTTCATTGAATTAAACTGAATCTGCCGGCGTTGAGTCAACTATTCCCATCACTACACCACAACAGTTGTCAGATTTAACTTATAACTAATTGTTTAAACAGTTAGGAAATGTATTTAAAAAATTCTTTACACATGGTTACATGTTGTTAAAAACGAAATTTGAATGAGTTTTTTTATTTTACAGAAAGTAAATATGAAGATACCTTTAAAGAAGCAAAACAAAAATTACTAAACACTGCATCTGCTTTTAACAAAGACTCCACTATCGACGATCAAGGTAATTAATTTATTATTAGTACCTGGATGACCAAGCTTTGTTCGTTATAAATTTTTTGTATTTTTTAAAATATACTTAGGTACGAATTAGATGCGTTGATAAAGGGACCGGCAGATTTCCCTCTTAAGCTATTATAACTTTGTAGATGGTGGCGAAATTTACCTTCGTATTCTAATGACATTGTAGCAATTCTTCATTGCCTGAAAACACGGATAAAAAAACATTTTCTAAAAATGAATCCTAGCTAGATCGATTTATCGCCTTCGAAATCCCCTGCATACTAAATTTCATGAAAATCGTTGGAGCCGTTTCCAAATTCAGATTATATATATATGCAAGAATCGCTTGTTTAAAGGTATTATTTGATTAATAGGTTGGGGAAAAAGTCTTTTCATATTTTGTATTTGTATAATTTTAAAAAATAGTTTCATAGGTTGTACTGTTTGTATCTGACTGGTTTTAATATCAATAAATATAAGATATTAAAAAAAAGAAACATAAAACACATTAAAAAACACTTTCCCCCCATTTTTCAATTGTTTTTCTGTCCGTGAAAATGAGTGAACTAACAAAAAAAATTATACATTCTGAAGTTTCATTAGTTTTGACCCATTTGAAAAAGTTTAGCTCCAACATTCGAATGCGACACGACCTAAATGAAAGAAACTTAATGAATTTGCGATTCTCTATTAAAACATTAATGAAAATGAACCATTTTTGAAAATATTGATCAGTGGTGGTGAAAAATAGATAAACTAAGACAAGAACGTGCGAAACAGATCATGTATATGGAGGGTTTGGAAAGGCATCGTTCATTATGAACTTTTACCGCTAGGCAAAACCATCGATTCGGATGTGTACTACCAACAACTAATGAGACTCTGCAAATTTGCAACTGAGAAAAAACGGCTGGAATTGATCAGTGTAAAAAGAGTGGTCTTTTACCATGATGACGCTAGACGACACACATATTTGGCCACAAATCAAAAATTGAGAGAGCTTGGTTCGAAAGTGTTAATGTATCCACCATCTAGTCCTGACCTTGCACCCTCAGATTTTCAACTGTTTCGGTCTCTTCAAAATTCTTTGGGTAGTGTTAGGTTAATCTTAAGATAGGACTGACAAAACTAAGGTTAAAGATCATTTATTTCTTAAAGAATACAATTCACTTACATGATAAATAACATTCACTAAAACTAATATATGTTGATATATGTTGGGTACATCGTAATACAACATAAACAATTCTTAGGTGAGACAAGCAACAATATGGAGGGTAGGACTAGAATATCACAACACACAACACAAAGTTAACAGAAATATAGGTGCAACTGGAAGTGTCTTTGTTGGGATTTTTTTTTGTTTCACTATATAACAAAATTTAATACTACTTATATTTTAATCAATGTTGGACAACAACGTATTAGTTGTTTTGTTATATTGGTGTAGGTATTTATTTTATTGATACTGATTTAGTTACTATAAAAATGTGAAATAGTTTATGTACTAATCTACATGTCGAATTTTTCGGATCAAAAATCCCAATTAGATTAGAAAATACGAAGAAACTTTCTCCACGATCCAATAATATTTTTTTTAAATATTTTTATAATAAATGGTAACACAGAGCCTGCTCTATTCTGGGTCAATGACCAACTAATGATATAAAACTAATTCCAATACTCGAAATTGGAAACCGAGTCGTAACCGTGTAGTCGAAAAACAGTATTGCATATGTATAAACTAGACATACGATGCGGTTTCATATGTAACTAGTTTCTTAATTAGTTATAATAATTTGGAATAAACTTGTGTGATTAGTTTGATAATACAGAAAACATATACGTTTCTCAAGTCTGCTTTTAAAAGTATTTTATATAATTTCCCAACTTTTATACCAATGAAAGAATAGTAGCTTGATTTTTTATAATATTTTCCATGATAAACAGATTTCGGTCT
Organism: Euphydryas editha; assembly: GCA_036937285.1. NCBI lineage: Eukaryota > Metazoa > Arthropoda > Insecta > Lepidoptera > Nymphalidae > Euphydryas > Euphydryas editha. The sequence continues at coordinate 4,212,958 of JAUPFZ010000025.1, forward strand.
ATTAGTTCACGAGATTGGTGCATTCAATCAAACATCCTGCTCATTAAAGATTAGTCTAGCTAGATATAACATTATTTCGATATAATATGTATAATTATAGCTTAATTTACAATGTTGTTTTGAATGGTCAGCTTAAATGAAAAATACAAAATAATTTTTATTTCTTTTTTTTATTATTATTATATTATAATTATAATAAATTCTTTTTACACAGACTTTTCGGAAGAAATGAATGAAATTGAAGACAATAAAATGGATAGTCTAACAGGTAATATAATAATTAAATTTTAATTAACAAATAATTATATTCGTTGCCTAAATTTTATTATAGTTAAATTTCTATCACATTACATAAAAAAATCATAGTGATGTGTATGTATGGAAATGGCATTATATTTAGCTAATTTATAAACAAGGTAGAAAAATATATTGATTAGAAGCTGGTTATCCTGCCTGATTTCATCCTCCTTGCCGTTACTATTCCGTCTTTGTCAGTTGCATCGTAATGTTTTACAGCCTGTAATAATCATATATAAATGGCCATATTAACACAAAGTAAAATGCACTATCTGAATCTATGTCTCCCATTTTACAAACGAAATTCGTTTTGACAAAATGGGACATGTAGATCCGCAGATTAGCCTGTTTAAAAAAAAATGAAACAAAATGATAATCTTTAGCTTTATAATTAAAAATAATGGAATTTATATTATAACTAGCTTCTGTCCGCGGCTTCGCCCGCGTGGATGTCGGTTATCGAGACCAAAAATAAAAGTATTCTATGTTACTTCTAATACCTCCAAGAATATGTGTGTAAAGTGCAAATGTTGATCGGTTGAGTAGTTTTCGCGTGAAAGCGTAACAAACAAACTTACTTTCATTTCGTTACATTTATAGTATTAAAAATGATTTTTATGATATTAAATAATCCAAACAGACCAACAACCACCAATCCACCCAGTATTCGGCAAGGTTATGATACCAACGCAGTCAGCGTTGGAGAGACGCGAGCGAACACTCGAACAGACATTCAGACATTACGACGAAAAACTAACGCCGTTACCCATCGATGGATATGTGTAAGTATAATATTTTTTTTTGACACACACGGTAATTAACTTAATTCCTGTTTTTTAGGTAATAGTCAACTGTTAAACATAATATATATTTTTTTTACAACTAAATACGTACATAATATACAAATATTAAACCCAGACTCGGGCGGGAATCGAACCCACGATCCTGGATCGAAAAGCGGGATCGCAGGGGCGCGAACTGCGCCAACGGGCCAGTCAATTTTGGTATGTACTGTACTGTATCAGCATGTAAAGTGTAAACAACCCACTGCTGCTCAGCTGGCCTCTTCTCGATGTAGAAGAAGGGTTGGAGCTTAATTCACCTCGCTGCTCCACTGCGGGTCGGTAGATAATTTCCTTACCACGAGTAACGATCGTTATCAGGTGTCTATGATAACAACCGAGACCGACGGTTTTACGTGCTCTCTGAGGTACGGTTCTTCTTTCAGAGGTTCTTTCTTTCTTTCTTTCTTACATACATTAATTCCGTAAGGCGTTTATATTCGAGCGAGTCAGTCTCAACTAGTCGTAAATAAAAAAAAAATGTATATAAAAAATTTAATTTTTTTTATATATCTAATATAATCTCGGCTCGGTGTGACACTGGCATACAGATGCTAAATAATATTTTGGTAACAAACGTTAATAAAAGTAATAAAATAGTAATGGTGTCAGATAAGATAGGTCAAGGATTTGGCTCCTTGCTTAATAACAATATAAAGAATGTAATGAATTTCTGTTCACCTGGCACAAGCTTTGAATATCAAATAAAAAAAATTAATTCAATGGAACTAGATGCTAATTCTGTCGTTATTTTATTGCACGGTGACAGTTTGACAATAAAAAAATCAGACTTAATAAAAGATATGGAAAATTTAGTACATATACAAAACAAAAAAAAATGCAAATTCATATTAAGTACTTTCCCTTATTCATATGCATTGACAGATGAACAGAATAAGTACATATATACCTTGAATTCATATTTATATAACCTAACTCGTTGGCATAGTGACCTCACACTATTTGATATAAATAAATTCCACTATAGATTTAAATTAACGAAAAATTCAATGTACTTATCATTAAAATGTAAAAAACAAATAGCAGACTTATTAACATATAATATAAATCATTTATTTAATTATAAAAATTGTAAAACAAATACTAATTTAAATAATATCTCTGTTCATATAAAAAATAATAATTTAAACTAACTAAACAGACAAAACCTAAGCCCTGTTACATAAATATAATTCATCAAAATATACAGGGCATAGGTGGCAAGGAGCATGAATTGGAATTATTATCTGACATTGATAAAATTCATATATTTTGTATTTCTGAACATTGGCTGAAAAGTTATGAGATATTTAATATTCCAAATTTTAGTTTGTCAAGTTCGTTCATAAGAGAGAATGCTATTCGCGGAGGTTCGCTAATATTGGTGCGTAATGATATAACTCATAAATCACGTAAAGATATTGTAGCACTCTCTGTCGAGCGGACTGTAGAGTTGTCTTGTGTAGAATTACAGCGTTACATTATACTTTGCGTGTACCGGCCCCCTGTAGGTGATTTAACAGTATTTGAGACAGTTATGGAAGACACTCTTAAAAAATTGTTAAATAGTTCTAAATATGTTTTAGTATGTGGTGATTTTAATATAGATATGTTAAAGGACACAATGATTAGAAGTAGATTAATTAATTTGTTTAACTCATTTAATTTAACACACAGATATTGTGAACCAACTCGAGTCACTAAAACATCTTCTACTTGTATAGATAACGTATTTAGTAATATTGAAATTTACGATAAATCTGTTATAACTGTTTTAACTTCCGATCACTGTGGTCAAAAATTCTCTCTTAATGAGAAAATTAATATAAATTCTCGAAGAATTACATGTAGACCAATAACGGTAAAAAAAAGAAATTGTTTTAGGGATATTGTAGCGCAAAAAATATGTAAAGTAGATGTGATGGCACAGGATCCAGATGTAATCTATAATTCAGTTTTCAAATTAATCTTAGAGGAATTCTATAACATTTTTAAACTGAAAACTTTAGATATAAATGTAAACTTAAAATTTAGTGAATGGGCTTCTGAAGGTATTTATAAGAGTAGAAATAGGTTGTACGAACTGTACAGTATGAAGCAATGGAATCAGGAGACTAGATTTCTGGATTATGTAAAACAATATTCTAAAACTTTTAAAGCTGTTTGTATGGCTGCTAAATCAAAATATATTAAAGATAAAATTGTTAATTCTGATAATAAAATTAAGTGCACATGGAATATAATTAATAGTATCTGTGGGAAACGTAATAAAGAAACTGTACCAATTGAATTAAATATAAATGGTGCAGTTGTAAGCGCAGATGACGAGTTGGCAAACGTATTTGAAACCTTTTTCGATAAAATAACCATTGAATTAACCTCTCAACTGAATTTATCTTCAACTAATTCTACCCAACTTCTTAAAAATAACGTTAGCAAATGTAATATTGATTTTTCATTCTCACAGGTTGATTCTTTAGATATTCTTAAAGCATTTAAGAGTCTAAATATAAAAAAAACCAATGATCTGTGGGACATTTCAGTTAAATTAATTAGTTCTATCATTGATGTCCTGGCTCCGTATTTAGCGTTAACTTTTAACAATGCTATTAAAGTGGGTTCTTTTCCAGATTTGCTAAAATATAGTAAAGTTTTACCAATTTTTAAAAAAGGACATCGTAGTGATCCCAGCAATTATAGACCAATTTCAGTCTTACCGTCATTAAGTAAAATTTTTGAAAAAATTATACTAAATCAACTTCTTTTCCATTTTAATGTTAATCGAATTTTTCACAGTGAACAATATGGTTTCACTAGAGGTCGCTCTACGACAGATGCCGGTGTAGCACTTCTCAAACATATATATGATGCTTGGGAGAGGTCACAAAATGCTATTGGTGTGTTTTGTGACTTATCAAAGGCATTTGATTGCGTGGACCACGAGATTTTATTAAGTAAACTAGAATATTACGGTGTTAATGGTAAAGCTCTTGATCTCATTGCTTCATATCTATCTAATAGGATTCAACATGTATCAATAAACGGAACGATGTCTTCTGGATCTGTGCTAAAAATGGGCGTTCCACAAGGATCGATTCTAGGTCCTTTTCTTTTTTTAATATACATAAATGATCTGCCATTTTACGTTAAAGATATTTGTGATATAGTGCTGTTTGCAGATGACACATCACTTATATTTAAAGTTGATAGGAAAAAAGTAAATTATGATGACGTGAACAGCTCTTTATCTCGAATTCAGGATTGGTTTAAAACAAACAACCTCGTCTTGAACGCCAAAAAAACTAAGTGCGTTGTATTTTCGTTGCCTAATGTTAAACATCCAAATTATAATTTAAAAATAAATAACGAGAGGCTTATTGTCAATGATACTACAGTATTCTTAGGGATAAATTTGGACTCAAAACTTCAGTGGAATTCCCATTTGTCATCCTTGAATGGTAGACTCAGCTCCGCAGCTTTCGCTGTTAGAAAAGTACGACAGCTGACCGACGTTGCTACTGCGCGTTTAATATATTTTAGCTATTTCCATAGTATAATGTCTTACGGTCTGTTACTGTGGGGTAATGCTACAGATATTGATACTGTATTTATTTTACAAAAAAGGGCTATTCGCGGCATTTACGATCTTGGAGCTCGAGTCTCCCTACGGGATGTTTTTCCAAAGGTAGACATATTAACGGTTGCGTCGCAGTATATTTATAACAATATTATATATATTCACCAGAATATTCGTTGTTTTGAAATAAATAGTATTAATCGCGCTGTAAACACTAGAAGGAATAACAAAATTGTAACTCCAAGCTTCCGACTGCGCAAAGTAAACGTCTCCTTTCTGGGTTATGGTATTCGCATGTATAATAAAATCCCACAAACAATTCTGGAATTGTCTCATAATAAATTTAAAGAATTTATTAAGAAAAAGTTAATAGATAAAGCTTATTATTCGGTCCAGGATTATTTAGCTGATAAAGACGTGTGGACTTAGTGGCGCTGTATTTCATGCAAGTTGTTACTAATTGTGTACTAAAACACAGTTTATATATTATTTTCAAAAGAGTAACTGAGGAGTTTCTTGCCGATTCTTCTCTGCAGAATCTACATTCCGAATCGGTGGTAGCTTTACTTTTACAAAAAATAATAATAATCACTACAATATTAATTTTGTAAAATGACGATTCGAAAGTGCTCGTAGGGCCTATTTGAATAAAGTTATTTTTGATTTTGATTTTTTGAATCGAGCACAGATTTTCTTGTTTACGTTACAAATACGAATTTTAAAAGATCTCACGTGAGATTAAGGGCGAACTGAGGGGATAGGATTTGGGGGTCGAGCAAAATTTCACGAAATCTTATCAAGGGGTGAGTGTAAGGTGTGAGTGAGTGTGTGAGAGGAGTGAGTGGGGGTCGAAAAAGCGCCTAAATTATCTCGCGTAATTAATGGATGCCTCCTTGACGCGGAATCGAGAAGTAAATTTAACTAGTATTTTTTTTTTCAAAATAAAATACAAAATGTTGTTAATTTAATTTCCGCGATAAGAATATTTAAACTAACATCCAAAGTATTTTTTTTAAATATTATACATAATTATATCGTAGTAGAAACTAAGCCGCATAAACATTTTCTGTCAACCTTTCTATTAAGCATTATTAATAAGTATTCTTAACTTTTCAAATAAACAATTTTCTCTAACGCAACGATTTAAACTTATTCAATACTGATTCATCTCAATACGTCTACCAGAGATGAACAATTCCATTTTTATATGAATCCAACAAAACAACTTTATCAATATAGCTAAAGATTAAAACGGGTCAGAACAATCGGGTTGTAAATACAATAGGTCAAATGAGGTCGCCGGAGGTCGTTTCGAAGCGGCCAAGGTCGATATTGTAGGTCGAGTCCAGTAAAGAGGACGCGGATACGGCATGCAAGGTCGAATCGTAAGTTGTGACGGTTATGAGTGTCACGGTATGACCTCATTTCTTTTCTATCCTGTGATGTAGGACGACTCATATATATCCATAATATCTATATCAACGAAATATTTTGAACATCATTTGTTTAAAATTTACAATTGCAATAGTCAAATCTATCTTGGGAGCGAGAGGCAGATAATTGAAAACAATTTTTATTTTGATATAAATTAAATCGTTAGAGATTTATAACGCTTACAAATTAATAATTATATTTAAACTAATTAAACTAGTTCAGTCGAACGATTCTCACTTCGAACTGATTTCTTTAACTAAAATTATATTAAAAAGAATAATCCATGGTTTCCATGCATTCAGCATAGTATGATTATGTTAGGCGACCGCCCCAGAAATATAACGCTTGCAATAATTCTAGACTATCATTGTTCGCCCGGTACATGGGTCGCATAATTTTAAATCGTCAATAATTGATAAAAGAAAACGTGAGTTGTTGTTATTGTTAGGCTTTTCAAGACTGCTTCCTCAATTAGTAAAAAAATAATAATAATAACATACCTAAATTGTTTATCAGTTCATAATTTGACGATTTAAAATGTTTATGTTGATTACATTAAACGTGTTCACAATAACACTGAATATATATATTATGTGTACATAATATCATTATACGATACACAAATTTTATAATCGAGTAATCCTGAGAGTTATAAGTAAAAATTGTTTTGGCATATTTATTGTGTAAGTCTTCGGCATGCGGCATTCAGGTTGGCGGCCGCTGCTTCTCTTTGGTTGAGATAAGTTGAGAGTTATCTTTACCACATGATCTCCATTGTTTTATGGTGTCGCCTTTTAATGTTTCCATGCCATCTTAGGTGATTTGCTATAATTTTTATCCATGATTGGTTGACTTTAAACTATCGCGTATATGTTCATTACGGATTTAGACAAGTCAGGTCACACCTCCCACCCATTTAAGTATCTTCATTTCGCTGATAAAAATCATTTTCTCAAGCGTCTCCTTGAATAACGCACCGAGTACCGCAGTTTTAAAGACTTTTCCCTTATTTGTTATAAGGATACGCGGATCACATACCTAATACTACTATTAGTGTTCGTCATTTTAGCCATGCGGCACTTATTTTATGGGCTATGTCTTTTTTTTACGGTGGGAAATGCATTTACGCGTTCCACCGCCCGAAGGCGACGGATATGTGGGACTCGCTGACTGCGAAGCCAGAATACCCACTAAAACCCATCGACCGTCTGCGCCGTAGTGGGGCGCCACGGTATCGCTGCGCATACAACCGTGATGCCCTGACGCTTGGCCTTGCGACTCCGACTCCGAGCCGCTCAACTAGTCTACTCTGCGCGAGGCAGAGAAAAACCAGGAGCGGCCCAACTACGGAAGCCGGGCCACACTCCGCCGGCCCTCTTCCGCAGAGCAAAAGAGTACCAGCATTAAGCGACCCAACTCCTGCCGTCGGATCGCACCCAGCCAGACCCGTAAGAACCGCAGGGAGCCAGGCTCGACCCAGGCGGCCCACGCACTACGCGCCCCTTGCACAAAGCGAACAAGCGAGCCCGCCCGCTCCCACCACCGAATGGGGGGAAAATCTCTCCCTCATTTCTCCGCGCCCTCCCGGCGCCACACCCACACCGTCCTCATCTCACACACATTACACCGCCCCAGTACTTAAAGCGTCGACACCCCCTTGGATGCACCACCCCCGGTTGGATGCCTGACCTGCCATGCGATCCGGGTCGCCACAGTCAGCGACAGCTAGAGAACTATCGCTGGCCGTGCCCTGGGTAGCCATAGTCAACGTAGAGTTGACCATGACTGGGGTTGCCACAGCGCGAGACTATGTAGCCCCGGCGTTGCGGCTGCTCATAATTTCTGATTCATACGCGTAGAGCCCAAGTATTTAAATTTATTCACTGTAGGAATAGGTGTACCTATAGCTTACTTATGTCTGACAATGCAATAAAAGACGGAAAACTATATAATAATTTATTTTACTGTTATCTACAATATACATAGGAATTATAAGACGTTCATGACGAAGTACAAGATAATTATAAAACAAATAAAATAATTTAAATAGCAAAAAAAAGCGTAGCATATGAAAGTCTAGATATAAGTATACAACAAGCGTAATAAGCATACACCTAGAACGGAAACAAATATTTGTACAAATACAAATGTCTGTCCCGAGCGGGAATCGATTCCGCGACCGCCGGTGTTGAGACGGACTAGTCGCACCATTACACTAGAACGATTGTCATATTAAATAACACCGTTTAGTATTTTCTCTTCGTGTTTCTCTATTCTAGACCGATATTTATTTTTGAAAGTGACATAAAGAATAGCCAATTTTAACTAAGTCGCTGTTTTTATTTTTACTAACAATATCGTAAACATCGTTAATATTTAAAACACGTAAAAGAAGTAAAAGTATGAGAGTAGCTTTACAATCAAAACATTTCGACCTACATAGTTACATAGAAATTTACAAACAAACAATATTTTACGCTTTGTGGAGTTGTTATGAATAATATATATATATATATATATATATATATATATATATATATATATATATATATATGTATTTTTATTTCTATTTTTTTTTTTCTTGTGTAAATCTTTGCGTAGTGATAACTTAAGGAATCACTTTTAATTAACTAACTATAGACAATTTATATCGTATATTTTTAAGTTTATTATCACTAGACCGATACTGTATTTCTAGGATACCATCTGGATAATATAGACTTTCTTATGTCTATAAATTAACTTCTTTTTTTTCATCGGAATAATGTACTAACTACAGTAATGTCGTACTTTATAGACGGGTAGTGATTGCCCTGTGCATATCAAACAACCACAGACTATAAAACAATTCTTGAAATATATCGATCAATGAATCGATCATATGATAAAAATAATTTGACTTCATATAAGTATTGTTTCTGTAAAATTAATTTAAAAAAAGGAAATAAAAATAGTATCTATGACTCCAAGATTCATTATTTGCAAGGAATTAAGTCGAAATCTTGGAAGTTAAGTTCAAATCAAGAGTAAAGAACATTGAATCTGTTCATTCGTTTATTTATTTTTTGACGGCTGCTAACTATGCACGCGTTAAAAAAACTAAGAAACGAATAATTAATATTTAAACTAAAAATATTTCATTAAATCGATTGTAAGTTCTTCTTAAATAAAATCGATTATTATTTGAAATCGAATCAGTAACGTATGAGGGTCTAACTAATGTCGAACTGTCAAAAAGATAATAAACGGTTGGACGAGGTATAAATGAGTAAAATTTGCGTAAAATATAATGGTACACTCGATTATGACGTTAGTATACTTCGTATAAAATAATAAATTATTCCACAAAAAAAAAAACATAAATAAAATGATATCTAATATAAAAGTTGTTTATTGCATTACGTTGAATAAAATTGGAGGTTATCAAACAACTATCACCAGAACGATGAATAAAATTGCAATTTGCTTTCTTTTTATATTTTTTTTATTTTTTATTTTTGCAATAAATTTAAATTATTTTGAAAAATTGTAATAATAACTAGCTACCCACGACTACTTTCGCAATCGCTACACCTTTCATTAAGACTATAAGATAAAATACTAAGTATGTACGTACACCAGCTGACAAGGAACTTCCTTTGACTGGCTCGTGGGCGTAGTTGGCAGTGCTTTCTGCGCTGGCGTTGTGGGTTCGATTCCCGCACTGAGTCTGGGTGATAAATATTTATTTATATATGTAATATTTATTTGTATATTTATAAAAAAAATGCATACCTATCAGTCGGTTGTTACCTAAAACAGAGGTATTGAGTTGCCTACCTTAGGAACAGACGACCGTGTGTGTATGTTAAGCATATTTATTTTATCTATTAACTATATGTCAGCTTAAGATGAGCCGTACATACAGGTGTCTGTAATATATAAACCAATAAATCAAATCTCATCTTAAGCGGATAATCATCAATCGCATCTAATCAAATCAAATCTTTAAAATATTTCCTATCTCACAAAAAAAAGCGGCCAAGTGCGAGTCGAACTCGCCCATGAAGGGTTCCGTAGCAGCATGTAACATCATATAAAAATTCTTGTAGTTCGTTGTTTTATATTTGGGTTAATTGAATGAAAAGTAAATTGCGGTTTACGATTTATAACGTATTAAAAAAAAACTACTCACTAGAACTCGTTCAAACCAATTTTCGGTGGAAGTTTGCATGGCAATCATATATATTTTTTAGTTTTATCATTCTCTTATTTTAGAAGTTACAGGGAGGGGGCTTACTCGCGCAAACTATTTAGTTAAGAAAAAAATATATTACAAACCTCAATATCATTTTTGAAGGCCTATTCATAGATACCACACACGTATGGGCTTAATGAAAAAAAATTTGAATTTCAGTTCTAAGTGTAGGGGACCCTCAAAATTTATTGTTTTTTTTTATTGTTGTGTGAAAATATTAATGCGGTTCACAGAATACATCTAATTATCAAGTTTCAACAGTATAGTTCTTATAGTTTCGGAAAAAAGTGGCTGTGACATACGGAGGGACAGACAGACATGACGAATTCATAAGGATTCCGTTGTTTACTATTTGGCTACGGATCCCCAAAAAGAACGAATTAAATTGGACTATGCGTTAATGAATTACAACTAAGTACACATTTTGACTTTCGTCCCATCAGCCAGGGGAAATTCGGGATAAAAAGTACCCAGTAGTTACCTAGCTCGTAGTATAAACTCAAATTATCACCATCATCATCAACATATCTGCCAATGGAAGTCCACTGCTGAACGTAGGCCACCGACCTCCAGAGTGACCGGTTCGAAGCAGCCTCCATCCAACGGCTTTCGGCGACTCTCCTCAAGCCGACTTTCCCTATAAGTAGTTTCATTTAAATTCAGTACAGCCAGATAGACAAAAATGAAAAAATAAATAAATTTTTGTATTTAGTAGGTATCGATTACAGAGTGCCCCAAAAAAAAATAGGACCTGTTATAGTTATAAGTTTCGTTTTTATGTTCGACTATAAATATTATTCTAGATTTCACTCATGTGCCGTCGCGTAACGAAAGCAAAAGTTGAGTCGAGTGTTTCACTTTTTACGTGACGTCAGCTGCGGTGACGTCGGGTGAGCGTATAGTTGACGTCATTTGACGTACGATGGTGTGACGTTCCGTACGCTCGTTTGTGAATGACATTTGTGAAATCGAGTAATATACGAGTATATTAGTGACAGATATGGCTTTTATATAATAGTTATTTATGCAACTGTTGTATAATAAGGGGTATTAAAACACGAATATGGGTATATAAATAGTATATATCACATGAGTGTTTTAATACCTAATTATCAACAGTTGCATAAAAGACTTTATCTACTACCATGCTTTAAATCCAAACAAAACAATAAAAATATCGAAGAAAAATGGCGGAAATTCGAATAATCTACTTTGTTTTTACGTTGTTGTTTTAAAATTTATCCCCAAGGAATACAGTCCATACAGCCTAGTCTAAATTTCCTTTCTTGTTTTACAGCGTGCGACTTTCTGGTAGTGAAACGCTCGTGAATGACAATGTTCTTTTTTTTTTAATTCATAGAGATACCATGCATCGAGCAGTAAGAATATGGCTGTCTGTTGTTAACCCTTTGCGCAGAAGGGATCGAAAAAAAAAGCAAAGGAGTGTTATAATGAAATCCAGTACAACATTATATCATCCGTTTGGATGATATAATGGTTATTATGACATTGGGTGTTTTAATGTTGGCAATAAGCTAACTGTTTCAGAATCTTTTATAGAGGATTTAAAGTTGATAAAATATATTTGTTACTACGGCTTTTTAAATTATTATTTTTTAAAATATATCATTTAATTTATGCTGTGCGGTGATCCGCAGAGAAGAATAGTTTCGACCTTTTTCTCGCCGACTTGTAAAATGCAACTAAGGCTATAGCGATGCGAACATCTATACACCAACCAGAATGGTGATGGACAGCATGGTCACCATATCCTGCTACAACACACTGCGCTCGCCAACCCGCCTGCCAAGCGTGACGGGTATCGGCAACAACAACTATGTTGTTGCCGATTGTAAACGCAGTGTATTTCTATTTTGTTGTATTTGATTTGAATTTTTCATGAAAATTAATCTTCAATGATTGCAAACCATCCCCATTGCAATATTCATCGCCCCCCCCCCCCTCCCCATTTTATCGAGTAATCATCTCTTAACAGTCAGTTTCAATGACTTATCACTGTCTCATTTTGTTTACTAAAGATAAAGTTATGACATAAACTCTATACGAAGTCTTTCAGAAATCTATCGCTAGTAACCAAAATCGGAAAAATATATTATTGAAACTTTTCATAAGACATACTGATTCATTTCATAAGATCATCTCTAATCATTTCTAATCTAGACAGTCTCAATTTTCAATAAAAGATTATCGTATCGTTGTTTAATATTTTTTATGATTTTTAATAATGCTATGGTTGTTGAATTGACATACTTTTAGATAATTTATTACTTTTATATTAATCGGAATTTTAATATTAATTTTAATTTGAATGATAATTTTAATTTCTGAATATGAAACCGGATGATGTATTATAATTATTGTTAGTAATTGTCTATTTAATATTGTGCCTCGTTTGGTAATTGTCTCTTGTCAAATTTTGTTTTTGTTAATTTATTTCCTGTCTTTACTTTTAAATATTATAGTACCTATAATAATAAATTGTTCACTCATGTGCATGCAGACCATGCAGTTTGCGCCGTTAATTGAGGAATACACTTGCCCGAATAACTGAGCCTGCCTCTTAACATTGTGTTAGTGTATTTCTTGTTAACGCAAAAAAATAAACAAGTATGCTTAATTAAAAAAGTCAAAAAACCCGACTGCTTAAAATACTCCTATTATAAATTAAAAAGAATAAAAAAATTTACCACCTTTCATTTGATACCCATATTGCTACAGTTAGAAAAAAAAATTCAACTCCCCCCCTCCCCTCATTCCACCATTTGCGGGCACCATTTTGAAAATTTATATAGCCTATGTCACTACTACAATTTAGACAAATCCAACGACACCTCATATGTCAAATACCGTCCAGCCGTTTGGGCTGTAGGGCGTGCCAAAGAAATGGACATATATACATACATACATACATACATACATACATACATACATACATACACTCGAAAAACATAACCCTCCTTCTGTCGCACTCGGGTAATAAATAAACCCTTCTTCTATATGGAGAAGAGGCCTTTGCTCAGCAGTAGGTTGTTTACAGGCTGACGCAGAAAATGCTTCAGTTTCAACGGCCCCCAGTTGTATGTGAATCCGTCGGGGGTACGGAAACAAACAACACACACTTGTCACGAGGATTGATGCGACCGTTAGCAAATCAGCTACAGCTGTGATAACTGCGACAAACTTACTACTTATTAAGAAACTCATAATTAAACATATTATAGCTATATAACAAGTTTAATTAAGAACAATATATTTCCTTATGTGACACAAATCAAATGGGAAAAACAGATATTTTTACAACTACATAAAAACTTACACATATTTATTTACATTGCATAATTTCACACGAAAAATATCTAATAAATTTCCAGTGAATTCGTGAGTTATCTTGAGTTCGCATTCGCTTTGGAACAGGTTATTCCCGGTTTTAAGATATCAAATAAGTATGATGCAATGGATTTGTGGTATTGATCTACTAGCATCTAATAGCATATGTATTTTTCACTAATTCTCAACGTCATAAACAGGAAAATTATTTTAATTCTTTGAATTTTTTCTTTATTTATTTCAATAGTCACACTTTATCACTGAACACTACAAAAATTATAACTTAAATATATACTGTATGATGTAATGTATAATATAGTGCTTATATTATGAATATTTGTAATTTTCAATCAATCATTAATTATTACGTTATATAAAAAGCATACTATATTCGTTTAGTATTTAAGAACTATCACATTAAGGTTGTCTCCAAATTTTACACTTAATAAATACTAATTGAAGTGTGCCTTTTCTGTATTATATGGAGCTATTACTAATTTGACTGGCCCGTTGGTGCAGTTGGCAGTGACCCTGCTTTCGGCTCCAGGGTTGAAGATTTGATTTATATATATATATATATATATATATATATATATAACCACCCAGGTCGGGGTATATACAAAATGCTGTTTTTTCTATTCAACAAAAATATATTCGTAACGGTCGATATTAGGTATTTATGATAACCGCTATGAATTTGAATTTCGGGACATCTGAGATATTTTGGGGTGATAGCAAAAACAAAACGTCGTTTTTTGTCACATCCTAATTTTTATATATCATATTTTGTACTACACCAGCTACCCCTATCAGCACCATGATTCTTTAACCCTAAGGTTGTCTAGAAGAAATCGCTAATAAGCGATGAGTCCGCTCGGTTGTCATCATTCTTCTTTTCTTGATACATGTTGCGTTTCACTCGTGTTATCCTTTTATGTGTGGTGTTCATTCAAGTTTATATAAAAATAAATAAATAAAATTACAGTGAACAGATAACGTCAACGTTGGATAAATCGCGAGTAGCGGTGATAGTAGGTGCTGCAGGTTGCGGCAAGTCGACTCGGGCGCCTGCAGCAATACTACGTCACTGCGGCGCTAAAACTGCTGCTATTGTTTCCGAACCGCGGCGCGTTGCTGCTATCGGACTGGCACAGAGAGTCGCTGACGAAATGGGTGAACAGGTATGTGAAAAACTGTGACAATTGCTTGAAAGAGAGAATGTTTTACCATATAATTATATAATAAAATTCTAAGTCGCGGGTGTGTTCAAGTATTACCTAACGCAATTTAGGGGGTCTTGCAAAACGTCCGATGCGTTACAGGAGCGGAGGAGGTTCATACAACGTGTTATGTAACATTGTTTTTTTTGGAGTTTACTCCTTAAGAATCGATTTTCATATATAAGGCGCCCGGTATGAGAAAAATATGAGAGGTAAAATCTACTGATGAATGACCTCGTTACTTTTTCGGTGCGCGCGCACCTACGGTGCGGTGCGAAAGTAATGTTGCTCTAATTAATATTGAAAAATAATATTTAAAAAATAAATGATAATTGTCAGATAATAATAATGACATAATTTATCAACATTCCTAATGAAATATTTGTGCACATCTGAAATTGACTAAGTATTGTGAAAAGTTTAATGTAAAATATTTCGCCGATTAGTTATAATAAATGTATATAAAATGAATAAATATATATTTATATATGTATATTATTTTCATTAATTTGTTAATTTACCCTTTCATATGGTATTAATCTTATTTTCAGTTGGATAAACTCTTTTTGCGTATGTTTAGACAATCGTACTTAAGGAGTAAACTCCAGTCGTGCGTCGGAGCTGACACACACAATTTTTTTTATTATTTAAATAAAAAACTAGGAAATTAAAGTCTCTCAAGTTGGCAACCCTTTTCGTTTATGTTTTACGCCGAGTCCCTCGATTGTATTGTACTTCATTGTTATTTTGTTCTTCGTGTATTACGAGTAAGAGATCTCTTGTTTTATGTATTATTACCACAAACGCAATTAAAACAATAACAAAGGTATTTTAGCGACTTTTCGGTACCTCGCGCAACATAATTGTGTCTTTTTGGATAAAAATGGCAACTTGAGTGTTACGTAACGTTTTACAGAAAAAAACGATACGGTGCGTTATATGGGGGGAGGGAGGGTCAAAAATCTTCGAAAATTGTGTTACGTAATACTTGAACGCCCCGTGTCTGCACATTAGCGATATCAAGAAAAATTAATTGTAAGGGTCTTTATGAGACCAATAGAAGCCAAATCGGTTAATTTTATAATATTTATCTGTCTGACTGTATGTTTGTTCCAGTATAGAAGTAAAGGACCACTATCTTATATGGCTGTTTGCCACTAAAAGTGTCCACAAAATAGCATTAAATAAAGGACGCTGGTGTAGTGGAGAATAGGACCTGTACGTCTACCATGAGTTTCCAGAAACGATACACGTTAGCGAGTGTCGTAGACAATTTGTATGGAAAGTTGAGCAGCGCCTCTATCGGATACTGTCATTACTATTGCGTTTCTACGTTTACTACTGTAGTTATGTCATGCGCGCTTGTAACAAAAAGTCATGGTAGACGTACTGAACTTAAATGTTTTAGATAACTTGAAGATTACTGAGTAGAAGTATGCATAATTTCAAGAGTTCTCATAGACTAGAGTAGTTTGTAAATGTGTTGTAATTTTAGTTAAATGGCTAGCGAGTTAAATCAATTATCTAACCTAAAAACGGTCCTCTGGTACAGCAGCGCCATCTTTGTTTAAGGTTATTTCAGGGTTATTTTCGTAACACTCGATAGTGCTCCTTTATCTCTATATTCGATGGTTTAATGGCTTTAAATTGTGCCAAAAAAGCACAGATGATTTCCCTAATGTCACGTAGAATTTAAAATACACGAAAGAGATTGATCGGATCGATCGAGATTTTTTTTTTTTTTACTATACTTCCACAGGCTTTATTTGCCCATGCCTTTTTTTTATTTACATTTTTATATTGTTATTGTTATGTTTCATGCGTACTTAATTAGACAACGAAACTTAAGCTAACAATAAGCTTAGGATCTCTATCTATCGCGAGTCCTTGCACTGACCACAAATTCGCTGATCGATCGAGATTATAACCTTTGTTAAATTTAAGAGAAAAAAAAGAAGACCATAGAAAATATTAGCAATTTAGTTTATAAACCCTTAAGACCTATAGGAATATTAAAATTGAAGTTAGTAATATATTATACATACATATATTTAGGGCATGACTATGTATGCAACTAACGGCTGAGACTATCGCCTAGATTTGCGCCTAACGCTTTAACAGGTCTTGAATGTCAGGTTTAAGCAATTTAATTAGTAGAATACGAAAACTATCAAAAATATTATGAAGCCTTTGCCTCTCTGGTTAACAAAAATTTTAGAAAAGTTCATAAAAAACATGAAAAGATAAGGTCGTCTGTTTTGGCTATAAGTCAATATTTTACCTACCATATATTTTCCATCGATTTTTTTTTTCAATTATTTCTTCTTGATATGATACTTAGGTGCTGTAATTTTTCAGGTAGGTGAATCCATTGGTTACCAAGTGCGTCTCCACTCCAAGCTACCCAGACCCCCTGGGGGGGCGGTACTGTATTGTACGTCGGGAGTCTTACTGCGAAGGCTTCAGTTAAACCCAGGTAAGTAAAAGTAAATAATGTAATAGTATATATATTGTATCACAAGAGGCGAAAGTACTACTTTTTGTCCTGCATGTGAAATTGCCGGTCGAGTCGAAAGCGAGGGTGGCAAGCATGCGGGAAAGGATGTAGTACTTTCGTCTCGTTGCACATAATTTTTTTTTTCCTACCTAGGCCGAAAGTTTGGGTTTTGTCCCTGTGAAGTTGTGGAAAAAGTGTCACTTTTGTCCCGCTTCACAGGAACGAAAATCGAACTTTTGGCGGAGGTAGGAAAAAAGTTATAATAATGTTTACAATGTTAATATTATATTTTACGGGAACGCGAGTGAGCTTCCTAAAAATAATATTTAAATTTATTTCATTACAACTAATTAATGTTTAAAGTTGTTGCAAAATCAAAAAACTTCAATTAAGTTAATCATCGAAAAAAAATATTAATAAAAAACTGAAAAATAATTATTTTTTAATTTTTCCAACGGAGTTTTATTTTCATCTTTCAAGGATTGTTCCAAGAAAGGAAAAAAATCTCAAATTTATAGTTTAACAATTATTACACTTGCAATGTTCATGTTCAAGCAGAAAAAATTTATTAATTAACTATTGTATAACTAATTGAAAAATTATGATTTAAACTTTATTCAGGCGGATTATTGTTCGTTTATTTATCCAGTAAGCCCCCTGATTTTTTTATTACTTAAATTTTATTTTTAACATAATTTTATTTTGTTAAAATAATTTTCATATATAAAGTATCCAAAGTAGGCGTGGCTTACGCAAGACAGAGCAACCATTTTAGGCCTATTTTCATCCCTGTGGGAAAACTATAATATAACTACAATATTGTTCCTACAGTTCCGGTAGTTGGGACTTATATTTTGGAAATTTCCTTCTCTTTTTTAATCTTTTTTTAAATTTTAAAAATCTTAATTACTTTTTAAGATATTTGCAAAAAACTAAACCCCCCTTTTTTAGTTATTTATTGATAACTTTTGTAATTTTTGTAAGCAGATCTTCAATTTTATTCAAAAATCACCTACATAGATGCCATTCCGAATCGAAAGACACCTCAATCATAATTTTCGGAGACTGCTGAAAAAGTTGACCAAAATGGCACTTGTCGACTAGACTATAAGTGGTCATTGCGTTTTCTCTAATGAGTTTTTACCACTTCTTCACTCACCGATACATACAAAATAATTGTGTATATAATATCGTTTTATTTTAATTACGTATAATAATAATTATTTAAACCTCGATATTTCTTCAAAACTAAAAAGCGTGATAAACCAAAATGTGATACCCAGATAATGCTATTTATCTGAAGGAACATTTTCATTTTTTTATCTCTATACGACCACCAAATCGCAGTAGAGCAGCGTGAGTGTGGCGGATTAAACTCTAACACTTATCTAAGAAGAGCCTTGCTCAGCAATGGGACGCTTACAGTGCTCTATATATCTATTATCAATTATTGTCTATATTTAGATTAATCCTCTCCTAAATCCTCTTTATTAAGCCTCTTTTAAATCTTTTCATTGCTATGATGTCTTGCTTTTTAAATAGTACTATATAGGATTGTTTATCGGAAAAAAATATCGATAACTTTAATATTACTCGATAATTATCGGATGAAATATATCGATAATTATCGAACCAAAATTATCGATAGTTATCGATAATTATCGAATGAAACATTATCGATAATAATCGAATCACACATATCGATAATATCGATAATTATCGAATGAAAAAATATCGATAATTATCACATACTCCTAGTACTATATCTTAATTATTCTGAATACAATTTAATTAATAGATCATGTAAATAAGTTTTATTTGACGTTTATTAATTTATAATATTAACTTTATTTGCTCATATACCTATTGTCAATTATTGTCTACATTTAAATAGGTATTAGGTAGTCTCTTAATTTTAATATTTGCTCTCAAGCGCCATCTCTTGATGTCTGTGGACAAGCGTCTGAATGGCTCCCTCTCTGTTTCCGGCTCCGTTCAAGGCAGCAATTATATACATCCAAATTAACTGACTTAAGTATATACAGGCTGTTTTGTTCATTCAGTCATTCGTTCATTCGTACTTTCCATAGGTCTCGAAGGTTGTTCACACGTTTTCATCGATGAAGCTCACGAGAGAGACGTAAATACGGACATAACTCTTTTATTACTGAAGCGAGCACTCGATATTAATCCCGAACTGAAGATTATTGTTATGAGTGCCACTTTGGATACTGCTGTTTTTACTAAGTAAGTTTTTTTTATCTTTCTTTCCCTATTTCATTTGAATGTTCTAGTTATTTTTATAGTGTAAATATTAAGTAAGTAATTATTATTATTGACAATTATGGTAAATAAATATAAAGACGTAAAATAAATATTAACGCCATAGTAAATTCAAAACGACGGCCATCTTGAAAATAAAATGTCTAAAGTTTCTGCTCTATATATCTTTTGTTTATTATTGTCTCTGGTTCTGGCTCGACTACAGTAACAGCATGTCCATATTCCATGGTCTCACCATAATTATTTTTGACATCACAGAATATATTACAGTTTCAATATGTTGGTATATTAATTATTTTTTCTAATTCTAGTTACTTCAATGATTGTCCAATAATAGAAGTACCGGGAAAGACATATCCTGTCGAAGTATCGAACTTGGAAGATATTCAAAAGAAATTCAATTTAAAACTACCCTCGAGTATGGAAAATTCCACTAGAAACGAGGGAAAACCGCAGGTTAATTGTCAAGAGGTATGTTGATATTTTTTTAATATAACAAATAGTTTAGCCATATGAAACTAAAAAAAAAATTGAATTGGACAAAAAACTAGATTCTTTAGTATGGTTTCGTGCTCAAAATAAATTGTTAAAGAAGAACGGTGATACATAAAAACTGCATAAATATTTCGATTGCCTCAATATACTAAAGGCCCTACTCCCCATTATTTATAAGTGCACAGGCTCCCCCCAATAGATTAAAAACCGACCTGTCTGTCAGTGACACGTATAAGAAATGCCAAACATAAAATTTGTTGTCTGTAAAGTCGACTTACGGACTATAATTTTACGTGATAACGTCTTAAGAAAACATTGATGAAAAATTGCATACTTTTATTAATTGAATCATCATTATTTTGTATAATACAAAGAAGGAGTTAATTGAAAATTACAATTTTTTTCAATAAATTAACATTTATTTGCACTTGTTAGTTCAAATCTTTTTTCTCTTCTACTCGGACGCATATGCGTCACAAGCCGAACGCTTAGGCCAATCGTGCCTCTCTATCGCTTGTTCCGCGCTCTCGCTCGCAGAACGTGACAATGAGTCATACCTTTTCGTCCGTGCAACCGGCGTTCATCGATTTATAAGATGTTATCATATCAAAAATATTTTCTATACAACTTGTTGATTTCCATTACATTATTGATTTCCAGATAGTAGAGGTGATAAAATCGGTCGATAAGAGTCAATCAGAGGGTGCTATACTAGTGTTCCTACCCGGATGGGTCGAAATAAAACAGACGAAAATGTTACTGGACGAATTATATGCAAATTCGACATTGCATATGGTATTACCAGTTCATTCTAGGTGAGTAAAATATGTTTTTTTACTTATTAAAACGATTATAATAATTATTTTACAAATTTTTTAAATAAATTATCATAAGATTGATAGTATATGTATTTATTTATGTTACCCTTAAGTCACAAAAACATTGGAATGTTGGCTCAAGTTGTTGGACTAATGGATTTCTTTGGGTTCTCCAAATCATCCCTTGTCGTGTGAACACAAAATTCTAATGTAATATTTTATTATTGTAAATTCAGTTGATCAGAGCTTGCACTTCGATCTGTTCATCTTATTAGTTTAAATTTATTAGACAACAATTATTTTTTTCCACAGATTATCAACAACGGAACAAACGAAAATGTTCGCAAAACCTGCTCCGGGAGTCCGTAAGATTGTACTGGCGACTAATATAGCTGAAACTTCAATAACCATACCTGACGTAGTTCACGTCATAGATAGCGGCGCTCATAAGGAAAATAGGATAAAAGAGGGGACTGGTATGAAAATACATGTTTAACTTTTTAAACATCTGTACTGTACTGTACTGTATCAAGCCTGTAAACAACCCACTGTTGAGCGAAGGCCTCTTCTCCATATTGAAGAAGGGTTGGAGCTTAATCCGCCACGCTGCTCCACTGCAGGTTGGCGGATAATTTCACTACCATGAGTAAAATCGTTATCAGGTGTCTATGATAACAACCGGGAGCGACGGCTTTACGTGAAATACAAAGTACACAAATATACATATCTGCTTCGACCGGGAATCGAACCCGCGAGCGCCGGCGTTGAGGCGAATACTCGCACCACTATACCAGAACGGTCGTAAATTTTATCATTGTTAGCGAATTTATCTGGATATTCCGTATTAACTAAACGTTTTTATTGTAGGTTCAGCAAGCTTAGAAACAGTTTGGGTGTCTCAAGCGGGAGCGAAACAGAGAGCCGGTAGGGCGGGCCGAGTGCAGCCGGGTGAGATAGATTGTTTATATGACATCTTAGATAGTAACAATGACGACGACGTGTTGGCTCAGTGTACACAGTAGCCAGTTGTCGCGCTAGTCGTCGGAGTTCGAACTCCGGTCTCGACGACTGTTGAATGTGACAGGTGTGTGTGTTTAATGTCACAACACACTACAATTAGGGAATATTTTATACGAAACTACAGTAATCCCCCCCCCTCCCTCATAACATACTTGTAGGAAAACACGTTGTTTCTTGTATAACGCGATCGTATGACTCCGTATAACGCGTTATGTACAAATAATTCACGTTAACTTTTCTCGTTAAAGGAGGTTCAAATCGAATATTAAAGAAAAACTATCTTATGAACGAAATATGTGCATTAAAATAAAACGAAGAACGTTTTAAATAAACTTACTAACAAAACAATATCTTAAAACGAAAACTTAAATAAAAGTTGACAACTGTAACAGACTGAGAAGTAGTAAGAATCCAAAATTAGAAATCCACAAAGTAATTAATAACCACGGGAATCATTCAAAGCATCAGCAGCTAAATATATTATTCCTACTTTAATGAATTCACCTAAAAAAAACCAAAAATATGAAATTAACCAAAAATAATTATACACATTATACTCAAAAACAACTTTTTAGAGCAATTTATATAGATGTCAGTTCTGCTGGCGGCGTTATATGTATATATTAATATAATTTTATTATAGTACAGTGGACAGTAAAACTAACTTCTGTTTATGGGGCACTGCGTGTATATATATTTTAATTTATTAATAAACATAATGTAACATAAGTATAAGTTATTTATATATATATAAATAACAAAAAAAACAGTTAATTTCATATAAATTACATAATTCCAAAAAAAAATCTTATTACATTTTTATTTGCTGTAAAAGAAATATAACGAGGGAAATCCCCGCGTTATATGGGTATTATACGAGGTACATTAAATCGCGTTATAAGAATACCGTGTTATAGGGACGATTACTTGGATTTTAAATATAAATTTTTTCACAGGTCACTGCTACAGAATGTATACAAAGGAGAAAGAAACGACTCTCACTCCACACACGACGCCTGAAATACTCAGGTACGATTTATTTATGGTTTACAAACTTAAAAACAAAACTCTGTATCTACAAGTTTTTCGTGTTATATTATTTTCTACTCGTAATTTTAAACGTTTCCATCTATTACAAGCTAAAAAGTACTTTAAATTTAAGCTTATGGATCATTTAATAAAACTGACTTATCTAAAAACTGAATCAGCCTGTAAACATCCCACGGCTGGGCAAAAGCCTCTTCTCCGTGTAGAAGAAGGATTGGAGCTTAATTCACCACGCAGCTCCACTGCAGGTTGGCGGTTAATTTCCCTAACATGAGTAATGATCGTTGCCAGATGTTTTTGACAATAACAGGGAGCGACGGCTTTACGTGCTCTCCGAGGCACGGTGGGGAGACCCCCAAGGACATACACCCAGACCGGAAACAAATATTTGTACAAATACAAATATTCACCCCGAGCGGGGATCGATCCTGCGACCGCCGGCAATGAGGCGATTACTCGCACCACTACAACAGAACGGTCTTCTAAAAATTTTTTTTAAATATTAAATAAAATAAATAAATAAATAATAAATATGTTTAACACACACACACGGTCGTCTGTCCCTAAGTTAGGCAACTTAATGCCTGTGTTTTAGGTAACAGCCAACTGATATACATTTTTTTTAAATAAATATATTTATAAATAATACATATATAAATAAACATATACTACACCCAGACTCGGGGCGGGAATCGAACCCACAACCCTTGGAGCAGAAAACAGGGTCACTGCAAACTGCGCCAACGGGTCAGTCGTTATTATGCCAGGGTTAGTAAAAAAGTGAATTGGTCATCATTCACGCCAATCTTCTGTGTAGCATAATGTTAGGTTAATTTCCTATCCTTCTCCAACAGTGTAGCCAGGATCCTCCAGGGCGGGAACAGAAAAAGAAAATCCTAGACTGTATTGTTTTAATTTTGGTTTTTAACATATTATTCGAGTATCTCACATTAGTAGTAGAGGAGTTCTTTCGTTTCACTTATCGTTATTAGTGACATTGATTAGAGTAAGAAAAGACGGAAAAATCTTTTTTACTGACAGCTCTTCTAGAGCTCCACCAATCAACCGCCCCCCTCCTCCCCACACACGTACCTCGCCACGCCCATGTCCTTCTCCGTAATATTTTGGGCGGAAGTGGGACATTTACAAACTCTTACAAATTTAATTCACAGGATACCCTTAGAACAAACTGTATTGGATTGTAAATCGTACGCCCAAAATGATAAAGTTGAAAGTTTTCTCTCTCAATTACCGGAACCGCCGACGAAAAAAGCCATACAGCTTGCTATTAACGACCTCATTGATCTCGGTAATTATATTGTATAAATATACATACGAGTACATCATATCCAAATATTACACTCAGAATCGGTGCGGGAATCGAATAAACGACCCTGGAGCGAAAAGCAAGGTTAAATGCCAACTGCGTCAACGGACGAGTCATATACACATACGCCGAGTTGCACGAAACAAATTTTAAATTTAAGTGTTTATTAAACTAATTTAATCACAAGAATCTTGATTATCTGTTGCACGAAACCTACATCTGATTAAGTTAACAAAAAAATTTAGTTTAATTAAAGACCTATCTAACGGATGATTAATTCCAACAGCTTTAAATTAATCATAAGATCAACTAATTTTAAGATTAATTGCAACTTAACTAACGGAAAGTTAACGACGGTTTCGTGCAACTCGCCGATAGTGTTTTAAAATGTTGTTATTAAAATGAAAAGTGATATTAGTGTAAAAGCGAAAAAAATAAGAATAATAAAGTCTCCCAAGATGTCATTATTTGTTTCTATTATATATTTGTGGCAACCCTTGGAATATGGGTATATAACCCTTATAATATATCGCTTTTTATTTATATCGCTTAAAAATGAAAAATATGAATTATTAAAATCGATTCGCTATTAGCGAAGACATCGAATAACATACAGGCAACATAATATATTTTTAAGAAAAATTTTACAAAAAAATTTACCTGTAAAAAAGCGAAAGGGCTGGCAAATATATTATATATAAAATACGTAAAATATTTAATCTTTTGTTATGATATTATTTGTGATTATATTGATTTGTGGCACAAAAAGATTTCGATAAGATTAAATAATTATTTGTTTTTTCAAAATTTGTCTATTAAAATTTAATCTTCAACTAAGTTCAACTATTACGTAACGCAATTAAGGAGGGAGGAGGGAAAACATCGTAAAACGTTACGAAGCGTGACAAGGGCGAGAGGGATTTTCATACAACGCATTATGTAATACGAATATTCGACGTATTTGGCCACTTTTTTTAATATTCGGTATTCGGTCGAATAGCATACAGTATTCGGTCGAATACCGAGTATTAAAAAAAATGAAAAAGGAACGCAAATGTTATTAAAAAATATATCTATTTTCGTCATAAAAAAAATATTTTAATACTTAAAATCTATCAGTAGCAAGTTGTGATGAATGTAAAAATTTTTTGCAGTATTTGTTGATAGCAAACGACTCCATTTTTCTTCATAAATAATACTCGCTTATTTTATACACTACTGCCAGGAGACGATAGATAAATCTTAGAGAATTTTGTAAGGATTAGATACGGTTTTGCGTTTGCTGACCGCTATTTGTAAGAGTTCGCAATCCGATTTAAGCAGGCAGTTTTCAAATAAAAATCAATCTAATTTGCCACAGAACTTTCATCTACATCATCATATTTTTTAGTGAGAATTATAAGTAATATAATATGATGTAATAACTAAATGAATGCACGCATCGCAATAAGACAAGTCGTAACATGTCACGCACTTAGTGCCACATCTGTTGCCAAATATTCGATATTCGGCCAAATCGCTATTCGTGGCATCTCTAGAGGGAAAGTCAAAAATCTTAAAAAATTGCGTTACGTAATACTTGAACTATGTAAAAATATTAACGCAGGTAAAACCACGCGTATCGGCTAGTTTAGTAAAAGATTTAAAAAAATTCCAGGTGCATTAACGACATCGGAACAAATGACACGTCTCGGAGTGCTGTTAACTAATATGACGCTCCACCCGCGGTTGGGTCGCTGCGTTTTAAACGCTGCGATCGTCGGCTGCGTTTTGTCCGCCGCTAGTGTGGCAACACACTGCTCGGATAACGTGGACTTGTTTAGGAACTCCGCTGACAGGCGGGAAGGTAAGCGTGTACTGTTAACTGTATTGTATCAGCCTGTAAACAACCCACTGCTGAGCGAAGGCCTCTTCTCCATATAGATGAAGTTGGAGCTTAATCCACCACGCTGCTCCACTGCGGGTTGGCGGATAATTTCCCTACCATGAGCAACGATCGGTATCAAGTGCCTATGATAACAACCGGGACCGACGGCTTTACGTGCTCTCCAGGGTACGGTGTGGAGACCCACAAGGACATACATCCAGACCGGAAACAAATATTTTTACAAATACAAATATCTATTCCGAGCGGCAATCGAACCCGCTACCGCCAGCGCGCGATTTGAGGCGACTACTCGCACCACTATACCAGAACGGTCGTCAAATAAAATACATCGATTATTTTATGTACAAATAAACATATAAAGGACATATAAAACATATAACACATTATATAGTATATATTGACAAATATTTCTAGAAATACGTGAAATAAAACGTAAATTCAGTAAAACGTCGGACCACGCGGCCTTACACTGGATACAAGACGAGTTCGAACAGGCGCTCGAGGGAACACGTCGGGAGGCTGTGGACGACTTCTGCGAGAAATACGGCCTAAGGAA
This sequence comes from Euphydryas editha, assembly GCA_036937285.1. Taxonomy (NCBI): domain Eukaryota; kingdom Metazoa; phylum Arthropoda; class Insecta; order Lepidoptera; family Nymphalidae; genus Euphydryas; species Euphydryas editha. Next base: position 4,239,844 of record JAUPFZ010000025.1, read on the forward strand.
GGATAGGCTTAAATATGTCAAATGTGAGTAATTATCTGACAACCTTTATTTGTTTTAATTTACGTTTTAAAAGATTTTTAATGCAGCTGAGATATTCGAAAAAAAACGAAAAATTCTTCATGATTCAATAAAGTTTCCGAAGCATCTAAGTATATCAAAAAAAGGAAAAAGAACATCTTTTTGTTCTCGACAAGCCTAGCTAGATGAGATTTAAAAAAGTGAAAAGACCGATTATCCCCCCCCCCCCCGCCTCCTTATGCGCCAAGGCCTGTTAAGGTGTAGCCTAAAACAATTTTCATAATTATTTACTTAAACATTTATACATCCAATATTCTAAAAACAAATTCTTTACGCTTATAATATTATAATATAAATTCTAAATAACTATCACTTTAATTAAAAATCTTTAACAGAGATATAATTATCCAGAACAATAGGAGATATAGGAACAGAAAACAGGAACGTATTCGTCGAACGTATATTTGACGACCGGCTGGTCGAGTGGTCAGGCAACTGGACACTCTACGCAGCGGTCGCGGGTTCGAATCCCGCCTGGTGCAGATAATCTGTATGACGAATATAGATGTCTGCACCGGGTCATGGATGTGTATTTATGTATATATGTATTTATATCTTCAATTTATTTCCGTTCCTAGTACCTGTAACACAAGTTCTTACGAACTTACCACGGGGCTAGGTTAACGTGGTGTGATTGTTGGTTAATATTATATTATTATTATTATATTCTACACATAAAAAAAAAGAGAAAAATACATTTGTTCTTGTTTTGGGGAAACAATTTTGACATGGTTAATTTTTTTGGTTGATTATTATTCGTACTGTCCGTAGATATAAACAGCTGATTGTTTTTAACGAATATCGATAAAAAGTACATACCTATGCTAATTCTAATATGTATATCATATCTACGTTTTATTTTACTTATCCGGCAGAATCCCGAATAATACGCTTTCCCGGTTAAGATGCGTTTTTGGCTAGATCTCTATGAAATCAAAACGGGTTTTATTGTAATCGGTTCGTCCATGAAACTGATTCAACTCGCATCAATCTTTTTTTTTTACCATTTTCATTAATCTACGTGGCATGCTCAAACTTAACCATAAAAAAAAATAACTATTCAAATTTTTTTCATCAAAGACAACTTTCCTATATATCATATGGTTTATGGTTTCCTTACAATGTTCTGCTAAGAAAAAATATAATAACAATATTGTGTTATAATTTCAGCACTTACAAATCTTCACCTAGAGCACTTATTAAAAACGGGTATAGTAGAACGGACAACGGAACTCGAGGAAATAAACCGGTTCTCTGACATCGACGAACTGACAGCCGCCATCTTATTATCCGGTTCTAATTCGTTATTGGTCACGAGAAAACATGTCAAAACTAAGGGAAAGTTGAAAACTGCCGTTAGTGTATTTACTAGGTACGTTTTACTTGAATTGTATCAGCCTGTAAACAACCCCTTGCTGAGCGATGGTCTCTTCTCCATATAGAAGAAGGGTTAGAACTTAATCCACCACGGTGCTCCACTGCGGGTTGGTGGATTACTTCTCTACCATGAGTAACGATCGCTATCAGATGTCTATGATATCAACTATGACCGGCGGCTTTACGTGCTCTCCGAGGCACGGTGGGGAGACCTAAAAGAACTCGGACCAGAAATAATTTTTTTGTACCAATATAAATATCTACCCCGAGCGGGAATCACTACACCATAACAGTTCATTATTATGTAATATATTACATATATTTATATTTATTTACAGTAAAGGCGAGAAAGCACACATAGGAAGCGAAAGTGTCAACTACGGTATAACGAAGACTAAACACAGCACGCAACTCTTAACCTACTTCGGAGGATATCATTCGATGGAGAGACGGGCTCTGGTCGTTTATAGGACATCACTGATAACGCCGCATACTGTTTTATTGTTCTCGAATGGAAATATTAAACGTGAAATGGTGGTATGTTATATTTATTTTTGTTTATTTATTTATTAATAATTTATTGTCCAACACAATATTGAATTGTACAACAGTCGGGATTAATATTAAAAGCATTCTCTACCAGCCAACCTTAGGAAGTACAAGAGCGGACGTTTGTAGGTGTGCAAAAATTGGAAATTGAGTTAATTTATTTTGTTTGAAAGGCAAAAAAAGATAACAAAATTCGTAAAATTTATATTTCACACTATAGTCGGATCGCGGAGCAAGAAGAATTTTGTCCATTGACCTTTTGCTGTCCTTCCGTATATATATAGCGTACGCGGACGCAGGAGTGACAGAGACAGGTAACAAAAGGCCAATGGATAAAATTCTTCCTGCTCCGCGATCCGACTATAGCTACTAATCGTGATTTTTACCTATGCGTTACGCTATTTGTTATTCTAGATCTCCGGCTTTATAAATACCAATTTATTTATTGCAATCGGTTCAGTAGTTTTTGTGTGAAAGACTAACGAATATCCAAACGAATTTTCGCATTTATAGTATTAGTAGAGAAGTAGAATATAGCCTTTGATTCTAAATAAATAAAAATTAGTTTCAGTGTAAAAATTCCAACCTTAAGGGGGGGCGAAATGGAATTTTAAAGTTTGTATGGGTCTTATGGGAGCTTCGTCATTTTTAGCTTAAAAAAATAAAAAAGACATTATTATTTGGACTTGTTTTTAAATTATAACGCGTTTTAGCGTTTATTTTAATTTTTAAAAGTAATATACGAGATATTTTTATAACTTAGTATATATTATATACTTATACGAAAGCAAAACCGCACACAACAGCTTGTATTTGATATAAAATAATTTTAGTCATCATTAAATCAAGTCACAAATTAATAGATAATTTTATTTATTGCAGGATGGCAGTAATGGAGAAACGACTGAATTATATCTCACAAGACACAATCTCAAAGTCCAGATGCCGACTAGGTTAGCCATTTTTGTCTATAATAGTATTATACAAGTTCTACATCAGCTAGTCAAAGAAGTCGATGTCGGAGGAATTATTTCTTTATTTATTTATTTAAAAGGTCACCAACAAAGTACACATCAATGCAAATATATACCGAATACAAAATATTTTATATTTTTTATACTTACTGCTTAAGGTGCGTGGTACCTCATTTAATGGTGCCTCACTTAGAAAAAAAATTAAAAATTAATTATATTAAATTTATTTAAAAAAAAATAAAAATCAATTTCTATTTTTCTTATTAAATTATATTTAATAAGAATTTAATTATTTTATCTCATTCTTATTTTTTTATATCTAACATAAGTAATGTATTCCTCCGTTCGATACAGAGAGAAGAATGAATGATTTAATTTTTTTTATAATTACTCGTTCATTATAAACACAGAGTTCTAGTGTGTTATATAACAATATATAATGTTCTCAGTAAACAGATTAACTCGAAAAAATAGACCATAAAAATATCATGTTTACAATATGGCCGACTGGCCCGTGGCGCAGTTAGCAGTGGCCCTGTTTTCTGCTCCAGGGATGTGTATTCGATTCCCGCCCCGAGTCTGGGTGTAATATGTATTTATTTATATATTTATTATTTACATGTACTTATATTTATTTAAAAAAAAAAAAAGAAAAAATGTGTTTCAGTCAACTGTTACATAAAACACGGGCATTAAGTTGCCTACCTTAGCGACAGTCGACCTTGTGTGTATGCACGAAGCAATTACAAAGAGGAGGTGTTGTAATCAATGTAGTCTAGCGTCCACCAATGTAGTCCACACATCAAATCGTAGTAGATCTACTTACCACCAGTTGTCGCTTTCGTCAGTACAGCTGTCGTTGCCGGACAATTAAGTTGCTCTCGTGACTAACTCCTTTTTATATATTTAAAAAATATTCTCGACCCGCGCACGTTGTGAACATGAAGTGCTGTGTTGTATCGTGTAGAAGTTACACGAACAAATCAAAATCAAATGGAATAAACATATCTTTCTTCTCGTAAGTAATATTTAAATTAAATATATTATTTATTTTTTCTAGAAAGTTTGGTGATTACCATGCCTCTATCGGCAAGTAGCAAAACTACTGGTCTAGCCAGGGCCGTACTTAGAATTGAAATTTATCTCTACAATACGATCCCAGATACTGTTCAATCAAAAGCTTTCAATTAACAAAATTTAAAAAAATTGTCAATGAGCGTATGTGATGAAGGTTATTACAAAATAATTATTGAAGATAGCTCACTCACTCAGCGAATAACCGCTCAACTGCCCGTCTCGACTACTAGTTGACAAGAGTTTACAAGCTAACCACAATAACTGCAAGCGCCCTTGTCATGTAATGGTCGCCATGGCTATGTTGCCCATGTCAACTTTTTTTCGACACGGGCATTAGTACGCAAAGTGCACCTGTCAACTACAGGTTGATTAACGTATACTACACTATCACCGGTGGGAAATAACGTAACAAAACGTGAGAGGCCTTGGGCAGTTTTGTGCAGTTGGTAAACTAAAAGATCATTGTCCGGACACTCAAGCGGATAAGGTATTCTTCCGAGGCAATTTCAGTCCAATTATTGTAGTGAAAATTCTAATTATATAATTTTATATTCTGGGCTAAGGTTCGAACCTATAGTAGTTGGTTTTGACGTTCAATATTTGAATTTGATAATCTGATCTAATAAAAAATATTCTTTCTTGCTATAATAAGAAATCTATCAGTATCTACAATTTATAACTGTTGTTTATGAAAATAAAAGCATGTTATGTATCATATTATGCAGCATTATTCCATTTTATTTACACTACGTCTGGCTTGGGAAAAGGTTTACCAATTTTGGTGTCCTTTCCGTTTTTTTTTTAATCACTCCGATGATAAAAACTTTATTGCATATGCAAAAGCAAACTGACTTTTAGTACGCAATTATCGACTAAAAGGTCGATAATTGCGTATTGAGCAAAATCTCAAATCGATATTACACATGGCTACATAATATCAAGCTTTAATTTTCCAGCATAGGATGACGACCTTTCATTGTACTAAAATCCTACAAAGCGAAATCAGCTTATCAATACAATAGTAAATCATAATAATATTATATAGCAGTGTGTGCCATCCAACTTCAAATTTCATATATGCTTAACTAAAAATTCTGAGTACGGCCCTGGCAGACACCTAGTGACATATAGTAGAACAATTATAACGTCTGTCAATTTAGTCAATTACGTGTTTTAGCTACTGGTCGCTAGATGGCTTGCCGCTATTTGAAGCCCCTCGCACCCCCGCGCAGTTGCGACACTACATTATATGAATAAAGTTTCTTATGGCACCTCTTCTTTGTAATTGCTTCGTGTGTGTATGTTAAACATATTTATTTTTATTTATGAATATAAAATAAAACTGACAAAAACAAAATCTCCTTGTAATACGTTTGTTTAACCAAAGAAACAGAGATAGAAGATTGATAATATCTCGTTTTGTATATGTATATATATATATATATATATATATATATATATATATATATATATAATATAACAGCTAATAAAAATTATTTCTTTACAGTCAAGCAGAATCAATTCTAAAAGCAAGAGAAATGTTACGAACAACACTACAATATTACATAGAGAGGGATATAAGAAATATTGAATTTGACGATTTAACTCTAATATCTAGGTTTAAGACTAGACTGGTGAAAGCGCTAGGCAGGGTCCTAGTTGAAGCTCACAATGAATATATACAAAATACTGATAATGTTAGATAAATAAATTATTTAAATTAAAGGTTTTTTTTTTTTTTTCTCCTTCCTACCAAAGCTTAATAGTGTATATAAGAATTTGAATAAGAATTCTTAAGACTTAATTAACTGAAATACAGATTATAAATGTACCACTGATGGGCATATTTGCCCAAATTTATATAAAAAAAGAGTTGGACTTTAATCTGCCAGGCTGCTCCATTGTTGGGCGGCGCTGCGTCAAGGTCTGACGTCGGTCCTCGGAGGGGACTTGTCGCTCCCGAGCATCATCACCGCGATGCTCGGCGACGACGAGTCCTGGAAGGCGATGGTCTCCTTCTGCGAGACAGCAATGTCCCAGAAGGAGGCCGACGAGCGGAGGAGAGAGGAGGCCGCCGACGTGGCCTCCATCCGCGGGCGACGAATGGGGGTGCGTAGGAGGCGCTACTTAATGCGCCTCCAGTAACGCCCCTGTGCCCGTGTCGGGCCGGGATGGGAACCCGGTCCTGCTAGATACGGCGTCGTCGGGACTGTTCAGAGGTGAGTCCCCATGTTCCAGTCCCCATGGAGGAGAAGTCTGGCCTTTTCGCCGAGGCCAGCCTGTCGCTGGAGGGATCCTGTTGCCTGCAGATCCGGGACCCTCCAAATTAAAGCGGCTGAAGGCTCCCGCAGGGGTTTAGTACGGTATTGCACTCCCAAAGTGCCGAGTCCGACATAGGTCTAGGATTGCCGACCCGGGCGTCCTGGATATCATCCGTAAATGGATTCCCCTGAGTCACAAAAAAAAAAAAAAAAAAAAAAAAAAAAAGGCTGCTCCATTGTAAGTTGTCGGAAAATTTTCATAATATAATAAGCAATATTAAGAAAAAAAGTACCGATATATATTTTTTTCGATATATCCCAAAGTGTCGATACTACAATACGATATATTATATCGAAAAAATTTCGATATTTTTTTTATATGAACATCCCTATTTAATGGTTTTCAGTTTTGCCACTAAAGAAAAATTGATTCCTTCAATGTCACGTAGGATGGAGAAGATACGAAGGAGATTGATTGGTTTGGTTTTTAAAATGGGCAAAATAAAACTTCATTAAAAAAAAACCTTATCCTAAAACAACATAAACATTTAATGTTAAAGTAAAACAACATAATATCAGTAATATAAACATTGTACTCATACGATTTATTTACTATTAATTACATTGATTTCAATATATTTTAGTACAGACTAAACACAAACATTGAACATTATAGGACGAGAAATCACGAGGCCGAGAATGTCATACATCATATATTACCCAGTGGCTACCGTTATGAAAATATTTCTCTGAAAAAACTTTCAAAAAGTAATATTCTGACTTTTTCAGAGTTTTTTTCAAAGAAATATTTTCATAAGGGTAGGATGTCTATGAAGAGAAAACCAAGGGCATCTTGAAATATTTGGCTGTATATTTGTGTACAATTTATTCGTCGTGGATTTCGATAAATTCTAAAATAAATTCTAGAACTTGTCCATACTAATTTTGCTAGGGAACGTACTTAAGTCTTGACAAAAGTTTTTAAAGTAATCAAGAGAACTGGATTGGATTGTAGCTTTGACGTACAAATCTGCTGTCATGTTTCCAGCGATCCAAGAGTCCTTTGGCCTAGAATCCAGGCAAGTAGAATTTTTAGACCTTTTTGACTACAGAGCAAGGCCTCTATTCTTGAAAACAATAGAAAATTTTGGCTTAATAAGTTGGTCAAGATATCAGTCGGTCCTTATTCATCTGATAGGGCGAAGAGGATGGCTTACAGTAAATTAATAGCTTCACCGGAAAACACTGACGTTTCAAAGGGACATTTAAATTGTAAAATAATGTTAAATTTAAGTATCCAGCAGGCACCACCAACACAGCTGGTCGGGGAAAGCTTAAACGCATCAGTAAAGACAGTGCCGGATTAACCAATAGGCAGAGTAGGCAATTGCCTAGGGGCCCCGCTTCCACTAGGGGCCCCATGCAAGCGACAAGAAGAAAAAAAGTTACTGGCACCGAGACTTTAACACTTTAACACCTTATGTGTAGTGCCGGATTAGCCTATAAGCTATATAAGCAATTGCTTAAGGGCGGGCGGATGACCTTTTTCTTTTTTTTTTTTTTTTTTCGTCGTCCGAAAATGGAACCGATGGGCTAGTTCCAGGTAAAGTACGTTACGAGACTTACCACTTACCATCAGGTGGAACGTCTGCCAGTTTGCCTATTCACTTAACATTAAAAACAAAAGTAAAAAAAAAGGGGCCCCGAGTATAGCATTGCCTAGTGTCCCTGACAGGGTTAATCCGGCTCTGAGTAAAGATGAGGTGATCCCACTTCCACGGAGTTTAATCGTGGTTTAATCTTCTCTATTCTCCGTAGGCGTTGGGGATGTTCATCGGAAAAAGTTATCGATAATTATTGGATGACAATTATCGATAGTTCGCAACAGTTATCGATAGTTATCGGATGAAAATTATCGATAATTATTGGGCGATTCGATTCGATTCGATCGTGCACACGAAAAAAAAAAGGTCGTCCGAGATCCAGCAAAGATATTTACCCCTGCACCCTATCCGATTTCCTAAAAAAAAGTCATTCCATATCCAGCATCGCCATCGCCATCGCCATTCCATATCGAGCCTAACCGAATACCTAAAAAAAAAACTCGTTACTTCTCCCTATCCAAATAATTACTCGATAATTTTCTGATGAAATATATCGATAATTACAAAAAGAAAATTATCGATAATTATCGGACCAAAAAATTATCGATAATTATCAGATGGAAAATTATCGATAATTATCGGATCAAAATTATCGAATCACACATCAATAATTATCGATAACTATCGAATGAAAAATTATTAACGTTATGTACACTACAACCATAGATAATACAACGTTTTAACTTTTAACCTCATCATTAATTTCTTGATAAGTAAGATACAAAGATATATAATATAAACACAACAACAAAACCGGTTTACGTTATCCATTGGTTTTTCCATTGAAATAATTCCTGACCGTGACGACTTTGTTCAGTCACGAGATTATACATAGCCTTTTGATCAGTCTTGTTTGTGAGGCGTAAAAAATGACTAACGCTAACTTATAAGTACTTTTTAAATAAGTTATAAAATAAAGAAATAAAAATGTTATATTTCTCAATTATCAAAATGCGTTATCAAATAACAGTGCTGTGTATATATTTATTAACTCTGTGTGACAGTCAGAATCCAGCTGAATCAGTAAATAAAACCCTTCATCATGGTTTGACGGAAAGAATTGGAAATTTTTCCATTGAATTATTATACCATACTGCGCAGTCGCAGCCAAAAGGTACAAATTTTATCATTTCACCGATTACAGTGTGGACAGTTTTAGCTGTTATTGCAGAAGGAGCGACTGAAAAAACCCTTAAACAGATATGTGATTCGCTTCGAATAACACCAAAAATAAGAGCAACGGTGAGGAAAGATTACCAAAATATCATTCAATGGCTCGTAGTAAACACAACAACAGTGGAATTACAAAAGTTCAATGCTCTCTTTGTAGATGAACATAATGAGCCTTTAATTGACTTCCAAATGTTGGCAAAAGAATATGATACTAGAATGATTGGTGTTAATTTCACTGAGCCAGAAAAAACATCAAAACTGATTAATACTGTAATATCGTCTGTGACACATGGTCGCATACCTGAAATAATAGACAGTAGTACCATTGAAAATATCAATTTAGTTTTATTAAGTGCGTTATATTTTAAAGGACAATGGACAGTACCATTCAATGCATCTTATACTAAACGAGAAGCGTTTTTCGATAGCGAAGGAAATAGATTAGGTGATGTTAATATGATGTACAACCGTTTCAATTACCCATTTGCGAATATAAGAGCCTTACAAGCTCGAGTGCTCGAGCTTCCTTACGGACAATATAATCGTTTATCCCTGCTTATAATGTTACCATATCCAGGTGTAACTTTAAATCAAATGTTTTATAACTTAGGAAATATTACATTTGATGATGTGTTTAACGAATTAAGAATTTCTAAAGAGGAATATGGAGATGATGAAGTAGATTGCTTTCTACCACGTTTTAAAATACAATCAAGCCTTCTTTTAAAAGATTCCTTAACGAAAATGGGTATTAGAGACATGTTTGACGCTAGAAAAGCGAGACTGCCTTTAATGACACGGGTTCCTGTGTATGTTTCTAAAATTATACACAAAGCAGAGATTGAGGTAACTGAAGAAGGAACAACGGCATCAGCAGTTACTAGTGCAGAATTTGCAAATCGTATCAGCTCGATACGGTTTGAAGTTAATAGGCCATTCTGTTACTTGATTGTAGAAAAAGTTACTAACACTATAGCATTTGGTGGTTTCTATCAAACTCCATCACTATTCTAAAAAGTTAAATTATTGAGTCTATTATTTGTTGAATATTCCTTAAACCTATTCTCTAAAAATGACATAAAAATGTAAATAGTGTTTATATATATTTGTTTGAATCTCATATATTAATTAAAAAAAAATGTTGTGTGTACGTAGTACACACCTCAGAAGTGAAACATCTTTGGCAAACTCAATTTAAAATTTATTAATATTAATAGTTAAACAGTCTATTATTTATTTATGTGTTGCTAGGATACGCGGCATCATACTATCTTATTTTCTCCTACACATTTTTGTATTTGTGTCTCTTACCTGTCGTTTTTTTCATCGCATCCCGTTTCAAACCACAACAATTCTAAAGATGTTTCACTTCAAACAAAAACTGATTACATAAAAATTATATTTGTAATTCATAAATTGTCCATTTCGATTATTTTACTGATTATACATAATTAATATAAAAAATTGAGAATCTCATATATTAAAAAAGCATTCAATAACACAGATTACTCATTTCATCAACATGTTTCTTAGACATACTTTTTACAATATACAAATAAAAATATTTTTTGCTATTGTAGTGAGCATGTGTTGTATAATATGCCTTATAATACAAGTACACTGAAGTATTTTTATTATTAGTAATTCACTTTAATATGTACAACTTATATATATGTGAAAATATTATGAAAACTTCATTGTTGTACAATTCCCATTGTAATGAATAATATAAAACATGAGTCTGTAAAATAATTAAGGTGTGTTATGTGTTGTATGCTGTGATTACAAGCTGTATTAAAATGTGTTTTCTATTATAATAACCAGAGCTAATGACATCCTTAATTGACATCCACTGGTAATGCATTAGTACAAAATGTCATGTCTTGTAGTCGATTATTGATAAGAGCAGCTTTCTGTCCGAAATTCTTACTTACTTCTCCGACTTAGGAAGGATTAGGCTTAGACTCAAAAGATTCCTAAAAGAGTTTTGGTAAAATGCAGATACTTTGTCAGGGAGAAAACCTTTTTGAATAAATTTAAGAAATATAGATAATGTTAAGGATTTTATATATATTTTTTAGTGTTGGAAAAAACTTTGTTTGTTGTTTATGTAGCTATGATAATTTTAATAAATGAGCAGTATGCTGCATTATATTTCGAAATACAATCTAAATATAGTTAGTACATACTGTTATGAATGATTTACTGTTATGAAAGATTAATAACATTAAATTAGTCATTTTTATAATGTAAAAATTATATATATGTTAAAATTTTATTGCTTTTTTTTTTTTTATTTAAGAGTACCAACAGTTTCGATAATAATATGCAACATTTAAAAAAATATAATTAACTATGTATTTGATACTATTTTTTTTTATTGTTTCAATAAAAATAAAAAACTAGAAGTGGTGTTAAGTTAAAACCACAACACTGTTAAGCCTTTAACCGCCATGTCATAATTCACGTAGAGTAAAAAAGACCTAATAACCTATTATTGATAGGTTGTTAGGTTTTTTTTTTTTTTTTGAAAAAAATAGAACTATTTATTAAAAAAAAATAGGCGACCTAACAAAAATTTTGGTGGACCTATACAGACCTAACGTAGACCTATCGATTAAGGTAATTTTAATTTCAAAAATCTTTCGATGTGGTGCTAACTTTGTGTAGCTCGTAGAGTGCATGTCATAGAGGTCTTATAGATAGAGCAAGGGAGCTAGGCCTCCAGCTGTCCCTCGGTTAGAAAAAGAGAGACGACCGCGCTACCGGTTGAATTACATGCCAATATAATATTACTGTGCATATAAGAGTTAAGTGTTTTTATGATTTATTTGTAGTAGAAAAAATAGAAGTAAATAATTGATGTGCACAAAATAAAAAAAAATCGAGATTTGAACTTGAGACCGCAAGGCCAATGAGGTAACGCGATCTTGTCTCTCTTTCTAACCGTTGGACGTTTCCGCTTACAGGCAGCCGTATGTCATCCCTACTCTATCTTTAACACCTCTATGGTGCATCTAGCGCCAGCAACCTTCTTTTGCATAATGTTGTAAAGTATAGCTATCGATAAACAAAGTAATAAAATAAAACTTACATAATTTTAATCAAAGGTTAATTTCTTTATTAAGTAGTACCGCACTTAAATTAATAAGTTAATCGGTCGTTAAACATACTTAATCAGTCTTGATTGTTATTTCTTCATTAAAAAAAAATTAATACTCTGGAGATGGACACGGGCTGAAAGTCTCTTAATTTTCTGTTGTCTTTCACGAGCATTACATATTATAAATTTATGATGTTCATATACACCTGTGACCGGATTTTGGGTTAAACAGACTCAATTTCAAATGCTACCAGTGCACCGATATTATACTATGTAGTTTCGAGGATCTTGCGTTCTTTTTCCGCTTTATACACACAATAGTCAACCCAGACGAAATCACAGGTATTAGCTAGTTATTAATAAGTACACTTTACCACATCTTACGTGATTTGATAAAAATAGGCACACGTATCTTCCTAAATTAAATCTTTGTCATGAAGAAGAATTATTTTCAAAAGATTATCTTCTAAAAACCAACCGCAGTTTTCAGAGCGCATAAAGCCACGTATTAAATTCCTACATGGTTCGCAAAAACGTTGGACTTGATATTTTTTTTTTTACTTTTTTTTAAGAACTTTTTGTTGTCTTATTTTGCGAAGTAACTCATTTGAAAAATGCGTTAACTGGCATCATTAATGCTCTTATAGTGTTTTATACTATACATACTTGCGGTATACTTTGACGACGCGTTGGCGCAGTGGTTAAAGCAACTGGCTGATGCGCTGGCGGTCGCGGGTTCGATCCCCGCACATGATAAATATTTGTATAGGCCATACAGATGTTTGTCATGGTCTGGGCGTTTGTGCTTGTGGATTGTGTGTGTTTCCGGACCCCCGACACAGGATTCATATCCTACTGGGGGCCTTTGAGTGTGAGACGTTTATTTTATTTATTATACTTTAAGAATATTGCATGCACAGCTATATTATGTCATTATTATTATCGGTTATGTGTGTGTTTGTGAATTAATATTTCTTAAAATGATTGGTATATTTCAAAACATAATACCAATCTAGATAATATATGTATTAGTCCAAAATAGTTTAATATATTTTATATGTGATGATCTTAACAAAGGTATGTCAAAGTTCTTTTGTGGTTAGTAAAGTTAAACTTTTTAAAATGTTCGGCTCTACAGGATAAGCAGCCGACTCCGAGCTTTCCAACCTATAAAATTCAAAATAACACTCTAGGGGTGGAAATATAGTACCAGGTGGGCTGAACAAAATTTTTGCATTTTTGGTAATTAAAGAAGTAAGTTCTATTAAATTTTAATGTATACATATATGTAAACAAAAATTTTGTCGAACTAAATGTTTAGTTTTTGAGTTTGTTTAGTTACCGTTCAAAACCAATTAAATAAAATAAATGATAAAATTAATGCGATCGTTTAATTTTATGAAATGATTAGAATCTGCTGATGCTATCGCATTACTGCAGTCTGGGCAGAATCTTGTGGTTCAAGATTTACGAATCTATGGGATAAAAATGTAACATTTTTAGTCCCATAGATATCCTACCCTTATATACAAAACATAATTTGCATCGGTTACTAAGCAAAAATAACCCAGTGAACACAAGACCTCCATATGACGTCATAGATAGATCACATAGAGGTCATAGAATATTTACATAGATATGACATAGAAATGACTTTATAAATGACTTTGATGTGATGTCATATAATATGACATCATTATGACATAGTACTGACCAAAGAGTAGAATAACTTGCCTATGTACTGACCTAATATTTGACTGTTATAAGACGTCATAATTGTGATTATAATTTATATACTATTTACGTAAGAAATAAATCATAAATTTACATAAATTACAAGTCATAGTCTGAAGTCAAAGTGATATCATAATTACGTAAGCATGTGACGGCTTCAAGCCGCTAAATCGCGCTAACGTTTGGTTCTACAGAATCTATCTCCATGCAAAATTAATTGACCAAGGGTTTTTTAATAAATCAAAGTCATTTCACCTTGAAACGGAGTATTTACATTGTAGGTCCCGTAGTGCAGGTGTGATTTTGGACATAACGATAAACGTTTCAAACGTATCAAATTATTTTTTCTATCAGTATTGTAATATTTTCAAAATGTTGTGTAGTAAAAAACTGATTAGTAAGAATTTATGTCATATTTACGTCATCTATCTTACGTAAGAATCTTACGTCAGGAAGTGGGAAATTATGAGTCATATATGACTCACATCTTACGTAAATCATGACGTAGCATGACGTCATTCAGACATCAGTCTGACATAATTGTGTTCACTGGGAAACGATCCAATATTATCGTATCTAACCTATAAATTGAATTTACATAAAAATTATTATCTTACACGAGAGGTCAATAGCACAATCTTATTTTTTGCTTCGACACATAAACATAATACCTACTTAGTAATAAATAAATATAAATAAATATGTTTAACACACACACAAGGTCGTCTGTTCCTAAGGTAGGCAACTTAATGCCTGTGTTTTAGGTTACAGCCGACTGATATAGAAGCTATTTTACTGTATTCATTGTAAAAAAATATTTTAAAGAATCCGATATTACTTTCGATAAATCTTGTGTACCTAGACAATGTTATATATGCGGAGACGTGTAAAAAGTTTATTAAGGGAATAGGTATCAGACTCCTTTTTGAATTTCTAGATGTCAATTTAAATATATACTATGTCGTTCACGTGTTACGTACCTAAAAGTTGTTTACATACTTAAATGCAAATTATGTGTGGAGTCATTAGTTGAAGTCAAACTACATATTAGTCATTTGTACTATTTTAATAAATTTGTTTTTTTATTGATAAAAGTATACACACACGTACGTTACAACGTCTGTAATGTTATCTAGCATCGTTATACATTTACACCAGATATTGTTATATTTTCATAATCGTTTTGGTGTAGTGGTGGAAAAGTAGACATAACGCGCGACGGTTAAGGGTTCGGTGCCGATTCAAGACAGATATTTGTGTTTGTTCAAATATTTGTTTTTGGTTTGGGAGTTAATACATATAAGACCTGTTAGTGTTTTTAGGAGTTCTGAGCCTGATGTTTGACGACGCGTTAGGGCAGTGTCACAGCAACTAGCTGTAGGGTAATTAATGGTCGCGGGTTCAATGCCAGCACATGACAACTATTTGTATATATACAGATGATAGTCGTGTTGTCACACGCCCAATGTGCGTTGTTTCTGGTCGTTAAGTATGAGGCATTTATTCATTAATAAAAATTTCAAATTGAAGCACTTAAAGAATGTTTTATTAACTCATATTATTATTGCCTTATTTGTTTGCCGTTTATTTTAATTTATGATTATTAGAAAAATGCATAATCTATGCACATCATCACTTGTAAACGGTTTTTTGAAACTTAACTTTAAATTGAATTGTAATTTAAAAATGGCAACTTAAAAAAAACTTAAATTAAGACATTAAGGGCGTTTGTGCACTACAAGGAATTTTACCGTCCGGCAGTCCGATTTTTTACGGTCCGATATGGCACGCCATATAAATGTGTATACTAGTTTGTGCACTATACGTAATTTTACCGTCCGATATTTTACTTTTCCCCATTTATTTTTATTTGATTTTCATTCAATTTTTTTTTCATGCCACATCGGACCCAAAAAATCGGACTGCAGGACGGTAAAATTCCTTGTAGTGCACAAACGCCCTACTAGTATCAGTATAGACAACAGTTATTTGAAATAAGGTATAGACAGTGCCGGCTTTAGGGAGGGGTGCGACCGGGGCGGCTGCCCGAGGCGCTAGGTACTCCAAGGCGCCGCGCGCGCCAATTGAACTTAACCACTCCATTTGAATGCGTGTTTTTATCGATCTAAAGGAAGACTAGACTTAGCGTTATTAAATTTTAAAGAATTACTTCGTAGGAGTGAGTATTCTATGTCTAACAAACACGACCTGCTGTAATTTTGTCGCATGTCAAATCTCTCACTAAGCAATGTAGAGCGAAATAGAGCCAACAGGCGAGAAATTGTAACTAAAATTGATAAAAACTTATTTGCGGTCTACAATGTCTACAAGATTGACTAATTTGAACTGAAACACTGAAAATCATTGTTGGGGCAATGATGTCATAACGTTACTGAGTGGGCGTCCGATTGGTGACATAACAAGTTTTATTTTTTATACCTTTGAAATTGAATAATAACTTCAAACATTGTTGTTTTTTTTTTAATCTATTGCAAGCAATGTTTGTTTATTATTATTACCAATAAAGTCTATTTTATTTATTTATTTTTATAATTTGGACACGCTATCTATATACTTATCTATTGAAAATAAAGTTGCAAAAAATCTAGATTTTTTGCCAGTCTTATCAGAGAATTTGCTTATAAAAATATAGAGATTTTTTTGAATGATATATAATAATATAGATATGTAATAGGGTGCATTGTTTAGAGAATTAATGATTAAAATATTTTTGTAGTTTTCTGTTAATTCAATAAAAATATGGTACAAGTTCAAAATAAGTTTTATTTTTTTATTGTAATGAAAAAAGTATACCTAAAAAGGCGCCAGAGGCATCAATCGCCCGGGGCGCCGAGATGGCTAAGGCCGGCCCTGAGTATAGATCACGGTCTATACTTATACTAGGCCGTGGTATAGATATATCAAAGAACGAATGTTACCATACATTGGTACATTATAAAAATAGTGGTAACTGTTTAGGAAGTTAGGAGAAAAAAAAACCAAACGTCTATGTATAACATGTAATACTATACCGCTATTTTGGTTACATTTGGCAGTTTCGGTGAAAGCCTAATATATTTTTTTTAAATTATATAATTAAGAATTTATAAATCCGGTGTATTATTTCGTCTATGATAATATTTATAGAATAAAATTAGCAGCATGGTGACATTTCTATGAACATAATGAATGTGTTCCTAATTAATTTACCACCATACGCATTTCTGTTATTAGAATCGTGTCACAAATTAATCTTAGATCAATAACTAAACCATCGGAATTTCATTCGGACACGATTGAAATAGCAGAATCGGACCATTGGCCATGGCGATGTCAAATGGTGACGTACCAATATGGCGTCGATGTTACCATACAGAGTAGTAAGATGAAATATTTTAGAACACACAATAGTATTGCTAAGCTATGATATATTAAATTTAATCAGGCTGAGATTTTCTTTTTACAATAAATACAGATTAACAATATTATATAAGTTATTTTACAAAATGATTTTTAAGCATTTATAATTTTTTCTCAATATTTTTGACCTAAAATGAATAATTGAAACAGAATAAAAAACAATATTGACATATATATATAAATAAATCGTATTTTCTTTTTATTTACTCACTATATATAATCTGTTAGAATTATTTATCAGACATTTCAGACGTTTTCAAAGCGTACTCGTGTATATACAGCTTACAAATCTTATTCTTAAGATGACTAGAAATAAATTTTAATAATTATGTTAATATATTTACATAAAATAATATACATATAATGATGTTAAATTTTCACTATTATAATGTATTTATATATTTAGCCCATAAATATTTGCGAGGATTCGACTTAATATTATTTATACGTAATTGTAGATAGTGGGGATATATATTTCTTGCTATTTACAAAGTTTTAGGTAGTATGTATAGTATGGCACATAAAAATATAGTTAATAAAATAAAAATAAAAACTTGAAAATAAATAATTTTACAATATTATATTTCCAGTATCAAACTGAGTTATTACCAAGTATAACAATAATTAAGGATATCAGATCAAGACCTTTTTTTTTAATTTCTCGTGTTTTCCAAATTTTACTTTCATGTATCACACTATAATAATATTACATAGAAATATTTTAATCTAGATCAACTGTCAAGAAGTAATTATGAAGAAGGAAAAGTTCAGTATCAACAATCAAACTAATTTTAAATTCATTCAAACAGTACCATTTTATCCTTGGAAAAACTATTGGAATTTATGTATAGGTACATAAATATTTGTAACTACGATTATGTTAAGTTAATTTTAATATTATTTATATATATTGTGGACTGTTTTACTGTTTACTTTTCGTATCATTAACATAATTTTAATAAGTTTGTGATTTCTTATGTAAATGTAATCCTTCCCTAAATATATTTTTGCTAGGCCTTTAAATTTAGATTACAATAAATATTACGAACATTCTTAAATCATAATATTGATTAATTGTAAGTTCGTTTTAGAACACGATATTAATCGATACATGATTCCACATCTACTGCACTTCTATAACAAACAATTATATTTACAACATTTAAAAATAATTTCCTACGAGTTAAATCGTTATATACAAAATAATGGTCCTTCGAGCCAGATTAGTTTTTATACATATCAGCCAAAACCTTCTCCATGGGTGTTTGTCCTATAGTTTTAGAGAAGAACTCCCTTTCGAGTTGCTGGGGTGTAACTAGACGTAGGAGGGGTAGTAGGAGGAGTAGTCTACCGAACCGTGCGGGTGCAGCACCGTGGGCTGTTCTCGCGTGTGTCATCAACATAACCTGCGCTTGATCTTGGAGGTTTTCTATTTGTAGGGGGTCTTTTAGACCCCTTGTTTCTGAAAAGAACAATTTTTCTTAATTATCTAACTGTATTGTGAGCTTCGATAATATGCACGAATGGCCTCGGCTTGGGTGTTGTTTTAATTTCATGTAAAATAACATGAAAATCTCTGTTTTTTTTTTTTGATTGGTTTTATCTTTCTTCTTTCCTTTTTTCCTTTTGTTAATCTTTTCTTGTCTTAGGCTGACGAATAATTCACGGACACAAACAATTTGATGACAAAACAATTTGACGAACCAACCTACCAAGAGTAACGATCATTAGGTGTTTGTGATGACAACCGGGACCGAGGGTCTTCCCTCGGTCCCACAAGAATAATAACCCCTATCAGTATATACATATGTATCTTTTAATATTGTAGATAAATAATAATTGTAGGTCAATAGTAAATAACTATTATCAATATACGACTGTATTAGTAGAAAAGATAATGATTTGTTTAGATATTAAGTATATGAATGTTTTTTAAGGAAAACACAAAGGAAATAATGTACAAGAATAATAAGGAAAAGGTTGCACATGATTATATTGTGTACAATGTATATGTTATGTTCCTTGTTACATGCAATGCCTACGAGGGAACCGTCGTCACGAGTCCCCGCTGCAACTTATGACCTCAATGAATATATTCAAACAGCATTAAATATAATTTTATTATTCATTAGTTGACCACAATTGTTTCTTAAAATAAGTTTAATAGTAATTTTATTATTTTAATTAAAATATATAAAAGTATTTGATTTTTTTAAGTTCTCCGGCCGTCGTAAACGTAATTAGCTTGTATGTTTGTCAGATATACAACAACTTCTTTTTTTTTACATTAAATTTTCAAACACAAATATAAATATTTAATTGAATTATATAATTAATAATAATTAATTTAGTTTAATTCTTATATATTTAAGTTTTTTATTGTTTCGTTTTTGCATTATTAAAACATTTTTAAGTTTTAACATTTAATTATTTAATATTTGATAGCATACATAGTTTATATTATTTCTATTGTTTTACTGTCGAAAATATAGAGAGACAAAAATTGTAAAGATTATTTTAACTTCTCGTGCTTTCAGATTAGCCCATTTAATTAATATCTCTTAAATATCTCTATCTATCTCTATCTCTCTATCTACAGATATCGGTAGGTTACAATTTTATTATAGGTACATATAGAGACCTTTCATCTATATGGAGAACAGGCCTTTGGCCAGCAGTGGGTTGTTTACAGGCTGATACAGTACATTTCAGTATAGATAGTTACCGGACTTGAAGAGCACGATCGCCTTCATGCAGGCGAACTCCGCCGGGTCGACGAGCACGCTGCGGTAGCGCGCCACCACCTCGCGCAGGCGCCGCAGCGACAGCGAGCCGCCGCCGCTCTCTGCGGTACGTCGCTTATTGGTTACAAGGGATTATTGTGTTCTGTAACACTAGGAGCATGTTTCACCGGTTGCTCGTAACCTTTATTTGGCACCATAAGTTCCGATAGGCTTTATCAGTAGGAGGTCATCTCGACTAACAGGGAACTGATAGGTTGCGAATAAAAATACATATATGACAGTTAATGAAAGAGTTTGATGAAACGAAAAATATATCATAAAATTGTATCTGATGGATAAGGTTATAATACGTCAGATAGATTTATCAGCAACTGGCGAAACAGGCACTAAACCTAAAAGAGCGGTAAAATAACCACTTTTGAGACTAATTAAAATAGTTAAATTCGCGGTTAACATTTTCTCATTCTCGTTTTTTTTAGGTTTACAGGTTCCTTTCCCGTTCGCCGGTCCCTGGTGCAGCGGAAATAGAGCGCTCACGGTGCCCGCGAGCGCTCTATATGCGAATATGCATAGGCGAGCCAAACGTCGGGGCGTCACGGTGGCATGCGCCAGCGATCCCGTGACGTCCTAGTACGACGACGAGGGCACCGCTGGGTTTTAGTGGGTATTCTGACTTCGCAGTCAGCGAGTCCCACATACCCGTCACCTGCGGGTGGCGGGATGCGTAAACGCATTTCACAGCGTCAAAAAAAAAGGTTTACAGGTTCCTTAAGTAGCTATATACCTTCTATAGAAAAAGTCGTGCATAATTACAAAATATGTTACCCTAGAATTCGACAACTTTTTGAGTTTATTCTTATTGAACTCACTTTCTTAAATATTGGATAAGTTATTTAGTGCTCATGCGTTAGCGCAATGGTCACAGCAACTGGCTAATGCTTTGTCGTGGTTTGGGTGTTTGTGCTTGTTGTGTGTTTCCGGACTCCCGACACAGGATTCACATCCTACTGGAGGCGTTTAAAGGGAGCTGTTTTATTTAAATAATAAATTTAAAATTATATGGTGTCATATATACACATCTAAATATACATACCTACCTACTAGCTTTACTGACATGTTAGTACTGTCTAGATCAGGGATTCCCAAAGGGGTCGATATCGACCCCAGGGGGTCGATATTTATACCTTATCAAGTTGTCAAGTGGGTAAGGTTTAAAACCTTATCCGCTTGACCAACCGCAAATTTTTAATTTACATTGTTAAGTATTTTATATTAATAAGAAGAAGAAAAAACTAGAGATAGAATTTTTAAAGTAATTTAGCTATGTGGGTCTGAGGTATCAGTTTATTTTGGAAAAGGGATCACTTGGCAAAAATACTTTGAAATCCCTGATCTAGATACTGGGTCCGTGTTAACACTACTTTGATTGTATCTGTGTGTTTGTGTGTTATGTTTGTGTGCTCAGAATTATTTTTCACCGCTGTCAAACATTCAACTCACGCGTGTATCCCTATTACATTTATAATTAGTAGAACAGTTTTTGGAACACTAAATTAACAAATTATCTACAATATTTTCAACATATTACATAATTTGTAACAAGTAAATCAGTCAAATTCGAAGAATATGAGCATTAAAAATATATCATAAATAATTATATAAGAAAAATATGAATTTATAGACCTTCATAGTTATCTGAAACTCGCTTATATGAGAAGTGGAAGAAAAAACAACGTAGAACAGGTGAAGCTAACATGCTAATAAGAATGGTACCAATATAACGGGTATGTGTAAATTAGCTTCAAATTAATCTTCTAAATAAAAACAGTACCAGCAAATATTATAATAAGCAAATATTGTAATAGCTCAGCCTCAATTAATAAATTAAAATAACTTGCATGCTTAATAATTATTGAATATATTATGATTGACTTTCTTTCTAGGGCGGTCGCGGTATATTTGTATTTGTAAAAATATCCTTGTGGGTCTCCCCACCGTGCTTCGGAGAGCACGTAAAGCCGTCGGCCCGGTTGTTACTCGTATCATAGACATCTGATAACGATCGTTGAATATATTACAAAATAATCTGAGAATGATATGTACATTTCATAAATACATAAAGTACATGAAATTTAAAATATATATATATATATATATATATATATATATATATATACAGCAATATATATTTAACACTAATTAATAAACTACATATAATTTTGTGAAGAATATACAGGTATTATTAAAAGTGTAATGAAACCTTGGTCGGCCTGCTCGGTGCCGAAGAGCGCGGCGCACGCGGCGTCCAGCGGCGCGCACCACTGGATGGCGTTCAGCAGGAACAGCTCCGACCACGCTTCCTCTAGGAGTATCACCTGGAATTTATTATATTACAATTTATTTAAGGCCTCTATGCAGGGCCGGCCTAAGGCTAAAATTGCAAGTGTCCAAGACTCACATTAGGGATGTTCACGGAAACATTATCGATATTTTTACTATCGATAATTATCGTATCGTGTTCGATACTTGTCAGTAATTGTCGACTGAAAATAGCAATAATTATTCTATCTCGGAAGTACACACGAAAAAAAAGGTCATCGCGACCCCATACCCATGTTTACAACTTCAGACTATGCGTATTTAAAAAAAAAAGGGTAATCGCCTTGACATATTCACTATTTTTGTCTGAACTCTGCGCTACTACTAAACAAAAAAAAATATGTATCGATATTACTCAATAATTATCGAATTAAATTATGCCCCTTTTTATACCCCTCAAAAAGACGCGAGTGTACGGCTGCATACCTCGCACATCCGCCCGGCCCTGTCTCTATCGTAGAGGCTCTATGGCACAGTGAACACAATTTTCGGATTTAAATCAATTTCGATCACTGATATTACGAGTTCTAAATTTTGTTTTTGAAATCTCGTGGCGGTGAATGAAAACCTAGGGAGAAATTCTTGATAATTCTTCTTTTTCGTATTTCTAGAAAGAATTGTGGATTAAGTTCCAACCTTCTGTCGTTGGAGAGGAAGCTTTTGTCAAGCAGGGGGAAATTGGTATTCTTATTCTTAGACTCTTACATAACAGAATTAAAAAATAATAATAATAACTAACGTTCTATAGTACATTAAATGAGTTTGAACGGTAAATCAATAGATTTAACATATTCGTCTTCCTATCTTTCACCATTTTCATCATTTAGTTCATTAAGAACTAATTTATTATGATAGACTATAAATTTCACGCTAATTTAGCGAATCAGAAACCAAAAATCAAGGATGTCAATGCAGGTAAAACCGCGTGAGTCGTCTATCGTGATTTATTTGGTAGGAAGGAAACGGTAAAAGATAATTATGTATTTTATTTAGCCAAAATCTTGTAAAATCGGAATTTAAATAAAATAATTTCAATTTGGTTTAAACATCACAGAAGATCTCTTAAATCAGTTTAGAGAAATACTATAATTTATTGATAAGTTTTTTTTAATATTATGATGATTATAATTAATGAGTTATTTTGCTGTCTCTTACAAATATTTCAGTAAAGGCAGCGCTATTTTGCCAGGAACCATAACATTTGGGCTATTCGTGTTTGGTGCATTGGCAAGTTAGGAATAACATACAAATAACCATATGTATATTTGTTACTTTTTAATACTTACAAACCTTTGAATCAATTTTGATGAATTCCAGAAGATATAAAGAAAAAGATATAATCTTCACTAAAAGGAAATGCTAATAAAACAGATAATTTAAAATTAAAATTATTAATATAAATTGGATGAAGTAGTTTTTTTGCTGATAAAAGAAAAAAAAAGTAAAGTTACTGAGATTATTTTATTTAATTTCATACTTGGTCTCGGAACGCGAGGCTTGCGAAGGAAGGCAGATTCTTAGCCCATTTGACAGCCATGAAAAGAAGCCGAGCTGCCGTTTCAGCTGCACTCTCTATGCCTAACGGGCTGTAATGAAATAGTGATAGTAAGTATATATATATTATACATTATACAAATGTATATGTATATTATACATGGGGATAATACAAGTATGTTTGTTCGTAATTGATAGTGTTTTAAATTCAGTTTTTTACAGGTTAATTCTGATGGGTTACGTAACTTAACGAGGGTAGTAAATAAATTTGCTTAACATACACACACGGTCGTTTGTTTCTAAGGTAGGCAATTTAATGCCTGTGTTTTAGGTAAGAGCCAACTGATAATTTTTTTTTTGTTCTATGTATACATATAAATAGTACATAATTTATATATTATATAAATAAATATATATTTAACTTAGACTCAGAGTGGGAATTGAGCCCATAACCCTGGGATGGAAAGAAGAGTCACTGCCAAATGTGCCAACGGGCAGTCTAAAGTCTAATCTAAGTCTAGTCGGGTAAAACTGCGATGGAAGTCTGGTATAAAATATAAATATATGAACTTGCTAAGATATAAAATACTTATAAAGTACATTATTTAAATTTCCTTATTTTCTTATAAGTATACAAGGAAAATCAATTTCTTACCCGTACGGTATGCAATTCTGAGGGTAACCAGAAGCCGCCGGCGGTGAGTATGACGTGGAGTCTTCCTCATTAGTTACATCAATGCTGTCATCTGAAATGTAACAGACAACATTTTGTAATCGATTTTTCATTATTATCATATGATTTAAACAAAATATCTTTAAATTTTGAAACCAGAAGCTGACAAAGGATTTTATAAAAGATAAATTAAATAACTTATTATTTAAATTTTAAATAATGGTTATTTGGATTATCGTTTAATGTTATAATATATTGTTTTGTTTTTGGTGTTAATAAAAATTAATATAACACTGTTACTTTGAAACAGCATTATGCGAAACTTCAAATTTTTGAAAAATTTAGACAATAACTATAAAAAGTTGTTTTTTTGGCAAGAGAGCCCTTATCCAAAATGAACTGATATCTCAGACCCTTATAGCCAAATTACTTTAAAAATCCTTTTTTTTTTCTTTCCTATTAATATAAAATACTTACCAATTAAAAAAGTTTGCGGTTGATTAAATGGATAAGATTTAAGTGGTCGAATTCGAATCCCTGACATACATAAACTAATATTATGTGATGCATTTGTATGTGTTTATTACCATCGCTGTCTGTGTGTGCGTGTTCGTGGTCGTGTGAAGAGTCTGGTTGCGGCGGCTGTGCGGGCTGCGGCGGCGGAAGCGGCGCGTAGTGTGGAGACAGCAGCGGGTAGCGCGCTGGGGATAATGCCATCGCGAGAGATACGGGCGGTCTGAAAGGATTTTATTATTATTTTTTTTAATATTTAAAGATCATATTGTGTGATATAATTTAATTGAATATTTATTTCGAAATTTTACAATATTATACATATTTACAATGCAAAACTTAAAGTAATTATCAGGGGCGTAGCTACTGCCGTATCAGCCGTATCAATGATACGGGGCCCCCGGTCTACAGGGGCCCCCACAATAAAGTTCGGGACAGAAATTTAAATTCAGTGTAAATAAAAATGATTTTACAACTCTGCGGCTAAGATATAACGAAGCATTTAGGCAATTTTACGATTTTAAACTTACGACGACTAGTTGACATAGTGGTCGCAGTTCTAGCTGTTATGTTTGCAGTCACAGTTTCGATGCCTGCTCATGACAAATGTGAATATAGGCCATGCAGATGTTTGTCGTGGTCTGGGCGTTTGTTTAGACTGTGATGTAAGTGAATCAGCCTGTAATTGTCCCATTGCTGAGAAAAGGCCTCTTTTCCATCTAGAAGAAGGGTTGGAGCTTAATCCACCACGCTGCTACACTCCGGGTTGGCGGATAATATCTCTACTATGAGTAACGATCATTATCAGCTGTCTATGATAACAACCGGGACCGACGGCTTACATGCTCTCCGAGGAACGTTGGGTTCCCACAAGGACATACAACCAGAGCGGAAACAAATAATTGCACAAATACAAATATCTGTAGCGGGAATCGAACCCGCGACAGCCGGCGTTAAGCGACAACTCACACCACTACACCAGAACGGTCGTTTGTCATATAACGTCAACGGAAAATAAAATTCGGGACGCTAAGTCAAAAACTGACTAACAACTTGCATAGTCCTATAGCTATACAACAGCTTCAGTGTCAGCGACACGAGGTCAACGAAACTGGCTCGTTTTAGTGTCAAGGGGATCGGCTCATTTTATATTAAATAACGAGAAATGTGATTAATGGGGAATTACAAACATTATTTTTATTTATTTTTTATTTTTTTTAATTTATTTATCTTTGGGAAACATACAGCATACAATCACTACATATAAATAAACGATTCTAAACAAATTTTCAAGCCAATAAAGTTTCCACTAAAAGACTAAGTGAAATCAAAATTAGTACAATAGTAAATTAAAAATCAAAACAGGAAGTATACCAAAAGTTAGTAATTACCTAATGGTTTCTCAACAGGCGAGTGAATTCCTTGAACCCATTGCTGAACAAGTCAATGTCATTATATCGGTTATTATAGACTTTGCATGTTCTTATAATAAATGAATTGCCACAATACTTTGTTCTGGAGACAGCGGTCGAGAAAGTAGCCTGAGATCGAGTGGAATGGCTGGGGCATTTAAAAGATATTTGACTTAGTAAGTATGGAGAGTCAACCAAATTATTAATTATTTTGTAGAGAAAAAGCTGGTCTCTGAGTTCTCTACGATGTTCTAGTGAAGCATCACTGTCAAAGGAAGCAGAGCCAAATTTATTTTTTAATCTTTTAAAAAATTTATTTTGTATATTTTCAATTAAGTCAATATATTTTTTATATTGAGGATTCCAAGCCGAAGATGCGTATTCAAGATTGGACCTAACATATGCATTGTATAGCAATTTATATGTATAAGCGTCTTTAAAAACTGCTCCTTGCCTAAATATAAAACCTAGCATCTGATACGATTTAGTTGTTATATTATTTCAGTTGTACAGTAAATTATTTGTACAAATCCGGTCAAGAGCAATTCAAATTTGTATATGAATGATTCCGTATGAAAAAACGTTAAATATCTCTTAGGATAAAACTAAACGTGCAGAAAAAACATACAAGCGTTGCGAAAATTTGAGATTTATTTTTTATTTATCGTTAAAACGGTCACAGCATAGAAATAATTTCAAATATCTTTGGGTCACAGTCATACATATTCTGTGAATATTTCGAGTGTTGCACCATGGTGTTGCAAATTGCAAATCTGTGAGAAATCGTTGAGTCAATTTTGAGTTAATGTTAACAATTAACTCAAAATTGTTTAGTCAATTTTGAGTTAATAGTATTTGAGTATTATTTACGATTTCAAATATAACTCTGTCTTAGTTATTTACTTACATAGCAGTTTTTTTTTCTTTTTCGCTGGGAAATGCATTTACGCATCCCGCCGCCTGAGGGCGACGGGTATGCGGGACTCGCTGACACGACAAACCGTGCCAGAATACCGTACTAAAACCCAGCGGTGCCCTCATCGTCGTACAAGGACGCCACGGGATCGCTGGCGCCATGACCACCATGACGCCCCGATTACTTACATAGGACCTACGATTGTTGCTATTATAAGCTGTCAAAATTATTTACTCGTAATAGAAAAAGTATGAACTGAACTGATCCGCTTGTTAGCGTCTCATTGCTAGGCATAGGCCTCTTCTCCATGTAGAAGAAGGTTTGGAACTTTAACCACGCTTTGCCGCTGCGGGTTGGCGTGAAATTTCTCTACAATGAATACTGATCGCTATTAGAAGTCCATAATAATAACCAGAACCGACAGTTTTACGTGATCTCCCAGACACGGTGCTGTGACCCAAAAGGACATACACCCAGGCAAGAAACAAATATTTGTACAAATACAAGTATGTCCCCAAGCGGATACTGAGCTCACGACAGCTGTTAAGGCCAAAGCAGTATAATCAACATTTAATTAATTATTTAATATTTTCAAAAAATTTGTTCGTCCATATTTTTATTTTGTATATTATATTTATTTGTATTTATATTTACAGTCGACGGCCGGCTGATCGAGTGGTCAGGCAACTGGACACTTTACGCAGCGGTCGCGGGTTCGAATCCCGCCAGGTGCAGATAATTTGTATGACGAATATAGATGTCTGCACCGGGTCATGGATGTTTGTTTATGTATATATGTATTTATATAAATTTCTTAAATTTATTTCCGTTCCTAGTACCTGTAACACAAGTTCTTACGAACTTAGCACGGGGCTAGGTTAACGTGGTGTGATTGTTGGTTAATATTTGGTTAATTTGGTTAATCCAAAGATTGAGAGAAAATATTTGTCTAAATTTTCACCCGTATGTCACAGAGATGACCGTCTGTCACTAAAGATGGAATTTCTTAAAATATTAAGGTTCACTCATTATTGTCTAATAAAAAGCCCATACTAAAGTAACTAAAAACCTAGTTTAGACTCTTTACCTCGCAGGAATGAATTTCTAAAAAATTTCGTCTTATAACTACAGTCAGTTAGCAACTTAGCAGTCAGTTAGATAATCAGGATATGGTTTTTCATAAAGTAAGTTACCATTACTTTAATGATGACAAACCAATATCTATTGTACATATAAAATATAAATTATTCACGTGTCAGTTATCAGTGAACGATCGTTGCCTTGTTTTGTATTGACGTAAAAGGGATTTCCCAATCAAACAGTGTGCAACAACATTAGTCGATAATTAGGGTTGTAATGTAAAATAAAAATAAAATAAAAAACTGTTTGGTTTTGTCAGTGGCTACTTTTCATTTATTAAAAAGGAGCATTTATGGGAAGTTGTATATTTTCTATTTAGGATATGTAAGTATTTGAAGACAGTTTATTTTCAATTAAAGCAATTAGCCTTAATTTGCTTAGCCGAATGATAACAAGATTTTGCAGTATTGCTGACGAATTGCAAATTAAAGACGATAATTGAGATTTATATTTTTATAGTAGGTGGATTTTTCTTTGTATAATTCGTTCTAGTTTTTGGTAAGACTAGTAGGTTAGGTCGACGGCTGCCAGATTAATGATCTCTTTACAAGAATGCAAGAAGTACATTTTTAGGCTTAGACACTAGCGGTTTTCAAACATAGTAAACTATGTTATATGTAAAAATATTTTTTAAATAAAAACGGGTATATATACGATATATTTTTTTTACGATTTTGTCAATATTTCGGATCAGTTACATAGTCTGTAGTCTCGTCGTGACTACCTTTTATAAAAATTAAGTGTGAGTTAATAAGAATATTTTTCTAAAAATTAATAACATTATGTGTAAATTATTCAAACCGAGAAGGAAAAATACATAAAATTTTGTCAAAGTTAATGAAATAAATATGTTAAAAAATTTAAAGAATATATCACTAGTACCTAGTATCCATAATTCAAGTCTAGAATAACTACGAGAAACTAGGAATAAGACAACATTAGATATTAAGGTTTAGTTACATTCTTGACAACAATTGCCAATACATATATATGGAAAGGGTACTTTCCCACCCGACGGATGACGAAAGTTTATTCGTTATGAAGATTCCCAAATCTTCGGTCCATATAAGGGACATCCCGAAATACGTACGTCTGTATATTAATCTTACGTTACTTCTCCTGATAATCATTATCTCATTAGATCCATAAATTATTTTAAGGACGATAACATTTTCTCACGATGACCCTTTACAATCTATAAAATTCAAAATCAAAAATCAAAATCAAAAACAACTTTATTCAAATAGGCCCTACGAGCACTTTCGAATCGTCATTTTACAAAATTAATATTGTAGTGACTATTATTATTTTTTGTAAAAGTAAAGCTACCACCGATTCGGAATGTAGATTCTGCAGAGAAGAATCGACAAGAAACTCCGCAGTTACGCTTTTGAAAATAATATATAAACTGTGTTTAAGTAAAAAATTAGTAATATCTTGCATGATTGCATGCATCAATTCAAGCATTGAATGAGGTTTTCATTAAATCAATCAATTTTGAGTCTAAAATGAGTTCTACTCCAATTCAAGCTTGTATAATAATATTTTTTCCATCGCAAAATTAATTATTGTTTACTTTACGTTTATTTAAGCTATTATAATATAAAATAATAATGGAGACTAATGTCTGAAAAAGGTAGATCCTGTGCGTCAAGTTGCCAAACGCCCTTCTGTATATTAAACAATATCTTAAACGAAAACAATTTAATATTCCAAATAAAATGATAATTTAGTAGATGGTATTCTGTTGTTTACTTAACCATACCTCGAACCATGGCCCCTAGACCCCATAAAACTCCCATAGCCGACGCAGCAAAGCTCTACAAATATTACATTAGCATAACGAATGCTCATACATGATTTACTGGAACGCAAATGTGCACTCCCCTCGATTGGTAAGATTTGACTGGCAAATGTTTATGATATTTTACTTACATTATCTTCAATTGAATATGAAATGATGATGCTAAGTTTTTTATTACTTTATTAACCATCATAATTTTAATACGTACATTTAATTTATATATGTGCTTTTTTTGAAAACTTTTTAAAAATTTGTTACAGAAACTTAAACAAACTTAATTAATTGGGTCCGCCTCTCTTCTATCCCTTCCTAGATATGAGTCATAGTTGATTATGATGATATAATATGTGTATATGTTTATGTATATTATTAAGTAAAAGATTTGTTTTATTTTTCTTTCGTTTCTATTTCTTTTATATATAAACCTAAGATTTTTTTACACGTCCAAGGGTGAACGATAGATACAATAACATACGTAGTTTTAAGCCCGCACTATATCCCATACCTCGAAGTATCTGTATTGTATACAGTTGTGAATGATGACCATAAAGGAGAAGCGTTGGATACTAATTCGTCACGCTGCTGAACTGCAGTTTGACAAATTAGCACACATTGTCCAACTTCAACGTCAGTATTTACTATTTAATATTAATAATTCATAAGTGGTCTTACTTTCTTAACAAATAAACTATATAAAATATTATATATAATTGTTACGATATATTTTTTTTCCTTTCAAACTAAATATATTTTCTCAATTTCAAATTTTTGCACACCTACAAACTTTCGCTCTTGTACGTCCTAAGGTTGTCTGGTAGAGAATGCTTTTAGCATTAAGCCCGCCTTTTGTACAATTTAACTACTATATACTAACTATATATATATATATATATATATATATAACCGGGAAGCTTACATACACACACTACTATTGACTTTTCAAATATTAATTTTAATGTCATAATATTTACGATGATATGATTATGATTAGGGGAGAGTTGGATAATACCGCGCGTTTGATAATTCCACGCCCTAGCATATTTCAAAAACTAAACGCTAATTGCGCTATCCAGTCCTTAAAGATCACAGTCCGAGTCCTCTACCCCTCCCCGTGAACGACGGTAATTTACTCGGAGCAGCGATTAAGACACATCGTGTCTTACAAGTTTTTACTCTCGTTCCTTATAATTTCGCGGGCATTTTTGACAAGAGGTAGCTATTCTATATTTGTATTGTAACACATTGATTACTTTTATTTTAATCCTAACATATTATAGAATTAATGACTAGATTGATTTGAATACACAATTAACTTGACTGTATTATTTTGAGGTTATAAAATGAAATAACAGAGTTTGTCAATTCCGCGCCCAGGGCGTGTACGAGTGAACACCACGTACCGGCAAGCACAGTGTCGGACGGCCATCCACGAGATGAACAGACGACTTAAAGAGAGTCGCCGGAAGTCGTTGGATGTAGGCTGCTTTGAAACGGAGTCGATGGGGGGAGGCCTACGTTCAGCAGTGGACATCCAATGGCCGATATGGTTATGATAATTAATCTAGTCGTAAAATAATAATTATATCTAGGTATAGAAAGGAGTCTATGCTTCTTTTTCTACGAAAGAGTTTATTCAACGTTGCATTTTTTTAAATTCTAAGTTTACTGATAGAAATTCACGAAATTATTATGGGCACGGTTTTATCAAACCTTGGCACGATATTATCAGACCAGTCTGATAATACCACGCTTTCCCGTTTTTTTATTATTTTGCAATAATTAATTTTTGTTTATTTTTTGAAATATTTTGCCGTGATGTATGCGTAGCTAAATAAATTATGTACTATTTACTGCATTTTTGAATATATATATCGAACCTTCTCCGAATTATAGGTCCAAGTTCTTAGAGGCTCGGTAATATCCAACTCTCCCCTATATATAAATAAATCGATTTTAATATTTCAATTATATATATATATATATATATATATATATATATATATATATATATATATATATATATATATATATATATATATATAGGTACATATATATATATACAGTTTTACGTAAAATTTTCATCGAGGACAATAATAATGTGATTTTCCTATTGAAGTAAGCACAAAGAAACGGGACAGGTTTCCACAACAGTTGGTAATGTGCAGTAGCGTTTCCGAAAGAAGAGTCAAAGAATAGGGTTCCTTTGAAAGAATATTTTTTAAACAAACATTTTTTATTTTAATTTAAATGTTATACTAAAAAGATATTATAAAATAAAGTTATACGTTAAACTAAGATCTCTATTTATAGTATGGAATTATTTTATTTTTATTATGAGTTTTCCACCAACGGCAACCGTTATAGCGTAGTGGCGCGAGTAGTCACATCTACGCTGGCGATCGCGGGCTCGATACCCGCTCGGCAGATATTTGTATTTGTACACATACATGTATTCGTTTCTAGGCTGAGTTCTTGTGGGTCTTCCCACTGTGGCTCGGGAGAACACGTAAAGCCGTCGATACCGGTTGATATTATAGACTTCTGATAGCGATCTCTCACGGTACTCATGGTAGGGAAAATATCCACCAACTCATAGTGGAGTAGCGTGGTAGATTAAGCTCTAACTGTTCTTCTAAATGGAGAAGAGGCCTTTGCCCAGAAGTGGGACGTTTATACCTATTAGGATTGGGATAGTAGGATGATTCATTTTATGAGTTTTACTATTTATAAAAATAGTAGGTTTTCTTATATAAGGTTGAATGATAGAGTTTTTATGTTAAACAATAATATCACCGTTTAACTTTTATGAAATATGAAACGATTTACGACCTCTTTCTATAATCTATTTGTGATTTTACTAACTTGAGATGGAGTTTTCAAAAACCTTTGCTAGTAAGCAAAATAACAGTTAGATAGTTTTTTAACCGGTTGTTAAAGATTAACTAAGGTTTAATCAATATTTCTCGCAGTAGATGAAATTAAGTGTCGCGGATCCGAAAACACACTCAGCACAAATACAAACGCCAGACCATGGCACATATCTATTGTTTTGTGGACAGCCAATAAAAGAAAACGTTTTGGTCAACTAAATTATTTACTATAAAGATATGTTTTGAATTTCATATATATTTTATTGAGTACGGAATCGGTCCTTATGGATCTCCACTTTTAATATTATAAATGTAACCGTGGCTCCCTTTAGTTATGATGATAATAATCGTTAATATTGGTAGAAAAATTGACGACCGTTCTGGTGTAGTAGTGCGAGTATACCCACAAACCGCACGCCAGCGGTCGCGGTTTCGATTCCAGCTCGGGAGAGATATTTGTATTTGTGGAAATATTTGTTTCCGGTCTGAGTGTATGTCCTTATGGGTCTCCCCACCGTTCCTCAGAGAGCACGTAAAGCATCGGTCCCGGTTGTTATCATTGACACCTGATAACGGTCGTTACTCATGGTAAAGAAATTATCTGCCGACCCCCAGTCGAACAGCGTGTTGGATTAAGCTCCAACTCTTCTTCTATATGAAGAAGAAAGAGGCTTTCGATCAGCAGTGGACTGTTTACAGGCTGGTACAGTATGTCTGTCGCAATCAAAATAAACTTGCAAGCTATTCTGTATGGGGGTAACAACTTGCAAAATGTCCTACTGACGAGCAAAGGCAATTTCTCTTAAGGAGGGTTGGACTACGCCTGTCACACTGCTTTAGTTTATTAGATACATCTATTCAATTTCTAAAAGATAGGTACATGTTTTCTCAAATTTTCTGTCACTGTCTAGCACGCTGTTAATTTTGAAATTTAGCATTTGATAAGACACCACCATCCTGTAATTGTACGTCTTAGCCAAATTATAGAGTTTGACGTTTTTTTTTTTCTTTATACTTTTATATGTGTACGATAAAGTATTTTTCTATTGTAGTCTATTTCTAGATTCTAGTATAAGTCCGAAGTAAGACATAGAAGATTGTGGTCCAATACTTACCCGAATACTCCAACAGCAACAGCAGCTTCTCTCAAAGCCCTCTCTTGATCCATATCTCTCAGTGCCTCTGGTCTGATCGTTGCTGTGTTTCGCGGCTGGCGTTCATTCTGAACAGCTGTGGACAAAGTAACTTTAAGTAATCAGAGAGAATATTAATGTCATTTTTATATGATTTTACATGTTGATCGACGAATTTCGACAGTTCCTCAATTAAGTATTATCATCCTAACAGCCATTGGACGTCCACTGCTGAAAGCAGGCCTCCCCCATTGACCTCCAGAGCGACCGGTTCGAAGTAGCTTTCATCTAACGACATCTGCACACTCTCCTTAAGTCGTTTGTTCATCCCGTGAACGGACGGCCGTCCGACGCTCCGCGCTTGTCGGTACAAGCGGTTTTTTGTAGCGGTTTTTTTATACATGGTCTCTACTCGAAAACCTTTTTGCTCTATCGGCCTACGAGTGAGTTTTACGAGCTATGTGACTTGCCCACTGCCACTTCAGCTTGCAAATGCGCTGGGCTATGACGAAAACTTTTGTTCGTCTGAGGATCTGATCATTTATGATTCGATCTCACAGAGAAATACCAAGCATTGCCCTCGCCATTGCTCGCTTTGAGACTTGCAACTTGTTTAAAAGCCCGATAGTCAGAAACCACGTTTCAGATCCGTATGTCATCACTGGTAACACAAATTAGTTGAAGACTTTCGACTTAAGGCTGAAGTATTGAGTCACTGAGTTTATTGATAGATTCAAAACTATGTTAAGTTTAAGTATTATAATATTATGACTGACAGTGCTTCACCACCACTCTTTCCGACGACAGACCACGAGACGGACACTTATACAATTGTTATTTCTATGTTTCGAAGTTCCGTTAAAGCCGCTTCAATAACAATAATTCAGTAACAAATACCTAATCTCTTCTATATTATAATATGATAAGTAAAAATATCTTATTAAAATCATCGGAGAATCTGTAATTTTATATAAAATACATTAAAATATATTTTATAGGAATAACAGAAAATGTACCTATATGTACTGTAGCTAAGCCCTTGTAAACTATAACATAAACTATATATAATATTGTAGGTACAGTAAGCAATTGCATAAACCGCGAAGCTAAATTTTTAAGATTTTTACTATTTTAAATACTGTTACTTGTAAAAATACATATTTAAATACTAAAGCCTATTTATGTAACCCTTACAGACAGAATTTTAATATAGAAAGAATAAAACCCTTAAAAAGTTGAATAAAATCCAGAAATTGGTATTATATTTGCGAAAGCTTCTAAGGTATAAAATATCAAGTACAGTCACGTATCTCACAAAATAAAGCAAGAGGTACTCTTTCATCCGACCCCCGACATCGTGAGGTGGCTACGTTGTCGCGAACGCTGGTGCGGAGAAGTGGGTATGTGCCGACATATTTATTAAAATTATTTTTTACTTAAAATGAAAAGTTTGCGATACATGATATATAAACTAAATTGAATCAACCTCTAACAAACCCACTGCTAGCAATGGCGTAGCTAGGTAACCAAAGGGCCTGGTGCAAAAAATAAACTAGGGCCCCAACTAAACTGTTTAAGTTTTATCAATACAAGCTAAAACATAAATAGTTATGTTTAAATATTTTAAAGGTACTTTCATCATCTGCTCATCATACACAGCAGGGCCCGTCCAGGTTCTACACGCAAGCAAATTTCAATAGTTCAATTTAGTTTGTTGATCAGGTTCTGAGGGCCCCCTGACCTTGAATGCCCCGGTGCAAGGCACCATCTAGCCCTCCGGTAGTTACGCCACTGACTGCTGGACAAAGGCCTATTCTCTATATAAAAGAAGTTTTGCAGCTTATTCCACCACGCTACTCCAATGCGGGTTGGCGGATATTTATTGACACTCAGTTATATTCGACCAATATCTATATGGCTTTTATGGCTAAGACATAGGTACAGATATTTGTAATTTAATGCTTGTACGTAATTTCGATGCTTGTACTTATGTTATGAGTGTCCACGGACCACCGACGCAGAATCTCTTCCTACTGGGGGCCGTTGAAGTGTTTATTAATTATTTGACTATACAATGTACCTACTTAGACGTTGCCTTCGTTCTGTTTATTTGTTTCAGGTAATCCGATATTGCTGGAACGATTTAGAGGGACGTTCACTATAATAGCATAACTAAGCTGATGATGTACCTACTTAATTATTAACTAATTTAAAAAATAAGGCAGGGCTAAAGTTTTTTTAAGGAAATAGAAAAAAAAATTTTAGCCATAAAACAAATGTTGTTTTCGAAAAAAACCTTAGAGATAAATGCATAAAATTAAAACCGTGTTTTATCATCAATATATTGTAGCTATATTTTTTCTAGATGTAATGATATACAAGAAAATACATTTCTATCATAACGGAAAACTATATTAGTACTATTTACATATCTTTAAATGTATCTAATTAACATGTTATTATGTAGGTTATAAATAAATGTATTAAAATTAAGTTATCAGTCACATACGAGATTTTCTATCACAGTGTATTCCACACCCTCCCTCACCCTACGCTCGGGTAAGGCTTCTATTTGATTTTATTGCCGCCTGTCGACCGTCTTCAGTGAACTTCGATAGGTAGAATCATGTAAAGAATATATGTCATTTATATATTTATTTATGTAAAAAACATATTTTATTTGATAGATACCTAACTATCTGATGTACGTGACTTCGTCTGCGTTGCTTATTATATATAGGTACTGTGTATTATTATAGTATCTTTTTAAACAATACTATATTTATTACATTGTTATAATAAGTCAACAAAAATTATGCGAATAATAGCAATAGTTTTTTTTTTTTAATAATGTCCTTTTGCAACCTATTCGCAATCCATAATTTTATTGTTTGACAGACAAATTCTTAAATATAACAACAAAACAATTGACCCCACGTCTTATAGCCTCCACTGGTGACAGGAGGGTTGGTGCATATATTGCCCAGAGAATCAGAATTGCAATTTAACAGTGAAATTCTACCAACATTCTTGCACCATTTCACGCAGACATGACATATACCACAATTATTTGTAGGTAATTAATTAGTTTTAAGTATTTTTTTATGTAAATGTGTATAATATTGTAAAATAACGGATAATAAAATATATCTTTCGTAAAAATAAAAACGATCGAGCGAATTTTTTAACCGCATCAATCAACCAGCGATTTTAATCAATCGTGAACCGTAACCACGAATGAAACTGTAGTTAACCTACACAGGCACACTATCCCCCCACTATAAATCAAAAGCCCCTCCCATATCCGGCCGCAGCCATCTTTGAGATCATACTTCCGCGGGAAAGAGATAGTTGACATAAATTCCTATACGGGCTTAATTGATGTTCAATACCTTAACTCTAAACAGGTACCTAATATTCTTCAATATTTTATTATACTTACGTTAAATATGAATTTGTTAATATAGTATTTTAATATCATGTATGTTAATTAATAAAATTGTATCATTAGGTTATAAAACAATATGCATATTACTTAAATGATATATAAATTGCCCATATTTTTACAAATACATATATACAAAAAAAAAGCTCTACTAAATCATACAAAATTGTAAAATTATGAAATTGCTTTCGTTGTAAATTGTATGAATAGTTATCAAATATGCATCATTAGAATTCGTCATTAGTTATAAATAAATGTATTTAACTTACATTCAATGAATTGTTTAAAATGCTAGCTAATAATATATGTATAAATCAAATAAAGCAAACCGAAATAAAATTACCCGTTGAGTCGAGTCATAATTGAAAAATAAAATCAAGTGGATCAGGTGCGAGCCTCATCTGCCTCACATCCCTAAACCCATTTCGCACAACCCTTACTAACCTATATCTATCTCTTTCGCT
Source organism: Euphydryas editha (assembly GCA_036937285.1). Lineage (NCBI taxonomy): Eukaryota > Metazoa > Arthropoda > Insecta > Lepidoptera > Nymphalidae > Euphydryas > Euphydryas editha. The sequence continues at coordinate 4,278,241 of JAUPFZ010000025.1, forward strand.
CGCATACAAAACTAGTCACTTCATCCCGCTTCAGTCGCTGCCTCCGCTGATCCCACTTTAGTGGTTATTGATTCCATATACCAAACTGAACGTAATTTGAGCTCTCTGACCTTGATTTAAGATTGAAATTCGTTAAAACGTAGACGATGGATTTATATTTTGACAGTTGAAAACGCGACCCTAAGCCTTTTGAATTTGAACTCATACTTGTACAGCTTAAAAGTTAGAAATCTGTCGCTTTGATCGCTAGGTATTATGGTTAATTGAATTTGATACTTAATATTCAGTGATAGAGTTCGTATTCGAATGGGATGTCACAGTGACGTTATGTTACGGGTAAGATAGGCGATTAATACGGTCGGATTTTGGGGGTTTAATGCTAGGATTAAAATCGCATTAATCAGTGTCTAAAGCTTTAATTCGGGTATAAACAGTTAAGTGTTATGGTACGCGACATTGGACGGGTGCGATCAATTTGTATGAGTGTAGAATCTCTTAATCATTTGACTAGATTTTTTTTAAATTGATCTGAAAGATTCTACCTATAAAAAACTCAACTTTGATTTAACATCGACACCAAAAATTTATTGAATAATGATTTAGTGACTACGTGTTGACAAAGTGATCACAGCAACTGGCTGTTGTCCTAGCGGTCGCAATTCGATTCCGGCTCATAAAAATGCTTGTTTTTGCCATACATATTTTTGTCGATGTCTGGAAGTTTGTGCGATGCTATCAGGTGTCTATCATAATAAACGGATACGACGGCATTACATGCTATCCGAGGCAAGGTGGGGGAGATCTACAAAAACATACACCAAGAATAGAAACAAATTCTAGCCCTGAGCGGGTAACGAACTTACGACCGCTAGAGTTAAGGCGACAACTTGCACCATTACACCAGGAATATTGACACAAATTACAAATAGCTGCGTAAATAACTTTTGTAAGCAAGAAAGAATACTTCTTGATAACATTGGTTTTTTCATTATAGGAGTTATTTACAAGTAGGTACTAACTGAAATATCGAAATCGATTTTATTCTAAAACTAAACTCATGACTAATATTTTTAGAGTGAGTCGATGCATTTTATATAGAAAGAAATACAAAAATAAATTTATGGAAGTACTGCTAATATTAAATATCAGCATAAACATACAGATAACATAAATATTATTTAGCATTATTTAATTTAAATATCTATGAATTATTTACAACGGTCTTGTCCTAAAAATGATTACGAATGTAAAAAAAAGACATTTAACAAAGTTTGTTCAAAAATTCCGAAACTCAATTTCGTAAAAGTAAACAAATATTGCCGATCAAACTCCACTCCGGAATTACCATAACTTGAACAATGAAACGTTGATCCAATTGAACACGAAAAGAAAGTGACGAAAATATTTCGTGCTGTCACAATGGAAGCAGTACCGCGCGTTGGATAGAACAGAGGACTTTGGAAGTGGCTTATATGAAGTGCAACACATATATTGTTGTTGTTTACAATCCTGTACATATTTGTAAAATTGAGAACCGCCACTAATTGGTGAATGAAAAATTTAGAGCCAATTTAGCCGGTTACGTATAAAGTTGCAGATAGTTATGTAACATTTTGTAAGAGGTAGTGCCATGCGGCTTTGCAGCCGTATTGGGCCGGCACGACCGGGGTGGTACCTCTCGCTCACATGATACCGGCGTAAAGTGACAGCTATGCTGTTGCGTTTCGTACGGTTTGTGAGTATCCGGTGGCCTATTGAGGGAGTATGGGGAAAAAGAGGGCAAAGCATCTGCATCCTCTTATGCAGATGTTGATGGGTGTCGGTAGTCACCAAAAGACTCCGACGTTTGTCCCCTATAGGTATCATAAGGAAAAAAATACATTTAACGGCAGTAGTTCCTGATAAGTTTTTTCTGTTTGATCATCAAACTCCACTTTATCTCTCAGATATTTCTATTCGCAAACTATGAAACTAAAGGACCGTTTCACCGGTTGCTGATAAATCTATCTAACGTATGACGGTATTCATCAGATAAAATTCCATGATATATTTTTCTTTTACCTGACTGCGCCAAAAGGAGGGTTATGTTTTTCGAGAGTTCACAATTAGACAATTAATTATATTTTTCTGTGAATGTTCGAACCACATAACCGTATACGGCTTATTAAATAAAATTGATCTTTTTTTTAACCCAAGTTAAGCCTGATTAATTAGCCTTATAAAATAAAACATCAGTTCATATAATATAATTAAAAAATCTTTTGACACATTTAGATAACGAAATTTTTAATATTAGTGCAAATGTTCGGATAAGAATGCTGCTGTGGCTGGAACAAAGAGGTCCGTGCAGAAGAAAAGTTGACTGATTTAATCATTCAGAATACAAGGTTTTTTTTTAGCATAATTCGATGATCAGATGCCTGCAGCATCATGAACATCATAAGCGCGTTACCGACCCTAAGCCTATTGTGAGATGATGATGGTCAGCAGTGTCACCATATCTTATAGCAATACACTGCGCTCGCCAGTCCGTTTGTCAAGCGTAGTGAGTATTGGAACCCAAGAAAAGACAGTGGAGGCCTATATTCAGCAGTGGACATCCAACGGCTGATGTGTTGGTGGATTTTCCCTACCCTCAAAGGTTTATACATCTTTACATGAGCTGGCTGAATCAAACAATCAATTAAAAAATATTTTTACCCATTGCTTAATATTTTTTTCTACTAGCGACGATATTAACAATGCTATCTAATAACTACAATTTTAATAATGACGTATTTGAATAATCCGGCTGACTAACTTGAACCCCATCATCATCGTGTAGTCAAAATGGATATTTATTTTTATTAATTAGAGACTCCAGAAGCATTGAGTAGAGACTCCAGAAGCCATGAGCGACAAAATATCACCAATCTATATAAGTGTTTGCACAAAATTATTTTTATGGAAATAAATAACGCAGTGTTTTCCAAAAGTTACTCCCTAAGCTCGGAGAAGCGTCAAAGCGGGTAAAACTACGTCTGTCGGTAGCATACAATGAGTACAGTATAAATTATAAGAAGTAGTAATAGTAGAAATATTAATATAAAAATATTTTTAGTCATATTTTTATAATTTTTTTTTTTCCTAAGCACTATAATTAGGGGTTTCCAAGCGTCTAGTGTACCAAGGCCTTTTTCATTCAGGCCGGCAACGCACACGCAGTTCCTCTGATATTGGAGATGTCCATGGGCGGCAGTAACCATTTAACATAAGCTCTCTGCTCGTTTACCCCCCCCCTTATATACAAAAAATATATAGGTATGTTTTAATATATCTAAAGATATTATACCTACACATAAAAAAAAATAAGTATAAAAAATCAATATCATAAAATAAAACGTAGATAACGTATAAAATACCCATTGTTTCGTTAATGACTAGAAATTAACATATTCAATTTAAATAAAATTCACAAAGAAATAAAACGAACATCTGATGCCACTTCCGACCTACTTAATATTCTCCATTAAGAGTTAGAGAAAGGGACTTTATTGCTTTAAGCTTTTCATTATTTTGCTCTCGGTTCGCGTGAAAAGGAAAACTTAATTCTGTTACTTTGAGATGTCGCGACAATCTCATTAAGTCGGGTGATGCTTGTCAAACGACGCCGTTCGTTAAGGCTTCCAATTTAACGAGTTACGTTTACCTACAGGTGAATAATTGTGAGTTAATATCATTGACTAGAAGACCCGTCTGGTTTTATCCGTGTTTATGATTAATACAACTTTCCTACGTGAAAATTGTATTAATTAAAAACACCTCTCACGATAAACAATTTCTAATCCAATAAGTATTTTAAACTTACCAGTATATCGAAAGATTAGTTTCTTTACATAAACAAAAAAAAATAATTTTATGATGTTAGTTATAAAATAGTATGAATCGGCCTGCAAAAGTCCCCTTGCTGGGCTAAGACCTCTTCTTCATATAGGAGAAGGGTTGGAGCTTAATCCACAACCCTGCTCAACTGCGGGTTGGCCGATAATTTGCCTACCATGAGTAATGATCGCTACCAGGTCTCTATGATAACAACCGGGACCAAAGGCTTTATATGCTCTCCGAGACACGGTGGGAAGGCCCACAAGGACATACACCAAGATTAGAAACAAATATATAAATACCAATATCTGGCCCGAGCTGAAATTGAACCCGCAACCGCCGCTGTTAAGGCGACTACTCGTACCAATACGTACATCAGAGCGGTTGTCATAAATATAAATTAAATTTAAAATAAAAAAAACTCGACTGCCTACATAGTATGTAGGTATATACAATACCTTATTCGCAGTATTTAAATAAATTAATGATATACTTGTAACGAAACCTATGTTAAAATCTGTACAACCATTAAGAATATAGAACTTGCCATAGACTCGTGGATATGCTAAAACAATTCAATTGTTATTTCTACTAGCACAATGCCAAAGCAACGCTGTATTAAAAAAAAATGTCGTGTGTACTGAGTACACATGTCAAAAGTGAAACATCTTTGGCAAACTTAATTTAAAATTTATTAATATTAATAGTTAAACATTCTATTACTTATTTACACGTTGCTAAGATACGCGACATCGTACTATCTCATTCTCTCCTACACATTTTTATCTCATTTTTGTATTTGTGTCTCTTACCTGTCGTTTTTTCCGTCGCACCCCGTTTCAAATCACAACGATTCTAAAGAAGTTTCACTTCTAAAAATGTTTCGTAGTCTATATTATTCAGTATAATCTTTCCTATTTATAGCAATACTACCAGCACCACCATAACTACATCAGCCGTTGGATGTGCACAGCTGAACGTAGACCTTCCCCATCACCTTTGGGGGCGGGCTGGCGAGTGTAGTGTGTTGTAGCAGGTTATGGTGACGCTGCTGCCCATTACCACCCTGGTTGGTGTACGGTTGATCGTACCACTATGGCCGTAGACGCCTTTCAAGGCACGTCGGCAAGAAAGAGATCAGGACTATTCTTTTCTGCCCATCATCGCACAGCAAAATACAACATAATATACATATTTATTTAAATTAATAAGATAAGTGGGGCCACTTAAAATTATACAATTTTGTTATTTTAACATAAGCTAGCTGCTGCCCCCGACGTCGTCTGCGTGAACGCTATTAGATTACACGTTGTTACAGAATGCGTTGAAGAAATAAAGGTTCACTGCTCGTTCCCCGTAGCTGATAGCGTGATAATATGTAGCCATATAGGTTGACCCGACTTCTTAATAATATTCGTGCCAAATTTGAAGTAAATCCATGCAGTACCTACTTTTTGAGTTTATCACGGACATACATACAGAAACAGACAAACAGAAAACAGACAAAATTTCTAAAAACTATATTTTTGGCTTCGGTATCGAATGTAGATCACACCCCAAGTAGGTATTCTTTTAAAAAAATGTTCAATGTACAGTTTTGACTTTCCTACCAATTTATTATGTGTATAGATTTATCGTAATAGTGTAATGTTTCCTTTCTTCATTCATCCATCCAAAACATATTTTCAAAACAGTGCAATAGATCCCCAAAATAGAACATTTATTATAGAGCTTTCAAACCTAAGTACTAAAAAAAGTAAAAGTACTAACAAATAAAGAAGTAAATAAACCTAAACTATATACATATTACATTAGAATAGATCAGCGAATTTTGATTTGGCTCGTGAATAATACAAAAAAGGGGAAAAAATGCAATTTCAAACGGTAGTAGGTAATAATAACTAAAAATCTAAAACACTAATTTCATTAACTAAAATGAATAACAATTGACAATTAATTGAATTATCGTATAAATAATAATTAATAACGATAATGCGGTTCTAATATTCGTTAGCCACAAATTCGAAAATATCTAAATTAATAGGGATGTGGTCAACTGCCCCGTCTCCCGACGGGGGTACTCATTTGAATGTGAAGCGTGAACCGCTCGGGGCACTGCTTTGTAGTTTTTGCTTAATTATCTGTATTTGTGGGAATGTTGCGTTCATTATAACGAAGGCGTGGTTCGACTTATTAAATACGGCTTAAGGGTATTGCGATTTTAAATTTTCATTCGTTTTATTGTCATTTGAATAAATTGTTTATGGTGTTTGTGAATTGAAATCTTTTATTTTGAGATTTTTCTTTTATGGTTGATATATATTTTTTAAATATGTAGCAAAGAAATGTATAGTTTTATATATCGAAATGATTCGAGTTTAAACTAAAGATATAACGATAAGGCTAATGAGATATTAATGGGAAAGAACACTATAAGTAAAGTATTTATTAAGATTATTATATACATCATAAGCCAGCTTAAGATAAGTAGTAGGTTCATTTTTGTACATTCCGCGTTCTAAGTCATGAATTTATCACAAACGGTAGCAAACCAAAGTTTTAAAATATTTCCTTTCTAATCAAAAATGAATGAATTACAACGGGTTCAAGAAAGAAATGGACAAATAACACATTTTGAATTTCATTCCGTCTCCGAAGAAACCGTACTGAATTTCGGGATAATAAATATCCAGTGACGACCGTTCTGGTGTAGAAATGCGAGTAGTCGCCGGCTCGCTCGCTCGGGGCATATATTTGTATTTGTGCAAATATTTGTTTCCGGTCTGGGTATATGTCCTTGTGGGTTTCCCCACCGTGCCTCGGAAATCGGTTACGATTGTTATCACCATAAAAGTTGTCACAATATTTTTAGAGTCTCGTAATGTCACAATACCTTATGTGCCGCACTTGAAAAATAGGTGAATAACATTCAGGTTGTGCTTGCATGGATCCTTGGACATAGTGGTATTTCAGGTAATAAAAGTGCAGATGCATATGCTAAAGAAGCTACGATATCTGGTAGTCTTAGCCAATTTAGAATTTATTGCCAGGATCTTATCCCATTTGCAAAGACTCACATGATGACTGAACTAGTATGAAAAAAAAAGACGACGCGCGCCGGTGGTCGCGGGTTCGATTTCTGCTCGGAACAGATATTTGTAAACCACTGCACGAATTTGCATACAGTTTTCACCAATACATAGAGTGATTCATGAGAAAGGCTTAGGTACATATACATACCTCGGACGCAGCCAGAGCGGTCCGCTAGTATATATAATTTGAACCCGAGAAGCTTAATAATATAAGTGTTTTTAACGTTATCCTTTTACAATCCTATCATACCAAAGATTTTGAAGGACTATGACGAAGTAATAAGGTGAATTAATGAATCTCTGCAAAACATCTTTAAGCGTTAGAAATTTTTGAACAATACGTATATTCTCTTAAAACGTGTGGCAAAAGTAATCTGCACAGTCGTTTAATTCATTCAAAAGCTTTATAAGATAATGTATAATTGAGAAAAATGTTGATGGCAAGGGTTTAGTAAACGTGTTTAGCCACGCGTCGCCACGTGCCCACGACCGCCCGTATACAAATTAGGGCTTTACAACCCTTAAAAAAAATTATTTTAAAAACTCCGACTTAGTCGCGCATACGATTGTTAGTTTAGTTTAGATGAATGGTTTTGGTGTAATAATTTAATACATGCAGTTTGGCCGTTAGCGATGTTTTAAAGTTAAACGGTGGTGAAAAATGCGGGAAGAGTCTCTTTTTTTTAAAGCAAGTGTAGTTTTATTTTAAGCCAGTTTCGTGATATAGATAATGCTTAATAAACTTTAAACATATCTTATTTTAGGTAAACTTTATCAGTATTTTAAAATTAATTTTTTTTAAAGACGATTCATTATTTATTTGAATGGATTTTTTTTCATACAATCCACCAATATCAAAAATTAAAAAGATTTCATCATTATAAAAAATTATTATAGTTTAATTAAATTATATTTATGAAATTTGCACCGATTCAGAAAGTAAAATCTACTACCGACAATAACTCATTTACCAACCATTCATTTATTATACATCAACGTTAGGTATATCAATTGCAACACACACCGGTCTTCTATACACATAAAAAAAATTGTTATCAACCAGTGTCTGCACATTAGAGATATTTAGGAAAAACGAATCATAGGAGTATGTATGTAAGAACAAAAGCCAAAACAATAATTATTAGAATTTTTGTCTATCTATCTGGCTGTATATCACGCAAAATCTTTGTCATAAAATTGGATGCGATTTCTACAGTTGTTATCCTAGAGATCTTATTTAAAGTCTAATGTAAACTTCACCACGATACACAGCATAGAAGTGGAGATATCACTCAATAAATAATTGTAGTGAAATCGTAACAAAGTCGTTCTTACACGTATCAATCGTGAGTGAAATCGCGGAACGCAGATAGTATTTAATATTCTTTTGTAATATGTTAATACAGTCAATACTGATGTTATAGCAAATAGGGTTGTCTCGACGAATATCTCCACGCCTAATTGATTCTGCGTGTGACGGGGTGGGCAGCGGATTTGTTAGCTTTGAACATGTTATGATAGGTTATGACGTGATGTACGCGTGGGAATGATGACTTGTTTCATTTTACGATTGTATTTATTTATTACGAGCTCCCCTGCTAGACGTTTTAATCGCGGATAACATTGTTTATTTTGTTTAATGTTCGACTGTTCCTAAGGTAGGCAATTTAATATCTGTGTTTTAGGTAAATAGATTTTTTAAATTAATGTATACATATATAAATATAATCCAGACTCTGAGCGGAACTCACGATCTTGAAGCTGAAAGCAGCGTAAAGCTCTACCCAGCCCACTTTACCAATAGTCAGTCAAAGTAAAATAAAATATTTAGTCGAATTTCAGGAAAATAAATTTTGATATTTAGAAGTAGAGAATCAATTTTAATGGAGAATTATCGTCATTCTATGTTCTATGAGTTGATAGAGAAATTGAGATTATAAAACAAAGTCCCCGCCGCGTGCCTGTCTGTCTGTTCGCGATAAATTGAAAAAGTACTGCACGGATTTTCTGCGGTTTTCACCAATAGATAGAGTGATTCATGAGGAAGGTTTAGGTACATTACATACATACCCCGGATGCAGCCGGGGCGGGCCGCTAGTTTTATTTATATAGTAGATGTTTGATTTCGAACATGCATAAACTTCTATAAATTAGTTAAAGTTCTGTTTAAGATCCAAGAATATTTAAACGAAGTCTAGCCGTTTATAAATTTATACATCGATTAAAAAAAAACTGGCTGAAGGAGCAGGAAACTTCTCGAGTGGAAGCCACCGGCTAGTGCAGCGTCAAACGTCTGTCCACAAGATGGACAGACGACTTAAGGAGCCGGAAGAACCACTGGAAGCCGTAGAATGGAAGCTGAATCGAACCGGTCGCTCTAGAGGTCCAAGAGAAAGACCTACGTTCAGCAATGGACATCCAATAATTGATATGATGATTGTGACAAAGAAAACACTGATTTAAAACAAAAACACTTACCATCTTTATTCATGCCCATGGCCAGACATTTTTTCAGACGACACGCTTGACACTGATTCCTGTGAGCCTTGTCCACCACGCACCTCCCCGTACCGGCTTGACATCTGAATTAATATTATAATAGTCAATATAATTTTTTTTAGATACCACCTATTACTGTATTATGGTAAGGCATCAGAGTGGAAGACTAGAACCATAGAGGTAGGTTGAACCAACTAATCAGCTGAAGTATTTGTGGCACGTGTATGTTCTATAATGTGTTGTCTTGCGCTATCATACAAACTTAATAGTCACAGTGCAAAATCATTTAGAACATCTAAGTTTTCGTTTTTTTTTTCTTCCAAAAAAACTTTTTAGATAAACAAAAAAAACATCAGAGAAAAACTAATCATATGAATTTTAATATTCAACCTTCATTTGGAAATACATAATATTATAATCCTAAGACAATAATATTCTTTTGCACATTACAGAGAAAAATACTTATAAAACATTAATATCTACTATACTTCAAAAGAAAATACCTATATACACAATAAGGCGACTTAACGCAATTTTGCAAAGCACGTACAAGTATCAATTATCTAAAGTATCTATCGCCAATCATAGCGAGTATTGGCAACCACCACCCAAGAGATGATGTAGAGTCCTACGTTCAGCATTAGATATCCAACGGCTGATGCAGTAGTTATATTATGCCTGCTGCCCGCGACGTCGTCTGCGTGAACACTATTAGATTACACGTTGTTACAGAATGCGTTGAAGAAATAAAGGTTCACTGCTCGTTCGCCGTAGGTGATAGCGTGATAATATGTAGCCTATATGTTGACCCGACTTCTTAATAATATTCGTGCCAAATTTGAAGTATTTCCATGCAGTACTTTTTGAGTTTATCCCGGACATACATACAGACAAACAGACAAACAGACAAAAATTCTAAAAACTATATTTTTGGCTTCGATATCGATTGCAGATCACACCCCAAGTTTTCTTTTCAAAAAATATTCAATGTACAGTTTTGACTTTCCTACCATTTTATTATATGTATAAGATACAAGTAGATATGAATTAGATACCTATTATAATATACATCCTATATAATAAACATCGCAGTAAGATTTGTTGTAACACAATCACATTGAGTAAGAAACACATGTAAGAAATAAGCGAAAGCATTAAGAAAAACCAATCAAATCAAACAAGCCGATCTTAAGAGGAAAAACTACTCAATCAAAATGAATACCAACAATCTGCGGACGAAGTCTAATAAAGATTAAAGATATTTCATTATACGTAATCCTTCATATAATAGGCTTACGTTGGTTGACATTTGTTGCAATCGGTTTTCGGAGGGAAAAATGCTTCGTGAGTAGAATGAATAGCTGCGAACTCAGAGTATACCTAGTTGTACTCCTATTGATGTGTGATAGGGTGAAATAGAATTAGATGTAAAGCTTTTCTTAGGGTGATGAAGAAAAATGTAAGTAGTTTTAGTATTATTTAGAACAAAATGTTTAATATAATGCTGTAACCGAAGTGTACTAATTGAAGCCTATTGCTAAGACTCCGCTTTCCTTTGACAATGGCTTAAAATAAAACAAATTTTAAAATAAAAAGGGGATCTTATTCAATATCAAAAGATAGAAATGTTTAATGTTTAGTGTTTCACATTATTGGTAAACAATACTGTCGTATCCGTACCCTTAGTCATATGATATATTTACTTACATACATAATTATTTTTTTTGTATCAAAAAGGTTAAGGGGTGAAGGTCATGAAAGTAGAAAATAGATTATTAAAATTAGAACAAGTTAAAAATAATTTTCCTTTAATAGATTTTAGTTGTACAAAATTAACACTCCGTTATAAGATTAAAGGAAACCTTTACACGAAAATGAGAATCTCTTCTATTATTTTACGTAAACGACAAAAATATTTTCAAAATAAGATTTTTCACATTTCGATAAATTAAATAAACCCACAAACGTCCGCTCTTGTACGAGTACGTCCTAAGGTTGTCTGATAGAGAATGATTTTAGCATTAAGCCCGCCTTACAATAGACCGTACAATATTGCGTTTTACATTACATTAGTAATAAATAAATAAAGAAAAAATATCGACTGGCATAATAACTACCATACATCCATACACATATAATGTATATAATAATGTATATGCTTATAACATCGTATTGGATTTAACTGTTAGGATGTTATAACTGTGTCTGTCTTAAATAAATTACAAAAATATGAATATTATTAATAAAAAAAAGATATTATAATTATAATAGCTTTAAATGTTGTTTTACAATCTTTTTCATATATGACGAAATAAAAACGTTTTATGTTGCTCTCCTGTGTGAAAAAAATAAATAAACGAAAAAAAAATGCTATGACCATGTAACACGTTCTTTAATCAGTAAAATGCTAAAAAATAAATTCGTCCGCTACCGAATTTAGAAATACACCAATTTAATAGTCCAATGACCGCTAAAAGATAGATTTAACGTTGTTATTAAAAAAAGACCCGAAAATCAATTTGTACCCGATAAAGAACCACATGTCACACTTGACCATACGCGTATAATATTAATAACATTAGAGCGGGTGCTACATTAATTGAATAGGGCCCGAAGAGGGCCAAATGTTAAACTGTTTTTAATATTATCTGTAAATCTACCCTTACGATATGTGATTTTTATACATACTTAACTACTTGTATCTTATTTAATAATGAAATATTTTTTTATAAATATATTTTAATTATAAATTAAAATACAATCTTTATTTAAAACATTATTATTATTATTAAAAATATTGACTAAAATACCATTTTTTTCTTTAACGAAAGTATTGTATAACATTTTTATTTTATATAATTTTAGTGAATGATAGCTCAAAGATATATTTTTATACCAAGCGATAATTTTTTTTTTTTATAAATTAACGATGGTTTTGGTGTAATATTGCAAAAAGTATTAAAACGTCGACGGTCAGGGATTCGATTTCAGCTATAAGTGGATATTTGTTTTTTATTATAAACACACCCGATAACTTTTAACAATTAGTTCATGCACTTTTGATGCGTTATAAACGACTCAGCTTCTTTTTAATACCGAAAATTTAATTACTTAATAATAAATCACGGAGCTAAATTTAAACCATATTATTTCCATAATAATATGATTATTGTTTATGAAAGTGAACACTAAGGAACGCTGTAGGACTTTTATTTAAACTTCATTAGTCATTAATTTTCATTTAGTCAAACTACTAGTGTGCTGACGACGCGGACGTTAGTTGCCTCAACCCCGCGCGCCGGCGGTTCGGGTTAGATTCCCGCTCGGGACAGATATTTGTATTTGTACAAATATTTGTTTCCGGTCTAGGTACATGTCCTTGTGAGTCTCTCCACCGTGCCTCGGAGAGCACGTAATGCCGTCGATCCCGGTTGTTTTCATAGACACCTGATAACGATCGCTACCCATGGTAGGGAAATGGGGGGTGGCGGATTAAGCTCCAACCCTTCTTCTATATGGAGAAGAGGCCTTCGCTCAGCAGTGAGTTTTGTTTACAGGCCGATACAGTACAGTACAGTATGATTAGTGTTTATTAACGTGCACACTAAGGAATGATGCAGAACTTTTCGTTTAAATTTCATTTGTCATCAATTTTCATTAAGTCAAACTACTAATGTGCTACAAAACGAAGTTAGGTTAGGTTAGTACATACTTAAAAATTAGCGAAAGTATATACCGTTATATCCTTATTTATAAAACTAAGAGGAAATGTATAAAAAATTACAATTTTTTTTTATAAATAAAAAATTAAAACTATTATATGTGGATATAAATTAAATCTGTAATACGAGTATATACATATTTGTGCAATCCGCAATGAAAATGTCTGGTCGATTGTTCGTATTTTTATCCTTTTATAAGAAACCTTTTTCATTATAAAGCAGTGTAACAATTACAGGCTTTACGCATTTATAGAAGAAAAACTATTAAAGATAGTCTGATAAAAGCCATGTCAGTTCAAAAGGATACGTGTATCAAGTTCCATGTTTGGATAAATTATATGCAGCTACTTCATGGCACTTTCAATGACTTCTCTTTCTCTATATCTGGACTGGAGCAGTCTGTAAGTGTCAGAGTTTACAGAAGTCTCTTTTTAATCAACTTCAAAAAAAGAGGAGGTTCTCAATTCAACTGTATATGTATGTGTAATGAACAATGTCATAAGTTTTTACTGGGTGTAGGTACCAATTTTGGTGATTATTTTTATATTCGAAAGCTGGTGCTGACGAGATGTTTTCGAGTTATCCCTAATAATACGTATTTAATTGATTTCTAATACGTTGATGATGTTCTAATATCTTTTTTTTTGTAATCGGTCAAAAACTGTGTGATCAACACTTTTATATCTTTAGTAGAAGTAAGAAGTAAGTAACAGAAGAAGTGTGAGCTTAATTCCCTTCGTTATTCCCCTGCGTTTTGCTAAATGATTCAAAATAGCCTAATTCCATGTAATGGTAAATAAAATAATAATATAATTCATGTAGGTCATTATGACTACTGTTCGATATACATATTTTATAGTAGTGGGACGATTTATATTACTTAGATATGGGTAATTGATTTAGTTTTCTAATGTTGAAGGTTTATTAAAAATTTTAAAAACGATTTACTATTTTTAGAGTTTATTGTTTACAAACAAAGCCTCGTCTTTATAATACTTATTAATATATATACTGTATTTTAAGATCGTTGAAAGAACTCCGTCCACTACGCCTATCCACGGCGCCATACAATCAAAACCCCAGATGCAAGAAAAATTAGAAATATGCACGGATAGGATTAAGTGGATCAAAATCTAATTCGAGTGCCGCATCCCCCTACCATTTTAACGTTTCTTTACAGATGTGACTGCTACATATTTGGTGGCAGGTTTTTGATGGAGATTAAGGGATTGTTTGATATTCTTGATTGTAAATTAATTTTAGGGTGATCCGTGTTTTGATATTCCTCTTTTTCGATCGGGAATATTAATGGCGTATTTTGTATTCTTGTTTCTTAATTTTGGGGTCGGTTATTTGTTTTTAAAATGTTGATATTTTTGTTGGAGATATAGAAGGATAAATGCTTTGTTATTTATTTTTTGACATATGTTTTATTATAACAACTTTTAAGCTTTCGCGTTGCATTATTATATTTAAATGTTCTTACGGGGATTAACACGAAATTTAACTTTACGGTAAAATATATTACCTTGAGGCCTGACGTTTCGGCTAGGTTACACTAGCCGTGGTCACAGGCAGACTGATCCAGCGATGTCACGACTCCGCCGTCGGGGTAAATGTTTCTTCATCCACCCTCAACTCGTGATTATTGTTATTTGTACCGCGACACACAACACTTATTACGTCCCTATTCTGAAAGTCAACCGGAAGGTGCCTATTCTGATATTTAACCGACTGCGAACTAAAACGAGGTTGTGTAATTTTAATCACTGGGTTCCATGTCGGGGATAGTTTGAATCCGTCTTCGCGATTGAATGTTTTATGTTTTTTAATTTCTATTGCTTCTCGCACTACTCTTGAATAAAAGTGGCGGTCTGTGGAGAGGATTTCCGTGCGATGAAATTCGATCCAATGATTAGTGCCCGGTTGTAATATATGTTCGGCTATCGCTGATTTATTCGTTTGTCGGTTTTTTACAGCGGCGATATGTTCTTTGACCCTTTCAGCTATCGTCCGCTTAGTCTGGCCTATGTATGAACTGCCGCAGCTGCAATCTATCTTATAGACACCTGGTGTTTGTAACGGCAAAACATCCTTCGGTGTGCCCACTATGTTGGTAACCTTTGCCCCCGGCGTAAAGACAGTGGGTATTGAATATTTCTTCAATATACCGCTGATCTTGTCTGTCACTCCTCTCACATAGGGCATGTAGGCTGGTTGTCGTTTAACTTCCGGATGTCTGCGTCTTTTTGTCGGTTGCCTGGTTTGTCTATTCACTCGATATCCGTTGTTCGCAAGTACCTCCTGAACATGGTTCAGCTCCTGCTCCAAATGTTCAGGGTCACAGAGATCCTGAGCTCTGTTCTTTAATGAGGTTACAACGGACTGTAAGTGACGAGGATGGTGGTGTGACGACGCGTGCAGGTACCTATCGGTGTGTGTCGGTTTGCGGTATACACAGTGAGACAAGGATCCATTAGGTTTCACTGTTACTCGTACATCTAGGAAAGGTAGCGATCTGTCCGCCTCCATTTCATATGTAAATTTCATCTTAGGATGAATGGAGTTTAAATGTTGTATATATTGATCCACCTCTATTCTACTACCCTTGACGATGCTAAAAATATCATCTACGTATCTTTTCCACAGTCTGATGGTCTTCGGGCCAAGGCTGAGAGCCTTCTCTTCAAAATGTTCCATCCAGAGGTTGGCAAGTACCGGGGCTACAGGACTACCCATTGCGACACCATCGATCTGGAGGTAGTACTGACCTTGGAAAAGAAAATAGTTACTCTCTAGGCAGTGCTGTAGTAGATCAATATAATTTAACGGCATTTCACTATCCCTAAGTTTGTCTCTCACTACGTCCAGACACTCATCTATTGGAACATTGGTGAAAAGGGACTCCACATCAAAGCTCACCATTATGTCATTCGGTTCCAATGTGATCTCCTTGATTATCTGAACGAAGTGGCGTGAATCCTTAACAAAAGACGGTGATTTACCCACAAGTGGCTGCAATACCGATGCGACGTGCTTTGCAAGGTCGTAAGTAGGAGAGGCGATTTGACTTACGATAGGCCTCAAGCGTAGTGATATTGCATTTTCTCGTAGGATTCTAACAAACGCGAGTGTACGACTCCTGAGACAATTAATTAGAAATAAGCACAGTGAGCTGGTTAATATACAGAGTGAGTTATATGCGTTACATTTAAAGTGTAGTGTTAGTCTATCTCGTGAAGATTATGAATTATGTGATCGCGTTACATATCTACAAGCGTGCCGTACTTATGATCTATGTAGTACTACCCACGATCGAAAATTCTCGAAGGAATATAATCGACGGTATACTGAAAACCGAACGTCACCCACATTTTCGAGCCATCCGAAAGATACCGTCATAAACCTTTCGAACGCGAGTCTAGATGACACTGCAATTAACATCTTGGCTAAAGGTATGAATTTCGCTTTAACACCTAAGCGAATACCGTATGAGAATGTAATCAGCAGTGTTGAAGAAACGATAGTACGTAATAAAATACCGGTCAGCGATGCGGACACTCTTAGACAGGACATCGCGGTAATATTACGGAAATCGAAACTGCCTGCTACCAACATTACTACTGAAGAGCGTCAAGCACTGAAAAATATTCGGAACAACCAGGACATTTTAGTGCTTAAGGCTGACAAAGGAAACGCCACTGTAGTGATGAATACGACTGATTACCAACAAAAAATACGGGAACTATTGTGTGATGAAAAGGTATATAAACCGATCTCATACAATCCCACGGCCAGGGTCACACGCAAAATACGCACTTTGATACAGGAAAACCAGGACCTGTTTACAGAAGACGAGTACGAAAGACTTTATAGACCTAAAGCACACCAACCACCTAGATTATATGGCTTGCCTAAAATACATAAGTCCGGCGTGCCGTTGAGGCCTATCGTAAGTCAAATCGCCTCTCCTACTTACGACCTTGCAAAGCACGTCGCATCGGTATTGCAGCCACTTGTGGGTAAATCACCGTCTTTTGTTAAGGATTCACGCCACTTCGTTCAGATAATCAAGGAGATCACATTGGAACCGAATGACATAATGGTGAGCTTTGATGTGGAGTCCCTTTTCACCAATGTTCCAATAGATGAGTGTCTGGACGTAGTGAGAGACAAACTTAGGGATAGTGAAATGCCGTTAAATTATATTGATCTACTACAGCACTGCCTAGAGAGTAACTATTTTCTTTTCCAAGGTCAGTACTACCTCCAGATCGATGGTGTCGCAATGGGTAGTCCTGTAGCCCCGGTACTTGCCAACCTCTGGATGGAACATTTTGAAGAGAAGGCTCTCAGCCTTGGCCCGAAGACCATCAGACTGTGGAAAAGATACGTAGATGATATTTTTAGCATCGTCAAGGGTAGTAGAATAGAGGTGGATCAATATATACAACATTTAAACTCCATTCATCCTAAGATGAAATTTACATATGAAATGGAGGCGGACAGATCGCTACCTTTCCTAGATGTACGAGTAACAGTGAAACCTAATGGATCCTTGTCTCACTGTGTATACCGCAAACCGACACACACCGATAGGTACCTGCACGCGTCGTCACACCACCATCCTCGTCACTTACAGTCCGTTGTAACCTCATTAAAGAACAGAGCTCAGGATCTCTGTGACCCTGAACATTTGGAGCAGGAGCTGAACCATGTTCAGGAGGTACTTGCGAACAACGGATATCGAGTGAATAGACAAACCAGGCAACCGACAAAAAGACGCAGACATCCGGAAGTTAAACGACAACCAGCCTACATGCCCTATGTGAGAGGAGTGACAGACAAGATCAGCGGTATATTGAAGAAATATTCAATACCCACTGTCTTTACGCCGGGGGCAAAGGTTACCAACATAGTGGGCACACCGAAGGATGTTTTGCCGTTACAAACACCAGGTGTCTATAAGATAGATTGCAGCTGCGGCAGTTCATACATAGGCCAGACTAAGCGGACGATAGCTGAAAGGGTCAAAGAACATATCGCCGCTGTAAAAAACCGACAAACGAATAAATCAGCGATAGCCGAACATATATTACAACCGGGCACTAATCATTGGATCGAATTTCATCGCACGGAAATCCTCTCCACAGACCGCCACTTTTATTCAAGAGTAGTGCGAGAAGCAATAGAAATTAAAAAACATAAAACATTCAATCGCGAAGACGGATTCAAACTATCCCCGACATGGAACCCAGTGATTAAAATTACACAACCTCGTTTTAGTTCGCAGTCGGTTAAATATCAGAATAGGCACCTTCCGGTTGACTTTCAGAATAGGGACGTAATAAGTGTTGTGTGTCGCGGTACAAATAACAATAATCACGAGTTGAGGGTGGATGAAGAAACATTTACCCCGACGGCGGAGTCGTGACATCGCTGGATCAGTCTGCCTGTGACCACGGCTAGTGTAACCTAGCCGAAACGTCAGGCCTCAAGGTAATATATTTTACCGTAAAGTTAAATTTCGTGTTAATCCCCGTAAGAACATTTAAATATATGTTTTATTTTTGAACATTGACTGCCATTGAATTATTTGCACTGTGTAACGGAAATAGTCATTGTCATGTGTATGTGTCGAAATGCTGTAGATTATCCATATCTTTCTAGAAAAGTCTAAGTAAAATTTACATTAACATAATTAATTATATATTTCTTCAAATATATCATACGTTATTGGTCATATTACTAGATTTAAAAAAGATAACTGCTAAGAATTCTTACGGTTTCACGTATTGTATTGTTTATAATTCGACTGAACTGTAAACGATTTCTTGATCACCAGTTGATTGCATTAATGTACACTTTACTTTGAAAAAAAATTAGGCAATATTCTGACACACATTCGTGAACAAAGACACTTATGAATCAGTAGCCCAATTTTAACAATGAAGACGTTACACATACTCGCATCGCCAAATATTGCTTTTTGGTTATTGATACAAGTGTAATCCAGTTACGGTCATAGATCCGGAATTGTGTCATGCATGTGACACAGTTAAAAAACCGAAATACTTTCTTCTCTTAATTGTACATTTGTAATCCTAATTCTATATTATAAATTAATGTGAATTGTAAGTTTGTTTGTTACGCTTTCACTCGAAAACTACTTAACCGATCACCATGAAACTTTGTACACATATTATTCGAGGTATTAGGTGTAGCATAAAATACTTTATTTTTTGTAATGCGATAACGGCATCCACGCGGGCGAAGCCGCGGGTGAATGCTAGTAATATTATAAATGCGAAAGTTTGGACAGATCTTTGTTACTCTTTAACGTAAAAACTACTGAATCGATATCAATAAAACTTGTGATGTAGATAGCTGAAGATCCAGAATAATATACTATGACTACTTTTTATCCCGATATTCTCACGAGATCTGAACTTACACGGGTAAAACCGCATGGTCCAGTCATTTCTAATTTATTTAATTAAATCCTGTGGTATTATTCGAGCAATTTTGTATTATTACAAATTTATTTTTATACTAAATTAATAAATTCATCGAGTTGTCTTTGTATCGTTTGTAATAATATTGCAAAAATAGGCTTCTTTTCCTTCCATAGGCATTTTACTTGCGGGAAATAAAATAATGAATTTGGTGAAAATACTGAATCTAAAAAAAATAAAAATATGTTTAAATGAAGTTATTATTAAATATGTGGAATCAATTTGAAAATTCTTTTGCGTTATACGTCTGATTTTTACCCGACTGCGACAGAAGGAGGGTTATGTTTTTCGAGTGTATGTATGTATGTATGTATGTCCATTTCTTTGGCACGCCCTACAGCCCAAACAGTGTCGTTGGATTTGTTTAAATTGTAGTAGTGACATAGGCTATATAAATTTTCAAAATGGCGCCCGCAAATGGTGGAATGAGGAGGGAGTTGAATTTTTTTCTTACTGTAGCAATATGGGTATCAAATGAAAGCTAGTAAATTGTTTTATTCTTTTTAGTTTATTAAGAGTATTTTACACAGTCGGGTTTTTTTGATTTTTTTTAAGAAGAGTACTGATCAAAAATGACAACCAAATTGACAAGTATGAAACCGCGTATAGTGCCTAGTGTTAAATAAAATATACCTGTATATAAGTTTCCGTCTGACGGACCGCTTGAAAAATCCGCTGCAGCCGTTGCACGCGAGAATGCCATAATGTTTGCCTGAGCTCGTGTCACCGCACACCACGCAGACTAGACCTGATGAAATCAATAAAATACACTAGTACTATTTATATGTGAATAACGAACAAACGAGCAAACAAGTCAACAGATGGTAGGTGATCACACATTCGCAGCACGAGAGATGCTATGAATACCTTTCTGAGCTAGTACTCAGAAATTTACAGTATGACGTGAGTAGTATTCAAAATTACAGATTTTTTTAAAACTTTTAGTTAATAAATGCTCGTACTGTCTCGTTTCGTGTTTTCGGTTGATTTTGTATGAATTGTTAAGAAATGTTACTCCATGATTATTATAAATTAAT
Source organism: Euphydryas editha (assembly GCA_036937285.1). Lineage (NCBI taxonomy): Eukaryota > Metazoa > Arthropoda > Insecta > Lepidoptera > Nymphalidae > Euphydryas > Euphydryas editha. Next base: position 4,298,967 of record JAUPFZ010000025.1, read on the forward strand.
AACATCTGTTTCTGGATATATTTTATGAATGGATAGAACTCTGAAAAAATTGGTTATTTGTTTTTAATTACCGAAATATTATTTTTATCTGAATTTTACTTCTTTAGTTGTGTGGTGCGTTCCACCTAAACAAGCTTAACTTTATTTCAAAGTGAATATTTATAACAAGATATTTGTAAGAAATATTATAAATTGACAAATGCTGCCAACCTGTCTTACCCAAGTGGTTGGTCTTCTTTACTGGTGGATCCGGCAGCCAGGGTCGTAACGCTGGCGGTGCTAACGCAGCAGCTACGAGCGCTGCTGACGTGGGCGGTGACCAGCGTAGTGGGGATGTGCTGTCTTCTCCTGAAACAAAATGAAAATCAATACAACTACTCTCTTGTGTTTTGTTCGTTATTTTAATATAAAAAATATTTTTGTAAACGGTATGCAAGATGAATTTTTATTGAAATTTTGGGCTCAATTTTGTATTTAAGTTCTTACATATTCAATATTACTTTTAACTTATTAAATATATTATTAAATACATTTGTATCGGTCTATTTATCTTTTTATATTTACTGTTGAAATACTACTACAATACTGTTAAAAAATCTGTCATATCTCGTGTATAATATGTTTGAAATGGAATATGCTGGCGGGGCGGAAAGCAAATTCAGTACAAATTAAATTATACTAAAACGTACAATGAATAATTAATTAAATACTTTTGAAGGGGTTACAACTAGTAAGTATTAAAGTTTTAATGTTATCTCAAGCAATTATTGATTCCGAAACGGCTTTGTTTGCGTGATTTTTTTTAATTTAATAAATAATTTTATGTAGGGTTCTGCTTGCAATAAATAAATAGTAAAGTGCAACATAGAAGGTCGATAATGTGCTGAATTCTCCTGTTATGCAGGCGTTCATAAGATACGGTAACCGCTTACCGCTTATACGGATCGCATGCTTGTTTACCACCACAGTGGTATAAAAAAACTTAATAGATCTTAGCTGTCTCGATACCCAAAAATAATAACAATAAACATTTAATATCAATAATACTAATAGAATAACCACTGCAAAATCTCACCCTTTCGTTTTAATAGCATTTTCACTTCAGAGTAAAATAGGGGATGACGACCAATGTTAGAGATATGGTTACATACAATAACAATCTCTATGCAAATATTGTTAAGTGTCAAGTTACATCGGGGAGATAATATGATGAAACAATTAAGTGATTGGCGACTGGTATGGGTACCTTAAGGATAAGGCGATTTAATTTTGTGATTAATTCGTTATGGTGTATATGGGTGGACTGTTAGATTCGAAAATGAAAATAAAACAGATCAAGTGCACATTTTCAACCACACTATACGACCCTTTTAGATGCTAGAATATTTTTAGGTGGTTGCTTTTCATGAAATATGAAATTAAATCTCAAGAAGAACCTTTGAAGAAGAGTGTAGCCTAATTTTAACAATAAAAATTCTTTTAAATCATTTAATATTTATTTTCGAATACTTTTTAACTTTTGACAAAATTTACTATAGCGAACTGGTAGAAGCTTAGAAATCCTAAAAACAGTAAAACCTTCTAAAAAATTATAAAGCTTAAACAAAAAATAGATAAGTAAAAAAAACCATTTAATCTAAAGAATATTGCTAAAGAACTAAGTGTCAAAATGTGACAATTACAGGATAATTTGTTAACAATGAGCGTAGGCTCGCAAATGTAGTTACAGATGGGGTCTGCTGCTGACGTTACCGTACTCATTGAATTATCTTATTGTACGAAGAGCTATGAACGTTAGACATTCTCCTTTTCCATTTTATGATTAATATAAGCGAATTTAGCTTAATTTCAGATATTAATTAATTGTATTTAAAATGGTTACATTTTGAAGTCTTTCACATTGTTGTCAAACTGAGCGATGGTACCTATATACCTATGTTAAATTTATCAAAATACAGATTAAAAAGCAGGTTTGTTTCTGGCTGTAAAATTATAAAAAAAAAAGTTGTTCATTTTACAATGAAAAAATACTTATCATTATAATAGGTAGGTATATTATATATTTTTTCGGTCGATTCAATACTACGATGTAATAATCGTAACTATAGAATACCTATTTCCATACTATCATAAACTATTAAACATAAAAGAAAAAAAAAGAATATATTTTTACAGTTGTCTATACTATAACAAAGCTTACATCCCCCGTAGGTAAATAAACAAACACAATAAATTCGGCGCTGATTGCCGAATGGCAATTATGTCCAACTACCGTCGCTCTAACTTGATTTACTGGCAAAGGGCTATCGGAGTGCCCTATGGTGTAGGAGTGCATTATTGAATATATTACGGAATTCTAAAGTGTTCAAAATAAAAAAAAAAGATACTTTAGAAAGACATTTTAGGCTTTGAGTCTAAAATGGCTTATTAGGCTTTAAGTCCAAAATGGCTTATTTCATATTATGTTTTTTTTTTTACCAATTTAAAAATCTCAAATAAGGTTAATTTGAATTTAGTTTTATCACTTGGCAAGCGTCAATTTGTAAAGCACTTGCGGCTATCGCGTTTTTTTAAACGACTTTAAAAAAGAGAAGGTTCTATGTTTGGCCATCGTTATTATATATATTAATAAATCAGCCCGTAAACATCCTACTGCTGAGCGAAGGACTCTTCTCCATATAGGAGAAGGGTTGGAGCGTAATCCGCCACGCTGCTCCACTACGGGTTGGCAGATAATTTTTCCCTACCATGAGTAACGATCGCTATCGGGTGTTTATGATAACAACCGGGACCGACAGCTTTACGTGCTCTCCGAGGCACGGTGGGAAGACCCACAAAGACAAACACCCAGACCAGAAACGTTTATGCAAATAAAAATAACTGCTCCGAGTGGGAGTCGAACCCGCGACCGCCGGCGTCGAGGCAACTACTCGCACCACAACACCAGAACGGTCGTCATTTAAAGTATTGTTATTTACAGGTTTGTATTATCAGATACTTTCTTTGAATTTAGGAGTATGATAACATTGTAATGGGATAAAAATAAGTTCCTTATTAATATGTAGTAGCGGCTGAACATTGTCGCGTATTTCTATAAATAGACTTTTTTGTCGACCGATACAAATAGTAGTCGATTAAAGTATAATTTGATAGACTGAATAGAAAAGCATTTGTCTACGGGAGGTTTAATTCAATTATCATTGCATTACGATTTCGCTTCACGACGGGTGTAGACACATTATAGCAAACCAAACTTGTTATATATCGTTCTATAGGTACTATTGCACTCTATGAAGATTATAATTCCGACTGCTAGTCGATAGTGATATTCTCCTTAGAGAATGATTTGAGCTTCATGTCTCAAATACGATCCATATCTGGTAATATACGCAAGACATAAAGGTTCTTAACGGTATATTTTTTCCATCAAACTAGATAAATGTTTTAAGAAAAACACAATAAAATCCAGTGGCGCTAGAATTTGAACCCAGGCATTATCTGTTATGATTTAAGACGGGGTTGTATCTACTGAGCTAATCTAATCTATTGCTTTTAATGATCTTAATCATTAAAAGCAATAGATTTTAAATGTTGTTTAATGCGTTCCACATGGGAACTCAAAGATTATTATCATAAACTAGTTAGCCCGACAGACGTCCTGTCTTAGCTATGAATATTCAATTCTTACTGGAATAATAAAAAAACGCGTGAAATGTCAAACGCGAGATGCACGAACTGTCAAACGCGAGACACGCGAACTGTGAAAGTTGCAAAGTTTATATTTGTTAAGTTTTCTAAAATTTTACAAATTCCAAAAACAATTAATTACAGCGATCCAATATAGTCCACAAAAGTAGATAAGTCTAGACCAGGGGTCGGCAACCTTTTTCAGCAAAGGGCCAAACTTCACTAAAGGTCCACAAATTTTATGTAAAAGAGCCGCACCATAAAACATAGTCCTCGTAAAGAGCCAACAAAAATGTTTAAGTAAATATGTTGATCGTATTTTTCTGCACTTTTCATGTGTTTAATTAGCAATCATAGCATAGAACCCCAATTTTTTTTTTTTGCAAAGAGCCTCAAAAAAATGAGAAAGAGCCACAAGCGGCTCGCGAGCCACCGGTTGCCGACCCCTGGTCTAGGCTAATGTCTATTTTAAATTATATCTGTCGAAATTAGTAAAAAATACCAAGTCGAAATGTATTAAAAATCTATTATTGGTATGTACCGCTTCTGTATCTCTACTATCTGGTTTTCCGATGATTACTATTAGTACCTATGTTTGACGTTATACTTTTTTGGCGCGTTAGGGAAAATGATGAGAGTAGGTACATTTTTACGATACGCGCGCACACTGTGACGTCACCATGAATGTCTGTCCCTATGTTTGTCATAAAATCTTCCAAATTAAATTTGATCCACTTCCCTTTCGATTGGGCTGAAATTTTGCATACATGTGTAAATCGCGTCACAATTAAATATTATGATGACATGGTGCTGATCTGATGATGGAGCTAGAAGGTGGCCATAAGAACTTCGTAATGAAACAACACAACCTCATTGAGTTCGGACTCGATTGAATCGTTTTGACGAGTTGTTTGTCTTGTCGAGTTGAAGGTGGTCATAGGAACTCTGTAATGAAACGACGTAACACCATCGAGTTTCAGCTCGTTTGATTCATCTTGACCTGTACTTTGTTTTTAGATGGTTACCAGGGTCTTATTACATATAGCGCGCACTACCTATTAACTCGGCGCATCGTTTTATTATAAGTATAACTTTTTTACGTGCGTACATAATACACACACACTTTTTTTTAAACTCTTGTTGACACAACAAAAAATTAATACAGTCTCCCCACCGTACCTTGAAGAGTATGTAGAGCTGTCTATTATGGTTGTTATCACAGTCACTTGATAGCGTACTCATGATAGGGATATTATCTATACCGTAGTAGAGCAGCGTGAAAGATTAAGCGCCAACCCTTCTCCTATGTGGAACAGATGCCTTGGCCAAGTAGAGGTAGCTTACAGAGTGATTCAGTTGAGTTGAATTAAAATACAACCAAAACCTATCCTTATCTTTCAAAGCAAAATAAAAATTACATTACATAGATGTTTAAATAAGCTTGAACTATTAGAAAAATAATAAACAATAACTTATATGTAGAAAATAAATTATAAGTAATATATATTACATATAAATGTTTAAAAATACTACAAATAAAACATAAAATCGTGACAGAATAGCGCAAATAAAATGGCTATATAAAACGAGAAGGGACATAAAAGAAAATTGTATGAGACATATAAAAAGAACAGTTTGGGAAATTGGAAGTCGCGGGAGAGAGCGAAGTAAATCCCCGGTATCAAGATAAATCAATGTTTGCTCGGAGTACGGCACTTACGGTCGACGAGCGCTGTGGAGTTGAGCTTGATGATATTTTTTTTTAAGTTTTATTAAGGGCCTGTTTCATCGGTTGCTGATAAAGTTAATAAGTATAACGGTATTCAACAGATAAAAGATATTATATAGATAAGTTAAGAAAAATATATCATATTTATCTTTTTCACCATCAAATTCCGGTTTATCTATCAGATATTTCTATTCTTAACCTGTGAATGCAAAAATTGTATATTAATATTATATGAAAGATTAACTTTATCAACTACCAGTGGAACAGGTCCTTACAAAAATAAATCATTATAATTGTAATTTTTTTTAAATATTAATAAAAAAATTATCTATGACAATAGTATTCCATTTAGGCTACATTATAAAGGTAGTCATTATACATGTGAGTTTTAATGATCAATATTTTAAAGAAATTGTATATCATTAAAATGAATAAATACGAGTAAATATCAAAATTCATTAGTAGAAAACGTGTTTATTTATAAAGTTAAAAATTATTATTGATTGAAAAATTAAAATATTTCAATCGCTATAAATGAAGATTTCGAAAGTATAACAATTCGAACGGAGTTTTAAAAGAATCAAACGAAATATGCTAAAGTGTACTTCGGTTAATTCAAATATATCTTTAGGAGACAATTGATAGCTTTTACAATCATCGGAGCCGGAAAATAAGAGGGCGCCACAAATACACCTGTCACAGATTCAAATATTGCGTTTGAGCGCAAATATAAAAATTACGAGACACTAAATAATGTAAATAATAATTGACAATAGATATATAGAGCATTTAGAACATACATATACAAATACAGATTACACATAGTAATCGTATACACTCTCATTGAATAGTTGGGTAATGTAATTCAAAAGAAATTACATAAAATGGAAGACTTCATTTATTTATTTTATTGTTTCAAAATTTACTTATCCGATTTTTTTTTTTGTGTTAAGAACCTGTTTAATGTTATGACACATATACTCGTCAACTTTCTGATTTTAACTTCGCATATAAACAGCAGTAAATTAGTCTATACTATAATATTATAAAACTGAAGAGTTTGTTTGTTTGTTTGAACGCGCTAATCTCAGGAACTACTGGTTCGAATTAAAAAATTCTTTTTGTGTTGGATAGCCCATTTACCGAGGAAGGCTACGACCAATAGGGGCTGAGCAATAATAAGAAATGTTACAAAAACGGGAAAAATAATCTTTTTTGAGAGCTTCCGTTACGTCCTTTATTATTTCTCTTCTCCAGACATTTTTTAACTATAGTTCCACTTTTAAAGTAAATGTAACATCACTCTTTTACTGAGAAAAACTCAATAATACGTTGCACGACCCATGAATCAAACCTGAGACCTCTTGCTCGGCAGTAACGCTTGCGACCACTCGACCAACGAGGCAGGTACCTACTCTTAGAGTAATTATTTAAAAATATTTAAGTACGTTTTTCCCTCAAATTAACGCGGGTAAAATCGCTCGGCACATCTAGTAATAAATATAAATGTGGGTGAAGTTGCGTGGTTTGTCTAGTTTAGTCTAAAAGGAAATAAGTAAGAAAGCTCTACAGGATTTCGAAACCACGAGTCGAGTCGGAAAACTTTGTCGCTTGCCGTTTTATTTGGTTTTCTTTTGACGCGAGAGCTCTTGAGCCGCTCTGATTAATTTCCTCCCTTCCTTTTCAAATGCTACGTTTTAAGGATTCTTTTAAGTATGCCCCTACCAGGATTTAAAATGGCGATTTTAGATTTTTCTTATGCCTTCTTATTTTATTAATGGTGATAATTTCAACTGAATTTTGAGTCATTTTTTTTAATAAAGGATCAGAAAAAAAATCAGAATGATTTTCGAAAAAAAAAAACATGTAATTTAGTAGTTATTAATTAAGTATAATAAAAAATACTATTGATAAAACAAGCCTATAAATTATGCTATTCTTTTTTTTAATATTGTGCTCTAATTAAAATTATGTCATCTCTTTTTAACTTATATGTTATAATAATATATATTTCATTTATGTTGGCTATTATTGCCCTGCTTTCCGCTTCAGAGTTGTGGTTTCGATTCTCGCTTCAAGTCTGGGTGTATATTAGGTATATAATTATGTATTATTACTAAAAATATATATTCTTATTTCAGTCGGCTGTTACCTATAACAAAGGCATTGATTTGCTTACCTTAGGAACAGACGACCGTGTGTGTATGTTAAAACATATTTATTTATTTTATTTATATACAACTAGCTATTTCCCGCGACTTCAATCGCATGGAAATTTTAATGTTATCCAATATGTTTATCCCATAGGAACATTGGATATTTTTGTGCGAAATACATAACTTTAGTAATAAATTGCAGAATAAAACAGCAGGTTTCCTTCCTCGGGGTAGTAAATCTTTTTATGCCGTTAAAGGGTGAAATGGATAAAAATCTTTTTTTTAATACGTATCTTTAATTATATTGAAGAGCATTAATACTAAATTTCAAATAATTGTGATAATAAATAGTTTGTTTTTCATACACATTACTTACCCCCCTTTACCCATTAAAGGGATGAAAATTAAAAAAATCCTTAAAAATGTGTTTTATTATTTTAAATACTAGATTTAATTTATTTCAAATTAACAATGACAGAGTTTCATACAATTTTTTAATTCCCTATTTTATCCCTTAAGTGGATAAATTTCGTAAAATGCTCTCTTAAATGACACAGTATAAAATCAAAATTCTTCCAAAATTTCAAAGTTTTATCATCTTCATCTATTTGTGGTTTAGACTGGGTGTTGATATGTCAGTGGGGACATTCCTTTATATTATAGGAGTAGGTACAAATAATTTTGAAATATCTACTGTTTCTGTTTATTAATTAAATAGTCTTTCTAAACTCTCTGACTATGGGATTTTTAAACAAGCTATAAGTCCCACAGCGTGCAATGGAGAGGACTATGCTTGGTATTTCTCTGCGAGATCGAATCAGAAATGATGAGATCCGCAAACGAACTAAGGTTGCTGACATAGTCCAACGGATTTGCAAGCTGAAGTGGCAGTGGGCAGGGCACATAGCTCGTAGAACTAACGGCCGATGGAGCAGAAAGGTTCTTGAATGGAGACCACGTACCGGCAAGCGCAGCGTCGGTCGGACGGCCGTCCGCGAGATGGACAGACAACTTGAGGAAAGTCGCTGGAGACCGTTGGATGGAGGCTGCTTTGAACCGGTCGCTCTGTAGGTCGATGGGGGAGGCCTACGTTCAGCAGTGGACATCTAATGGCTGATATGATGATGAAGAGAGAACTTATAAAAACTAAACGAAATTCGTAATATTAAATAGTGTTAAAATATAATGATAACAGACATGTTGTTGTAATAAAATTTTATTTTTTCTTTACAATGTTTTTTTTTTATTTATAATTCTCAATAGTTAATCGCTTTATATAACGACTTAAGTAATTATATAAATAAATAAGTACAGAGAAATAATTCAATTTAAAACTTTATAGTTATACCAAAATATTTTATGATAATAAAGTTTAACTGCCTACATGTAATTATAATATATAGGTAGCATTTTGTCCAATAATTTTTTGCCACTTTAAAGGTAGTGACATAATTCCGTTCCGACAAATGCGACAAGTAATTTTGACAGTACTCTCTTGAGTTACCTTACCTTGACTACCCTTTGACCATGATCTTTTTCACAGGTTCTTGATCCATTTTTCAACACCAGTAATCACTCTTTTCAAAAATAGTAGAATCGAAAAGTAGTACACGATTCATTAGGATTCTTTCAGTTAGCTCGTGTAGCCCCAAATATCGAGCTTTTTTTATAGCCATACTTTTTCAAATGGGTCAAGACTGTTTTGTTGTCAATTCTCAGTTCCTCGATTATTTCGTAACTACAAATATACCGATCTTTCTCCACTATTATATTGTACCTATGATATCATTTAAAGCATGGGTTAATTGCTGTTACTCATTATAAAAATGACAAGACTGTTATTATATAGCCAAAGGTATTTAAACTATTTTGAACGTTAGACGAGGAAGCTACTCCTTTTTGTAAATCGACTGTAACTTTGTGCTACTCTTACTAACACTGCATTAAGTCCATAAGCGTCAAAAAATATTTTCGCGGCTTGAGACGCATTTTTCCCTTTGTATGTAATAAAACTTTAGAATGTATCGAATTTCTTCGTAAGATTTACTCATTTTGACCGACAAAAAAACAATTGAAAAATGGTGGGAAAAAAGTGTTTTACTTTTTATTTTATTTTTTCTCAATGCCCTATATTAATTTATATTAAAACCAGTCAGATACAAACAAAACAATATAATAGAGTTTTCTTCAATTTTTTACATACAAAATAGGAAAAGAATTTTCCCCCGATCTATTAAAATAATATAATAAACACCAATAAAACACAACGACGGAGTAAGAACCCAATAAAGCGTTATTCAAAATGCGATGCCATTATTGGAAAATGAAATTCAAATCCCCATACAAGCCTGTTTTGTATTCAAAACGTAAACTGACCGGGTAAAGTGGCAAATCATGGAGCGGCTGAAAATCAGTCAAATAGACCCCGAGCTACTCGTATACGCGGCCTGAATAACAATACGCCGCCATTAAAAATATGGAATCGAATATGAAATCGGATTGTATGAAATTCTGTTTGAGAACTAGTGACTATAAAGAACCTTTTGTTAAATTTATTTTATAAGTGAAATTTACTAAAAATCTTTTTCTTTTTTTATGATTTTTTTTTTATTGTTTAGCAAAAAATATACTTTTTTTTAATGTGTTTAAATAAGTTTGAGATCGAATAAGTAGGGGGAAATAGGATCGTATTATCTTTGGTTAAAGAACGTGTAACCATAGAGAAACTTTTTAGTTTTGTTTCAGAGTTTATAGACATATGCATAAGATTATTTATGTTACACAATGTACGCCATGACTATTACAAATTTCATTTTGTATTAAAACAAAGTCCTCCGCCGCGTCTGTTTGTCTGTCTGTCTGTTCGCGATAAACTCAAAAACTACTGCACGGATTTTCATGCGGTTTTCACCAATAGATAGAGTGTTTCATGAGGAAGGTTTAGATACATGTACATACCCCGGGCTCAGCCAGGGCCGCTAGTCTTATTATAAATAAAGACCAATTATTTATAATTCTTTATTTAGTTATAATGTAATCAAACAGTTCGAAATTTTGTTTTAAATATTTTAGCGTTAAAGAACAATTTCAATTAAGATATTTGATAATTCTGGTACATTAAAATATATTATGCATATTTTTATTTTACAAATAACCAACGAAATATGGTAATATGCTACAGGTAGATTGACATTATTGAAAGCTCGAATTCGGCTGGTCGCAAGTACTACACCCACAACTACAAAACTGACACAGAAAATCCGTAAATATAGGTATATATATTTAATCCGTAAAAATATATACATATATGAAACGAGCAAATACTCGTACATATATTTGTAATCACGTTCTCAAAAAATAATCGGGATCTCGTATCTGTAAAAAAAAACATCCCCGTAGTTTTACGCAAGAAAAAAAATTTTAGTAACCTACCTATGTACCTACTATATGTAGAAAATATTTTTTTTTGTTAACAAACTAAGAACAGTAGCTTATAAAGAATACCTTAAATTCTTTTATTTTTCATTTAATTAATCTTTTATTTTTTTATTTAAAAAATAAATGAAAATGAATGACAAACTTACGTGTGATATAGGTATAGATAAGAAAATAAATTATGTAAACTTTAACGACCATTCCTATTAATCTTTTTTTTTTTTGTATATATAAAATACTTTTAATTTTATTTTATTGGAGGCTAATGCTTTTTTATTTTGTATATTACACTATAAATAAATAAAAATTGATACTACTGAACTTCAGTATTAAAAATTGTTCGTTTTATCTTACTAATAATTATATTCTCCAAACATGAATCAGTGTAATTTCACTAATTTTTTATCAATGTGAGAATCGTACCACGCAGAATTAATAACTATTCAATCTATGAACATACTGTGAATATCAGAGTCCTATGATTTGATGATTGAATATGTGTATGTGTATTAGTAAATATTCACTAACTTGTTATTGAAATTCACTGATATTTAGTGAATACCTACAGTTTCACTAACATAACTAATGAAAATTTCACTAATTCGTGTTTAGAGAGTAGAATTTAGCAGTCTAATTTCAATTTTTTTTCTGGCATTAGAATGCCTGTTTATTAAGAAAAAATTATTTGTTAGAAAACTTTCTTACTATCAGCGTTTGAAATGGGAAAACCAAATATCGTATTAAAAAAGGGTAGGGTGATAAAGGACACGTCCAGTACCTAATACTAATATTTAAATATAAGTAAAATATGTGGATGTAGTTATCACAGACACATGATAACAATCGTTACTCATGGTAGGAAAATTATCCGCCAACTTGCAGCGGAGCAGCGTGGTGGCTTAATCCAATTTAGAAGGATTTATTTTTTTGTAATGTAGAAAGGGTAATGAATACAGAGAAGAAGGGGGGGGGGGGGAATTTTCTTGGCATACATTGAATTTTCTTCTCTGTATTCACATTACAAAAAAAAATAGTGCAATAAGTATTACAAATCAAAATTTAACTTAAAGTGTTATTGTTATAACAAAAAAAAAATAACATAAATTTAGAAACGATTTTTCATTATGCATATTAAAAAGAATAAAATTATATGTCATGAGAAGAAAGAACGAGAAGAAAGGAGAACAAAAAGTATTACTTGTTTATTTTCTAATACTAACAAACCTATCCCTCTCTTTAGTAAGTATATATTATAACTTGTTTTTTTTTTACCCGACTGCGACAGAAGGAGGGTTATGTTTTTCGAGGGTATGTATGTACGTATGTATGTATGTATGTATGTATGTCCATTTCTTTGGCACGCCCTACAGCCCAAACGGCTGGACGGTTTTTGACATATGAGGTGTCGTTGGATTTGTCTAAATTGTAGTAGTGACATAGGCTATATAAATTTTCAAAATGGCGCCCACAAATGGCGGAATGAGGGGGGAGAGTTGAATTTTTTTCTTACTGTAGCAATATGGGTATCAAATGAAAGCTAGTAAATTGTTTTATTCTTTTTAGTTTATAATAAGAATATTTTACGCAGTCGGGTTTTTGATTTTTTTTAATTAAGCATACTTGTTAGTGCAATAATTTTAATGTCCAGTAAATCTCGAAATTTAGTTCGTGCAACAATTTGTTTACAAAACTCTTTCGCATTATTAGGTAGGTACCTACTTTAGTATACCTACATTACTGCTACTTACACACACATTAAATATTATTTTTATATGACTAATAACTAGCTATGCCCCGGTTTTACCTCCGGTAGATTTATGTACAAAATGATTACGTTAAGATTTCACAATAATTGCTTATAATAAATAAATAAATAAAAGATTTATTACGGACAAGAAGTCCATAAAAATCAACATTATTTTACAGTAGGAGACACAAGTAGAGCACAGTAGAACACAGAAAACAAATAAAATACAACATTATAGCAGATGTAAACAAAGAAAAATAAAAACATATAATTTAACATTGAATTAAATAAAATCATGTAAGTTAATATAAGGTAACGTCAATTAGTCAATTTATTTATTTATTTATTTATTTTTAATGGAACTACCAACAAAATTATGTTATTTAAAATTAGACATTTTGGACCTTAGAGTACAAGTTACACATAATTTCGCTTACAGGTAGTCACAGCATGCATTTGATTGACAATAGTGAAAAAACAAAGAATAAACTAATATTATTATTTAGTATAAATAAAAATAATATAATTTTTTATAATAATTTTTGAAAACAACTTCGCGATAATTATTTAGGATTATGCGTTTATAAGTATGGCGTGGGATACAAATAAAAATAGTGAAGTTAAATTACCATTAATACAATCAATACACAATCTTAAATTAATATATAGAAATACATAAAAATATAAATTAAAATTAATAATAATTAAATTACATTATGTCAATTTTAAAATTTAAATTAAATGTTTAAAGAGTAATAACTCCACTTCTAGACGCTGTATAAAGATGAAACCTAGACCAGATTTTAAGTTAGAATAGGACTAAAACTGTGAAAACCGCATCCAATTGGGTGCAACAAATTTTACGTCATAACGAAAAAAAAAAACATAAAGATGAAGACAGACGAAAAAATCGAAAAAAAAAATCACTTCTATAGTTCTCATAAAGATCTACATTCTACATAAATCGTTTTTGGTAAATATGTCTCTCGTGTACAGACATCGGCTGGACATTATTTTTTTACATATTATAGGTATCCATTGTTTATGAAAAGTTAATAATATAAATAAATTGTTTTAAAAGTTACCTGTCATTCTTCCTTCTTGGTGATCCTGAGTCAATTGTAAAGGAGTTTGTGCCACTTCCATTTTATTTCAGAGTTCAAAAATGTCCTCAATTTTTGTTTATTTAAACAAACAATATATTAGTTCTTAATTTCAAAACAACATTTTTTTCTCGTCACTATTTTAGTGCGTATGTATCGTAATAATGATAATTCTGTCATTAACGATATTTCGAATTGAAACTATAAATTACATTAACACTAGCAGCGAATTATAATTAAATTCTTTATATTTCTATAACGTTATGATACAATTAGATTAAAAAAATGACATTTCATAAAAAAAATTCAACGAATAAATACAATGCGGACACCATAAAATACCCAATTTAAAAAAAGATTAAAATGGCGGTAAAGCGAAAAAATATGTCACTTTTGACGTTTATAATTTTAAGCTCGTCGGGAGCGCGTTGCTAGTGTCGCTACGGCCGGGGCACTTTTGACTCGATCTCACCGCGTGGCGTCGAAGGCGGGGCGAGACTCCGCCCCGTTGCTTTTGACGCGGGCCCCCTCACGGGGAGACTTCGATTTTGGGTCAGCTGTTAAGCGTCCGTTTTAAGCTTTAATTTGTGGCATTACGCCGCTGCGTCAGCCAGCCATTTAGAATAATGATGCTCCGCGAAATTAAATCGTTATTTCGCTATTCCTTTTTAAATAACTTGTAACATGTTCTGATTTAGACACTATTATTTAAGAATTTACCTTAATTTAATTTAAACTACATTATAATAATAGCTAAGAAATTCCTAATACTATAAATGTGAAATGTAAGTTTGTTTGTTACGCTGTCACGCGAAAACTACTAAACCGATTATCATGAAACTTTGTACACATATTCTTGGAGATATTAGAAGTAACATAGGATACTTTTTTTTGTTCGTGATAACCGACAGCCACGCGGGCGAAGTCGCGGGCAGAAGCTAGTCTTTTATAAACACAAGTCAATTTATTTCAAAACTACGTACCTACTATTAGATCTGTTTCAGTTGTTTTTTTTTTTTAAATACGGTTTTGACAAATTGAGTTTTTTTTTTAATGTAGGTAGATACGTTGATATTAATTTCTATTTGTTTTTTAATGTTTTTATAATTAAGTATTTTTTCTTAAATAAATAATCTACTTAAGTACGCAGTTCGACCAGTACCTAGATCGAATAAAATTAAAATCGAACGCACACATATTTAATGCCTACCTATATATACATAGCTATCGGAGTTATAATGTAGGGATTTTAATATTTGATGTGTGATGATATAAAACTCGATATCTAAGAGGTTTCCCTCCAATGACGAAAGGGAACATTCGCGAAGGCGTGGCGAGTCACGAAACGCGGAATCAGAGAGGAAAAGTCAACAATTTTCCCGCGAATCGTCAACCAATCACAGACTTTGGTATTTTCATTTCAATTTCAAACATACCTACTATTTTAATATTAAGAACAATAAAAATAAAACTTATTTAATATAAAATGTACCTTATTAAATAAATAATGAATTTTATAGCTGTTTTTTATTTGTTTACATCCTCTTAATGTTTCTTTAAAAAAAGTCGGTGGAAGCTTTAGTTTGAAATACCAAAGAGTTTAAGAATAATCTACATAATTGTTATATATTCAAACATAGTATTAGGTACCAACCACGAAGCAATTACAAAGTACTTTGTAATTGCTTCGTGGTACCAACCTACCATTTACATCTGAATGAAAAGAAAATTGTTGTCTTTAGTCAATTTGTACTCAATTAAATTAAGTTTCAAGAACAAATTTTATGTTAAAAAATATATGTAAAAATGTAGTTTATCTCTTTTGGTTTTTACTATAATATCTGTACAAAATATGCAGATAGATGTAGATAGGTACTTATTCAAGATTGTCACAGATATTTGGTATTTTCTTTATTTACGTAAGTATGTATTTATGTCTTAGGGTATCAAAAAGTAGCGTAAATTTATTAAAAAAATATTTTGCTTAATATCTATTTTTTTAAAGTTTATCAATTCTGTTCGAATATTTAGAAATCCTGTTCAATTCTCAAAGGAACCCCAAAAACTACCCACAAGTCAATCGCCAAACTCCGTTCTGTGAAACACCCGACTCCCTCCCCCTACCCCCTTTTCAGACCTTTTTCTCCCCCTATTTGCCCCCGAATTACCGCTCACCCCTTAACCGCGGTCTTCAGTGACAGTTCAATAAAGCACGGCGACCAATCGTGGCAAACGTCGCCCGGTATAAGCCAATAGGATTAACGCTATTTCCGTCTCGGTTATGTATAAGTGAATATGTATATGTCCATCTAGCTCGCACCCGTAGTCTGCGAATTCTTGATTCGATTGCGATTGATTTCTTTATTCGAATTTTCTTTTGTTTTGCGTTCCGTTAAGCGGGTTTCGATTATCATCTGTGGAATTAGGTTCTTTATAATGGTATAGCAGTAAGTAGCGTGTTTGTGAAAATGTTTGAAAAGTCTTAAGTTTTTTTCAGACAAATTAAGTATTTTATCGCGAAAATATTTCCAATTTGATTACATATAGATATAAATCAATAAAGCAATATAAGTGTACCTTAAGTTTTAAATAATCCTTTTAGGTTAGGTACTACATACACAAGTTTGCCAACCGTTCTGGTATAGTGGTGCGAATAGTTGCCTCAACACCTCGCGCCCGCGGTCACGGGTTCGAGTCCCGCTCGGGACAGATATTTGTATTTGTACAAATATTTGTTTCCGGTCTGGGTGTATGTCCTTGTGGGTCTCCCCACCGTGCCTCGGAGAGCACGTAAAGCCGTCGGTCCCAGTAGTTATCGTAGACACCTGATAGCGATCGTTACCCATTGTAAGGAAATTACCCGCCAACCCGCAGTGGAGCAGCGTAGTGGATTAGGTCCAACCCTTCTTCTATATGGAGAAGAGGCCTTCGCTCCGCAGTGGGTGATTTACAAGCTGATACAGATACACAAGTAGGTACTGTTCTCTTATATTTACGCGAATTTTACTCATTTAATTAAAAGTCTATATCGGATTTTATCGCGTTTATTTAAAACTTTACAGTTTAACAAGATTTTAAATTATAATTTTTAATAATAACATTTTCATTAACATTCGGACACCCACCACCTCAGTCCCTCGAGATCATGGATGCTGTAGGTAAAGGGTCCGAAACGTCGGTAAATAATTTAAAATCTTGTTAAACTGTAAAGTTTTAAATAAAGGTGATAAAATCCGATATAGACTTTTAATTAAATTAAAAAAAAACAAGTAGGTAGCTACCATTAAGTACCTATTGCATTACTAAAAAAAAAAAAAAAAATAATCGGTAAAAGTGATAAACGGATTTTGTTGAGCTTTCTATCGTCTTTCTAGACACAATAATTGATGGACAATAGCCATATCTCATTGAAAGCTTCAGATAATTAAATAAGTACATACGGAATAATACTTCCTTTGCTTTTTTTAATTGAAAATTTGAGTGCGTTTGACCTCAATCTTGTTGTACGCATCGGGAAACAGTGACGCAGGAAGAGAATTCCATTCCTTTGCAGTTCTAATAATGAAAGATGATGCGAACCGCGAGGTACGAACCGGAGGAATGTCGACCACGTATGGATGGAACCCCTGCCCACGTCGAGTTGTCCGATGGTGGAATAGTGCTGGGGGAATTGATGCAATTCCTGCGCACACTCACCGAAATGCAACCTGTAGAAGACACACAGACTAGCAACCAGTCGGCGATGTTCGAGGCTCTGGCGCTGTCTTGAAGTAAACATCTCATCGCCAATGAGTTTCCTGGCACGCCTGTCGATACCTTCCAGGGCTTCGAGCTGGTACCGGGCGGAACCATCCCACAGATGGCAACAGTACTCCATGCAGGAGCGGACTTGAGCTGTATAAAGCTTTAACAGCTGGTCCGGTGTGAAATAATGACGGACCTTGGAGAGGATACCCAGTTTTTTTTGAAGAAGTCTTAGCCCTAGATTCGATATAGTTTCCAAAATTGAGTTTGGAAGATAAGTCTATACCGAGTAGTTCAAGGTGGTTAGTGACTGGAACAGGTACACCCCGGAAAGTGGGAGCCAAGTTCAACGGGCTCTTTTTAGCGGAGAAGAAACACGCCTGGGTTTTTGAAGCATTGAATCTCACTAGATTGTCATCACCCCAATCGGAGACAGCCTGAAGAGTAAGATTGGCACGGTCAACCATTGCTTCTCTAAGATCGTCCACTTCAGTTTGTCTTGTTCTTGCACTAGAGAAGTATCTCTACGCGACGGTGCTGTCATCTGCGTACCCAAAGATACCGGGCTTAAGCAGATCGTTTATGTGAAGCAGGAATAGCGTTGCGGAGAGAACAGATCCTTGGGGTACCCCGGCATTGATAGTCAATAGGTCAGACGTGTAGCCATCAACAACTACACGAATTGACCGTTCCCTCAAGAAATCGGAGATCCAAGTACATAGACTGGTGGGAATACCGTAAGCAGGAAGCTTCGCAATAAGTCAAGTGAGACAGCTAGGGCCTCACCATATTTATCGAGGGCTTCCCCCCAGAGATGTGTAGCGTACACGACAAGAGATCCCCAGTAGAGTTCAGTAGTAGTTCAGCTTGATGAAAGAAAAAAAAATATATTATGGAGACCTAAGATATTTTTGTGCTAGTTATTGTTCAAAACATATTATTAATCGTATTCTGTTACTAGATGTACCCGCGACTTCACTCGCGATTGCCAATCATTTCATTAAGCATATAGGTAAGATGAATTATGTATATCTTTTACAGAAAAATACCTATTACAGTTTTATAATAAATAGGGTTTCAAAGATGGAGATCTATTTTTATCTTTTTTATCGTAATTAAAGAAAATTATCCTAGCCACCTACTCTCTAAGCATGAATCAGTGACATTTTCATTAATTACGTTAATTAAGCTATCTATATTCACTACATTGCATATCAGTGAATTTCAATAACAACTTAGTGAATACACATTGGTGAGCCTCATTAGTGAGCCTTTTTTTTACAGATTAAGTAGCAAAATACGAAAAAAAAATATCTTACTATGCGAGCGTAAGAAGAAATGAATAAAAAATAGTTTTTCATAGGTTTTTGTATGGAAAAAATAATGTTTGATAATAAACGACTTAAAGTAAATAAGGGCTTTGTTATAGCTCAAAATTTTTGTTTTTTTTTATCGAGTACAAGATTTTCAGGTGGGACTTTGAGAAAAAAAATGTTGCTCTAAAATGAAACACCCCCGACATCGTTCGCGATTACGCTTTTTGAGTTTCATTCCCTCTCCCAAAGGAACCGGAATTGATTTCGAGATTTAAAAAATCCAAGTGTCCAAGAATAAAGTCAAATCATACCAAGTTTCATTCAAATACGTTCAATAGTGTCAGCGTGATGCGTGGCTAAGATACACACAGACCAAAATGAAACAAAAAAAGCATTATTTTAACTTCAGTATCAGTTATAGAAAGCCTACCCAAAATTTTTCAATATAATTTCAATAATCAATATACAGTAGAGCTTTTAAAATTTTATTATAAGTAATAATATATGTTTATAAATACTTTTTTTAATTTTTTTCGAGATAAGATGAGGACTACAGATGAGCCACAGCCACAGCACATGTAAATTGGATGAGATGCGTAGAAATAACGGTGAAAAGTAGACAAAAAAATAAATTAAGGAGCTTTACAAAATATTAAAATAATTTGTAAAATAATTAATATAAAAGTATTTTTGGGAGCTCTACTATCTATCTATAGGTAAAAATATAATATAAAAATAATATATAAACTAACAGAAACAGATCGAATTCTGTACATTGAATATATATATTTTTTTGTTTCATCACTTTACTCTATAATCAATAATTAAGCCAAAAAAACTGGTTGTCTGTAAAGTCGATTTACGGACGATAATTTTACGTTATGACGTCATAAGAAAACATTGATGAAAAATTATGAATTGAATTGAATTATTATCACTGAATTATCATTATTTTGTATAATACAAAGGAGTTAATTGAAAATTACAATGTTTTCGATAAATTAGGTTTATTTGTACTCGTCAATTCGGTAAATAGGTACGCCAAACCAGGGCTCAGATCAAAAGTGGTACCTTTTTTTTTTAACATTTTTTATCATTAAGAGATGGTGCCCTATGTAATATTATGGTGGTTGACGCCATGAAACCCCATTTAAAAAAAAAACTAAACTAACTTAACACCAAATAATAATATTGCGAGAGTGTGTCTCTACGAAAAATATTCAGGTATTATAGTCATCAAAATATAATAGGCCCTTTTGACATTTGAGAAAGACCCTCGAATATAACTTGTAACGAAACTGTAAGAAACAATAAAATAATAATAAATAAATAAATAAATAAATAAATATGTTTTAACATACACACACGGTCGACTGTCCCTAAGATAGACAACTTAATGCCTGTGTTTTAGGTAATAGTTGACTGATATACATTTTTTTAAATAAATATACATATAAATAATACATATAAATATATATATATATATATATATATATATATATATATATATATATATATATATATATATATATATATATACATATTACATCCAGACTCGGGGCGGGAATCGAACCCACAACCCTGGAGCAGAAAACAGGGCCACTGCTAACTGCGCCACGGGCCAGTCATGTCGGGTCAATAATTTAGGTAGGTTAGGTTAGTTTTTATTTTTTTTTTTATTTTTGAGGACGTCTCCCATCATAATATGGCATTCGATACCTTTATTGGGTGATAAAAAACGTTAGGAAAAAAAAATCAGTGCATTTCAAACTGCAGCCCTGGTTCGGCATATTTACCGTTACTTCAAATATTTTTTCACTTTTACTCGGACGCATCTGCCGATGGAGTGGAAGAGAGATAGATGAGTCACAAGCCGAATGCAATTAAACGTCCCACTGTAGGGTAAAGTCAGAGGGGTAGCTATCGCCGTATCAGCCGTATTAATGATACGGGGCCCTCGGCCTACAGGGGCCCCAAACGTGTTTAGGCAAAAATTTGTGAAATGTTACCTAAGAACTTAAATAAATTATCTTAGGACTTAAAAAAATTATCTTAGTGATATGAAAGGCTATAAGACTTGTCACTATTGTCTATAGAGTTAGAAAATTTAGAAAAACTGATATCGTCTCCAGTTATGAAAGATTTAATAAATAAATTCTCCGAACAAAAGACAGGTAACAACTTATAATCAATATGTAATTATTTTAATTCAATGCGGGTTTTTTGTTCCTTTTCCTTCATTTGGGCCCAAGGGCGTAGCCAGGATTATCTGAAGGAGGGGGGCAGGATTCTTTGTTTCAGGTAAAGAAAATCCAAGACTGTACTGTTTTAATCGTGGTTTTTAACATATTAGGTATATGAGTTTTTCTCGTTAGTTGAGGTGTTCTTTTATTCTTTTCACTTATCGTTATTAGTGACATTGCTTAGAGTAAGAAAAGATGTATAAATCATTTTTATCAGTGACCAACCGCTCTTCTAGTGTCCCTCCCCCCTGCCTGTACCTCACTACGCCCATGTTTAGGCCCCCTTACAGATTTTGATACAGAGCCAATCTAAGGCAAGCTACACCACTGGGAAAAGGTCTGCTGCTCCACTGCGGATTGGCGAATAATTTCTATAACATGAAAAACGATCAACCGGGAGCGACGGCTTTACGTACTCTTCGAGGCACGATGGGGTCACCCATAAGGACATACTCAAACCAGAAACAAATATTTACCTTAACAAATACAAATATCTGTTCCGAGCGGTAATCGAACCCGCGATCAGCGTTAAGGCAACTACTCTACAACCAAACCAAATTTTATTAATATACTATGTCTATAACTCTACTCGTCTTGAGCTGAATTTGTGAGTAAATTAAAATAAAAAATATTCCTAATAAAAAACCCTCAACAAATTTATACGTAGGCGGAACTTACGTCCAGAAAATTACTTGTTCAACATCATATCTTAAGTAAATATAATAATAATAGATACGTCATCAACAATTATTTTAATCTTCGCAGTTCAATGGATACAAATTGGATAATGGACGCCGCGGGAGGCGCCCGCGTCCCACTGGGATGTCACGAGCAGGTGACGTTTGGACTGTCATGGCGGACTGGGTATTTGACAGACAATTTGGCGAGAATAGACTATAATTATTTCATTTAAGATATCAAATGAGAACTTTAAGCAGGCTCATAACTTTGAATACTTATTAATATTTATGATAAAACATTTCAGAAGCAAAATAGGTTCAAATGAAACAAATCACAACACTCGCAAAAATGTTTATTAATAGGTACTTATTCACTTACTTAGAGTCTTTTTCGCAGTTGTGCACTTTTTTATTCACAAAGTTATTTATAAACTGTCTTATCAAAATATTTTCCAACGCAGCATTTTCAAATTTACCTTACAGATTACAAGTACTTATCTGGCACGGCAGTGCCTCCACCAAGTCGAGCAAAGAAAAAGTGGCACGGCTGTACTATCCTTTTCTCGAAGCAATTCAGGCCATTTTCGACCCCCTATAACTTCGTTGCGGATAAAACTAGAAGTCTGAATTTTCAATACCCAAGCAGGCATTGTATAGACACGGTATATTTCAAATCTCATTCAATTTGAACCAGTAGTTTAAGAATTATAATTAGTCAAAGTTTCCTAATTTTGTCACTCACTGACTGACCGATCATCAAAACTCTAAGGCACTTCTAGCAGACATAGAAGCTTCAAATTTCGAATACCATTAGTGTTTAGTATATAAACCAAGGAAAAATTCAAATATTGTACAATTTCGGTCCAGTTTTCTAGATACACCAACTGCATAAATAACTTTGTAATCTCATATAAATATCGATACCAGAAGTATCAATTAATGTAAGGGACAAACCACGGTTTTTCACCAGAGCCAAAAAACGATTTTATTTTTTTAAATCTGTCCATAACTTTTTACTGTCTGCTCCAATTTTAATTGTGTCTAGAGCAAAGTTTCTTAGAATTTCCTCTTCTTTTATGCTATAAACGAAAGATTTGGGAATGTCCAGTGGTTTAAAATTTAGCATGTCTCTTACATTAAAAAAATATGCTTAGTTGTCCCTTACAATACTAAAAAATTATGTGTAAACCGTCGAGCATACTGTAAGAAACAAGATAAATAAAAAATTATATGTAATGCTATTGTAAAGGACTTCTACAGTGTTGCAATTTAATGTAACTATTTATTATCTACTAAAATTGATGGTATTTTAACACCATGGAAATAAGTTCTTTGCATGATTCATGTTGTTATGAACCAACATTAATCATTCAAAGCAAATTTATACGTTAGTTTTATGTTTTACAGCTTAGCTATCACAGATTTTAATGAAATTTATTTAGGTATATAAACATAAAACAATTTGTTTATAATATTTTATTTAATTTAATAATCTATTAATAACTATTATAAATTCAATACACTAAACAATCTTGAAAGCTTTGTGTTAAGTTTAGAAAATCTAAAAATAAGTGTCTTACAAACATTGTAGTTACTAATGTTAAAATAATTATGTTGACTATATGGATATGGACTCTACAAACTCTGGACTTGTATTAATTATGTTTAATTGGTTTTATAATTATAATAATTAAAAATAATTCTCAGACTTAATCAGCAGACTTATTTAATATGTAATTGAATGAATGAACTGGAAACGAAAGATCGATGAATAAAATAGAATATGAATTATGTGAAAGATGATTAGTATGATGGCAATGAAAGTTGAAATGACGAATAGAAGGAACGAATGGATGTAAATAAGGGAAGAAGATCGAATAAGAGGTGCATGAATTGTGTGAAAGACGAATGAATAAATATAAATGACATATTTTTGCGCCTTTGAAATAGTTGGAACAACTTGTTCTATTTAGCATTTTATCTAGACGTCATCATTAGCTGTAATCACGTCATCTTCATCGTCGTCGGTTTCATTGAGGGTATCTTTAACTGGCGATTTATTCGGAAATTACAAATATTCTCCATGACATCTTTTTGGTATTATACCGGTGTCACACAATTTTTTTAGGTCATTGTATTTTGGAATGGAAATTGGCAGCTTCTCTTTAGAGATGAAAAATTGTCTGTGTTGCTTTGATTTATTTCATTACTAGTACTTTCTGCTGCAGATTGATTTGAGTTTTCTATATTTTCTGTCTTTTTACCTCTAACAGCACTTCTTTTCCCAATCCCTTTACCTCCCTTCCTTTCCCTTCCCTTTCCTCTTGCATTAAAATTCTTTGGATGTAATCCTTCTGAGAGTTCTATGTCGTAAGCATCACCAGTTTCTAATATTGTATATTTCACTTCAATTTTAGTCAAGGCATTTTTTTTAAATGTGCACACTCTTATATTTTTCATATGCAGATCTTTATTTTTAAAAGTAGCTTGAGTGAATACAGAATCCGCCTGATTCTGGAAGTTAATGATATATGTATGTTCTAAGATAATACCATATAATGTGAGTGACATTATATGGTTGAGGCTATTTTCTAGCACTCTCAATGAAACTTGGGCATTGTGAAGGTGCCCAAAAAATTAGTTTTCTTACTTCTCTCTCAATAACAGCATGCATGCTGTCTACTGGCATATATGTATATCCCGCTAGAAGATAATTGATTTGTTATCTTTTAGATTTTGAGATTGTTCCAAGAAATGTTTGAACATTGAAAGTATTACTTTAAGTATTTATTTGATAGGCATATTACAGTAAGGAGAATATAATATTAAATGTAGTTTTGTGAGATATTAATGTAAAAGAATTTTTCTTAAAAATTTCTAATCATTAATTAAAGTAAGGGACATGTTATTTAAATTGACTGATGTAAGGTTTAAGCTAAGGGTGTAAACTATTTAATACGATGACTTACTTTATTTTTCTATGACTTAATAAATTTTTTTAAATGACTGTTAAATCAATTTTTTTGTCATAAATCGTTTTACGCGGTGCAAAAATTTGTACTGTAAGGGAATTTTTTTTTACGATAGAAAAATTTCAATAATACCATTCGATAGAGCAGAAATTTCTGAATCCAATGATATATATAACTCATTTTCGCCAAAATGTCCCTTACGTTAATTGATACTTCTGGTATCGATATATAGGATTACAAAGTTACATATGCAGTGGATGAATCAATGTAAATAAAAGTAAATAACTTTTAAAATGGTCAACGGAATGAAAAAGCAAGAATGGAACATGTCTTATGAAATTGTACCAAAATCTCGAAAAGAATTAAAGTACAATATTGAAAAAAAAGAAATAATAAGTACTAATAATAAGTACTACTCAAAATAACTTTTGTTTTTTGAAATTATACTTCTTGATGAGAGTAAATTTTTACGATACGCGCGCACACTGTGACAAAAATAATAAAACCGACAACATGAAGTTAACTAGTAGGCGCCGCGCAATTACACTAACTTACTTCATTGCGTCTGATGATGGAGCTGGAAGGTAGTCATAGGAACTTTGTAATAAAACAACGCAACCTCAACGAGTTGTGGCTCGTTTGATTCGTCTTGACGACTACTTTATTTTTAAATGGTTACCGGGGTCTGATCGGATGATGGAGCTGGAAGGTGGCCATAGGAACTTCGCAATTAAACGACACAACCGCATCGAGTTCGGGTTCGTTTGAATCATCTTGACGAATAGTTTGTCTTTCAATGTTAACTAGGGTCTAATGATGAAGCTGGAATGTGGTCATAAGAGCTCTGTAATGAAACGACGCAACCCCATCTAGTTTCGGCTCGTTTGATTCATCTTGACGAGTACTTTGTTCTTAAATGGTTACCAGGGTCTGACGTGATAATGGAGCTGGAAAGTGAGCATAAGAACTTCGCAATGAAACGACACAACCACATCGAGTTCGGGCTCGTTTGAATCGTCTTGACGAGTAGTTTTTCATTCAATGTAAACTAAGGTCTGGTGATGTAGCTGGAATATGGTCATAGGAACTCCGTAATGAAACGACGCAAGCCCATCGGATTTCGGCTCATTTGATTTGTCTTGACGAGTAGTTTGTTTTTAGATGGTTACCAGGGTCTGACCTGATAATGGAGCTGGGAGGTGGCCATAGAAACTTCGCAATGAAATGACACAACCAAATCGAGTTCTGGGTCGTTTGAATCGTCTTGACGAGAAGTTTGTATTTCAATGTTATCTAGGGTCTGGTGATGGAGCTGGAATGTGGCCATAAGAACTTTGCAATGAAATGAAACAACCTCATCGAAATCGGGCTCGTTTAAATCGCCTCGACGAGTAGTTTGTCTTTCTATGGTAACTAGGATCTGATGATGGAGCTGGAAGGTGGTCATAGGAACTCTGTAATAAAACGACGCAACCCCATCGAGCTTCGGCTCGTTTGATTCGTCTTAATGAGTACTTTGTTTTTAGTGGGTTATCAGGGTCTTATTATATATGGCGCGCACTAACCGTTAACTCGGAGCATCGATTTATTGTAAGTATAACTTCTTACGTGCGTATATAAGTACACATACACTTTTTTAAATATTTTTTTAATGTTTATTTTTGTGGAGAATTAGGTGTAAAAAATCGACAGCAATCTGATAACACTGTTTCCGGCTAAACATATTTCATTTATCTCTCTTGTCAAGTATCTTAAGTTGAACCATGAAAACACAATGTATCTCACAAGTAATGCATACGAGTATTGTATTAAATTAGATTGTTTAGTGCGATTGCCAAGTCAATATATCTGTTTAAAACATTAAAGATTTTTAATATTGATATGGTCACTATAATATGTTGTTAGGTTAGCTAATTACGTAAAAGCTTAAGACAGAAGAACCCTTAAGTAGCGATTGAATAAATTATCCGACTTGGTAATACATGGATCTCACAACTTTTTACGGTAGAGTAGAAGAACTGAGTTGCGAGACTTGGATTTTTTACAAGTCATGGTTTTGATGGCATATACCTTTTTAAAACCGAAATCGTTATACTGTCAGTAACAAAGCATTCGTTACAAATAGTACTTTTGACACGTCAATTTATGTACCTTATTTTATAATGAAATCCCACAAACAATTTTACAACTGCAATTATATAGGTATAATAGAAATTTCATTTAATTTTTATATTAAAAATTCGGTACAACATCGTATAAATGACAAACTTATGAGGTTTTACAACGGCGCGGCTACACTTTCTGGTGTAGTGGTGCGAGTAGTAAACTCAACGTCGGCAGTCGCGGATTCAATTCCCGCTCGGGCAGTTTTTTGTATTTATACAAATATATGTTTCTGGTCTGGGTGTGTGTCCTTGTGGGTCTCCCCACCGTATCTCGGAGAGCACGTAAAGCCGTCTGTCCCGATTGTTGTCATAAACACCTAATATCGATCGGTACTCATGGTAGTGAAATTATCCGCCAACCCACAGTGGAGCAATGTGGTGGATTAAGTTTCAACCCTTCTATATGAAGAAGAGGCTTTTTTTGGAGTGGGACATTTACAGGCTGTTTCAGTTCAGTTCAGAATTTAATACAAGGTCAGATTCGCTGGCTTGTACTGTATAGCCTATAGGTAACTAATATATTATAGCTTTAATAATAATAAATTTAATAGCTTTTAATCACATAAATAACATTTTACAGTCTAATATACTTTACTATAAGATAATTTTTGATATAATCCTTACACAAATTTATACCTAGCTCCACTTGGCATTATTGAGCGCAGTGTATTGTGGCAGGATATTATGGTGACGCTTCTGCCCATCACCATCCTGGTTGGTGTATAGTTACTCGCACCACTATAGCCTTAGTCGCCTTTTACAACACCTCGGCAAGAAAGAGGTCGGGACTATTCTTCTTCTAGTCTTCTCTGGCGGTCATCACATGACATTTTTCTTATGTAGTGAGTGTATCCGGGTTCTCTCGTACCTACTCTAAACACCAAATACGGTTGTCCAATGTATATAATATATACGTTCGTTGGATGACCAGTCACTAGATATTACGGTCTGTCGGTCTATCTGATCGCAATAACTGAATTCAAGGGATTTTTATGCGATTTTCACCAAGAGATAGAGTGTGATTCATTAGATTTTGATGTAAAATCTGTTAATATTTTGTCTAAATTAATTAAAATATGACGATAATTGTTAAAAATGTCGGAATACCTCAAACCTCCTGAGAGCTTTCATCGAAAACACTGCCTAATCCTTTTTACATATAACAAACAACGCATGGTAAGATATATAAAAAAAATTGAAAAAAAAAAATAGAGATACATTTTTCGAATTTTCTGACAGATATTTCAAAATTTCTACCGTTAAGATTTTGTCCCCACTGTTACAGACTAGCATACTTAAAAAAATGCGAAATCGTAAGCCATTTTCAAATCTTGATTTAGTGGTGAAAAACGTAATCTTCCTTTAGAATTAAGCAATTTTTAAACGTGATATTTTCCAGCGTTTAGGATTTAAGTGGAAAACCTCTTTGTCTCCCCACAATTCCAAACTTTTTTTTCTTACTTTTCCCTCTATAAAATTATAATTATTTCAAGTGAATCACTTTTAGATTCGATACCAATTCTAACAGACGAACACGATTTATTTTATAAGGGCTAGGATTTTTTTTATTTACAGATATAGAACGCAAAATAAAACATCTCTCGTTGACTTGATGCGGTCACATCTTTTCAGTTGCGGTTTTAGTAACTTTAACACTTCGATACTTACTCAAAGTCTGCTAGAATTCTCCCTATTTATAACTGCCACCTTACTGAACGACCGAGTTGTATAACAAAACCTTAAAATATAACATTGAATACACTCCAATGACCATATTCTAGCAATCTGATGCGTACTGTTCATCAAATACATACACAGAGGTATGCACTGATACAATTTCCCCTCAATCTGTACACAAAGGGAATCCAGACCAGTGACGATATAATTTCACTGCAGTGGCTATTCGATTAATATTGCTTATGAATTATGCCGAATTGATCATTAGCGCAATCCGATGGTCATGCTATTACTTAATGCGGACGATTTTAGAGACACTTGGACAGTAGAAAATTATAAGTATTTACCCGACTTAAATTATCACTATATTTTTTATTTTGTTTGTGTAAAATAATAATATTCAATTCAATTATGTTTTTAATCTGATCGCTTCTAGTTGGGCCTGATGGCACAGGTAAAACAAGAAGAAGATTGATCGTCCTGGTTGAGATAGTAAATAAGAATAGGTACCTATAGTTTAAAGTAGAACCTTGTACGTTACACGTTATATAAACAAATACATAACATTTACATTTTGTTACATTATAATATTTTTAATGATATCTGAATTCAAAAACGTAAATCTGGCTAGACGTGGGCATTACTGACCCTTGAATTTTTACATAGTATTTTTAATGCAAAAATGTGTTACAATGGTTTCTAAATTTTGGTACGCTTAAAATTAAATAGGTTATTCGGTTTAAAGCTGAGCTAATCGATGATATTACAGAATTATTTTTCAAAATCAACTAACTGAGTGAACGTAACTGAGTGATATTAATAAAAAACGTCTTTTCATTCGTCATAGGTAGGATCTGAGATGTGGTCTCTGCCTATGGGCCTTCTAAACAAGCTCTAAGTCGCACAGCATGCAATGGAGAGGACTATACTTGCTGTTTCTCTGAGAGATCGAATCAGAAGTGATGATATGCGCAGACGAACGAAGGTTGCCGACATAGCCCAACGGATTTGCAAGCTGAAGTGGCAGTGAGGAGGACACATAGCTCGTAGAACTGAGGGCCGATGGAGCAGAAAGGTTCTCGAGTAAAGACCACGTACCGGCAAGCGCAGTGTCGGACGGCCGTCCACGAGAGACGACGATCGACAGACGACTTAAGGAGAGTCGCCGGAAGCCGTTGGATGGAGGCTTCCTCGAACCGGTCGCTCTGGAGGTCGATGGGGGAGGCCTACATTCAGCATGGATATTCAATGGCCGATGTGATGATGATGATGATGATGATGTTATACTAATAAAAACGTAAATAACTTTTTAAAAGATTGATCAACTACCTACAAATGTTATATTTTATATACGAGTACGTAACATCAAGCCACCGTGAGTGATATGGTGGAACACAACTAAGTAGTAAATCTACGTGTAATTCCAATCATTTTATATTTATCTCTTGTTATACAATTACGTTGTATGTTCTTAAAAAATATTATGTGATTTCTTAAACTGACTTACGTAACTATGATACGAAAATAAGCGAGCGAAATTCAGATTTGCGAAACGAGCCACCATTATTCCAATGGAAATACCTATGACGTCAACTTTATTATAGGTAGGTACTCAAACAGATTTTGTGTGTATGAATTGTTTGAAATATGGTGAAAACTTAGCTTTTTATGTCCCAAACACACTGTATTTTTTTTATATTTATTTGCTCATCTTATTTTTAATTGAAACTTGAAAAAGCACCCTAATTTGCAATCGAAAATTCTCACGTCAAAATATATGTTTTTTTTTTTTTAAAGTTGGTGGGTTTTTTGTTCAATGAAATCTCTACTTTCTGACGGTGTAAAAAAAAATTACTATGGTAAATATTCTCAGAAAATGCTACGAAATAACAGGTAGTATGGTCCAGACCCTCCTAACCCCTTCCCCACTTCCAAGGCCGGATTTAGAGTTGTGGGGGCCCGGGACAATGGAGGAGTTGAGGCCTCTTGATCAGAAATTGTTTTTTTTTTTGTTGCAGAAAAAAATGACGACGAAAAAAATAAATATCGTTGCCGGGTGGACATAATTATTCCTAAAAAAAAGGTCGTCGCGATCTCGCGCCAATATATTATCGTTACCGGGTAAACAAATTCCTAAAAAAAAAGGTCATCACCTATTCCTACTCCAAAAAAAAAGGTCGTCCTGACTCCGGAACGCTCCAACTCGATTGCCTTAGCTCTATTGTGGAAGCCCCTCTTTTGCGGATGTGGGGGCCCCTCTTTTGTGGATGTGGGGGCCCCTTTTATGTGGAGGCCCGGTGCAGTTGCCCCGCTTGCCCTCCCCTAAATCCGGCCTTGCCCACTTCTATTTGAAATACTTTTTGATGGGCAAAAATTTTCCGTAGGTCACTCATGTATATAAGTTATCTTAAAATAGCAATAAAAATAGTAATCTACGCAATTTAAAGAAGAGTCTACAATTGTCTCAAAATATTGTAGATGTCTTATTAATTTTAATTTTATTTCGTAGCGTTTTCTGAGAAAATTTACCATAGTAATGTATACCTATATATTTTTTTACACCATCAGAAAGTAAAGATTTCAACGAACAATAAACCCACAGACTTTTTTAAAAAAGCATATATTTTGACGAGGGAATTTTCGATTGAAAATAAGGGTGCTTTTTCGATATTAAGTCAAAATAAGGTGAAAAAATAAATATTTTAAATCAAAAAATTACAGCGTGTTTGGGACATAAAAAGGTTAGTTTTCACCAAATTTCGAAATATTTTTTTTTTTTTTGTAATCGATAAAAATAAAAAACCAAAAACTTGGTTATTTCAATTTTTCACATAAATTTTGAGGTTATGTGAAAAAAGTGTAAATACAAAAGTTGTAGATCTTTATTACCTACAACTTTGCGATTTAACTTTTTTCCATAGGACTTGTAGTTTTGCCAGAAATCGCGATAAACCGTTTCTTACCCTTAAACCCTTCCACTTCCCGACCTCAGATCGCCCGTAATTTATTTTTTCCTACATTTTTGTTATATTCTCTTCCTTTTCCAATGGGTTTCATGCTACTTTTATTTTCTTTCACTTTTTACCATTTTCGAAGGCTTCGGCATTATAATAATAAACAATAGCTCAACAATCAACATGCCCAAAGGTAAACAAATATTCATATTTAGTATCATTTCTATTATAATTTTTTTATACAGCTTTTTGTAATAGTGCCATCTATCGGAATATTTTTTACATAACAATTGTTAAGGAACACAAGCTTATTCATGTAGCTCGCCGCTAAAAAGTTTACATATTACC
Organism: Euphydryas editha; assembly: GCA_036937285.1. NCBI lineage: Eukaryota > Metazoa > Arthropoda > Insecta > Lepidoptera > Nymphalidae > Euphydryas > Euphydryas editha. The sequence goes on from JAUPFZ010000025.1 coordinate 4,330,923, forward strand.
CACGAGATGGCGGACTTCAAAGAAGTGTAATATAGAAATATTTTACGTGTGGTGCTAGTTTGTAAATCATCAAATTGTAAATCATCAAAAAAAAAACTTCCATAAAATACACAAGAAAAAATAATTAAATATATAAATGATGTTGTTGAAATTATTATGATCACAGGTCAATTAAAATATAAGTAAATGTGTATTTTATATATAGTTAACAACTACAAAGTAAATGAAGTTTCAATTAAAACAAAAAAAAAAAAAAAAAAAAAAAAAACTTCTTAATATGGAGGTTAGAGGTAAAGAGCACACTTTTATGTTACAATTACAAAAAGTGTCCCCGAAATAACCTTAAATAATCAATCTCTATCTATGAGCATACTTGAAATTATTTTCCTTACTTCCATTCAGCAAACTTCAAGTGATCTAAAACAGTTAATTTAATATCATATTCTCCAGTACACCAGTGCCCCACTTTACTTAAGGCTATTTTTTTGACACTGTGTCAAACAGCCATATGAGATTGTGCGCCCTTACATCTACCCTCCGTATACTCAGGGCCAGATTTAGAGTTGTGGAGGCCCGTGGCAACAGTGGAGTTGAGGCCCCTTCATTTACCATTTTGGTTCCGAATATATTTGTTTACAAACGAAGACGAAAAAAAAGGTTGTTTCCATCTCACACTAATATTTATCCTAAATCCTTGCTCCGGCTAGACATATTCCAAAAAAAAAACTCCGGCGAGGTGTGTATCTAAAATAAAAAGAAAAAGCCCTCGCAACACTGGACCGCTATTATTTACTCTGTCGAGCTATATGTATTCCTAAAAAAAGGTCATCTCTGAATTTCAATTTTGTGGGGGCCTCTCTTTTGTGGAGGCCCGGGCAGTTGCCCCGGTTGCCCTCCCCTGAATCCAGCTCTGTGTATACTTATTAATAAACAAATGTCGCAAGAGTAAAAAACACAGGGACATTTAAGTTACAATAAGAACATGGATAATATAAAACAACAAATTAGTTAGTTAGACGATACTAACCAAGAAACTTATATACTAAAACATAATATGTTTTAATTAGTATTTAAGACCCTTGAGTCTGCCATATGAAAAACACGAGACAATGATGAAGTTTTGCGTGAACTGTGGTGATAACATTGAAAAAAAGATGTCACAATGGTCATTCAACCTCAGGCTAGTGCGTTCATTAAATTTTGACACTTAGCCAACAAAATTTATCGTAGGTATTATTTATTACACATACCTATATACAAGCAAGTTAATTTTTAAAACTCACTAAAATCAAATTTATAAATCATTATTACCGGGCTTGTGTAGATTGAACACATTATTTACACACCACAAAATTTAGAAAACAATTATTTTTATAACTTTATTTTTAAAGTATCAAACTGAGATGATACTAGTGTAGCAATTATATTGGGATACCAAACTAAGTTTTTTTTTATTTCCCGCGCTTTTTAGATTCAACTTTATGTGTTCGATTATGATACTATTAACAGTTACAGTAAAATCTAATTTATAAACTTTTTTTATTTATAGAAGAGGTACGCCCAGCTGTGAGTGGAAAACAAGTTGTTACATTACTGTTATTTTATTTGTTTGTATTTTTCGTCAAAAAAGTCCTATGAAATTAAATGCTTTCACTTAACAATTTTAGCATCTTTTTGCATATTCAGTAATTTTTCGCATTTCACCTTAATGCTAGTTACATTATTTTTTTTAGAGTTTGGATGTGTACTATTGTATAATATTATACTTATTATGGCTAATATACCATTTCAGACTTTGTATACCTATGTTTGTTCTGCATAATGTAGAGTAAAAAGTTTAGTTGTATATATAAAACATTATTTTCTAATAAATAATGAAATAAATTAAAATATATTAAGATTATTTTTATGCACATAACTACTATATTTAATAGAAAGCTATCTAACTAGAATCTATTAAGTTAATTTATATAAAGCTACTTTTTTTTTTTTTTTTTTTCTAATATTGAAATGCCTGAATAACGCGGGAAACTCTAAATTATTTTCAGACTGTTTTCACAAGTAGCTGCTATTACAATAAATAAATATTTTTAAATTGAGTTTGTAAACAAATAACAAATTATATTTTTATTCTCCTTAAATTCGTAATTTAGTTACGATTTGCGGTTAAATACGTACTACGTGACAGCAACACCGTTGCGAGTTGCGAGTTAAAGCTATATGAAATTTATACACATGTAGGTCAAAAGAAAAATGGCTTAGCACTCGTAGCTCCTATTTACTGTGGTAAAAATATAATTTTTAAGTTTAAATGGCCTTCAGTGATCTATGTCATATAAGTAACGCGTTTAAAGCCGTCGAAAATGAAGCTGATCAGGTAAGTACCAGTGTTTGTAAAAAGTGTCTTTTCCCATGGGTGTTGTAAATGTCCAATTGGAGCTGTCAATTTGACCCATAATTCATGAAAACCTCAAAATAATAGACCGCGATCTTGTATATTTGAAAACATACGTGTCGGTGGTATAAGATGATTTAAATTAACAAATGCTTGTGAAATCTCCGAAAACGCCTATTTACTTTTTCGAGGTGAACGATGACATATGAATACTGCACACAATATTTTTAGAATTATACAGTTTGTTCTTTAGAGGACATAATAAAAGTTATCGCCGACAACCGTGGGCGCTTAGATTATGATCAAATTCTTGTTAAAACGTACCAGCATCTAACAATAGTCGACGATGTTTTGCTTTTATAACTATGTAGATACTACGCGTTAGATTGTACTGACTTTCTCTAACAATTTTATACAATACGACGTCCTTCATTGCTATTATAACATTTACTGGCTGTTGTCCTTCATTGCTAAGTCAATAACAACAATATTTATAAACCAAAAATATATGGCATATAGAGCAACAATACATCATGTATGAATATAGTGTATACATACCTATTGTGTGTAGTGGAAAATGTTTTCATTGATAACACTGGTCCTATCTCGATTGAGTCAAACAATTTTAGATACTACAAAGAAATAACAAAGTGAAGTTAAGTGAAGTGTGTTAGTGTATTTTATGCTATAAAATAAAATAATATTTCTTACATCTGTTGTAGTAGAATTAACTAAATACTAGAGATGTGCCGACTATAACTTTGGCCGACTAGCCGACTAGCCGACTAGTCGGTTGTGAAGACGCCGACTAGTCGGCCGACTAGTCGGCTAAGCCGATAATGGTTTCGGCGGCAAAGTGGGTTGTTTCTTTATACTTGGTTGAAACATCGGTTAATTTTAAAAATTTGTCTACTGAAGAGTGGGAAGTACTCGTAAAAAGCATTGAATTGCTGAAGCCATTTGAAGAGATTACGAATATTATAAGTACAAGTTGCTTTTCGGTGTCTGAAGTAATACCTCATTTGAAAACGTAACAGAAATATGAAGAAATGTACATTGAAGAAAACCAAGAAACCATGTAAATGAAAGTCTTGCTGGACAATGTTTTGAAGAGTGGGTTCGACTTGGAGCATGACAAAGTCTTCACCCTGGCTAGGTACATTGTTGGATACAAGGTATCGATGTTTCGAATTTTTTGTACATTAGGTACGTCATGTAGGTACATGTCTTGGTTTAATACTATTAAGGGCCAGTTTCACCACTTGCTATTAAGTTCCGGATAACCTAACTGTCACTTATTTTGACAGATAACCCATACAATTACCTGTCAATAAAGTATCAGTTAGGTTATCCGGAACTTAATAGAAAGTGGTGAAACTGGGTCTAAGTCTGTTAAAATCTAGTCTTTTATTCAAAAATAAAAAGAAATATTTATAAATGTTTAAGAATAACAAGATATTATATTGTTTTGTTTGTTAATAATAATAGTAATTTTGTTTGATCATTATCATAGATATTTTTTTACAGTAAGTAATTTTAGAGACTTTAGAGATTTTAAAGACCAAAGGAAAAATTCTTTATATTTCAAAATGTATTAAACTGATTCTAAAATAAAAATATTAATTAACAATCAAGGTAATTATTAATTTAATTCCTCTAAAGTATATACATTTTATTGATAAAATACATACAAATTTTAAGCCGGATAGTCGGCGCTCTTTGCCGGATAGTCGCCGACTAATCGCCGACTACAAAAGTGGCCGAATAGTCGGCTTAACCGACTAGTCGCCGACTAGTCGGAACATCTCTACTAAATACACAGTTGTATTTACAATTTTCTTATATGACAGTAATTAAGAAATCTAAGCCGTTTCGGTGCAAATAAAAGCTATAAATATAGGAAATGAGCATTAGATATATCTTCTATAAACATTTAATTTAATTTTTTTATACATGTAAATACAAATCAAAATGCTTATACTATGGTATTGCATTAAATTTCGAGAATATTATTATTAAAAGTATCGAATTTGTGAAATTTATATAATCAAAATATTTAAGAAATTTATTTCTGATATATGGTGTAAAACTGTTGTTAATTTATTTGGTATCCAAGAATTAGATCTAGAATAGTCTAACAAAAAGTAGTGATTTACTGTGTGAAAGCAAGACAAATAAATGGATGTATTTGTTACCTCTATATTTATATTCATTTTATTTTTTACTGTCATTATTACAAAGTTTAGTATTTGCATAAATTTATATTTAGACCATCATTTAAAAAAAATATTGTAATCATATGTGCTAATAAATGAATAAATAAATGGATAAATAAAAAAATAATGGCTGATTACTTATGCTGATTACGAAAAATTTACATTACTAAAAAATATTACAAGGTTTAAGAGAATTCGATAAATTATTGCTTCTTATTTCTATGGATGGTTTAAAGTTTTTCTTAATATGGATGTTAGAAAATCATAAATCAACGGACAAATATCAACTATTATAAAAATAAATTCATACATCACTAAGAAATAGTTTTACCAGGAAAATATTATGATGTGTTGTTGAAGATTATTGCAATAATTTAAAAATTAAAAAAAAAAAAAAGAATAATATTAATTCAGCACATAAGCAGTGCTAAGTCATATATACAAGGATTAATAGATCACTAGACAACTCTTATAATCAGCCAGCTAAATTTACAATACTTATCAAAATATGTATTTATAATTATAGTTCAGCTTCTATAAATCATTATCAATAAACAGATTATCTATACAAAAATAATATTACGCATCTAACCAATAGAATCAAGATTGAGATAGTCATGTGTAAACAAGGAAATTCTTTAATTACAAAAAAAAAAAATCTTCAAGTATAACATATAAAACATTCATTAAAAAATGTTGAAACTTAACTAACTGTTAATTGAAAACAGTCAACAAAGTTTAATTCCAGTACGTGCAAAAGTAGCTCGACATAAATATCAAACTAGGATTCGATGATAATAGAATGTTTGCATGCAACTGTGTTGGTTCTATAGATATTCTATACATATGTATCTTGTATAAGTATTGTATGAAGATATTAGTATGTAAGTTTATTATATAGCTGCACAACCTACCCATTTCTTTCTTTGTTCAACTTTCCTTATGTGGGTTGTCTGGAAGAAATGGCTAAATAGCCATAACACCGCCTGTTGTACTACACATTCTTGATGAAACAAATTTGTAACTATGCTTTTTATTGTATTTGTGGTGTGCAATAAAGAATAAATAAATAGATATTCCACGACTAAAATTTTCTTATTCTATATTGTTACATTGTTTAATTATAAATAATAATTTATATGTGACCGTTTTTTCATGTTCGTGTTAAGTCTAGAACAATAGTCATAATAATTAATTAGAGACCTTAAACTTTTTGTGCAATACCCATTTATATTATTTTCATAAGAATTTATAAGCCTAATTTAATCTTTATAAATATATGATTCCAAATCATAATGCTTATATTTATGATGAAAAGTATTTAATAATTTATGAAACTTGGTCGCCCGTTGGTGCAGTTGGCAGTGACCCTGCTCCAGCGTGGGGAACATAAAGACAGACAGACGGACATACTAATTGTTTTGGCTTCTATTGCTCACATAATTAACCATATATTTAGATTTAATAATTTAGATTTACATTTAATTTTTTAACCCATATAATATAATATATAATACACATAACCCATATAATTAGATTTTAATACATACCTCTTATGTATAAACAATAATCAGATATTGCACACTTTTCTTATATATAAAAGGATTAATTTCAACTAAAACTGTAAAAACTGTATGTATTAAATACGAGTATATTTATTATGAGGTAAATGTAGAATGTAAATTGTAATGATTTGAGTTGTACTATGTAATTGTCATAAAATAAATTGATTTACATGGCCACAATAAATGCAGGAAGGGAATAAATAGGAACAAATAATACAGTTTTTATGGTCTATTATTATGACTAACTTTGAGTTTTTATTACAAAAAAAAAAGTTGTTTTGTTTACTAAGTTTAAAACTGGTTCGTATAAGTTAGAACTGAATCAGCCTGTAAACATCCCACTGCTGGTCAAAAGCCTCTTCTCCATGCAGGAGAAGGGTATAAGTTTACATATATAAAATAGATATAAGAGGATTCATATTTTCAATACACTTCACTTTAATAATAAGTAATACTCATGAAACAAAAAAAAAATACAAATTTAATATGTATAATATGATAAATATTTAAAAAAAAAAACAGTAATATAATACATAAAATAACATTGAAGAGGTTCTATATGTATATAATGTAATAAAAAGCATATATCTCTAGCTGGGGAAGGATTCCTAATAAAAGAGAAGGATTGCAACTTAACCCTTTCGCTACTGGGACCTCAGGAGAAAAACGCTCAGATCTTCTAAACAACAGCAATTATTGCCAGACCAATAACATTCATTAATTTTATTGTTGTATAACATTATACATCTATGTGCAGTACTCGATACAACAGTTATCTTAAACTGATAATGAACACACATCACATATTTGTGACACTGGACCCAGCAACGAAAATCGGGTAGTCACATATTATACGTGACGCTGGCAGTGAAAGGGTTAATCCTCCATACTGCTTAACTGTAGATTGGAATAATATGCACGTATTCTCAAGGGTTTTTTCCACCTGCTAAGGCATTGATGACTTTTAAAAACAAATTTAACACCTGAAAACCCAGCAGAACAAAACCTTTGCTATATTAATATTTTAAATCACTGTAGTGTTAAATATAAAAATTTTAATGATTATACATATTCTTTTTTTTTTTCAGTCGGAACGTATTATGGAAGAGAATTCCATGGTCCGGGATCTCATCACAAAGATCCTTGATGAGACCGGACCCACAGAAGGAAGCAGGTTTGTATATTTTTTTGAAGTTTATGTAATGATATAAATCCTTTTTTCTCATATACAATAGTATGCTTCAATAACTGTATTAATGATTAAAATATTTATTATTTATTATTAAATTATTGGTTATATTATATGACTACTAAATTCATGAAAACATTTTATTAGTTTTATTTTTTGTGATAAAACAATTATAAATTCTTTATTTATATATAACACACAAACGATACCTACAGTAACAAATTAATTGTTAGTAATGAAATGAAGTGGGTCAAAGGAAATAACCTTTTAAAATTTTGTACGATATTATTTAATATGTGAATCATTTACCTAAATTCTGATAAAAGGTAACTTTTAGTAATACGTTATCACACATCACTTAAAAAACATAACGCATGCAATGCCAAATCTATGCACAAAGTATTAATGTAATCCTTGAACTAGTGTTAAAAATAACTTACTTCAAGATTGTAGATCAATAGACAGCATTGTACAGAATTCGTAAAATTCTTACAATATCGCTTTAAAAAGCGTTTTAAAGTATAGGAGCTTTATATATTAATGTTTTATTATCTATTACAGTTCTATACCACCACCGGAAAAAAGTATAAACAGTATACCACCAGGTATAAGCCAATATCCCAAAAATGACACGACAAACTCATTTATGCCATCATCACCATACAACTATAATAACAATCTATACAATTTCAACCAAAGTGACAACGGTTACAACTTTAATATGTCAAATGGCTTTAACTCGAACGGTTTTGTCAATTATCCGGACAACGATGTGAATCCACTCCTCGGTATAGATACAGTAACCGACGATTCCGTTACGCCGGAACAATTGAATCTTCTCCGATTAGCGGCCCAAGAGATCGGAGGTGCCCAATTTACGAGTCCAAATAAATTCGACGAGAAGTATTACAATTTCTTCGAGCCAAACCAAAGAAATTCCCTACCGGAATCCAATATGTTCTCCGGAAACTACAATAGACCGAACAGCCTCAATTTTGATATGAATTTCAATTCAAACTACGATTCTTACAATGCACAAAGATACCCGAACAAATACGAAAACGGCTTCATGAAAGATCAGAGCCAGGATTCGACGGATTTGCTCGCCTATTTAAACCAGCTCAATTTGTCCAATGATAGGACGAGAGAGGATCCGTTACTTAACGATTTCAAACTACCGATCGATATGAACAGTCCCTACCAAAACGAAGACTTCAATAAGATTCAGGAGGAAAGAAACAAATTATTCTTTAACAACCGGAGCTACCAAGTTCCGAATAAGAGTTTTAATGGCGAGAATTTTTACGCGAACGATTTGATGTCGCAGATGTCCGATAGGAATTTGAGTCAAAATTATGATTTTTCGAATCCGTCAAGTTCGATGAATTTCAAGCTGAATGGGTACCAGCAACAGAATGATTTCGTTCAAAGGCGAGATGTTAACCAATTATTGTCTCGGGAGGGTTTTCAAAATAGTAATAATGTTGAACGAACGAATTTCGATAGTTTGGGACGAGACAATGCCCAACAAGCTCTCATGAGGCAGCAGGAATTGGCGAGACAGATGAGTCTGTTGATGAGAAACCGACCACCACCAAATCCGTTGAACGTTGACGTGTCTTTTTTACACGAAAATACGCCTTTCAATTTGGGTATGTAAATAAAATATTTGTATTTATAATTCTATAAATGTCCGAAAAACATTTGTAATTTAAAGTAAATTGACTGAATAATCATACAATAAGTCTTAGTATATAATATGTGAATTTTTCATATTCAAATAAACTAACCTTTTTTGAAGTTATATTTTCGAGACAAAATTTCACTTATGTAGTATTTTGAAAAATGCAATATATCAAATTGATTTAATTAAAAGTCTAAAAACGGATTTTATCGCGTTTATTTAAAGTTACATCAATCCGTTTTTAGACTTTTAATTAAATGAGTAAAATTCGCGTAAATATAAGAGAACAGTATATCAAATTGATTTAGCGGATTAGACATACAAATGTGAAATGTAATACTGACAATTACTTTCGTATTCTTAGTTTCTGTATCGTAGCAATATATTTTTATACCTTTGACCTCCGATTAATACCATACTAATATTATAAATGTGAAAGTAAGTTTTTTTGTTACGCTTTCACGTGAAAACTACATAAACGATCATCATTAAACTTTGTACACATATTCTTGGAGGTATTAGAAGTAACATCCCAACTAACAAATTATCGTCGTACAATAGTTTAGTAAACGTTATCTTATTACCACAGCTAAGTCACACTAACGTTTTAATAACGTTTGCTAAACGCGAAAAGGGCCCCATTTATACGACGTACGTTGTTGTATTATCGTCATACAATAGTCATAAGATGACTTCGTTGAAGTCATTTAAAAGTCGTAAAAACGTTAAGAAATTACCATTTTCATCGCACAGTAGTTTCCTTATAACTTTACAACGACTAGTTCGTCACATAGTGGTCATACAGGTGATTTGAATGACTAAAACGGTTTATTAGAATCAAGTAACAACACCTATATGACTGATTTATATTTCTTGATATAGTCTTGCGTGTTCGTGGCTTTGAAGGTGCAAAATAAATAATTACAAGGAAATAAAAGGTGTCGAGTGTTATTTAATTTTCATATCTTGCTAACTGTGACTGTTTCTAATTCCGTTTAGTTCGACTGGGAATTTAAGTTTTATGATGATATACCTATGTAAATACTATTCATATTTTCATGCCCCTTCATAGTTTTGTGTTTGAAACATTATATTATCATGAATAACAATAGTGTTTGTTTCTAAAAATGCAAGACATATTGCTTTTGTCGTACACTTATCTTTATGTGACGTTGTAAAGACAGTAAGTCATATTAAGGTTATTTCAAGACCTTGTATGGTCTTGGAAATAACCTTTACGCCATTGCTGTTAGGGTTCCTCAAAAAACTAAAAATAATTTTTAATTTAGCAATATAAGTAGTAATTTCAATAATCTTTACCTAAATTTATTTCAGGCATAAGCTGATTGTAGTAAAAGCGCAGTGCAGATTACAAAACATTTTAATTATTATTCATATTATTCAAATACCCTACCTATATTTTTCGAATTAAACAATGGTGTTAAGAGTGTAACTTTTCGTTAGTATGGCGGCCAAGTCGCTTAAAAGTAAAAACTTGTCTCAAATGCGACAACAAGGCTGGTTAAAGTCAGGACATGACCTTTAATCGACATCTTGTAATATAGAGATCATATTTAAGTCAAAATGAACAACCAAGTCATTCAAGTGTCTCAAATTAACTGTTGTAAGACAAAATGGGGGATTGTTTTACAAACGTCATTTTCAAAACGTGTGTACAACTGCTTCATTATATAAATGTCACATACAGGTTTTTCTATCACCTAATTTGGTTAGTTGAAACCGTTTATTGGACTGTAACGTTAGTATGACTATTGCATTATCGTACTAACGTTATAGTTAAAACTGTAATATAACGTCGTGTAGTTTAGTCTTGCTGACGTTGCTATGACCAGTTTATTATGACATATAGTCGCACGACTAAGAAGTTAAATGGAAGACGTCTATAGGACCTAGTAGTCATCTCTTTACTATTGTAAGACTGCAATACAACTTAAAGTCCTACAAGCCTTGTCTTATATGACGTTTTTGTTTGTTGGGATAGGACACTTTTTTTTTTTGGTCGCGATAATCGATATCCACGCGGGCGAAACGCGTGCAGAAGCTTGTATTAAATAATGCAAAAAGAGTTTTTTTTCCTACCTTCGCCGAAAGTTCGATTTTCCTCCCTGTGAAGCGGGACAAAAGTGACTATTTTCCCCGCTTTACAGGGACAACAATCGACTTTTCGGCCCAAGTAGGAAAAACTGACACTTTTTCCCCCGCTTCATTCAAAACCCGAACTTTCGGCCTAGGTAGGGAAAAAAAGTATATGTAACACGGGACGAAACTACTACATCCTTTCTCACATGTTTGCCAATTTCACATGCGGGACAGAAAGGAGTCTTTCGTCCCTTCTGAGTTCTGACACAATATACTATTTTAAACTTAACTAATAAATTCTGATATCATTTAAACAAACAAACTATTTTTGCATTATATAACATTTCTTATTTTTCTAAAGGTCTCGGTGCATTAATCGGTCCAAGCCCACCGCATGTCCCACCGCCGGTTATGCCTTCGCCTATGCTTGATCTACCGTTATTAGCGCCTTTCTACGCTATGAGAAATATGAGGTAAGATATGATGTCTGCACCATACATACTGTATCAGCCTGTAAACCACCCACTGCTGAGCGAAGGCCTTATCTCCATATAGAAGAAGGATTTGAGATTAATCTACCACGCTGCTCCACTGCGGGTTGGCGGATAATTTCCCTAACTTAGGATACTTTTTATTAAAACGAAAATTTAATTTTTACAAAAGATAAAAAAATTGTTTGTCAAAAATCTCAAAATCTAGCTGCTTCAACGCCATCTAGCATTCCAGTAATTGTAATGATTTCTGATACTTATTTAATAGCTTCAAGGCGTGCGAAGCCGCGAGTAAAAGATAGTAGATAATAACTTAGATTTTAATAACGCCATCTATTGATATAGAATGGAACTATAAATTCCAGGGGTGCCGCAACATCATCCAGTATACTGCACGCGCGTCTCGACGCTTGCTACGAGCAGTGGAGGCAGCTGGAAAGGGAGCGGAAACGGACAGAAGCTAGGTTGGCCCTGGCCTATCCCGGACGAGCGGTGTCCTCGTCCAACTCCATCCCGGTTCCGAGGCTGCCCCCCTGTCCCACGAGGGTCGATAGACTAACTGTGGATATGCTCAGGGAACACACTAAGGTGGGTCGATTTCAAAAATATTGGGTTATTTGTCGGTATTAGATAAGAAAAGGGATCAGAATACTCAAAAAATACACCAATATCCAATACCATACACAATATCTCATCTCAAATCTGCCCCATATTTGGGATGAGATCTGTACCAAGATTTTTATTTAGGGAAAAATTAGTTTGCTTCTAACTGAAATAAAATTATTTGCCAGCATTTTTTTTGTTATATTAACATAAAACAAATGTGTAATATTTTTCTTATTAATCCTGAACGTATTTCGTTATATCAAAACAAGTGCAGCTGCACTGTATTGTAAAAGCATATAAATATAGCGCTGCTGAGCAATGGAATCTCCTATTAAGAAAAAGGTTTGGAAGCTCTTTTTTTTTCTGACACTGGGAAATGCATTTACGCATTATGTGGGACTCGCTGGCTGCAGAGCGTGCCGGAATACCCGAACTAAAACCCAGCGGTGCCCTCATCGTTGTAATGGCGCGCCACGGGATCGCTTTCGTATGCAACCGTGACGCCCCGATAAAAGGTTTGGAACCTGAGAATTTATCATGATGTTCGCAGCGGTACTAAAAAAATATTATTAAATGTTATACATGATTTTAGACGATCGTTCCGGTGTAGTGGTGCGAGTAGTCGCCTCAATGACGCGCTCCGACGGTCGCGGGTTCGATTCCCGCTCGGGCAGATATTCGTATATATGCCAATATTTGTTTCCGGTCTGGGTGTATGTATTTGTGGGTTTCTCCACCGTGCTTCGGAGAGCACGTAAAGCCGTCGATCCCGGTTGTTATCATAGACACCTGATAACGATCGTCACTCATGGTAGGGAAATTATCCGTCAACCCGCAGTGGAGCAGCGTGGTGGATTAAGCTCCAACTGTTCTTCTATATGGAAAAGAGGCCTTCGTTCAGCAGTGGGTTGTTTACAGGCTGATGTAGTGCAGTACAGTACAATAATAATTTCACAGGTATTAACTCTAATGGGCAAGATGGAAACACTGCGGGCGAGTGTATGTGTGGCTCAAAACAAGAAACCAAATAAGGAAGACGGAAAGATCACAGTATTAAAGCGAGGTCAGGACAACGTTGCAGAGAAAGATGTTGACCCCGCGACCTTCGACCCCACCAGCTGGCGGGAGGACGTCAAGAATTTATCGGAAATGTAAGTTTAGAATGAATGAAACATTTAGGATTGTTCAAACATTAGGGATGTTCATGTAAAAAAAATAGCGATCTTTTTATTATCACGATATATCGGATAAATATATCGATAATTAAAGATCAAATTTATATCATTCAATCAAAATTAGAAAATTATCAATAACTATCGTTAATTAACGAATGAAAATACATAGATAATTATCGAATGACATTAATCGTATCAAATACCACTCGATAATTATCGAATAAAAATATATCAAGTATTTACGAATTATCGATAGTTATCGCACGCTGCTATGAAACACTAAATAGAACAAGTTTTTTATTATCTATTCTTGTAAAATACACCTGAATTAGTTTTAATCAAAGGCACTAATCTCAAAATGTGTTAAATGGTTGTAAAATATAAAATGTTGTATAATTATTAAATTTGTTTTAATTCGGCAAAAGAGATGTGTATTTGATTTAGTTACATTAATTGTGAAAAATTATTCCAAATATAATACAAAATGGAATAAAGTCTAGTGGATTTTTGCTAGAGGCTTTTTGGAGGAATCTCCAAAATTAATCCTTAATTTATTTTAAAATAAGTGTATTACGACCGTTTTGGTATACTGGTGCGAGTAGCCTCAACGATGGCGGTCTCGGGTTCGATTCCCGCTCGGGGCAGATATTTGTATTTGTGCAAATATTTGTTTCCGGACTGGGTGCATATCCTTGTGGGTCTTCCCATCATGCCTCGGAGAGCATGTAAAGCCCCAGTTGTTATCATAGACATCTGGTAACAATCATTACTCATTGTAGGACAATTATCTGCCAATTCGCAGTGGAGCAGCTAGGTGGATTAAACTCCAACATATAACTTATACAGAGGAGAGGCCTTTGCCCAGCAGTGGGATGTTTACAAACTAATTTAATTCAGTTCAATTATTACAGTTGAAAGTTACTTCAGAATTGGCTCCGGCCTTTTGTTATACCGGAATGAAATTTACAAATTTAGACTAGGCTGTATGGACTATTCCTTTGCCTTTCCCTATTGGGGATAAATTTTAAAATAAGTGAGTGGAAATTTTAAAATAAATAAGTGAGTGGTGGGGATAAATTTTAAAATAAGTGTGGTAGGCTATAAAACAGTCAGCAATTTACAAATTTAGACTAGGCTGTATGGACTATTCCTTTGCCTTTCCCTATTGGGGATAAATTTTAAAATAATTAATACAATCTATCGATTTGTCCGCAGCGCGCCGCACAGCGAGGTGGAGAGCGCGATGCTGGCGTGGCGCAGCGCGGTCGCGGGCGTGCAGGCGGCGCGGCGCCGCGAGCTGGCGCCGCACGTGACGTCACCGCACGCGCGCTACGTGCGCGTCGACCGTGAGTGGCGCGTGTTCGCTATTCGCCTACTGCGAACTGGCAATTGATGACCGTTCTGGTGTAGTGGTGCGAGTAGTCGCCTCAACGCCGCGTGCGGACGGTTGCGGGTTCGATTCCCGCTCGGGAGAGATATTTGTATTTGTACGTCTCCCGACTGTGCCTCGGAGAGCACGTAAAACCGTCGATCCCGGTTGTTATCATGCATGGCTTAGATGAGTTGTACGATCAATACTCACACATATCAAAAACTAATATTCTTGTCTTTTTTTTTTGTTCTAAAATGGGATCTGAAAAAACATTTTGATCTGGACGAAATTTATAGCCAATCCATTTTAAAGACAATAGTGTTAAAATTATTTAGTCCCCAGTAATGGCAGGTTGCAACAATTTATCTTTAATTTCACTCACTCTGCTGTAATATACGATGTCCTGTGCGCAGCGATCCTGCAGCTGGCGGAGGCAGTGAAGGCGCTGTGCGACAGCGCGCGGCGCGCTCGCTGCGCGATGTGGTGCGACCTCACGCTCACCGTCGCGCTGGCGCCGCACTGCGCGCCGGTGAGTCACACACACGTATACCTACTTGAGGCGGTGAAGGCGCGATGTGGTGCGACCTCACGCTCACCGTCGCGCTGGCGCCGCACTGCGCGCCGGTGAGTCACACACACGTATACCTACTTGAGGCGGTGAAGGCGCGATGTGGTGCGACCTCACGCTCACCGTCGCGCTGGCGCCGCACTGCGCGCCGGTGAGTCACACACACGTATACCTACTTGAGGCGGTGAAGGCGCGATGTGGTGCGACCTCACGCTCACCGTCGCGCTGGCGCCGCACTGCGCGCCGGTGAGTCACACACACGTATACCTACTTGAGGCGGTGAAGGCGCGATGTGGTGCGACCTCACGCTCACCGTCGCGCTGGCGCCGCACTGCGCGCCGGTGAGTCACACACACGTATACCTACTTGAGGCGGTGAAGGCGCGATGTGGTGCGACCTCACGCTCACCGTCGCGCTGGCGCCGCACTGCGCGCCGGTGAGTCACACACACGTATACCTACTTGAGGCGGTGAAGGCGCGATGTGGTGCGACCTCACGCTCACCGTCGCGCTGGCGCCGCACTGCGCGCCGGTGAGTCACACACACGTATACCTACTTGAGGCGGTGAAGGCGCGATGTGGTGCGACCTCACGCTCACCGTCGCGCTGGCGCCGCACTGCGCGCCGGTGAGTCACACACACGTATACCTACTTGAGGCGGTGAAGGCGCGATGTGGTGCGACCTCACGCTCACCGTCGCGCTGGCGCCGCACTGCGCGCCGGTGAGTCACACACACGTATACCTACTTGAGGCGGTGAAGGCGCGATGTGGTGCGACCTCACGCTCACCGTCGCGCTGGCGCCGCACTGCGCGCCGGTGAGTCACACACACGTATACCTACTTGAGGCGGTGAAGGCGCGATGTGGTGCGACCTCACGCTCACCGTCGCGCTGGCGCCGCACTGCGCGCCGGTGAGTCACACACACGTATACCTACTTGAGGCGGTGAAGGCGCGATGTGGTGCGACCTCACGCTCACCGTCACACTAGTGTGTGACTCACCGTCGCACTGCGCGCCGGTGAGTCACACACTAATTATTAGATAACGAGATGAGCTCTATCTGAAAATCCGGCTCGAAGGACCAGAATGTTTTAGCTACTTCGTGGATGTCTGACGCGTTGCAGCCGGTCATATTTAATAGTTAGTTAAATTGAAGCATCTCATTCACTTAAATGTTACCATAGTTGATAGTTTAAAACATTAACCAAGATAAAAATTAAAAAAGTTTGTAGCAATTGAAATTGCTACTACTCCTATGCTTTACTACCCTAAATGGTCAAGACCAAAAATTAACCAAGATAAAAATTAAAAAAGTTTGTAGCAATTGAAATTGCTACTACTCCTATGCTTTACTGCCCTAAATGGTCAAGACCAAAATTAAATTACACATAAAATACTTAAACGGCAATTTCCGCACCGACGAACCATAATCTACGATTTCGTATAAATCTTTTCTACTTTAATAATAAATATTGACTATGGTTTTGTGTACGAGTTCTTATAATTTTTTTTTCAACAGAATGTAAATTCACCGCCATTACCAAAACAGACGACTTCACCGAAACAATCGCCTCAAGAGAATACAAGTACGGGTACTTCGAAACAACAAGAACAAAAAGAGGTATGCGATTAAATTTACTATAACAGCTTTTTCCCGCGACTTGATACGTGTTAATATTGCAAACTTCTAGAAAGAGTATGATTATGAAAATTTATTCTACTCTATAGATTCTTAGATTATTTATATCTTACGTAAATTAGTGTATACTAGGTTACAAAGTACCTTGATAAAAAAATTAAGGTTAAAACATCCTAATCATACTAATATTATATAAATGCGAAAGTAAGTTTAACCGATCATCATGAAACTTTGTACACATATTCTTGGAGGTATTAGAAGTAACATAGGATACTTTTTTTTTGTTGGTCGCGATAACAGATATCCACGAGGGCGAAGCCGTGGGCTGTTGCTAGTATATAATAAATAGAATAATATTTTTTATACGAAATAAAAGTTATAAAGTTGTTCTACGAACCTGTGACTAACCTCAGTGTCCGCCAGGAGTGTATTGTTTCCGAGTGTTAGTATGGGTTCTAGCCGGTATCGGGCACTATGGACGCATTTTTTGCCCTTAGAACTTTGATGGAAGCTTACAAGGACAAAAGACTCTGCATTTGGCTTTCTTGGATCTACAGAAGACCTTTTTACCCGACTGCGACAGGAGGGTTATGTTTTTCGAGTGTATGTATGTATGTATGTATGTATGTATGTATGTATGTGTGTATGTGTGTATGTGTGTATGTGTGTATGTGTGTATGTGTGTATGTGTGTATGTGTGTATGTGCGAATGTGCGTATGTGCGTATGTGCGTATGTGCGTATGTGCGTATGTGCGTATGTGCGTATGTGCGTATGTGCGTATGTGCGTATTTGCGTATGCGCGTATGCGCGTATGCGCGTATGCGCGTATGCGTGTATGCGTGTATGTATGTATGTATGTCCATTTCTTTGGCACGCCCTACAGCCCAAACGGCTGGACGGTTTTTCACATATGAGGTATCGTTGGATTTGTCTAATTTGTAGTAGTGACATAGGCTATATAAATTTTCAAAATGGCGCCCGCAAATGGCGGAATGAGGGGGGGAAGTTGAATTTTTTTTCTTACTGTAGCAATATGGGTATCAAATGAAAGCTAGTAAATTGTTTTATTCTTTTTAGTTTATAATAAGAATATTTTACGCAGTCGGGTTTTTTATTTTTTTAACTAAGCATACTTGTTATGTATCTCGTCAATGTATTTGGTGGGCGTTAACATTCAAAGACGTGTCTGATACTTATATTGACATTATCAGACATGTGTACCGCAATTCCGCTTTCGGCGTTAGAACCGTTGTTGGCAAAACTGATCCTTTTCCGATCACAACAATTCCGGTTACAACAGGACTCGGTTCTTAGCCCATTCTTACTTAATATAACAGTAGATGTTATCTCGGCATGCATCCAGGAGTAGCTTCCATGCAAGGCCGGATTTAGGGGAGGCAATCGGAACTCCAAAAAAGAGGGACCCCACAATAAAGAATTCGGAAAAAAAATTCAAATTCAGACTAGTAAACACTAGTAAACTTTTCCTTTCATATTTTTTTTCTCGGTCATAAAAATAATTTGGGGCCAAGGGGCCTCCACTCCTTTGTTGCCCCGAGGCCTCCAGACTTCCTAATCCGGCCCTGCCTGCTGGCTGATGATGTATGCCGATGTCATAGCGCTATTTGAGAACCGGCTGCAGCTGAAACGTGGGCTGAACCTGTGGAAGGGCACGCTTTTAAAACGTCAGTCTCAAATTAATATGGTAAAGGCCGAGTATATGGCTTGCCGGAGTCTGGACTCTACACTCCATAGTCCAGTCGAATTTCGTACAATGACCTCTTTGCCTACTGACACTGGTCACAAACATTTTTGTATTAAATGTGGCTTATATGAAATATTTGAAGAAAAAAAAATTACTAATTAAATAAATAGTTGTTATTATATAAGTTATATTTTATTTTGTTACTTGTTACAAATTTTACATGCTTGCAATTGTACAAATTACAGGAAAAACCAATGACCGATAATAATCAGCCATCGAAACCCGACATGAAACAAGACGAGAAACCGAACAAACAGACCGACAAAGAGAAGAACAATCATCGTCGAACACAAAACTACAGGAAAGTAAACCAACGAAACGATTTCTATCAAAAAAATTCGAGGTATGATAATAGAATCGTTCACAGCAGAAATCCATATCATTACTTAGCTACTGGACCTATAAACTAAATTATTTATGACCTAAACCTAAACCTAGGTAACAGGGTAGCTACATGTATCTACCGTATCAATTGACGAGGCCCCCGAACTATAAGGGCCCATGAGCTAACGGGCCCCTTATATATTATACACCACCTAAATTTGTCTACTTTTATGTTAGGGTTTATGCCTAATTTGTAAAATATAACCCTGCGTAAGAATCCAATAAAAGCCAAGGGGGCCCCAAAATATATTTCAATACGGGGTCCATTACGTTAGCTACGCCATTGCTAGGTCAATTTAAACTAGGTTAGATTTATTTTGGAGCGAAAACTTTTATAAAAAAAAGATAGCATTAAAATAACATCACTCAAATGAAAAAAAAAATGCTATTTTAAGACAAAACTTATGAAAACCCGAGTTACCGAGCAAAAAATATGTGCGAGCCAAATAAAACAAATTGCTTTGACGATATAATTTTTCACAAAAATATTCGGTTCTATTATCTTAGAGCATATACTACTTGAGGCAGATTCCCGTAGATCAAAAGTGTAGACGAGGTTGTAGAGAGAGACAGACATATAGGACTACATGCTATCTCTCTCTACGCACTCGTCACTACGTCTCATCGCACGCGATTTATTTTCTTTCTTCTTCATAAATAAATCAGCTGTGACCAATCGGGTGCGACTAGAGAAAGAAAGCATGTAGTTCGACATGTCTGTCTCCATAACCTCGTCTACAATTTCGGTATACGGGAAGCTGTCTGCAGTAGTATATGCTCTATGTCTATTATATTGACATAAGATGAATTTTGATGATTGATGAATTACTAATGACAAACAAATATCGAACTAATTTGTGAAATATCACACTATCTGTAATTATAAATATTTTGTAATTATTATTTTCAACGTCTGTCGAAAAATTTTATATTTGTGACGTCACAAACTGACAGTAGCAATAACACATAAAAATTTATTAATACGCTAAGCTTATAGTATTACAGGGATTTTTTTTTAATGTAAAGGTCGAAGGTTTTCACTCTAAAATGATCATTAAACGGATAGTTAGAAAATTGGCTGCGTCAAATACTATAAATCCAAGACTAAATCACTGTGATGTTACATTTATTCTCCATAACAGGCACTGCTACGTTAAAAGTTTTATAATCTAGCTAAAAGTTTTGTAAAAGATAATAAATTTTATACTTTTTTATATTCACCGCATACCATTTGACAATATCTTATATTTGATGTGGCCAATTTTTTAAAATTTATAATAAAAAAAGCATTTAAAATTTTGGCTTAAAAAGCGAATTTTTTCTATGATTACTTAAGCCCTTATACTATTAAATTAACGTAAAACGAAAATTTTCTAGTTGAGCCTTTACAATCGCAACGCGGTTTAGGAATAATAGAACACGTGCTTCTACTCTTTTAAGAAAAAAAAAGTACATATATGACTTAGAATCTCGGTACAGATACTAATAATTATTTAAAGAAAAATTACAGATTAAAAAAAGTGTTGATCATTTCATTGATACGTAATAGTTCTTATTCTGAGTACCTATTATGTTTGCCGCGTTGCGAAATATTTTCTTTTGAATTAAAAGAAAAACAATATTCCAAGAGGGTCGTTGCAATTCTAAAAAAATATCATATCAACCGTAAATTATATTGAAAAAAATTAAATAATATGAACCGCACTTTTTAAAATTAAACATATGAACTATGCATTTACATACAAAACTCGAATATTTATTGTAATAAAAAGTGTTATTCGTAAATCCCTTAGCAGGTATGAGAGACCACGATTTAAATAAAAAAAAAGTATATATGTTAATCTATTTCAAATAGGACGTGTGTAGGTTAGTTCGTATGCGTATCTAATACCTTGCGTTATTTATTAATCGTGCTTGGCTGGGATTTTATATTAAATATATTAATATAAATGTGTTACGTCTTTACATCTGTCTTTAATATAAGGTTTGGCCAGTACGACTTCTACTTGCCAAAATTCGCTTGGTGTGGGCGAAAATATTAATAAAACTTTTGAAACGATCAGCGAAAAAGTAGTCCAATCAACAAAAATATTAATCTCTTGTTACACCAACAGTCTAGTCAACAAGCACCCATTTTTGGTCGTATTTTCATCCCTCTGGGAAAATTATGGGACTTTTAGTAATCAAATTTCCTCCTCTTTCGGCGAGTTGCACGAAACCGTCGCTAATTTTCCGTTAGTTAAGTTGCAATTAATCTTAAAATTAATTGATCTCATGATTAATTTAAAGCTGTTGGAATTAATCATCCGTTAGATTGGTCTTTAATTAAACTAAATTTTTTTGTTAACTTAATCAGATGTAGGTTTCGTGCAACAGATAAACACGATTCTTGTGATTAAATTAGTTTAATAAACACTTAAATTTTAAAATTTGTTTCGTGCAACTCGGCGTTTGAATCTTTTTTAAATTTGAAAAAAACTTAATTAGTTTTTGAGATATTTGCAAATAACTAAACCTTCTTTTTAAGTTGATTGTTAATAACTTTATAAATCACTACAAGCGGAACTTCATTTTTTTTTTTTCAAAATTCATCAAGATGCCATTCCGAATCGAATGAAACCTCAATTATAATTATCGGAAAGTGCTGAAAAAAGTTGACCAAAAAGGCACTTGTTGACTAGACTACAAATGAAACTTTTTTTCTCAATAACTTGGGAACACCAGCCTATCTTAGTTTAAATGCATTTTACTAGATGGTGTTTTAATTTCAAACTACGATAGTCTTATGGTTTTCCAAGATATTAGAAAAACTCGTGACTATAACTGGATATAAAAAATTTTGTGAATCGGACAATCTTTTATAAGATATAAAATGCTAAAATGGCAACATTTTCTAATATAATAATTCTCGCGATCGTACTGCGTGCATTATATCTAGTCAATAATTGGCAACTAAGAACGGTAATGAATTTATAATTATCTAAGTGTAGTTACGAAGAAGTGAAGTATATGTTTATCGAGAAGTGAAGTGTAGATTTACGTGAAAGTGACTTAATTTATCTAATAAAGTGATTACGTTTCGTTCACACCGATCTAGAACCTTTAACATGTGATGTTTCTATGTTGATAGTTTCACTATTTTATTAACGGAATTTGTGCAAATGAAATATTAAAAAAAAAAATAATAACTAAAAATAAACTAAAAATGAAGTTATGAACTAGTAGAATAAGTGTAGAAATTTATTTATTTAAAAGTGTATTCGATGAATTTGTCTATGACGATTTTTAGGTTTAATAATACCGAATTGATTTACGGAATTGAACCTTAGTGCTAATGATTTAGGGCTATTTTTTTTCACTGTTGATTTTAAGTTTATTATGTAATTGTATAGATATATAAACTAATATATTTGACACAGCGCTTTCTTTTGAAATAACGAATTGATAGTCAGTTCCTCATGAAATAGTATAGCTAAATCGTCTTTTATATTACAGTACATATAAATAAAATGTATTCTTATTCGATTTTGACTAAAAAATTAAATAATATATAAAGTGTTTTTTAAATATATAATTTCAGTAATATATTTATAATATAAAAGACGAAGTCAAAGATAATTTCTAAAGACAAACGTCTGAACTTCTAATAAATTAGGCTTTAATTTTTAATGGAATTTTTTTTAATGCACAAAATGTTTTACTGTCGTAAGACAGGTTTGAAACCAAAACGATCATAGTTTCTTCCATGTTCATTTTAGATTTTAAGTGTAAATGTTTGGAGACACTTTTTCTATGCGTATATGACAAATGGATGTATTATTTTTTTTTATTATCTATGTAATGGTTTCATTGACATATGAAATTGAAGGAGATTGGATTCTTTTTTTCTATTTGTATAAAAATATTATATTTCTTTTAAATATATCTCTAATAACGAACAAGTTCATAATAACTAATATATTAATGTACTTATACAAAATTTATAATTGTTGTGTATGTAATTTGAACTTTATATATAAAAATTTCGTTACTAAAATATGAAAATTGTTGTTTTATGAAGTATCAATTCACTTTGTTATAATATTTAAGCTTTACGGGTAGCATTACATAAAGTTGCCTTATCACGCAGCTTAAAAAAAAAACAACAAAATTTTATATGTCTATGAAACCATTATTTGCATGCATTTTTGAATAACCTCTGCAATATTGTACAAAATTAAATGAACTCAGTCGATTTTAGTGCATTAATGCGCCGTTAAGTTTTTTTTTAATGTGTCGATTTTTTATTATTATTGATTTTTTTTTATTTGTTCGAGAAGTTACAACTTAGATCGATTTCGTCATAATGGGGGTTGGTTTGACTTAGATGTAAAGCATTTTAAAACTAGATATAGAAGCACAGAATTTCCCAAATTGTGACACACCATTGTCGTAACGAAAACGAAAAGTCGTTAGGTAATAGTCTCCTCGACTATCTGGCCTAGTAACTAGTCTAGGAGCGTTCTAAATGTTAGTTAGTTCACGTATAGACAGTTTTTTCGATGTGATTTCGATGTTTTAGTGATAAGAACTCGTTACCACTTCAAACGAGACTCGGTTCATCCCACTGAATATACCAACCCCGTTATCGCTTCCATATAAAGCTTTTAGTACAATGAAATCGCACTTAGTATATTTTAAGTTTTAGTTTTAGAAGATTTTTTATTCGATTCTTAATGAAATATATGTAGCACAATAAATGTTTAGGTTTCTTAGCTAAATACTGTAGTTAGATTAATTGTTCTTTTTTTTTATTATTATAATTATTTTCTTCGCCGGTAATAATTGGAGATACACTTGAACGTTGTTGCCATATTGTAGAAACTACTTACCTCAAATCCCTATCTGACGCTTAGTATCCGATTTCTTGATGGAATTGAGAACATTGAATTGTTGATTATGAATTTAGCAAAAGTTAAAATGTAAGGTTATGGTTATATCGGAAGCGATGCGATTCAAAGCGAAGTCGAGATGTTTTTTTTTTTGACTAATTTCATTATACTTTTTCTGGACATTTTTTAATGTTAATGTTTGTAAACAAGTTTTTATTACTAACAATCGTCATAATGGTGACATCAAAAAGCTTGGCTTCGCTTTAATTCGCCGTATGTGTTAAATATAGCAACGTATGTTCACAGTATCGCTTGTAATATAACCGAAACCTAAAATTGTTGATTATTATCGCTTTATTTATTATAATTTTTCATTTGACAGATGAATTTATTTACCTAATATTATTTTTGTAGATAATTGTTAAAACCGTTCCATTAACGGTGGCTATGAATCGATAACGCTTGCTATAGGTGAAAAAAGTGTTAGTAAAATTTTTATGAATAAACGAAGTTACGCAACTAGCTTCCTTTAAATGTATCCGTTGATTGGCGCGTCGCATACGTAAATTCGCATTTTTTATAACAAAAAAATATATATAATGAATTATAATAAAATAATGCCAAAATTGTTTTAAACCATAAATATTATAATGCTCATTTGTTTGCCAAAATACTAACCATAAAGATTTGAAACAAAAAAAAATAATTTATTAGGGTAGAAGTAAAAGGAAAAGATGCCTAATAAATATCGGTATACCAACTCTGTTAGAGTTGAAGGCTGTGACTATTTCGATGTAATTTAGATAAGGTCTAGCGACGCACCAATCGTAACGATTTCGCCCGAATTTGTTTTAGCTCAAACGTTCCTTCCGTCCATATAAATAATAAGCTTTCGGCGCATTTCGTTCCAGAAGTTAGTGTCGAAGGAGACGTGAATTCTTTCAACTTTCGGAAAAAATTATAATAACTTTAAAGATATCTTTTTGTTTAATATAAAAACAAACTCTATTTTTATTGTTTTATAAATTATCCAGTTAAAAAACGTATAAATGTCTCTCAAATTAATTTTAACAAACTTAGGATTTCCAACGACATGCTTTAATGTCTTGGGCCATCTAATTTGACATCTAGTATAATTTGGTGTCGATTAACCGTGCCAATAGTTCTGGCCAGAAGTCTACCAGAACACTACCAAAAGTAATATTTCAGTTACATTAAAAATATTGTCTCTAAAAAAAAACTGCTTATGTGGACATAAACTGACCCTAAAATTCACGTCTTCGTTTCGCCTAACAATCATCCAAGCTTCTCGCATCCATCTCTAAATGAGATAGTCCTTAAATTTTAAGTTCACTTATCGTAATCTAATAGTTAATCGCTAACGTATTTATAAAAATATGAATTTCTGAATTTCAATGTGACCAACGCTTATAACAGCATATCTTTGTAAGAATTGTGTGATATAATCCTAATTATAATGAATTTGTCCTTAGTCCTTAATTGTGCAGTATGATAAACACTAAAACCAAAATCATTCAGTACTTAATACAATAATGGATGCTTAAGACGTTAAATTTTAAGTGTTTCTAGATATTTCCTAATGTTATCAAAAGTTCGTCCTATATCAGAATGTATTTTGTCTGTGGGCTTATCTTAATGCGCTGCCTATATTTTTATCGATAGTAAATGACGAAGCCAAATGTTCTAGACGTTATCGAATCTAGATTTTATTGGTATTAATAGTATATTCTTTTAATTAAAACCGATTTAAAGTATTCAAAAAATGTAGACAGCGCATTTTATCAAATCGGTCACATAAAAGAACTCTGTCGTTAGATAAATTTTATCTTTCACATTCTAAAAATTTAGATCTTGTAAGGAAAATTTTCAGATAAATATATTTGTAAAATTAAAATGATCTAAGAGCTCTTTTATGTAACCGTTATTTATATGTCAGATTATCTAAGAATATATATATGTGTTTAAACGCTAGACTTTCGTAGATAGTGAAAATTGCTCGAGTAATCCGGTAGCGAATATTTTGTATTTAATTTAATTTTAATGGCTGATATTTTTTTAACCTAAATATTTTATCGTATATAGATGAAAAATTTCGGCAAACGGTGTTTTTGTAATATTTAGGACCCCACACGTTTACGTGGTTACTGTTAAATAATCCTAGCAAAGTTTACTTATTATAATAGTTATTTTGCTCCTAAATTCCTGAATGTACAAATACGCGTTACACTACTAGTTTTTCGGAGCTAGAACGTTTTTTATGGATGCGCTTAGGTGACGTACCTTTAGCAAGACTGGATTATATTTCTCTTTATTATTTAAAGTTCGGCTTCGAATGAAGTCATTTATCTCGATGTTAAACTTTAAAAACTGGAATAGTACTGAGTTTATTTTAATATTAGTGTTCCTTTTAAACACAGATCGCTTCGTTTCCTCTCAGACGTCTGAGAATTTATTTATGTGAATGTGGATCAATCTTAGAGCTTTATCGAATTTGATAATAATTTACGTAATTGATATTTATAGAAAAAAAAAAAACAATTTAACAAGAAAAAAAATGTAGCAAAAATCTATGAGTAAACTCACTGTTTAGATAGATATTCCTGCAAGGTCGTGTAATGTAGTCGATTTTTTATTCTATTTTAAATGATGCTAGTTGTGTAGTGGGATTTATCGATAGGAGCCTTTGCCATTAGGTGAAGTTAGTATAGATGGTTATGGCTCTAAAGCTTTGGATACGAATCTTATAGTTACGTGTTTTAATATTACCGTAAATGGTTAAAGAATCCTCTTATATTGTAACTCGTATAGCATAATATTTAATGTCCTTCGATTCGTAACGGTTAGTTTTGCCGCTATTAACGGTGTTTGATGTCTTATGAACATTTAGAGGGTCCCACGTCGGGCGCCAATACTTTGCATCGTATGCACAAATACTCTATTCTAATGAAAAAGTTTTAATCACTGTTTTTTGATACTAAGAATCCGGTCGGTAAGGACCAAACGGAAGTTCTATATAAGTTGCAAGTGTTAGTATTTATAGTGGAATGAGTGTGGACAATAACGGTGGTTAGTCCTGCTTTAAAAGGTATTGTGATAAGTTTTGAGCCGGTCGCCCTCAAACGCACGTAGGTCTACCACCAAGGTTTTCAATCTTAAATATATTTAGTTTGTTAAGTTTAACGTTGTTTGTACGAGGTTTCGCCGTGAAAAATAGGCAATTTTTCTAATGGGTATTTAGTGGATTCGATATATTTTTCAGCGGTTGTTTTAGCGTTCATAGACGTAATTAATATTTTTGCTAATCGCCGATTCGTGTAAGGTTCTGTCCAATTTTATAGGAATGGCATCATGAATTTTTGATACGTGAGGACCAAAATGGTTTCTTTTTTTTGGAATTGAGTTGACGGTAATGGAAAATACAGGATTTATTTTGCCAGTTCCTCTTAAATGTAAGTGAGAATTTCTAAAATATTTTTATAGGTGTTAAGCGTCGATGAATTAAGTTTTTTTTGTACATGTAGCTACTGCGTAATTACTGTTGGTGGCATATTGCGTTATATGTGGATTTCGCAAGCGAATTTTATGTGGAAGAAGTGAGAAGAATCGTGCGTGATATTGACATATGAGCAATCAGCCACTGTGGGTGCACAAGTATTACTCGCATTAATAGTACACGGGAATTATTTAATATATTTAATTACCAGTTCGTTTTCTCTGATGCTAAACTAACGTTGCGCCATTTAATATTTTTACGCCTATATCGAATAAGTTTTTTTTTTTTTTAATTTATTATTATTATTGTGGTGCTAAACTCCCGACACCGTAAATGTATTTCTATATCTTAAGTATATTGTAACGCTGTGTCAGTAAATACATAGAATGGTTAATGTTTTTGGGAAGGTACGAATTTTTGCTTATATATTAAAATGTAATCTCATTTAGTCCACTATATCTTAAAGCATATGCTACTGGAGGTAGCTTCTCGTAGACCGAAAGTGGAGACGAGGTTGTAGAGAGAGACAGACATATCGGACTACATGCTATCTCTCTCTACGCACTCGTCGTCACTACGTTTCGTTGTACGCGATTGGCTGTTGATTTTCTCCCATCTTCATAAGTAAATCACCTGTGATCAATCGCGTGCGTCTAGAGAGAGATAGTATGTAGTCCGATATGTCTGTCTCTCTCTACCACTTCGTCTAAACTTTCGTTCTACGGGAAGCTGCCTCCAGTAGTATATGCTCTAAGCGCTATACGTTTACTGAAGTTTTCTCATATAAAAAAGATGATATATTTTTGTATCTTTTGCTACAAAAATTTTGTAATTGATCCGAGAATATTGTTGAGTGACGATCGTAATGCTCTTGGTATCTGATATCACTTTACACTAGAATAAACCTAAGTTCGATAATGTCAGCACCAATTAATATAATGCTCTTAAATGTATCCTATAATCTTGTAAAAGTTTTACCGATAGCTTTACGTAAGTCGAAACTTATAAACACAATAATTGCTTTAAATATCCCAGCATTTTCTCGTTAGCAGATACACTGCCACTTTAAAAGCCCAATAGTAATATATTTTATAATCTACATTCTGTTTTTATTTTTTATTTTTTTGTTTCTTGTTATGACTATTTGTTGTTTAAAGACGCTTCGTAGGCAGGATCACGTGTTTTTAAAATGTAGATGAATGTTAAATTCGCTAGTCGTTATTCATGTGAGAAGAAAAATCTTTTGATCTGTCCGTTAATGAAATACTTAGGTGTTTTTAAGAATTAATACAAAATATACTGTCTGTGGTGAATATCGAATTTTATGAGCTTATTAAAACTTAATTCCATGGTGTTGGTGTTGCGAGGTGGTGTGTTTTGTGTGCACCGGTATCTAGTCTATATTACACGCCTGTAGAAAAAAAAATCCTATTTTTTTCCAATAAATTAGTAAAAAAAAAATACACGACTACCTCTTTCACTTATTTATTTTGTCATTTTTCTTAAATACCGTCGAGGCGTGTGATATTGACGTTGAAGATACAGTGCGCGAGGTTTTTTTCGAAAAAAAAAAGGAAAAAATGTACGGAGCAGAAATATTAATAAGATGTCAGGTAAACTGTCGCATGGACCAAGGAATATTATTAAGTGTAGCTCACTTCACTTGCTGACAGTACTTATAGCATTTTACATAGATGGAATAAAAAACAAAAGAATAATAATATAATAATTAATAATAAATATTTTGACATGTCTTCTCTCCGTGTTAGATTCATGTATACAAGTATCTTTGTGATTAATGTTTTAGATAGTGGCATGAGTCAGACTGAAATTAGGGCAGGTAAAATAACGTTGGATTTTAAATGTCATATCTTGGGGTGGTCTGCGAACGCAGTATTACGATGTCGGAGTTTCGTACGAATTGATCAGTGTTGCCAATATAATATAAAATATCCAGTGTTGTCAGATCGAATAAATATAAATAGTATTATTTTTGTTATGTAAGAGTCGTCTAAAAAAAACGTTAACAAATAGGAAATCGTGTGGATGTTTTGAATATCGTGACGTTTTGTGAGAATGTATTTAATATGAGAAAAATTGATGAAGAAAAGGTATTCGAATTACGATTTTTATTCTAACGTGTTTAATAGATGACTCTAATGTTTGAAAATGTTATTAACCGACGTAATTGTAACGAGTCATATTTTTAATATTACTTAAAACATTTTTCATTATATTACGATTAATAATGGAAATTGAATTTAACCAATTTTGAAATCTGACTCGATGAGGTTTGTTACTACTGCCATGTTTTTTTTTTTTTTATAAAAATTTTGTTTTTGCCGTTTTCGTATATATAATGTATATATTTATATTCTTAACTTATAATTGTTTAAAAATGTAAAAGATTGTTGATTTTTTTTTCTTTAGTTTAACAATGTTTTAAACTTGCCGATGAATTGTTTTTATATATAAATGAATTTTGTTATAAATGATATAAAATTTAAAATGAAATTGTGATAAATAAAAATGTACAAAAAAAATTGTGAATATTAAATCAAATTCGATTTCATTCATAAAAAAATTTATAGTTAATTTTTTAAATGAAATTTTACCGATCAATTCGTACGCAACTACCCTCAATATTAGCGAAATACAGTATCCATTAGGCGTATCGGTGTTAATTATAGTTCACGATTTATTATTAAAAAAATAATAATAATAGTGTTGTACGCCAACTGTATCGATATAATGTTGTGAAAATAAGTGTTAAATGTTGTCCCTTTCAGACCGTAGGTGTATTGTTTATCGATATTATGTAGTTCATGCTAGATGCAGACATGATTTTTTTTTCTTACTAATGATTTGTTACTGTTTTTGGCACGATATTAATTACCTTCTGACAAAAAAATATATAATGATGAAAACATTGAAGTTTTATTTATTCCTGTGATATTTTGTGTTTTTGTTTTGGAATACGAGATACTGTGTAATAAAATATAAGATATTAAAGTTTTATCTTTGTATTCTGGAAAGTGCGTTTTAAATTCTGATACAAAAAAAGGTAAAATAACAAATACTTTTAATGTACCCCAACAGAAACTTGCATAAAGTGTAATTAAATAAAAATAAGAGATGTACAAGAGGTTGTCTTGTTGCTAAAAGTGATCACTTCCAGGATAACTTTAGGCGCAGGAAAGAGATTAAAAGATTACACCTACACTTTGTCACCGATTGCACTTCCTGTACAAAAAGTTATCTAATTTTAATTTTAATCTATTAAATTAAAGAGGTCTGCCATTGTGAAAAATTCAACATAGATTTCAGTTCAGTCATACTCCTTAGGCACGACCTTATCCAAAAAAAAAAAAAAAACTCGTGTGGAAGGACAGTACACATAAGTACACATGTTAAGTGAAACATCTTTGGCAAACTCAATTAAATTTTTTAAATTAATAGTCAATAGATGTCAGAGACTAAAGAGTATATTAAAATAATATTAGCTAGTAAATTGATGCTTATAGGCCTTTAGAGGTAAAGTAAAAAAACGAGTTTACTCTTTAAGAACGATTCTCTAAATAGGCACAAATAATTCGTATGTGACACAGAATAACACTTTTGCCTATTTTACAGTTTTTACGCAAAACTATAACGCACTTTAGATTTCTGAGGCAATAAATTGTCCGTTATTAATTTGGCTTCATCTGAACTCATTGTGATTTTATTTTTACACTTATTTTAAAATTTAATACAAATTTATTACATAACATAAGTGTTTGCCACAATATTAATTATTTTAGCCAAAATGTTTGTCTCTTTTCTGAACGTCCATTTGTAAGTTTCCAGTCCACAATCTCAAATTTATTCACAAAGCCTTTTTATTCATGTAGATTACGACCATGTTACTTAGAAAACAATAACTGTAAACCAATCTATAACATAAAGCAAAAAAATTTGAACACTCAAAAACCCTTCTTCAATACGGAGAAGAGGCCCTTTGTCCAATAGTAGAATACAGTTCAGTTAGAAAACTTGAAATGTGATAAAAAAAATAAACAAGGTTAAATAATAAAATAAAATATACAATGAAATAATTTAATATCTACAATTTTATATAACATTAATATAATTAAATTTTTAACACAACTTTTCCCAATTTTCCATTCGGTACATCTATGGATTGTAACGTCTCTGTGACTATTCCGGTTGCGACTGTGACGTTGTTCTCTCGTATCGTGAATGGCTGACCTTCGGTCATGACCATTCCTTCCAAAAGGGTCAGGTATACGTCCCCGTGGTCACCCGGCATCATCATTTCCATGGAAGGTTCTGGAAAGTAATGGAAATATACATGAGTAAGTACGTAGCTATAGCCTTATTAATTTTCTTATGAACTAGATAGTCCAATCGCTTAAGTATTTTTTTTAGGAAAAATAATTCTGCCGAAATGTGTAATATTTGAAAAAAAAATTGTTATTTTGGCACAGAATCCTTACATTTTTTAAAGATTTTCATTATTTTCGACTGCTCAAAAGAAGAAAAATTACTAATATTATGTTTGAGCAATTATTCTGAACTGAATCAGCCTTTAAACGTGCCACTTCTCCATATTGGGGTTGGAGCTTAATCCAGCACGCTGTTTCACTACGGGTTGGCGTATAATTTCCTATCATGAGTAACGATAGCTATGAGGTGTCTATTATAACAGCTGGGACTGATGGTTATACATGCTCTCCGAGACACGGTGAGTTTCATAAGGACACACCCAGACCGAAAACAAATATTTTTACAAATTTGTCCCGAGCGGGAACCGAACCTGCAACCGCCGGCGTTAAAGCACCTATTCACACCAATACACCAGAACGGTTGACAGCAATTATTCCAACACACAGTTTTTATTTCGTGATAGAATTGTAATACAAGCACTATTTAAAAAATAAAAAGTAATTAAACTAACTTACCTAAAATTCTTAATTAATCACTATTTTAAAACAAACATTAAAATATACCTAAATCGATCCTGCATGCAATATTCCAAGTACCACTGAACATTTGCTGTGAATATTTGGAAAATATCGGCTTCTTTCTGCCACCTTCGCTTCTCGCCAGGAAATATATTTTCGCCTTGTAATGGTTGCTCATTGTTATACTCTTAGCGGCGCAGAGTAACATTCCCGTTTCCACTGAACGAATTTTCGTACCACGTAATAAAACGCCTACATTGTCTCCAGCCATCGCCTAGGAATGTATGATCGCTATTTAGTCAACCATAAATTGAGCTATTTAGCCAACCATAATTTTGGCTATTTAGTCAACCATAATTTTGGCTATTTAGTCAACCATAATTTGGGCTATTTAGTCAACCATAAATTGTGCTATTTAGTCAACCATATTTTGGGCTATTTAGTCAACCATAAATTGTGCTATTTAGTCAACCATATTTTGGGCTATTTAGTCAACCATATTTTGGGCTATTTAGTCAACCATATTTTGGGCTATTTAGTCAACCATAAATTGTGCTATTTAGTCAACCATATTTTGGGCTATTTAGTCAACCATATTTTGGGCTATTTAGTCAACCATAAATTGGGCTATTTAGTTAACCATAATTTGAAATTTTATTTAGTGTATAAGAACACGTGGATTTCAACCTACGTTCGCGGGTTCAAATTTTGATCAGTTAATTTTTAGGAGCTTAATTTGTTTAAAACTCATAATGTGCTTAGCAGTGAAGATACACATAAACTAACTTGATATTCTAGAACATACATTTTCACCAACCTGCAGTGGATCAACATGGCGGCTTATAGTTTAATTATATTTAATAGAAGATTTCAGGTGGTACCTACAATACAGTCTTTAGTTCTTAAATATTCTTGATACGATTAGTACAACGGTCGTGCTAACGGTCGCGGGTTCGATACCTGCTCACGAAAAATGTTTGTATAGTCCATACAGATATGAGGCGTATACAATTCTTGTATATATATAATCTGAATCTCGGAAACGGCTCCAACGATTTTCACGAAATTTAGTATGCAGGGGGTTTCGGGTAGCGATAAATTGATCTAGATAGGATTCATTTTAGAAAATGTCGTGTTGTCTATGTTTTCAGGCTATGAAAAACTGCTACAATATCATTAGAATACGAAAGTAATTTTCGCCTCCATCTACAAGGTTAAATTAAAACAAAATTTACCTCGAGAACGCTAGACCTAAAAATCTGTATATCAGATAATGTAGTTTTAATGTTGAATCCGAAACCCATTAATTCAGCTTCGTCATTTTTTTTCATAATTCCACGTTTAATAGTTCCAACAACGACAGTTCCTCTGCCGGGGACGGTGAATGAATTGTCTATGGGCATCAAAAATGGCGATTCGAGATCTCTTATAATCGGTGGGACGTAGTTGTCTATAGTGTCTAGGAGTTTTCTTATTGACGGTGCACCTGGAAATAAAAATTAAAAATCTGTCAAGCGTGAGTCGTTTTGATATTTAGTGCATAATATTTAATACTACACATTTTGTAAGATCAAGTTAAAATGCCATTAAAAAAAAAAACACTTTTTTCTTCGGGGACTTATTTTAATTTTTATTATTGTTTGTTATAAACAAATAATACACAAATGGTCATCTGCTCAAATGTAGGCTAATTCATGTCTGTGTTTAAGGTAACAGCTAACTGATTTACATATTTTTCTTAATAAATTTACATATAAATAAATATGTTTTCCACCCAGACATGGAACCCACAATGCTGGAGCGGAAATCAGATTCATTGCCAATTGTGCCAATGGGCCAGTCAGAATGTTATAGCCTAGTATTATTCTGTTATTCACAATTATTCCTTGGAAATCCTTTTTAGTTTTGGTAATGACAAATGGCTTACTTATTATTTTCATTAAGCTATAACTTAAAAATAATTATATGGAACTAACCAAATATCAAAATAAATTGTTTCATCGCACTGATCAGATGTAAACCATTCTCGAAAAATGTTTTTCATTCATTATGATGACCACAAGTTTAATGTTATGTTAATATATCATAAAACATTTACAGTTTTTTTTATGAAAAAAATACATCTATAGATTAAATATAACTTTGAAATATATGATTTTTTTATTATAATAATTTCAAATAACTTTGCATAAATATTTATTATTAAATGAAAATACCTATTTCAGACTCATCATCGTTCAAAGCTTTTAATGCAGATCCAAGAATCATAGGCGTTGTTGTCCCGTTGTAACCAAAGTCACTTAACATCTCTCTCATTTCAATCTCTACTAATTCAACAATCTGAAATATATAAAAAAAAAAATAGTTGTTATAATATGTTAAATTAAACTTTTTAAATAAAATTAATAATTATTTTTTATGCAAATATTTCAATTTTACTCATACTGTACACTCATTACATTTATAACTTTTTAAATGAATTACTTATTTAAAAGAAAAAAGAGTAAATATATCAATTTTGAATTTTTGTTATGCTAATACCAACTTACGTCGTTCTCAACTAAATCAACTTTATTTATATACACTAAAATGTACTTTATCCCAACTTGCTTGGCTAATAACAAATGTTCTCTTGTTTGAGGCATCGGTCCGTCATTAGCGGCTACTACTAATATCGCAGCATCCATTTGAGATGCGCCTGAGATCATGTTTCGAATGTAATCAGCATGTCCTGGACAATCAGTATGGGCATAGTGTCTGTTCTTTGTTCTGTAGCCGACGTGAGCTGCATTTATTGTGATACCTGATGTAAATAATTGTAAATAATTATTTTGATTGTTATATAATCTTTGAACATGTATGTTTTTGAGAGATTTTGTTTATTTATTTAAGAATAGAAGTAGAATATAAGTAATAGGTATTCACAACATTACCTTTCATTAATACTTTGATGATTAAATCTAATTTTTTTATTTAATATCAATTATCTATTTTATAGGTGTCAGTCTGAAATAATGAGCTAAGTCGCTTTTAAACGGATATTATATTAAAACTGGAATTATTTGTAAAAACTAAATTTTAAATACAAATGCACTAACTACTTAACTTATAATAAGATTTTTATTTCCTGTAAAAACTTGTTATTTTAACGTTTATACTGCTTATTTGGAATATATGTACATTGAACTTACCCCTAGCCTTTTCTTCAGGTGCCTTGTCAATTTCATCATAAGAAACATATTTTGATGACCCATCTTTGGACAAAACTTTCGTAATAGCAGCTGTTAGTGTAGTTTTTCCATGATCTACGTGACCTATCGTTCCTATATTACAATGTTTCTTCTCCAAAGACTTAGGTTTCTTTTTAGTACAAAAATTACGTGTTTCGAAATTGTAAGCATTCGCGAACCTGTGATAAGCCGAATAATTAGGTTTTATTGATTTGTTAAGTGGAAGATTACGAATAATACAACTAATAAATAGTCTTCCAGTCATATTTTATTGTTTATTTGGATTATATCATTGCTTTTGAGGTTATATTTATTGAATATGACATTTGTCAACGTGACAATGACATTTTGTCTCAATAATTTGGGCCGCGTTCCGATATATACTGAGAGCACTGCCCCAGTGCTCTCAGTACTGAAAATTCGTTCCGTTATAGAGTGCCAGAACACCGCCGCAGTATATGACGTCATATATGACGTCATCAATCGTTGCCATTTTTGTACTGAGAGAACTGGAGCTTTCGGCCGTGTTCCGATATACAGAATGACTGGTAAATTACTATCAATATTTAAGGAGACTACTCGGTACATGATTCTCATTCGAATTATGTAAAAAAAACAGGTAAATATTAATAAACTTTTAAGTAAAGTTACACAACAATTATCCAATTATGTACGCGTCGTCTGGACACCCTAGCAGCTAGCTGCACTTTCGACACAAAACAGGTAGTTTATCTACGTCCAAACACCGCCACGTGTTAACAGGGTAGCAGGATAAACAAGCATGATCCAGTCCCCCTTAATACTTTAATCCTGGCTTAGGATAGGTAAAAATACTAAGATATTTTACTCGTTTAAGCAACAAATTTGTTGACTAGGTAAATGATGTGAACTTTGGCAATTTTTAGATGTGAACAAGCGGCACAGTACAACACCTGTGCACGTGCCGCCGGCATGACTGTAGAGTGTCAACGCTTCATTTACTTGAATTGAAATTTATGAAAATTTGGTCAAAAATTAAGTACCTATTTTTTTTTACATAATTCGAATGAGAATCATGTACCAAGTATTCTCCTTAAATATTGATAGTAATTTACCAGTCACCTGTATACTGGAGCACTGCAACTTGTGACGTCATTTCAGTATACTGCGAAGCCGTTCCTTTTTAGTTTGCTATACTGCGCTATACTGGTTACTGTTTATAAAGGAACACAGTCCAGTATACTGGACTACTATTATCATCCTCATTTTAAGACTTTTTTCAAATGAAAATATTTATCATGTACACGTTTTCTATTCAAGAAGAAAAATTATTATTTGAATTGTGAATTGTGGACATTTTTTAATAACAATATTAATTAATAATAATAACAATAATTCGCGCTGTCATATTTTTGATCACGTGATCACAGCACAGCAGCAAAATCGGTTCAGTGGTTTAGGCGTGAAAGCGTGACAGACAGACAGAGTTACTTTCGCATTTATATATTATTTACATATTTTATATTAGTAGGGATTTGTACTTACACGGAAAATATTCTCCCAAAGTTGAAAAGTTAAAAAAGGCGTTTCTTATATTAATTCACTTCAAATCTTATGTTTAAAGTTTAAATGTATATATTTCATTAACATAACATTTATATCACCATCATCATATCGGCCATTGGATGTCCACTGTTGAACGTAGGCTTCCCCCATCGACCTCCAGAGCGACCGATTCAAAGCAGCCTCCATCCAACGGCTTCCAGCGACTTTCCTTAATCTCTTATTAAACTAAAAGTTTAACCTTTATTTTAATCTCCAAGATTATTTTGTGTGGGTGATGAATCAATGTTTTTAATAACTATTTACTAGAAAGTTTAAGGATAAAAATAATATAAGTTTTTTTAGATCTTTAAAATGGCGGCCTGGAGGGATGGGTATATTTTTTGTTTCACTTTTTGACGTGATAACGTCTAGTAAATTGATGAAGGGGTGCCCGTTCGAAGAAGATGACGTCATCATTGTCACAATTAGTGAGCGAGAGCGCAGAACAAGCGATAGAGAGGCACGATTAGCCTAAGCGTTCTGTCTTACACTCCATCGGACCGCGTTCGAGTAAAAGAGACAGTGGCGCTACGCAATCTACAC
Source organism: Euphydryas editha (assembly GCA_036937285.1). NCBI lineage: Eukaryota > Metazoa > Arthropoda > Insecta > Lepidoptera > Nymphalidae > Euphydryas > Euphydryas editha. The sequence continues at coordinate 4,368,780 of JAUPFZ010000025.1, forward strand.
GCGAACTGTTTTGTAGGGATGTTCATCGGAAAAAAATACCGATAATTTTATTATCGATAATTATCGAATCGTTTTATCGATAATTATCGATTGTTATGGAATGAATAGTTATCGATAATTATCGGAGGAAAAGTTATCGATAGTTGGCGACAGTTATCGATAATTATCGGATAAAAATTGTCGATAGTTGACGAAAGTTATCGATAATTATCGGTCGATAGTTATCGATAATTATCGAATTAAAAAATATCGATAATTATCGGATCAAAATTATCGAATAACACTTATCGATAATTATCAATAATTATCGAAAGGAAAATTATCGAGTAGTTACGAATTATCGATAATTATCGCACACCCCTACTGTTTTGTGATTTGTCAATTGTTTGGTAGAAGTAGGGATGTTCACCGATAAAAAATATCGATAATTTTACTATCGATGATTAACGAATCGTTTTATCGATAGTTATCGATAATTATCGTATGAACAGTTATCGATAATTATATCGAAGGAAAAGTTATCGATAGTTGGCGAAAATTATCGATAATTATCCGATAAAAATGTATCGATATTTGACGAAAGTTATCGATAATTATCGTCGATAGTTATCGATATTTATCGAATGAAAAATTATCGATAATTATCGGATCAAAATTATCGAATAACATTTATCGATAATTATCGAATGGAAAATTATCGAGTATTTGCGAATTATCGATAATTATCGCACACCCCTACTGTTTTGTGATTTGTCAATTGTTTGGTAGAAGTAGGGATGTTCATCGATAAAAAATATCGATAATTTTACTATCGACGATTATCGAATCGTTTTATCGATAGTTATCGATAATTATCGTATGAACAGTTATCGATAATTATCGAAGGAAAAGTTATCGATAGTTGGCGAAAATTATCGATAATTATCGGAAAAAAATTATCGATAGTTGACGAAAGTTATCGATAATTATCGGTCGATAGTTACCGATATTTATCGAATGAAAAATTATCGATAATTATCGGATCAAAATTATCGAATAACACTTATCGATAATTATTGATAATTATCGAATGGAAAATTATCGAGTATTTAAGAATTATCGATAATTATCGCACACCCCTACTGCACACACACACTACTAACTCGCAACACTACTAACAACTAATCGCACACACTACTAACTTTCGTCAACTATCGATAATTTTTTTCCGATAATTATCGATAATTTTCGCCAACTATCGATAACTTTTCCTTCGATAATTATCGATAACTGTTCATACGATAATTATCGATAACTATCGATAAAACGATTCGATAATCGTCGATAGTAAAATTATCGATATTTTTTATCGATGAACATCCCTACTTTTACCAAACAATTGACAAATCACAAAACAGTAGGGGTGTGCGATAATTATCGATAATTCGCAAATACTCGATAATTTTCCATTCGATAATTATCGGTCGATAGTTATCGATATTTATCGAATGAAAAATTATCGATAATTATCGGATCAAAATTATCGAATAACACTTATCGATAATTATTGATAATTATCGAATGGAAAATTATCGAGTATTTAAGAATTATCGATAATTATCGCACACCCCTACTGTTTTGTGATTTGTCAATTGTTTGGTAGAGAGTACCACTTGAAATACTCCCCTTGATTTCCTACTTTTCCTATCGTATTCCTATTCTTAACAAAATAACCCAGATTGGAAAATCTTGAATATCACACTATCATCTATATAAAAAAAGTACTACACTATCATATATATGTAAAGTAATACACACTATCATATTATATATGTGATAATAATTCAATTCGATTCATAATAGTATACAATTTTACATCTATGTTTTCTTATGACGTTATCACGTAAAAATTATCGTCTGTAAACCGACTTTACAGACAACCATTTTTTTTTATCATATGTAAGATACGCAAGTTATAAATAATTTATTTCACTGTGCTTTTTATATCTTTCTTTTGGGCTACGTACATCTATCCATCCTTTATTCTGACGCTCATATCATGTGACGCGACTTTGAAATTTCACCCTCAATACGCGTTGGAGTTAAGAAACGACGCATATTTTTGATGTTTTTTTTTATTTTTTTTTAAATATATATATATATATATATATATATATTTTTTATTAATTTGGAAGTATACTTAAGTAATAATTGAATTACTCATAATGTAACAAATTATACATTTTATACATATTTGATCATTTATTCTCAATGTCTATTAAATGTTTTTTTTAAATACATTTTTGAATATAAAACATTCCATAATTTAATAATGAAAGATCTACACATTTATGTTGCCAGTTGTTATAAAATTTACAATAATACAATAGATTATTAGCATATATAAAAATTGTTGGCTTTTGCATAGAAATTTAGGCAAGATAACAGTATTGTTCAGGCACAAGTGATAACATAAATTTGAAACATTTTTAGCTATTTCTTACAATTTTACTAACAAGCATCACTAACAAAACAAATGTCAATTTTAAATTTAGAACTTTTACATTTGGAAAGCGGTTTAAATATTGATACATATTCTTATAATTAGTGAATTATTAAATTCACAATTATGATTGATACTAGGATTTTTGAATCATTTTCTCATGAACACTGTTATAACCAATCTTCTTAAAAAATCTTAACAATTATTACTATAATATTGTGATTTATATGCTGTTATTTTATTTTAATTTTATTATCGATGTCTAATATAATTTCTCATTATGTCCTTTTTTTTAAACTGTATTATAAATCCTTGAAGTGGCAACACTAAGCACATCACTTGAACAAGTTTTGAATTGAACAGCACTTTTTTAACTGTTTATTGAATTTCACAATGTATAAACTCGGATTTCATTGTTTCAGAACTCTATAATGTAACGTGAACTCAACATTAGATTTCCAGATAAAGTGACGGACGGTACGGAGATCCATGTTCGGGTCCAATACCTGGAAGAAAAGAAAAAACAAGTCTTTAAGTCATGTATGTTATATGTAAATACGCGACATAACCCACCATGGGGGCCATGGGCCCACTAGAAGATATCTTTCAATGAAATAAATTGTGCTCTAGTATGAATTTTTGTCATTTTTTCCCACTATTGTTATGTGTGTAATAACTCACAGGTTATATATGTATATTATATAAATTTATAATATTGAAGATGCACAAGTTACAAGATTGCACATGTTACAAGAATTTTTTCTCTCAGGTTGTCTGGCAGATATCACTATTTAGTGATAAGACCTCTTGTTGCACACTCTGTACTTAATTTTAAACTATGTTTAGTGTATAATTTTGTCAGTTGATTTGTATGTGCTATAGTTATTTATTATTGACGTGATAACGTCTTGTAAATCGATTAATGCGGGCTGCACGCACGAAGAAGTGTCACGTATCGCGAGCGAGAGCGCGGAACAAGTCGCTGCTTGAATACAAAAGGGACACAAATCAAACAGACACTATTTTACAGGAGAGCCATTCAAAGTTTAGAAAATTTATATTTGTCTGTAACTTATTATTCTTTCATTAATTACATGCATGTTATATACCGCTAAAAGCGTATTTCAAAGCTGCATTTAATGGTACGTAGTATTGTAGTACAAGTGTTGCCTTGAAAGATATATTAGCACATAAGTCCCTTTTGTTTAAAAAAAATCCCTCGTTTTATGGTAAAAAATAGAATAATTAGACACAATTCAAAAAATTTGATATTTTAATCAAAATATTTTTCCACTGACTTAGGTAATCTAGAAAAATTATGACATAAAAATTAAAATGGCAATGCTAGTTTATAAAAATAAATGAAATAACTTCTTTAAGTGAAAATAAAAAAATCTGCTTAAAAAAAACTAGAATTAAAATCTTCCTCTTAATAAAGAATTGAAAAAAAAATATTCAAAAATCATTAAAAGCTTAAAAGCAATTATTTTTATAAAAAATTTAATTAATTGTCTCATTACTTCAAGCATTTTACATCAATAATAAGGTTTTGTTAATTTATTAATTACAAAATTGAACTATCCATCATTAAAAAATATACCAAACTAGACTTATAGCTTAATATCAGTCTCGAAATAGATATAATATGAATTCTACTAACTAAACAAAAACTAAGTAGGATATTCTAATGTCAAAATGTAATTGTACCTACAACATAAATGTCATTAGAAACAGTAAGAAATCACAACCATTCTTGAGCTAACAACACTATAGAAATTATATTTTCAAAGCTAAATTTTGAATGTGAATATATCAATAACAACTAGTCTGCATATTTCTATTTAAATAACAGGTTTATAAGCTAGAAAAAAACTCCTCGTAATAAAAATATGTAATCTTTCTTCAGTTGTAATTTTTTTACAGCATTGAATCTCGCATTTTTTAGAACAAACTGGCCCTATTTTTTTTCTTCTATATTTTTCTTAGTTTTTGACAAAGATGTGTATGCCTTACCACTGTTCTTTAATAATTTTGTAAGGTTCCTTTTCTATAAATTAGGATTTACTTTCCTATTGCGACCTTTTCTTTCATAACTTTCATTTTCATCACACGGAGATGCCGTATCAACACTCGACAAGTTAAGTAGTTAAAATTTCCATTTCGATGACATTTGAACGGAATAAAAATGTTCGCAAAATTATGTTATGCACGTTGGATTAGCGTACAATTTCGACACGTCTATGTTCGATCGTACCAAATGCTAAATTATGTGATTTGTACGATAATTATGTGACGAATGCTAACGCTGACCTGAGTGTTAACACTGTCACACCGAGAATCAAGGATAGATGAAAAATCGAGTAAAATTAATCTTTTCAGACTGGATTTCAACAGGAGACAGTACCTAATGCAATCAATTTGTTATTTTGTTCTTTAAACTCTTTATTATTTTTATTGAAACCTGAAGGTTCAGGATCAGAAGGTAACAGCTGACTGTTAGTGAAAAAATTGAATTTATATAATTATCTTCATCGGAATCTGTGTCCGTCATCTCTAGGTCATTTTTAGTTATAAAGTTTAGATCTGCAACGTTGTCGTGTGAAGAAAAAACTGAGCTAGAATTTGTCAAACATGTAGATACAGAAGTGTCACTATCATAATCAGTTTCCTGAACAATCACGTTTAGTCTGGTCTTTGATCTTTGTAGTTCAAACCATGATTCTTTATTATCTAACAGGGATAAACTCAGATTGTGTTGGATTGGATTTGTGGAGGAGTTATCTAACAGAGCAGCTGGTTCATTCCATGTTGGGTTTTCAATTTGTGCCTCAAATCGGAGATTAACTATCATCGGTAAAGTTATAATTTATAGCACTCATCTTTCTGCCTCATTTGGTGTGTGGTGTTCATTTTCCTAATCCTTATTCGTGTTTTTGTTGAATTTTAGCATTTCAAATATTCTTTGTACTCTACTACTCATTCTGTTATCAAAAAAACGGTGATTAATTATAATAAATTACGTATATCAAATAACAATATACATTAAAAAATAATAATAATTTACTAAAATATTTAATTTTATTTTAAGTTTTATATTAAATTTATAATTATAATGAATTTACTCCCATCTAAAGAAATACAAAAGTAGCGCATTCCAAAATATGGCACTAACGTTTATCAAATAATATTACAACCTCTAAAATATTATAAGCAAAGCGGATGCTATGCTTAGTAATGCCCTTTTCATTTAAAAGTGATTTTATACTTCACTAAATCTGTATTACAAAATGGGCAATTTTGAAATATGGCACTTTTGTTAAAGAAAGAGTAATAAACTTACGTGATTTCTTAAGGTCGAAACGGACATATTTCACTATATGGCGCTTTTGTTTATAAAATTACTAACGCAAGTTGATTTTTTTGAAATATGGCACTTTATCATAAAAGAAAAATGCGTTCGCTTCGATTATAGGGTCGCAACTGAGAAAATGGCAGTTTTGCTCATATTTAGTCCCCGAAACTCGAAAATACTAAAAAGGCGCTAGTATTGTTTTCATATATTATAATGAGAAATCAATGGGAGTCTCTTTTAAATACAAAAATATGACCTATTAACATCGCATTTTTTAAATGAAAACGATTTCACTTTTTTTCCATTTATGTCCCTTTTGTATTCAAGCAGCGAAGTGATAGAGAGGCACGATTGGCCTAAGCATTCGACTTTTGAATGAAAAAAAAAATAAAAATAACGCAGATTGGAGGATCTTAAATATCACACATGTATATAAGTTGTAAATAAATTGTTAATAGCACATTGTTACTTGTAATTAATCTGTATAATTTAAGTAATAAAATATTTGAATTAACGAGTGCAAATAAATGTTAATTTATCGAAAAAAATGTAATTAATTGAATTAACTTATTTTTGTATTATAACAAAATAATGATAACTCGGTGATAATAATTCAATTCAATTCTTAAAAGTATGCAATTTTTTTCAATGTTTTCTTCTGACGCTATCACGTAAAATTATCGTCCGTAAACCGACTTGACAGACAATCAATTTTTATTATTATAATAATGTCAAGTCCTATGAATCAGTTACCTTTGATTTTTCATTGCCAACTATCAGCTTTTTTAAAGCAAAAAAAGTTAACAAAAAGCATAAAAGTAATGTGCATTTTTTTTAAACATCAAATCTAAAATACTGTTAAAATATAAATGAGCAATTGATTTGATATAGATAAGACAAGAGTTACTATTGAGTTTCCTGACTTTTTTTTGTATTAAATACTACATATTGAACCAGATTTGCAGTTTGTAAAATGTATAAAGCTATTAAGGCCTCCACCATCAATCTTCTCAACAACAATTATTATTATTTTTTATGTTAGTTGGATAGTCAAACTGGCAGACGTTCCACCTGATGGTAAGTGGTTGACATCGCCCATGAACATAAACTAGTTTACCTGGAACTAGCCCAGGCAACTCATTTATGTGTTGCCTATTCAGAGACATAAGATGTTAAAGTCTCGGTGCCAGTTATTACACTGCCTGTCTGGCCTTTCTCTCCAAAACACAGCAAAGCTGTTTCACGGGAGGAACGAGCAAGATGGTGGTACCCATGCAGCCGGGAGCGCGGCACAGCGCATCCCTCCCACCAGTTAAGAACAACAATGACAACAATAACATACCTGATCACAGCACAACAATTCGACTCGTTCTTCTGGAGAGTCATTAGTACTTTCTTCACTTTTGCCTGCATTTGTTCCATTAACGTCACCCCCACCAACTATTTTTTCGACAACATGTTCTGCCACTTTACGACATTGTATGAAATCGTTCGCTACGAGACGATCCTAAAATATTATACAGTTAGTTAAATTATTTTCATATACCTATATACAGAATGATTATTTGAATCGGTTCCGTTCACGAGAACTCGTGAACAAGACATTCTTAGATAATGTCGAAATATCGAGCTCCACAAAATGAAAATAAAAAAACATGGTAAATATCCCGATTTAAATAATTGTAGCTATAAAAATAACCATGTTAATTTAAAATCTTATATACAGAATGACTGGTGCATTAGGATCAATATTTAAGGAGAATACTCGGTACATGATTGTCATTCGAATTACGTAAAAATAAAAAAAAAAAAAAAAAAAAATATATATATATATATATATATATAGGTAAATATTAATAAACTTCTAAGTAAAGTTACCCAACAGTTATCTAATTATTTACGCGGCGTCTGGACACCCTAGCACCTAGCTGCTGCGCTGTCGCTTCAAAACAGGTATGTAGGTAGGTAAATTTAGTTATCGCGCGGTAATTGACCTATGTTCAAACGCCGCCACCAAAAATACCAAGATATTTCCCCCGTTTTAGCAACTTTGTTGACTAGGACTTGTTTACGTATCTTGGTATTTCCGGCTATTTAAAAATGTAATCATACTTATTTACAAGGATTGTCAATCATTAGCCACGTGCGTTTGGCAAGCGGCACAGTACAACACCTCGCCGCACGAGCCGCCGGCATGACTGGAAATGTATCCACACTTCATTTATTTAAATTAAAATTTATGGAAATTTGGTCGAAAATTAAGTACCTATTTTTTACATCATTCAAATGAGAATCATATACCGAGTATTCTAATTAAATATTGATAGTTATTCATCAGTCAAATTAAATACAAAAAATGTATACATATTTTATGGTCTTTTTTTTAAATTTTACAAAGAGAGAAAGAGAGAGAGATAAAATTACTAAATTAACTAATGTTTAAAGAAATTTCAAGTAAATATATTGCATATTTTACTTACCTTTTTCTGTCTATCCTGTTTACTTTGACATGTGGAGTGTGGGAGTAAGTAGAAAGGCAATTTGTTCAGTTTAGGCGCTGCCATTTCTATAGCTACATCAACAACCCATGATGGCACTGTTTCTAATAACAAATTTCCTTCCGTTTCCCCTCCCGCGTCACCTACCTAAAAATATTAATTATAAAGTTTTATCTTCTCTATTTCTGTACTTCATTTAATCATGAATCAACTAAAAGTAAATAGAATAACAAGTATGCTTAATTAAAAAAATCAAAAAACCCAACTGCGTAAAATACTCTTATTATAAACTAAAAAGAATAAAACAATTTACTAGCTTTCATTTGATACCCATATTGCTACAGTAAGAAAAAAAATTCAACTCCCCCTTCTCATTCCGCCATTTGCGGGCGCCATTTTGAAAATTTATATAGCCTATGTCACTACTACAATTTAGACAAATCCAACGACACCTCATATGTCAAAAACCGTCCAGCCGTTTGGGCTGTAGGGCGTGCCAAAGAAATGGACATACATACATACATACATACATACATACATACATACACTCGAAAAACATAACCCTCCTTCTGTCGCAGTCGGGTAAAAAATACGCAAACTCCAAACTATAATAACGTGAATTAATTAAAAAAATCAAAAAACCAGACTGCGTAAAATACTCTTATTATAAACTAAAAAGAATAAAACAATTTACTAGCTTTCATTTGATACCCATATTGCTACAGTAAGAAAAAAACTCCCCCCCCCCCTCATTCCGCCATTTGCGGGCGCCATTTTGAAAATGTATATAGCCTATGTCACTACTACAATTTAGACAAATCCAACGATACCTCATATGTCAAAAACCGTCCAGCCGTTTGGGCTGTAGGGCGTGCCAAAGAAATGGACATACATACATACATACACTCGAAAAACATAACCCTCCTTCTGTCGCAGTCGGGTAAAAAAATATAAACTATTCTTTTAAATTTTTTCTTAGGAAGTCTTTTAACAGTTGCACAATACAACAGCCACATGAATATAAAAATATAATAAATATTTTACTAAATATGATTTTGTTTCAATATGACGTACATTCATTCGCATTAAAAAAAAAGAATGTATCTTAAGTATAATTAAACAGTTTAATCCTATATGATATTTGTTAAGTATTTAAAGATTGATGCAGGGAATTATCTTCACTATGATTTAACTACAATTGTTTTAGAATAAGAAGTCCACTTCAAGACTGAATATCAAGACTTACAACTTCATGATTACAAATATAAAAATCCCCTCCAATTTCATGCAGCAGATTTGATGGAACAACAGACATACAGACAATTATTCTAAAAATAATTATTTTGGCTTCTATTACTCTCATAAATAATCCTATAATTTGTTTTTCCTATAAATCTCTCATGTACAAACATTGGCCTGTTACAATTTTATTATGTGTGTAAAGTCAATCACGATAGTCTCATCTCTTTTTTACATTTTTGTTTTTTATTGTCACGGCTGACGTTTGTGACAGAATTTTCATTTAATGATTTAAACTTTTATAATTCTAAAAAACTATATTTTATATAACTGAAATAAGAGCTTTAAATGTTGTTTGTTTTATTTTCACAGGTGAGTGATTTATTTTATTTTGTTTATAAATAATTTATATTAACCAGTTGTAAGAACATATTGAAATAAAACCTTTATTTTCACAGAAAAAGTCACATCTTTATTTCAATATTCCCATCAAAACTAAAGATATAACACTATTATAAACTAGCATAACCAACACCGACGGGCAGATGCCCGCGGCTTCATATGGATGTCGGTTATCCCAAAAAAAAAAAAAACAGTATCTTATGTTACTTCTAATACCTCCAGGAATATGTGTACAAAGTTTCATGATGATCGGTTAAGTAGTTTTCAAGTGAAAGCTTAACAAACTTACATTTCACATTTATGATATTAGGGATGTATAAATCATAGCATCATAAAAAAAAGTAAATGTTTTAGTTAAAGAATTTAGATATTTAACAATATCATAATTATAAAGAATTCAGTAGAAGTAATCAATTTTTCAGTTTTATTAAATATTATATAGACATTTTGATATCAATCAATACTTGAGATAATAAATTTGTTTATGTCATCTCAAACGTGTGTATGTACAAAGATTTTAAAATATGTTTAAAGCTTTTTTTAAATGGGTTAATTATTAATATAATTACTAAATTAACTTTAATTCCAAAAATTTTTACAATATTTTTTTTTAATATATAATATTTACTTTATTATTTATTTTTAATATTTATTTTATTATATATAATATTTACTTTTATATGTCAATGAAATTAAAATTTTTAAAACGTCAAAAGATTCTAAGAAATTGTGATATTAGACATAGTCAGTAAATAGTCAATATAGATATACATTTTTTAATACATTTTTCATAACAAATACCATATTATGGTATATAATATATACTTTTATAATGGTATATATATAATTTTTTAAAATATTCAATTGATTTTCAAGTTTAACTCTAGAAGTCTAGTTATAACAAAACATGTAATAATAAGATATTATATATAATACATTGATTAGACATTATATAACATACAAACCTGAAGCCTGTAAAGTGTTCTTCCACCGACTTCACTAAATATAAGAGGTGTGTGCAGAGGAACACTGAAAAAGTTATTTCCTATTACTTTTTGTCCGGCCTCATTGACTCTATTCGGATGATTCCAATGTTCCAATAAAGCTTGTAATAACAGAGCCCCAAAGTTAACTTTTTGATCATTTTCTGTCGTCAATCCAGCTTCTTTAGCACTAACCCAGGCACTAAAACAGTCTGTCTCATCCTGTCCCAGATGTATAGTTAACATTCCTGTCTTTAAGTCGACATTAAACCAGTTTGGTACATAAACCATTTTAAAGCGTTTCTTTAATTCCTCTTCATAATCAACCTCTCCCAATTCTTCAACTTTACTCGCTTTTAAAACGTCATATAAGACAACATTATTTGTTGTATCTTTAGTTAATATGTGGCGTTTGTCATTTAGAACTGTGTAATGTTTTATTGCTTTACCACCGACAATATTATGTAAAGGTTGTGTTTGATAAACATTATTTGTGTTATAATTGTTCTGGTTATACATATCAGAATTTAATGAGTTAAGAGGTGGAAGCTTCCAACACCGTATGTCAGAGTGAGACGTGGCTACCCATACACCTTGCTGATCAGCTGTAAAACATAATTTAAGGATGGGTGCAGTCTCTTCACAAACAATCATAAAATTATCTGGATTTCTCAATTCTGTTATAATGACTAGACGATCTCTTCCTCCAGATATGATATGGGTGAAATTTTCTGTGGCTAGAAGTGCCCAAACTGCTTCGGAATGTACACGAATGGTTGACACACATCTCTGCTGTGATAGGAGCCACAGCTTTATAGTGCCATCTGAGCTCCCAGACACACATTGGGAGCCATCCCTACTTACTACTAATGCTTTGACATTGTCTGAATGTCCTTTTAATTTCATAAGACGTGAACAATTTCTGGGGTCCCAAACCCGTAGGACTTTTTCTGTGGAACCACTAACCAGAATAGTCCCTGGTGGATTCATGGCTAGACTGTATATAGATTCTTTGTTTCCGACTAAACTGGACGTAGTGACGGTATTATTGCTAGCAGTTAAAGCAGTCAAAGTATTTACATCCCATAAGAATATTGCGCGGTCTAAACCAGCACTGGCGACTTGTTCCTTGTCCTTTGCATAAGCTAACGTTCGCACGTAATCTTTATGAGTACGCAATGTCGACATACAGAAACCTTTGGGCGCATTCCACACTTTTACGGTCGTATCCGACGATGCGCTTATCAGGTTTTTTCCTCCGCAGCATAGGACGATATCATTTACCCAATCGGTGTGATGTTCCATGCTTTGGATATACCTGTCCTGTGTACCACCACCGGTGTGCCAAACTCGTATAATGCCATCTCTACCGGCTGAATACAGCCTGCCCTGTATAGGATCCAATTGCAATGAGCTAACGCCATTTTTATGCCTTCTCTCCTCCTCGTCTCGGATAACAAATGAAACTTGAGTCTTTTTACGCATGGTCGTGCCCATTTTCCGACATTTTAAATTAATAATTGAATTATATTTAAAGATTTCTAAAACAATTCATAACATAGAAAAGTACTTGAGGCTAGCTGTCTTTTATTTGACGTTTTGAGTTTTGACTTGTTATGTTTTTTACTACCTATGTGTTGCTAGCTTGCTATGATTTTTTCCAATTTTGTCTATAGTTTCACAATCTGAGCATTACTGTTTTTCTTAAAATATAATATGTTTAATATGTTTAACACACACAAGGTCGTCTTTTCCTAAGGTAGACAACTTAATGCCTGTGTTTTAGGTAACAGCCGACTGATATACATTTTTTTAAAATAAATATACATATAAATAATACATATATATTACACCCAGACTCAGGGCGGGAATCGAACTCACAACCCTTGGAGCAGAAAACAGGGTCACTGAAAATTGCGCCAACGGGTCAGGTATAGACTATATTAATTTTGGTTGTGTTAAAAGCTATTGACAAATTCATCAATTTTTTTTAGAAGCTGATTATAATTTTGTGAAATGAACAGGATTTACGGCAAAGGAAAGTTAAAAATTCTGGCACTTACTTGCAACCCTCAAAATAGTTTTTTTTAACACTTAATCTTATGTAAATTACAAAGTATTAAAATTCTGGCCTTGTGGGAGAAGGTTATAAAAATATATATTTCTTGATATTTTCAAAAATTTAATAGTCATAAAATTTAATACTCATCGCTCAATGGGAGAGCGAACGCAACATAATTGAAGTTCTAATGTCAGAAAGAGAGAATATGATATATTATATTACGAAGATACGATGAAGGATTACTGAAATTAAAGATAAATTATTATTTATCTTAATAATTATTTATTATTGAAACTTATTAGTTTCCATAATTCCTTATACAATATTATAGCGTTTATTCGTTTTCTAGAAATGAAATAATTTTTTTTATTAATATAATGGAATAAGGTAAAAGAATTAACATACAAACACTATAATGCACAAATAAAACACAAAAATTGTTTACCTGACTCAATCTTATTAGATTGATCGAATTGTAAAAGAGAATCATATTCATATATAGATGGCACAATGGTTACACTCATACCAGTTGTATTTAGGTATAATAAATAAATAAAATAATAATTGATTGTTTTAAAGTGCTTAAAAGTAGTACACTGGGTACGTTCGCGGGCCCTCTTCTAATTGATAATTCATCACTTTTATAAGTACGCATACTTCATAGTTTTTTTATCTATGCATTCCACAGACCACATGCGCGGAAATGATACTTCTTTAATCAAAAACTGAATTTAACTGTCGAACTTTAGTAAATAATTGTTTGCTATTGTTCATAAAAGATAATAAACAAAATTATGTTTTTATATTTATTAACTACTTATTATTTTTATTTAAAACTGATAAATAAAAAACTATTGCGCATGTCCCATTTCCGTTTCCGAGCATGTGGTCTGTGGAATGCATAGATAAAAAAGTGATGAAATCAATTAGAAGAGGGCGCGCGAACGTACCCATTATAATACAATATTGTTGAGTACCCCCTTTTAGGTATGTTAATACCTGTAGTAGGGGCCCCGCTCTTCCCTTATCCCTTTACACCCGAAAAAAAAACGTCGTTAATTCAAATATTTTATTACTTAAATTATATAGATTAATTACAAGTAGCAATGTGCTATTAACAATTTATTTACAACTTATATACTCGTACATGTGTGATATTTAAGATCCTCCAATCTGCGTTATCAAGTCGAACGCTTAGGCCGATCGTGCCTCTATCGCTTGTTCTGCGTGACACTTCTTCGTGCGTACAGCCGGCATTCATCGATTTACAAGACGTTATCACAGCTCCGTATAGTTAGCAGGTAAAATGATCACTTCTTGATTATAATTACAGAAATCATTAGGGCACAGATCAGGCAACTTTAGGTAATCATTTTTTCACTTTAGGCAACAATAATTCGTTTATAATTAATGAAAAACCATTGACCGTATAGTTAGCAGAAATAGGTTAATGTTTAAAGTTCTGACTGTTGCATTCGTTGGTGCATACTTTGGGCAAGATTAAGCAGTTGTTTTAGATTTTATGAAGCAATAATTAGTACCTAACAATCGGAAGTATTGTTATGGTATTCACTTGTCATTTACTCTATGGTTTGTCATTACTTTAGGTTTATCAAGTAAAATGATCATATTTTCTTGATTATAATTACAGAAATCGCTAGAGCACAGATCAGGCAACTTTAGGTAATCATTTTTTCACTTTAGGCAACAATAATTGATTTATAATTACATAATGAAAAACTATTGAACGTATAGCAGCAAATACAGAGGCTAACAGGGAAAAGTATTTTAAGATCCGAAACCGCTGCAATACATTGTGTAGAGATGCACAACGACGCCATATTTATTCATCAGTCGAAAACGGCGACTCAGCTAAAGTTTGGAAATTTCTTGAATCACTTGGAGTTGGCAAACCGTCTAACAATTCTTCTTCTAATAAAATCGATATTGAACTCCTAAATAAACACTTTTCGTCTTCTAGTCTAATTATATAATTACCTTAAAAATAAATTTTTCGCTCATAATATAATCTAATCAGCTTTAATGTATTAATTCAATATTTTGGAGATGAACAGGGTGCGGTTTTTAATTGAACTTCTTCTGTTGAATTTCTTAAGCTATTTTTATACTAGTTTGCATAAGTTTCCCGCCGAATATTTTTTTTACATACATTTATTTCCAAGCGGACGAATTTTAAAATGAAGTCTTAAATGGGAACACTAACTACTACTCGAACTGCAATTACTGTCGTTGCTGATATTTTCTTGTAATATATTCAATAATTCGTCGTCGTCCAACATAATGTTGTACAGCACTAGGCACATGAAGTTAACGTGTTATTACGGGGACGGCCCTGCAGGTACCGATGTTTACAAACCAATATGCCTACCGTGTCGCTTGCGCCGCACGGAAAATCACGGTGATGGCCGCAAGTGATCGTCTGGCAGTATCTGTATTAGTGACGTCCCAAAATAATATCGAGATCAATAATATATATTTTTTTGGTTTCGTAGTTTTCTACCGATTCTCTTTAATTGTGGTTTATTATTCAAATAAGAGGTTCAGAAAACACATTAAATAATTAATTAGACATGTATTAACAAGATAATTATTAGTCTTAAAGGATCTCTTCTCTATTATTTAGTTTTTACTAGCGCATCACTAGCCTACGTAAAATTACGGGTTCGGCCCTGTGTGTTAGGGTTGTGATAGCGCCTAATTTGACTATTGCATTTAAATTGCATTTTTATGTATCAGAATGTTAAGCCTATTGTTTTAAAGTTGGATTATTGTAAAGTACACATCCTGAAGTATTATAAATAATATAAATTTTCTTCATATTTTTTATATCTAATCAAGAAATAGACATAGAAAAAATAGAACGTAATATTACGGGCTTGGCGCCACAGGCATTAACATGAAAACACGGAATATTACGGTGACGGCCGGGAAAGGGTTAATTATAAACGAATTATTGTTGCCTAAAGTGAAAAAATGATTACCTAAAGTTGCCTGATCTGTGCCCTAATGATTTCTGTAATTATAATCAAGAAGTGATCATTTTACCTGCTAACTATACGGAGCTCGTTATCACGTCAAAAAAAAAAAAAAAAAATGATCAAGCGCTAGCAACTGAATTATATATAAAAATAGTTGTTACTTATTTTCTTTATTAGTGTAACTTTATAATTAATTAAAGCTTATTTTTTCAATAAAGCTCTCTTGCAAGAAAAACACATTACCATTATTTGGTTTAGGTTATCGTCTTCCGCTTGCAAATATCGTATACAACACGTAAAGTGGAAGAACTCTTTACAATTGTGACATTGATATTTTTTATATATTTGTCGAAAGCATTCACCACAAGCGTTAGCTTCTTTGCAACTGCTCGTCTCCTTTACGTTTTCTTCAATTCTGCTTATATTAGGAGCCATCCCAAACAAATTACTATATGGCGTAGTCAACGAATTACTCGAAATTCTATCACAAGTATTATTTTTTAACTGCATTAAGCACAGTGTTATAGTCCAGCTTTCGTTATCGATTGCACTTTCTGCTGTTAAAATAGATAATTTCACAGAATCTATTAAAATGTCCCACTGATGTTCATTTGACGATTTCCCTAATAGTGGCATGTCAAATGGCAAATCAAAACTTGTCAAAATTTCTAAAGCCTCATTAATAAGTTCGAATTTCAAACATGTGAGAATCCACCCCGGCACACCGAAGTTGGTGAAAATTTTCAATAGTTCAAAAGCTATTTCTTCTTTATTAGCGTTTTTTTGTAACGGTCGAAGTAAAACATATTGGGATATTTCATCGATATAGAATAACACATTATATTCGTCTCCTTTTAAACCTTGGAAGTTTTCAATAAATAAATAGACCTTATTCTCAGATGAGTTTCTTTGTTTTAAATTATTGTCACATATTGTTCCTTTTTCAAAAATATTCTTTTGCTGGCATACGTTGCATATATTAACAAAAAATCTTATCCATTTCAATGGTACGTAATATTTTCGAATAACCGAATTAAAAGTTGAGCGTAGTTTAGCGTGTCCCAATGTCAAATGGGCTTCCGCAATAACATCGAAATATTCTTGTAACGGTACAACTTCAGAAAAATATTTTGCAGTCTTAAGTAACAGTACATCTTTATTATCAATTGTTTTTACATAATAACTTGATCCGTATGGTGCTTTTCCGGTGAAATCGTCCGATTTTAATACAGAAATGATATGTTTGACATTTTCTCTAGTTCTCGGTATTCTACAATGTTGTTTTGTATATAGGTAATCGTAAAAAAATTTCTTGACTAGGTCATAAGCGAACTCTTCACTTTCGAATTCAGACGCGTGCACTTGTCCGGTCGCCATCTTGAACTTCTGGTAAGTACTAAGTTGTAGGCCCGAGGCCACAGAACAATATTACCAAGGCCGGCTGCCGCTAAACAAAGAGTACCTATACAACAAAAAAGATATTGTAGTACGGCCAGCTAATAAAATATAATGTCCCTAAATATACACTTAAATAAAATAAAGCGAGGAATTATTTTAAAACCTCAGTGCATAATGAGTCAAAAAATTATGAAATTAATAATATTTATTTCGAAATTTTTCAATGTTATACATATTTACTATGCAAAATTTAAACTACTGTTTTTTTTATGGTATTATAACAAACAAACAAAAAAGTAAAACCAATAATATATATATATACATATAAATGATGTGAACTTTGGCAATTTTTAGATGTGAACAAGCGGCACAGTACAACACCTGTGCACGTGCCGCTGGCATGACTGTAGGGTGTCAACGCTTCATTTACTTGAATTGAAATTTATGAAAATTTGGTCAAAAATTAAGTACCTATTTTTTTTACATAATTCGAATGATAATCATGTACCGAGTAGCCTCCTTAAATATTGATAGTAATTTACCAGTCAGCCTATATACATATACATATATATAATTTTGGAATAGGTCTTAAATGCTTTGATTTTGATTTCCTAAGCAATATTATTGCTAACTTTATATTGACCGTTGAAGTGATTAATATACTCTTTGGTGTTTAATCACGGAGTATCTATAGGTACTTCTTGTGAAATATTTTTATATTACTAAAGTTCAAAATACTTTAAAACTAGAAAATAAATAATTAGTTCACTGTAGGTTCAACGGGAGCACGTAAAGCCGTCGGCCCGGTTGTTATCACAAACATCTGATAATGAACAACCGGGAACTACGGCTTTACTCGATCCACAAAGACATACACCCAGACCAGAGACAAATATTTGTAAAAATACAAATATATGCTCCGAAGGGGAATAAAACCCGCGACCGCTGGCTTTGAAGCGACTACTTGCACCACTACACACGAATGGTAGTCCCATGTAATTTTTTCACAAAGATACAAGTTATTGAAATAAATGTCTAAAGCAGTGTTTTCCAACGTGGGTCCACGCCCCACTGGGGGGCAATTTGATAGTTAAGGGGGGCAATTTAAAAATGGACTCGACACGACTTTAACCCTTTCGCTTTGGATTATTTAAATGCAATGCTATACCTTGTCCAACCGTTTATTATCTTTTTGACAGCTTACGTCTATAAATTTCAGTTTTTTTTTTTTTCATTATATGTTTTGAAATTTTATTTACGATGTTTTGATAACAATTTCATAGTGATTTCTTACTAAAACTTATCATTTATATTTCTTAAGGGAACAAAACAATTTTAAAGGTTAAAAATTATGCATGGGGACATAAAAAATTTAGAAATGTTAAGGTTAATTTAAAAAAATTTAAAGGTTAAAAATTACGCATGGGGACATAAAAAATTTAGAAATGTTAAGGTGGGGCATGGCCTAAAAAAGGTTGGGAAACACTGGTCTAAAGGATTTGCTTATCCCTGGAAAAAATTTCTTCCAGCACACCCGAAAAGGAACCATTATAGACAGAAATCAAGAACTATAATTACAAACATACTATATTTATAACCAATATGCATATGCTATACATATGTATATATAGCATATACATATTAAATGTACGATACATTACATAAATTAATACTTTCAATACAAAAATATATTTACATACTATAAATCATGTCAAGGAAAGAAAATGATCTTAGTAGATTTTATACATTAAAACAAAATATTGTAATCATACAGATTTTTTTATACTGCACGCTTTTACAAATTAGATAATAAACAGTAATTATATAGATAATAGACAGGCAATATGTTATGAGATTTACAAATAGATTTATAGATAAAAATAATTATGGTTTTATAATTCAAGATGCCTGACATGTTATTAATATATATTTTTTTATAAAATAAAAAATTCTATTATTTTTTGGGGCCACTTCGAAACTCCACAGTTCCATAGCTTTCTCGATTCGTAGTTTGAATGTAAAATCGAATCTAGTTTTAGAGAATATTACTGAAATTTCACACAACACGCCTACCGCGTTCACGGTGCAGTGATAGATTCAGTGTCGGTGGCACTGAATGTATTAATCCAAAAGTGTGAATGGATAAACATATTTAAGACATATTAATAAACTTAAGCTGCTTTATTATATATAAAAAATATAAAAAAGTAAATAAGTGACATAAATATTACATAAGTATCACATTATACTTATCATGAAAAATAATGACATATTTTCCATATTAGTAAAAGCTAAAAAAAAGTTTTAGTAATTCAATATGATATTCAGATTAAAACTTAAATGAGAAAAGAACTGTTATACAACTTATTGACAAAGTCAATATATGCACAAATGGAATATTATTATACTTGTTTTTATAGCAGCTTCCGCTTAAAAAATTTAAGTTTCAAATGATAATCCCTAGGAATTAAGTATCATATATTCAGATATTTAGTTAAAAATAATGTTTACAATAATTTATGTAAAATACATTAAAGTATGTTATTTTGACATTAACATCATTTTGAATTTTGTTCAATTACAATTTGTATTTTTTTTTATCCAACAATAGTCAATATTATTAGCAAATAAGGAATACATTCATTTTATATTAATATATATTTAATAATTATACTTTAGCTTGTTTTTTAAATCAATTTAGGAATGTTAAGTCTTTTTCATTTTGTCTGTCTCTTCCCGACTGTTTGTGATTTTTGACATTTATAGCGCATCCGTAACATTACAATATACAGGATTATTAAATAAGGCTGTTAAGCCTAAAAAAAAATCTTAATTTAAAAGGATATTAAATAATTACTTATTACTTCTTTTTTTTAGATGAAATTAATAAAAAAAAAACTTTAATATTTTTCACCTTATTGTTTAATTTTTGCTTTTGAGTAGGCGCAGATTATATTTCAATTAATAGTTTATACATTTTAGTTAAACTAGCAAGTAATAGAAATTGAAAGTCTACTAAGTAGAAAACCAAAAACAGTGAACTCTCACAAATATCAAAATACAGTATCGTATGCCTCATTAACGTTGTTATAAATGTTTCATAGTCATTTGTAAAAGGAAAATATTAATTAATTGACGATTAATATCGTAAATCGTATATAAAAGAAATTATTATTTAGCGTATATATAAGAAAACAATGAAGAAAAACAATTAATACCTACCTTATAAAACTGAACACTGAAGTAAGAATGTTGTCATTGTCAACTTGTCAAATATTAAACGTCATTAAAAAAAGGTAGAGACATACATGTCTCCACCTTTTTTTCTTTTTCTTCATGTGTATATGGAATTTAAATATTTAAATTCTGATCACAAATAATTGAAACTTTTGACGTGATAACGTCTAGTAAATTGATGAAAGCTATCGGGTATTTTTTTCAAAGATGACGCCATTTTGTCACGTTCCGCGAGCGAGCGAGAGCGCAGAACAAGCGATAGAGAGGCACGATTAGCCTAAGCGTACTCCATCGGACCGCGTTCCGGTAAAAGAGACAGTGGCGCTACGAAATCTACACGCGAACTGTTTTGTAGACCCTTCGTCTCCCGTCATCCCCCCCGGTCATCTTTAATGACGGATTACTGGTACGAAGAGTTTACCCTCATCAGAATCATAAAGCTGTTGTTGATATATCTCTTTTCTCTACGTCTCTCTCTTCTCTTCTTTCCTAGAAAATACTACCCATCAGCGACCAAAGGGTCGCTACCATTTCCCTATATTTCTCTCCCTATCCCACAGAACTACTATACCAAGTCCTCTCCATAAATGTAAGATTAAAAACGTAAACTAAATACCTGATACTGGATTCCTTTCCTGATTTAAATTGTGATGGAAATGTCGTTTCTTACTACAAATATTTATATAGCAATAATCCTATTTGCCGACCACAATTCCAACAAGAAACATAATACACCGTTTTCTCATCTTCTTATATATAAAGAAAAGAATTTCATTTTAAAGTTATACTTATTTTGGGACATTTGGAAAAAATTATATGAGTAAAATTTTCACGATGGGCGCACACACCCACAGCCACGAAGCAATTACAAAGAGGAGGTGTTGTAATCAATGTAGTCTAGCGTCCACCAATGTAGTCCACACATCAAACCGTAGTAGATCTACTCACCACCAGTTGTCGCTTTCGTCAGTACAGCTGTCGTTGCCGGACAATTAAGTTGCTCTCGTGACTAACTCCTTTTTATATATTTAAAAAATATTCTCGACCCGCGCACGTTGTGAACATGAAGTTATACGAACAAATCAAAATCAAATGGAATAAACATATCTTTCTTCTCGTAAGTAATATTTAAATTAAATATATTATTTATTTTGTCTAGAAAGTTCGTTGATTACCACGCCTCTATCGGCAAGTAGCAAAACTACTGGTCTAGCCAGGGCCGTACTTAGAATTGAAATGTATCTCTACAATACGATCCCAGATACTGTTCAAAAGCTTTCAATTAACAAAGTTAAAAAAAATTGTCAATGAGCGTATGTGGTGAAGGTTATTACAAAATTATTATTGAAGATAGCTCACTCACTCAGCGAATAACCGCTCAACTGCCCGTCTCGACTACTAGTTGACAAGAGTTTACAAGCTAACCACAATAACTGCAAGCGCCGTGTCACGTAATGGTCGTCATGGCTATATTGCCCATGTCAACTTTTTTTCGACATGGGCATTAGTACGCAAAGTGCACCTGTCAACTACAGGTTGATTAACGTATACTACATTATCACCGGTGGGAAATAACGTAACAAAACGTGAGAGGCCTTGGGCAGTTTTGTGCAGTTGGTAAACTAAAAGATCATTGTCCGGACACTCAAGCGGATAAGGTGTTCTTCCGAGGCAATTTGAGTCGAATTGTTGCAGTGAAAATTCTAATTATGTAATTTTATATTCTGGGCTAAGGTTCGAACCTATAGTAGTTGGTTTTGACGTTCAATATTTGAATTTGAATAATCTGATCTAATAAAAAATATTCTTTCTTGCTATAATAAGAAATCTATCAGTATCTACAATTTATAACTGTTGTTTATGAAAATAAAAGCATGTTATGTATCATATTATGCAGCATTATTCCATTTTATTTACACTACGTCTGGCTTGGGAAAAGGTTTACCAATTTTGGTGTCCTTTCCGTTTTTTTTTTAATCACTCCGATGATAAAAACTTTATTGCATATGCAAAAGCAAACTGACTTTTAGTACGCTATTATCAACCAAAAGGTCGATAATTGCGTATTGAGAAAAAACTCAAATCGATATTACACATGGCTACATAATAGCAAGCTTTAATTTTCCAGCATAGGATGACGACCTCTCATTGTACTAAAATCCTACAAAGCGAAATCAGCTTATCAATACAATAGTAAATCATGATAATATTATATAGCAGTGTGTGCCTTCCAACTTCAAATTATATATATGCTTAACTAAAAAATTCTGAGTACGGCCCTGGCAGACACCTAGTGACATATAGTAGAACAATTATAACGTCTGTCAATTTAGTCAATTACTTGTTTTAGCTACTGGTCGCTAGATGGCTTGCCGCTATTTGAAGCCCCACGCACCCCCGCGCAGTTGCGACACTACATTATATGAATAAAGTTTCTTATGGCACCTCCTCTTTGTAATTGCTTCGTGGTTTTAAGTACCTAACTCTTGTTTCTGACAACGAAGAAGTGTCACGTAAATTAGTTAATTTTATAGTAATCAATTTAATCTTCAATTAAATATGAATTTTTTTGCAACCTTTGGCTATCGCTTTTATAATTTACTTGAAAAACTTGAAAAAAACTTGAGAAACTTGAAAAAACTTGAGTGTCCGGACAATGATCTTTTAGTTTACCAACTGCACAAAACTGCCCAAGGCCTCTCACGTTTTGTTACGTTATTTCCCACCAGTGATAATGTAGTATACGTTA
Organism: Euphydryas editha; assembly: GCA_036937285.1. Lineage (NCBI taxonomy): Eukaryota > Metazoa > Arthropoda > Insecta > Lepidoptera > Nymphalidae > Euphydryas > Euphydryas editha. Next base: position 4,392,181 of record JAUPFZ010000025.1, read on the forward strand.
ATCAACCTGTAGTTGACAGGTGCACTTTGCGTACTAATGCCCGTGTCGAAAAAAAGTTGACATGGGCAATATAGCCATGACGACCATTACATGACACGGGCGCTTGCAGTTATTGTGGTTAGCTTGTAAACTCTTGTCAACTAGTAGTCGAGACGGGCAGTTGACGGTTATTCGCTAAGTGAATGAGCTATCTTCAATAATTATTTTGTAATAACCTTCACCACATACGCTCATTGACAATTTTTTTTAACTTTGTTAATTGAAAGCTTTTGAACAGTATCTGGGATCGTATTGTAGAGATACATTTCAATTCTAAGTACGGCCCTGGCTAGACCAGTAGTTTTGCTACTTGCCGATAGAGGCGTGGTAATCAACGAACTTTCTAGACAAAATAAATAATATATTTAATTTAAATATTACTTACGAGTAGAAAGATATGTTTATTCCATTTGATTTTGATTTGTGCGTGTAACTTCTACACGATACAACACAGCACTTCATGTTCACAACGTGCGCGGGTCGAGAATATTTTTTAAATATATAAAAAGGAGTTAGTCACGAGAGCAACTTAATTGTCCGGCAACGACAGCTGTACTGACGAAAGCGACAACTGGTGGTAAGTAGATCTACTACGGTTTGATGTGTGGACTACATTGGTGGACGCTAGACTACATTGATTACAACACCTCCTCTTTGTAATTGCTTCGTGCTTAAAACTAACAAAGCGTCGCGTCGTCCAGTTGGAGGGCATCGCGGGGGTAGTGGAGAAATGGAGAAATATTAACACCAACCCGACTCACTGGGGCATCATCGCAGACAGTTACGACTCACCGTGCACAAAGCGACATCCGGTTCCGACTCACGGGAAGAAGCCAGCCCCTACGCAGCACTGGACCACCCCGACTCACTGGGGCATCACCGCTGACAGTTCCGACTCATCATGAACTATGCGGCATCTGGTTCCGATTTACTGGAACATTCCACTGGCTCGGATGTATAAGGATGATGAGATGTATGGACGACTCAAAAACCTACTATTAACCTCCGGTCTCGGAGTCGGAGTCGTCGGGGCAGTAGCCCACCAGACGCAACACCCGTCTGGTCGGAGGGTCCTCCCTTTTCAATGGTGGATGAGGAACTTTACATCCTGTTCCTCTCATCCCCCAAAAGACCTTTTGCTTTATCTTACACTAACCAACATTACTGAACACCTTATAAATACCGTTTGGAGTGGTTAATGGAAAGCAGAAACATTTTCTTGACCTTTTTAGTTTGGCTTCCAGAAGGGTTTGTACCGTTTGAGCACCGTGGATTGTATGTTTCATCTATACAGTAAAAGTATACTTTCCACATTCTGCAATATAAATAATAAACGTCTCCTACTCAACGGCCCCCAGTAGGATGTAAATCCTGTGTCGGAGGTCCGGAAACACACACAATACACAAGCACAAACGCCCAGACCACGACAAACATCTGTATGGCCTATACAAATATTTGTCATGTACGGGGATTGAACCCGCGACCGATAGCGCATCAGTCAGTTGCTGTGACCACTGCGCCAACGCGTCGTCGACGTCGAATGATATGCGGATGACATTTTATTGTATAACATTATATTGTAATTCAAATTCGGTGGACGATTTAACTGAACTGAACTGAATTGAATCAGTCTGTTAACTTCTCACTGTTGGGCAAAGGCCTCTTCTCCAGATAGGAGTAGGGATGATTTAACATATTGACCAATAGCTATCGAATCGTTGCTTATGTTTATCGGTTTCCAGGAGACAAGCGGTAAAAAAAAAATACCAGAAAAAGAAACATCCCTACTTTTGATTTGTATCGACTCATTTACCTTCCAGTTAAGGTCAATTTTCTTATTTGTCTATTTCTCATGGTGAAACCAAGGAATTTATATCATAACTGGAACACTCACTTAAAAATATTCTGTATTCAAAAAAGCACCTTGAAATAATTGGTAATTGGTTTCACAGTCGTATCATAGTTTTTGAAATTACTCTTTTGTATGAACTTGTTATTATTTAACAAATGCGTATATTTATATTGTTAATTATATTTTATGTTAAAAAAACGTTTATTTTGTATTTTTTTATGTTAGAATGATCGAATAAAATATTAATACCGTAATATTTAAGCATGTTAGCGCATAATCCCGATCGCTTAGAAAGTGCTCATAGCTATGTGTATGTACTCTATATGCTCTAAGTCTTAAACTATTGGCGATCACGTTTTAATTCTTTTTATGAAGAACAAGTACATATAAAGCTTTAATTCAAAGTTAAAATATTAAGAATAAAAAGGGTCGAAGTTACTCAAAAATCGATTTGAAATTTTCACTTCCGGTTTAATATAATTATGTAAAAAAATTCCAATTTAGAATTCGATAAAAAAATTAAAAACTTCTACTTTTTAGCTTTAAGAAATAATACTTTTTGTTTTCTTTTACAAATTAATTGATACAAATAATAAGCATCCAAAAATAACGGACTTCATTCTTAGTAAATTTTTAAAAGCTCATAACTCAGCAATAAAGTAACATACGAAAAAAACATTGTGTGTACACATCCATGTTTTGACAACTATCGCTATTTTCAGTCGACAATTACACCGGCACACAAAAAAGTAAAAATTGTCTGTACACTGGGCGCCACCTATCTTCGGGCATGTTTTTCGACCCGCTGAATACGAATTTCAAGTCAGTTTAGGCCGTCCAGCCTTCAATTGTTTAAAAATAGCGAAAATTCGATGTTTTGGCAAGAAAACAAAATTTTGAGATCTAAAGCAAGCATAATTTTCATATATTTTGATCTGTTAAATACTAATTTCGATCGTACTTTAATCATAAACTGTTTTAAATCTAATAAATCATCAACAATTGCAAAAATCGAAGAAAATTGAGATTATCTTGGTATAAAAAATTTTATGGACCCGGATTGACGAAGATTTTCATGTAATATAATCTGCTTGGTCTGATTTTGCAATAAATTTGGCCCATAGTTCCCTCAAACATTCATAAAATTGCAAAAAATCGATCAAATAGCAGAAAAAAGCTGCAATTTTTTTTTTTTACAATTTACTCGAAATCGAAGGCTGGACAACCTAAACTGACTAGAAATTCGTATTCAGCGGGTCGAAAAACATGCCCGTAGATAGGTGGCGCCCGGAGTACAGACAATTTTTTTTTTGTGTGTCAGTGTTATCGATAACTGTCGATAACGCGATACGATAATAATTATCATATATATATATATATATATATATATATATATATATATATATATATATATATTATCATATATATATTAAAACCACCACGCTGCTTCACTACGTGTTGGCCGATAATTTCCCTATTATGAGTAACGATTCCTATCAGGTGTCTATGATAACAACCGGAACAGAAGGCTTTACGTGCTCTCTGCGACACGATGGGGCGACCTATAAGGACATACCCAGACCGGAAAAAAATATTTCTACTAATAAAATAGCTACCCCGAGCGGAAATCGAACCCAAGACCGCCGACGACTACTTGAACCACTACATCATAACAGTAATTGTCAAATAACCTTATAAACGTAATAAAAGTATAATAAGTTGTAAATTTTCTTTATGAGTTGTGGTAAACATAATTTTGTGATTGTCTTACAAGAGACGGCAAGGGTGTGGGGTCCTCAAATCAAATGGAGGTTCTGCGTTTAGTTAGCATTCAGTGAGTGTATTCATATACTCAAACCCTAGAGCGCACTACTTAGCCATTGCCGAGAAAAAAAATCTTAAAGTAAAAAAAAAAAATTTTTTTTGTACCTATTAAAGTCTAATAAATCATTATAAACCGTTTCTTTTGAACTTTTATACATTACTGAATCGCGAATTTAATAATTTTTAACTTTTTAACGATTAAAACTTATAAAAGACGGAGGAATGTAAATACAATAAATACAAAAGCCACAGTTCTTTTTGTAAAAACACTGTGCTCACTGAGCATTTGTTGTGCAAGTTGTCGACAAAATTTGTGTTTTTCTTGTTTTTATGATAAATATCATCCAGGTTTGTGTATTCCTAAAGATGAATGATTGAAAAGTTGCTATTGCTATAAACATTTTATCATAAATATTCATTGTATTTAATAATATATTATTATATAAAAAATGCTTAAAAGAACTGTGGCTTTTGTATTTATTCTATTTACATTCCTCCGTCTTTTATAAGTTTTAATCATTAAAAAGTTAAAAATTATTAAATTCAATAATGTATAAAAGTTCAAAAGAAACGGTTTATAAAGATTTATTAGACATTAATACAAAAAAAAAAAATTTAAACTTTAAGAATTTTTTTCTCGGCAATGGCTAAGTAGTGCGCTTTAGGGTTTGAGTATATGAATACACTTACTGAGTGCTAACTACACGCAGAACCTCCATTTGATTTGAGGACCCCACACCCTTGCCGTCTCCTTGTTAGTATAAGATACTTTTATATAATATTATAGGACTAATTCAATTATTATATTGTTCTAGTTAAGGGTTTTAAACTAAATAGCTACTATTTTCTAAAATTTGTTCTAACAAAGGTCAGAACCTTGATCGTACGGATTAATCTCCTTCGAGTATGATTGGCGAAATGATCTATGTTCTTTTGGAACTATTGAAAGCCATTAAAACCAGAACAATTTTTATTTTTGAGATATTTCGATGATTATTTCATAAATTATTGTTGAAATCTTGAAATCTTTAATTTGTCTGCATTAACAGAAAATTCGACCGATGTACGGTTGAGCTTGTAGTGTTTTTTTCGAAATGCCTAAGGAACGTGCGTATAAAGTAGGTAATCTTATATCTTTAAACGAGCAATTCTTGTATATCGACTGTCCCTACGTACAGTATCGAAACTGAAAATTTGCGTTTTTTTTTATTGCAATAAGAAACTCCTTTTTATATATGTTTTCATACAAAAAAAGAGAATAAGCTAAAAAATACATATTAAACCACATTTTTCATGAGTATAATATCAATACTTAACAAATAAATGACAATTTTGTACATAAAATTAATTTAAAAGTGCTCTCCTGTAAAGTACCTTTTTTCAGTTTCGATAGTATATATGTAATCTGAATCTCGGAAACGGCTCCAACGATTTTCATGAAATTTAGTATGCAGGGGGTTTCGGGAGCGAAAAATCGATCTAGCTAGGATTTATTTTTAGAAAATGTCGTTTTATCCCTTTTTTCAGGCAATTAAAAAATATCGTTAGAATACGTAGGTAAATTTCGTTGTCATTGATAAGTTAATAATAGCTTCGATGTTAACCGGGCGGATTCGAAGTAAGAAGATCTCCAGGTTCGAATCCAGTGTCCCCAGAAATATTTTTTTTCTTTTTTTTTTAAAGTTCCTTTTTTTGTGAGAATAAATATTATTGGGAGCCCTTTACTAACTAGATGACCGAGCTTTGCTGGGTATTTTATTTTTTTATTTTTTGTAATTCGTGTTTTTTGGAAACTATATTTACATACGAATTACGAACTGATGATATTATATGAATAATATTTTTCGATCTTACAGAAATAATAATAAATAAAAAAAAAAATGGTTATTTAAATAAAAAATCACGAGTACAATTAAAAACTGTTCGAATTATTAAAATACGAAGGTAAATTTCGGCATAATCTACAAGGTTATATAATAACTTAGGTGAGAAATCAGTATACCTGGGTTCGAATCACGATGCCTCAAGTCCCATTTTTTTTTGTTTTTTTTTCAAGTTTCCTCTTTTGTAAAAAAAGAACTATTACTGAGAGCCCTGTACTACCTGGATGTCCGAGTTTTGCTCGGTTTTTTTTTTGTTAATCGTTCTTTTTTTTGGAAATTATATTTAGATACGATAGAACTGATGAAATATGAATAATATTTTTCGATCTTACCTATATAATAATATAGTATTTTGTGTCACAAGGGGATGATTAAAATTATTACGTGTCTATGATAGCAACTGGGACCGCGCGACGGCTTAACTCGCTCTCCGAGGCACGGTGGGGAGACACACAAGGACACACACTCAGACCGGAATGAAAATTTGTACAATTCTACAGATACAAATATCCACTCCGAGGAATCGATCCCGCGACCACCGGCGTGTAGGCGGCGCCGCCAATCCGGCACGCGCATCACAAGGCCAGAAAATTATAATTTATTTATTTATTTAATTATCATATAGAAAAACAATATTTACAAATTCATATTTTTAAGTAGCAAAAGAAAACCACTAAGGTGTATAAGCATTGTATGCTACATTTTTTAATAGTAAAATATAGGTGATAGGTTTTAATGATATATTTACCCCAATAATGATTACATTTATAAAAATAAAAAATAAATGTTAAATTGTGATATGGTTAAATAAAGGCGGTAAAATTTTCTATTAAGTTTTATTTAAATCAGTAAAATAGAGAATTAAAAAATAATAATAATCATCTCAATATCAATATAAAATATTGGTACATTACAATATATTATATTTTTTATGTTTCTTCAAAAGGTTTAGGATGAAAGTACTATTTTTTTGACCCTCATGTGAAATAAACACAACATACATAACATAACATACGGGAATGGATGTAGTACTTTCGTCCCATGTTGCACATACTTTTTTTTTTCCTACCTAGGACGAAAGTTCAGGTTTTGTCCCTGTGAAGCGGAGACAGAAAGTATCACTTTTGTCCCGCTTCACAGGAACGAAAATCGCACTTTCGGCAGAGGTAGGAAAAAAAATATAAACTGGTTATTTAAATAAAAATCATGAGAGCAATAATTAAAAACTGCTAGAATATCATTAGAATAAGAAAGTAAATTTCGCCACCATCTATAAATTTATAATAGCTCAGGTGGGAAATCAGGCGGTCTCGAAAACGGAAGATTTTTCCTTTTTTTTTCAAGTTCCTTTTTTGGTGAGAAAAAATATTATTAGGAACTCTTTTTATTTTTTTATTTAAATAACCAGTGACTATTGTTTTATTATATCGGTAAGATTGAAAATATTATTCATATTTTATCACTAACTAATTTGTGTCTAAATATAGTTTAACCGAGCAAAGCTCGGTCATCCAGGTACTATTTCTTATATTAACTATTTCTGGTTATACACATTCTGTGGCAATTTCAAGTGTATACCTATTATGGTACGAGCGCACAGCGGAGTCTTAGAAATAGAGTAGGATTCTTTGTGAATAAGTGGTTTGTTATAATGGTAAATTATAAAATTTCAATAATTAATATAATTTTCTGGTCGCACTAGATGTACGATGTCTTCCATCTTCATCAAGCCTTAAATTGTTTGATTGAGTTTAGGATCAATAGAAAACGTCTAACTGTACTAAATGTAGTTAATTTTAAATTAATTTTTAAATGATCGTAAACGCCAGCAATACTTTTATATAATGTTTATTAACATGCGTAAGTATTGTACTTAGCCTTTTAGATCCTGTTATCTCTGTATTATCTGCCAAACTACCGTCGAACTGATATAGATTTGTTCTTATCTACTATATTTCAGATATTTACAAGGACGTACTTAGTTTTTATAAATGAATTACGCGTGTTGGCTCAGTGATTTTGTTTTAAATCACATTAATTACAATTTTTTATCACATTTGAAAGAAATTTTAATCAAAAAATGTTTTGTAATTGATAAAATAGTGATATGAAACAAATGTAGAATGCCACTAAAATATGATATAAAGGTAAGTTATACGATAATATTGTCAATTTAAAATTAGACATGGCGGTGTCGTGGGTTTCGCTGGTGTTTCTGCTGTTTGTTTTATCAGTGACAGGAATACAAGGAGCAAGAATATTAGCATATTTTCCTACTCCGTCGATTAGTCATCAAGTTACCTTCCGTCCTATAACGCAGGAGTTAGCCAGGCGCGGTCATGAAGTCTACGTTGTTACAACTGATCCAGTATTCCCGAAAGGACAAGCTCCTGCAAATCTAACAGAGATCGATGTTCATGAAGGATCCTACAAAATATGGCAGCAAATACTTGCACATCACAGTGGCAATAAGGATGATATAATGCTTCAAGTAAGAAACATTTTCGAAAGTTTCGCAATAGTTCTCGATTATCAAATGGATACACCACAAGTGAAAAGCTTCTTAAAAAATAAACACAAAAAATATTTTGATTTACTTATATTAGAAGCTTGTAACCGTTCACTCATGGGAGTAGCTCATATGTTTGATGCACCGGTGATTCTAGTAAGTTCCTTCGGTGCTGTTCCTCTTCAATACAGTATTTTAGGTGCACCTATGCATCCATTATTATATCCTACACCTGGTAGACAAAGGTTATACAATTTAACACTTTGGGAGAAAGGTGTGGAACTTTTTAAGCATGTGGCGTTAGATTACCTTATTGTATTGACTGAGGATTTTGATTATCAAATAATGAAGAAGCACTTCGGCAATGATGTTCCAACACATGAAGAACTTAGAAGTGCAATCCGAATGATGTTCTTGAATGAGCATCCAATTTGGGCGGATAATCATCCTGTACCACCTAGTATCCAATACATTGGTGGTATACATCAGGCCGAAGTTAAAGAATTACCCACGGTAATTAAAAAAAATAAAGATTTTATATTTTAAGGAAAAAAAAATGTAATTTTTTCATAATATTATTTTATTTAACAGGAACTCAAAAACTTTTTAGATTCGTCAAAAAATGGAGTTATATATGTAAGTTTTGGTACAAATGTTTTACCATCTCTATTACCACCAGAAAGGATACAGGTTATGACAAAAGTTTTATCTGAACTCCCATACGATGTCCTTTGGAAATGGGATAAGGATACACTACCGGGACAGTCAAAGAATATTAAAATATCAAAATGGTTTCCACAAAATGATCTTTTAAGTAAGTTTTCTACAGTCAATATAATAAAGAGTAGTATTAGTGAAAATTAAAATACACGTGATTAACGTGGTATATTACCTATTACGGTTCCAAGGGTACAACTCTGTGATGGACTGTTGGATGGGTGAACGGTCATCGAGTCTTATTAATATCATTCCGCTGACATTTAAGGTACTTTGGGTAACCATAAAGACAAATCGTTAAATTGCTCATTCAACTGTAAGCAAAATTATTGATGAACCGAAAAAAAAAAATGTATGGAAGTATTTAGTGTGGAGAAGACATCTAATACCTTCTTGTGTTTAAAAATTAAATATGTAATATAACGTAATAATGTACTTTTTCTCCTATTACAGGACATCCCAATGTGAAACTATTCATAACTCAAGGAGGTCTACAGTCAACAGATGAGGCTATTGATGCTACAGTACCATTACTTGGTATTCCAATGTTGGGAGATCAATGGTACAATGTTGAAAAATACGTTCACCATGGGATCGGAAAACAACTAGACATAACAACTCTAACGGAAAATGAATTCAAAGAAACTGTGACAACCGTGATTGAAGACAAAAGGTAAAAAAAAAAAGATTTAATTCAGTGTTTACGCGTTTCTCAATGATAAAGTATTGTTTCATACTTAAGGTACCTACTTTTAAATGATCAACAACTTTTTTTTAAGGAAATCATATTATTAGTTGCAGTTGAACTTGGTTTTGGATCTCAGTTGACCTATTTAAAATTTAATTCTATTTTTATAATGTTCTTAACAATAATTAGTGTTATAGTATGCATTGACTTACTTATTTTTACCCGACTGCGACAGAAGGAGGGTTATGTTTTTCGAGTGTATGTATGTATGTATATATGTATGTATGTATGTATGTATGTATGTATGTATGTATGTCCATTTCTTTGGCACGCCCTACAGCCCAAACGGCTGGACGGTTATTGACATATGAGGTGTCGTTGGATTTGTCTAAATTGTAGTAGTGACATAGGCTATATAAATTTTCAAAATGGCGCCCGCAAATGGTGGAATGAGGGGAGGGAGTTGAATTTTTTTTCTTACTGTAGCAATATGGGTATTTTAAATTTCAGCTTCAAGAATAACATTGTGAGACTAAGGAATTTAATGAGGTCGTATCCTATAAAACCTCTTGACAATGCTGTTTGGTGGATAGAACACGTCTTAAAGTACGATGGACTTCATCTTCAATCCCCTGCGTCTGACCTGTCATGGTTCGAATACTACGAAATTAAATTAGTTTTAGTAACAATTGCCATTGTAACATCTATTTTAGTAATTTTAGGTTACATTATTAAATTAATCTTCAAGTTTATTTATAGTTTATTAAAACCAAATATAAAAATTAAAGTTCAATAGTTTTGAGATACCTTTTTTTTATGTGTAAATTATAAAACTTAAAAAAGTTTAGCGATTTTTCCATGACCGCCTAAAAAGGAGATTTATGTTTTTAATCATACGTATGTTCCACTTTAGTATGTAAATGGTTTAATGGGTTTAGAGATCATACAACTAAAATGTAACATTATTATGAATGTCACTTAGTAAAACCCTTCAAAAATACATAATGAAGTATAATCTTGGTGATAATTTAATGGTTTCTGATTGTTGTATAAATTATGGACGTAATATATATTAGTATTTTTTGTGTAAATGTTATTAATTAGTGTAAAAGGTATTAAAGATGGTACTTATAGATAATTCCAAATGTTACCAAAAAAGAGCTATCTGGACAACAATCAAATAAACAACTTCTTTATCAGCGATTGTGATTTTTTTAATACGACCTACTGATCTTACATCTTGTAAATAAATAATAAATAAATATTAACCTACAATCACACCACGTTAACCTAGCCCCGTGGTAAGTTCGTAAGAACTTGTGTTACAGGTACTAGGAACGGAAATAAATTTAAGATATAAATACATATATACATAAATACACATCCATGACCCGGTGCAGACATCTATATTCGTCATACAAATTATCTGCACCTGGCGGGATTCGAACCCGCGACCGCTGCGTAAAGTGTCCAGTTGCCTGACCACTCGACCAGCCGGCCGTCAAATCATCGTCATCTTGTAGACTTTAAAAATAAACTTAACATTATCAGAAGCGAAATACCGTTTGTATAAAATAAAAGATCATAAATGTGCCTAAAATCTATCCTTGTGGAATACATACCTAGATTTGGAGTACAGACTCAGGTTTTTAGTAAATTAATATAATTCATAATTGTGGTTCTTTGCTGTACACTAATCATGATGGTGATGGACAGCAGCGTCACCATATCTTGCCACAATACACAGCGCTAATTTTTTTTATAATGCTTGTAATTGTAACTCATACGAAACATTCTGAAGTCCCACATCAGTTTCTACCGTTCACCTAATCAGTGCTATCCGCAATCAATAAAGATTAACCTAACCTTACCCTAATATAAAATTAATCAAACCAATGTCTTTATTTTTTACTTCAACAGATTGCAAGCCGTGTATTATGTGTGTATTTGTTATGCGAAATTGTAGTAACAAAACGGTTGAGATATTTAAGTTCAAATACATCTTATTGAGATTTATAATATGAATGAAATATGAATAGAAAATCTTAATAAAAAAATATATAGGTAACTCTCCATAACTAAAAATACAAAAGAAAACGTCATATCAGTGGAGTCGAGCACAAGTGATGAATTTTAAAACATACTAATAAAATCTGTTTGTTGAAGTAAAGGTCTTCTTTCCCTATGGAAGAAAGTTTTCAGCTTAATCTACGCTACTGTGCTGTGGGATGCCGGTAATTTCCCTACAATGAGTAACGATCGTTATCAGGTGTCTATAATAAGTACTGAGACCAACGACTTCACGTGCTCTTCGAAGCTTGCTGTGGTGACTCATAAAGATATACAAAAACCTAGGCCAGAAATAAATATTTGACACGAACAAATATCAGTCACGAGTGCACTTATCGGCGTTTAGGTGAATTCCGTACTACTACACTAGAAAGATTCTCTATCTATCTGTCTATTATACTTATTTAAGCATGTTTGATAAAAAATTGGATTTATTCATTATCCATGTAACACGGATTGTTATCTATTAAATTTTAATCTAACTGACTTATCTACTTGCTCTTTGGACTCTACGTTCCTTTAGAAATTTGAGAGTTACAATATCAGGTTATGTAGATAAGTAGTCACCTTATACGATTTATTTCATTTCGTGATTTTTTTTTGTTTACCTAATTAATAAATCCTCAAATTCTAACCTTACGGTTGCTTGGAAGAAATCGCGTTTGAGCGATAAGACCGCCTTTTTGTGCATTTTTGACAACTCTCATAATTGTTTTTCGTAGTATATTATTTTTTTTTGTGTGGTGTACAATAAATAATATATAATAATAATAATATGAAATTATTGTTTAAATACTTCGTTTTGCTAACTAATATATATTAAACTAGGATATTTCCTAAATCTTTTGTACTTACTGCCTTATACAATGAAAATGATGACAATGAAATTACTGCCCAAGTTGCCAAGCCTACAAAACTTGAAAATAATACGCTAATGAGAAAGTTATAGAGAGAAGAGTTTAGTAAAAGCGATTGAAGTAAAGGGAATGAAGATAAACTGAAAGTAATGAAATAAAACACTGCCACACATAAATATTTTTTATTGTTCTATTGACTTAATTGAAACATTAAAGTTAAACTAATCAAATTTTGTAATAATGATAAAATTATAACACATTTTACGCAGTTTGTGTATAAAAAAAGTAAATAAAATGTTCCTTACATTTCACTCCTCTTTAGCCTAACGCAGTTTATTACTGTACATAGTTTTCACAATTTCGTGGCAAATATCCCGGCTTTCCGCAATCCTTATCCAGCAACCGTTTGCGAACTTGTGAAAATCGTCTGTCGTCTGCACCTCGGCGCCACAGAACTGAATCTTCGTACTGAAGATTCAGTGAAGCTTACCAAATGTGTCCCAGCCCAAATGAATCCTACTATCGGATTCCTTCTTGAAGTGTTTCGGTCTAGTTGTTTAGTCTGGTCTATTACATAATCCATCGAGAAGAGTATCAATATCGGCATGGCTTATTGAAAATGACCTTCGTTTTGTCGAAATTTATATCGAGACTAGTTAGTTGTAAGGACTCATTTAGGTCGTTCAACATTCGGCCTACCTTTTTTTTAACGCTAGGAAATGCATTTACACATCCCGCCGCACAAGAAAACGGGTATGTGGGACTCGCTGGCACGCAGAACGTGCACTAATACCTACACACTTAAACTCAGCGGTGCCCTCATCGTCGTAGTGGGGCGCCACGGGATCGCTTCCGCATGCAACCGTGATTCGGCTTAGCTTCTCCAACGTCTTTGGAAAGAAGAAGAAGAAGGTATGAGATGCCTTCGCCATTGACATTGATGCATCGTTCATTCCAGTCGAAGATCTTAAAGACATTCTTCATCACGTTATTAAACAGTTTCGTGGATATTACACCTCTGTCTGCTATACAAGAAAAATATAAAGTAATATGTTACCAAAAATGATTTTCTCAGCAAGATCGACAAGTAAAGATTTACTTAATTACTAATAAACTCAAGAAAAATGATAATTATCCAACGGCATTCAGATAACGGTAAGGCAGCGGGTGTTAAGAATTTTGAAAAGAGATTTGACTTATAACCTGGACGGCTACACCAGATAATGTGTAAGTCAAACATTTTAAGTTACCAGAAGAAGATTATTGAACTGGACGAAGAAGAGGGTAAGTAGCACCAGAATGATAACATTCTGGTGCTACTTACCCTCTTCTTATAAAAGACTATCGGATTTTGAAAAACAGGTGGGAGACTAGATAATATTTTTACTTGTATCTGCTAATGAGGTAATGAAAGTCCATTGTCTTTAAAATGTTAAAAACTTTATTAGGTAAAAAAAATGATGAAAAACTTTTTGTTCCTACTAATGGCACTTTTTTATATACATAGGTACACGAATGAACAGATTTTTTATCATATAAATTACATATATAGCGAGTCCACTGGGAAGAGTTTTATCGTATAATTCCATTCGGTTCGGATTATTACTTCTCTTTAACTTAATGGGACCGAATAAAAATTAGACCGCAAATTTCATTCGAAATAGATTTGAAATGAAATTACCTTTAATTTTAAATTAAGATAATTGTAATTTTAGGTATCGTTTTTGTAATAATTCAAAATATATCCGAATCAGTGACTTTATATTTAATGAAATACAAAGAAGAGGAGTAAAATCTATATATATATATACTTGTTAGAATTTTATTAACGTTAGTTATATATAGGAGTTACTTTTGAAAACACAGGACAAAAATGTTCTTTCAATTACGTACTTACTTCGATACACAGTGTATGTTGCGAAGTTTAGCGAGAAAGGTGTGGAAAAAAGCGATTTCAAGATATTTTATTTCACTGTTTAAGTTAAAACTTTAAGTGAACTTGCAACAGGTCTAAGTAACGAGTTTACTTGGATGCGATGCAACTAATTCTAATTTATTGTAATTGCTCTGCACGCTGAGTATATCTCCACTGTTTTTATGGACTCCAAGTAACTTTGTTTTATTTTTTATTCAACTGTTCTCAAGGACTAACTGGTACTTGTTACTTTTAAAATTTAGATGCATTACATTTTTATGCGTTTCTTCTTTCTTTTAATATTATATTTAACAAAAATATATAAAATTATGTAATTGACAGAATTATAAACCTTCATATTGTATTCTTTATACTATATTAGTAATGATTGATGTGGAATTTCTTATAAAAAAAATAATTATAAAAAATTACGTATGTCTTTTATTTAATTGTGTCCTAGTATGGATTATTCAGTTTTAGATATTTGGTTTATGCTTTTAGATCTTTCAGTTCGGTAATACATATCAATAATTGCTAGAGTTTAACAAAATAGCTGAGAGCCAAGGAAGGTGCTAATATAAATAAGAAAAATTGGGGACCTAGAAAGGGTGAACCTAAAAAGGGTAAAAAGGATGATTTTGTCTAACTGATCCATGATTGTTATCGAATAGCTTGTGGCAAAGGATAGAATATATTATACTTTCATTTAAGTAATTTCTTTCTAGCAAGCGTGTGCTTTTGAAATGTCAAGCAGTAAAACATTGCTTCATCTACCATTAAATTTGCCAGAGCTATGTGAGCGGTGATTGTACACGATTACGTAATGATTCATTGATCATAAGTTTACGATTTATTGCACACAATAATTACACTTTAACAAACACTGTCAAGGACAATATAAATGTAATTGATATAATCATCTCTGTGGTGCATAATGTCAGGTGCTCCTAGATGACATCCGTGTGTCATTGTCTTTGGTACTTTTGTAATTTGTAGTTCTTAACCAATTGTAATGATTCCATTCAATAAATAATAATTTCATAATAAGTATTGGGTTTAATTATAATAATAACTCAACTACATGGTGCCGAAACCCGTATCAGTGTGAAAAGTAATAATGGATTAAACAAAAGAGAATATTGTTCAAAGTGCGTCGTAAATTCCAAAAATGACGGATTCACAATCCAACTGCATAAAACCACCAAAACACTTAGTTGTGTCCTCGGAAAATGCATATACAGCCTGGAAATCGTGGTACCAGCAGTTTCAGTGGTATGCCACGGCGACAAACCTGGATGCGAAAAAACCCGCAGTTCAAGTGGCCATATTTATGTCATGTATTGGACCAGACGCCGCAGTGATCTACAACACTTTTAATTTGTCAGAAACGGAAGCAAATTCCCTAGTGACTGTAACAGATCGATTCATCAAGCACTTCACTCCACAAATTAACGAGACAAACGAACGATATACTTTTAATTCAATCGTACAACAGGAAGGTCAAACTTTCGACGAGTTCTTAACTAAACTTAAAAGCAAAGTAAGAACGTGTGGATATGGTGCATTAGAAGAAAGCATTATACGTGACCGCATAGTTTTGGGAACATTAAGCGATACAGTAAGAGAGAAATTACTCGCAGAACGCAAACTCAATCTACAAAGAACAATTGATATCTGTCGCTCAGTGGAACAAGCTAAGAACCAAGTCAAAACAATGAAACAAGCTCCAACAGTAGAAGCTATTACATATAATTCTAAAAACAAAAGAATAGTAACAAAAAAAGCTATAGAAAAAGAATTATTTCAATGTGGACGGTGTGGTACTAAACACGGACCACGAGCTTGCCCAGCCTTTGGAAAAGTCTGCAGACTGTGTAAGAAAAGAAACCACTTCCCAAAGTGTTGCAAAGCTCAAAAAGTTAACACAGTAACAGCACAAGATAGTGAAGCTAGTTCAGATGAAGATAGTTACTCCGATTTGTTTGTAGCTGCATTAGAAAAGAATAGTGACATCGACACAGAAGACTGGTATGAAAAGGCATTGCTATCAGGTAAGACGACATTAAAATTTAAATTAGACTCTGGTAGCCAATGTAATGTCATTACTAAAGCGATAATTGACAAAATGAAGGAAAAAATTAAACCATCATCAACAAGATTTCTCACATAAGCAACATTTGGAAAATGTTCCAATCATAAGATGTTGGTGCTTGGTGAAGCAAATATTGAGACTTAAATTAAGGGCATAAAACTAGATGTAAAATACATGATTGTTGAAAATAATGTCAGTCCAATATTAGGCAAAGCAACATGTATTAAGTTTGGCCTCATCAAAAGACTGCATATGTTGTCAGCTGAGGATGATCTCTACGATGGCATAGGATGTCTGAAACAATTCCAATATGATATTGATCTTATAGAGGATCCTAAATTACCCATATGTCCAGCTAGAAAAATACCACATACACTTAGAGAAAAAGTTAAAAATGAATTAGATAGCATGGTCGCTCAGAAAATATTAATACCAGTCACCAAACCAACACCAGCAGTGTCTCCTATGGTAGTTGTCAGGAAAAATAATAAAATAAGACTTTGCATAGACCCATCAGCTATTAATAAAAATCTCAAAAGAAGACATTACCCGTTAAATACAATTGAAGAGATAGCAGCACGAATCAATGGATCTAAGTGGTTTACATTATTAGACTGCAAAAAGGGGTTCTGGCAACTCAAAGTTACCCCTCGCACTTCAGAATACTTAACATTTAGTACACCATTTGGAAGGTACTCTTGCCTAAGAATGCCATTTGGCCTTGCTTCAGCCCCAGAAGTGTTTCAACAAGTTATGAGTTCGTTACTAGCAGATATTAAGAATGTAGAAGTATCTATGGATGATGTACTCATACATGCCTCAACAAAAGAGGAGCTAGAAAACCTAACAAAACAGTTATTTGAAAAATATAGAAGCTCGGGTCTAAAAGTAAATAAAGAAAAATGTGTATTTAAGGTACAGACAGCAAAGTTTTTAGGGCATATCGTCAGCAGTGATGGACTCAAGCCAGATCCAGATAAGTTAGAAACTATTAATAAAATTAAGAGGCCAGAAAACGTTAAGGAGCTGCAAAGATTTCTAGGCTTGATCACTTATCTATCTAAATTCATAAAAAATATGGCTGACATGACAAGTCCACTACGAATGCTTTTGCAGAAGAATGTAGACTGGTTCTGGGATGTGGATCAAGAAAATGCATTCATAAAGATAAAAAAGTACTACAGAAACCACCTGTATTAGGTTATTATGATCCCAAGCTCCCAATTGTATAGTCTGTGGATGCAAGCAGCTATGCATGTGGGGGAGTAATGCTACAAGACAATAAACCAATAGCCTACTGTGCCAAATCATTTACTAAAACGGAACAGGGATATAGCCAGTTGGAGAAAGAAGCAAATGCTATATTAGTAGCCTGCAAAAAGTTTCACAACTACATATGGAGCTGTATAGACCTAACTATAGAATCAGACCATAAGCCATTAGAAACTATTTTCAAGAAACCACTCGTGGAGGCGCCACCCAGGCTTCAACGAATTTTGTACCAGATTTTACCCTATAACCCTAGAATTACGTATAAAAAAGGGAAGGAAATGTATGTGGCAGATACACTAAGTAGAGACTGTAAAGACTTGAGTGCTGGAGAACTGGATAATGGCCTACAAATATGCATATTCCATTTTCTAATCAACGCCAAAATGAACTGAAAAAAGAAATACAAAATAATAAGGAACTAAAAGAGTTAAAACAAATTATTTTAAAAGGTTGGCCGAGTAGCATTCATGAACTAGAAGGTCAACTTAAAAAATATTGGTATTATAGAGAAACACTTAGTGTCCACAATGACATAATTTTCAAAAATGATAGAGTGTTAGTACCAAAAGCAATAGTGCCATTAGTAATGAAAAATTGCCATCTCAGCCATAAAGGTATACAGGGTACGCTGAGACTGGCAAGAGATAGTGTATTCTGGCCAGATATGACCAAAGATCTGACAGAGTATGTAAAAAACTGTAGAGTTTGTAATAAATTACAAAAAGATAATGCAATGGAACCTATTTTAATTCAAAAAGTTCCTAAATTACCATGGAGCATAGTTGCCTCAGATCTCTTTCATTTAAAAGGGAAAGACTACATATTAATTGCAGATTCCTATTCGGGGTATTTTGATTTTAAAGAACTGACCGAACTGACAGTCATTAAAGAATTAAAGACATGGTTTGCTACCTTTGGAATACCAGAGATATTACAATCTGACGGAGGCAGACAGTATGACTGTGAGGAATTTCGCAAATTTGCAAATGAATGGAACTTTGAACATCGAATATCCAGCCCCCATTTTCCCAGATCAAATGGGTTAGCAGAGCGGTATGTGCAAGAAGCAAAGAACTTACTGAGGAAGTGTATGGAAGAACAGTCAGATGTGCAGCTGGCACTCCTACATCACAGAAACACACCACGCCCTGAGCTTGGATCACCAGCTCAAAGGCTAATGAGCCGTAGAACAAGAACATTACTGACAACTAATGAAAAACTGTTAAAACCGAAAATTATAAAGAAAGTATCGGGCATTATAGGAAAAAATAAAGAAATTGAAAAGTCACATGGAGATAAAGGTAAAAAAGAGATAAGTAAATATAGACCAGGGCAAACTGTGTTGGTAAGAGAGAGTCACAAGCAATGGATGCCAGCCAAAATCATATCACAATCTGCAGAAGGGCCACGCTCTTATATTGTGAAGACACGAGATGGAAACAGAATCCTGAGGAGAAATGCATGGCACTTGAAAAAGTCCAGTGATAAACAATATTATGAACCTAAGGAGAATGAATCGGTGCTCTGGGATGTTCCAGCAGATTATGAGGGTGAAGATGAGTACACCGAGGAAGAGAGCCCAGGGACTGAGCCATTGGAGAGTATAAACAAGAGCCCGGAGACTGAGCCATTGGGGAGTATAGACACGCCAACTACTACCAGAAGTGGAAGAGTAGTAAGGTTACCAGCAAGATATAAAGATTAGTATAATAAACAATTTGAAAATGGAAAAATAAGGGGGATGTCAAGGACAATATAAATGTAATTGATATAATCATCTCTGTGGTGCATAATGTCAGGTGCTCCTAGATGACATCCGTGTTGTAACTATCATCTACTCCACTCACACCATGGAGAGAGATCAAATAAAAATTAAAAATTAATATTATTTGTAGTATGGCTCGTTATATCGTCTAGTTAGTTAGGACCCGTTTTACGTTGTTTTTGTATTAACCAAGTTCTTTTAGAGTATCAGTGATCACAAGTTTAAATGATTACAAGAAATTAAATAAAACTTTGTAATGAGTATGTATAAAAGTTGAAAGAAAATAAAAGATCAAGACCCGATCTCATCTTCTATTAACACCTCGTTAATATAGTTGCTAATAGAAGTAGCTCCACTCCATCCTTACTTTATTAAAATAGGAAAATAAAAAATTAAATTACTTTAAAAAATTAAAAGGAGGAGAGGAGGTAAACGGCCCCGCGCCCGCCGCTTACAGTAGTTTCCGTCCTACTTTTTATGAACCTTCCTCAAATGAGATCGAACACTTATTGTGCTCCTACTCGTGCCTTATATTGACATTTAATATAGTTGTGAAGTTAAAGTTCTTTTCAACACTCGTCATGACAATCAAGGTTGTTATGTTAAATTCGTAACTGTAGATCCATATTGATTAAAAAACCATTTATCATATGTTCTCCAGCCGATTCGAATATAATTGAGTGACTTTTCCTTACTGAACCTTATTAATAACCTCCTATAATATTGTGATAAACTCGAATTTAAAACTTAAATACAAACGGCGTGAATATATTCATATTCTACGTTTAACCGTAATATTACACTTACAACTAAATGAATATGTTCCCTAGACACACATATAAGTATATGTTCTTTTGTATTATAACTACAACCGTGTCCTATAAATGTGTAGTGTTACTTATTATATATTTATGGTTTGTTTCATCAATACCTTCTATACCTTAATTATCTAAAATTTATACCTCTAGTTTATTTTGAACCATGTAGCAAAGTACATTTTCTTTAATATTTTGTTGATACCTCCTATACCTTATTTCCTAAAATTTATATCTTTAGTTTATTTGAAACATGTAGCAAAGTACATTTTCTTTAATATTTTGTTGATACCTCCTATACCTTAATATCTAAAACTTATATTTCTAGGTTTGCGTTTTAATAGTAATTTAAATTCGGATCAGATTAGTTCAGTGCATAGTCAAGTACATTTCTCTAATGTAATTGTGACTCTCGTCAAGGTATAGAACTCAGTGCCTAAGTGGTGAGTGTAATAATACCGATGCCATCAGGAAGGTGTTAACTAATCTCAAACGAAATAACGTCTCTACAAAGGCGAGGCAAATGTAATCAATGCACATCACTCTTAAGCGATCTACGCTTAAACACTATGGGTGAAATCCACAGTGAGGGTCCATCACTGCTGCAACGTATCACTTCCACCATCGTAATGGCGTCAGCAACGCTGAGCAAAATTCGGTCGTGGTTCCGGTATAGTTAATCAACGAAAGACATCATCCGAGACATCGTAACGTTGATTAAAAATAGCACAGCAGTACCACATGGCGCATACACTACTCTAGGCTAGACAGAGCGAGGGACACACAGTGTTCCAACCGAAGTTGTATACAATAGCCTCTACCTCGATGTCACAGTATGAGGGACACTCTACGTATCACGAATTATATCGCAACGTAGAGCATCGCGCCTCACTTTTGCGTCACCTATACAAATTCAAGACGACATTGACAAAGGGCTCAATAATCTGCGGTGACCGAAATCAACCACAGCATCTTGCATTCCAATATCAAATCATCAAGAAAATGCTAGAGTATATTCAGCGCAGTGCTCACACTATTTAGTGGTAATTCACCAAATAACATTACGAGCACTCGATCGAAAATAATAATTGGAATCGAGATTCTTTATTGAGCAATGCACATTTCTTACAAATTTATCGTCAACATATTTAATCGTCACTCGGAGGCTATGTGATCGTACCAGATCGTCGTTTTATGTTTTGTTTTTGATGACATATATAGATACGTTTCGATAACGTTTCAGAGTTTCCCGAACGACCGATGAGTCGACAGAGCGACTTTAACAGACTCGCGGAATCACTTTACATCAAGCCAATACGAGATCCTTCCATATCGTTCGTCTATCGCAGTTGAGGATGCCAACAGTGATGTATGAAACACCCTACGAACGTTCACGAAAGACTAATTGAACTTCAGAAATCCGATGGCTAGACGTAACGATTTAGCGCAAGTCCGGCGGTCGGCACAGTTTTACAAATTGCGTATATTGTATTCCATGCTCCCTAATAAATTAACAAGACAGGTCTACAATATACAAAGTATAACAGATCTTCGATCTGTAAGGTGTATCGCCCCTTTAATGTATCGTAAAATACATTTCTTTGTCAAGATGATTCTCAATCATCTCACTGTACGTGTCGCTCCATCACGCACATTTATATTTTTATTTAATAAAACGGCTGCTACCATTACTATTTATGGTACTTATTTAGGATACGAATCAATGTCGATATCAAAAATTATTTAGACGGCCCCACATACCGTCAAATACATATAAATATGTATTTTTCAAAGGTAGACGCTCGTAGCATCTCCTATTATATTTTAATATTTCCATGCATCACCATCATTATGATACGACTCAATGTCGATATCAATATTCATTTAGACGGCCCCTCATACCGTCAATACATATAAATATGTATATTTCAAAGGTAGACGCTCGTAGCATCTTCTATTATATTTAAATATTGCCATGCAACACCATCATTATGATACGACTCTATGTCGATATCAATATTTATTTAGACGGCCCCACATACCGTCAAACATATTAATCGTCACTCGGAGGCAAAGTGATCGTACCAGATCGTCGTTTTATGTTTTCTTTTTGATGACATATATAGATACGTTTCGATAACGTTTCAGAGTTTTTCGAACGACCGATGAGTCGACAGAGCGACTTTAACGGACTCGCGGAATCACTTTACATCAAGCCAATACGAGATCCTTCCATATCGTTCGTCTATCGCAGTTGAGGATGCCAACAGTGATGTATGAAACACCCTACGAACGTACACGAAAGACTAATTGAACTTCAGAAATCCGATGGCTAGACGTAACGATTTAGCGCAAGTCCGGCGGTCGGCACAGTTTTACAAATTGCGTATATTGTATTCCAATATCAAATCAATTTGCGAGACAGGTCTACAATATACAAAGTATAAGAGATCTTCGATCTAAGTGTATCGCCTCTTTAATGTATCGTACAATACATGTCTTTGTCGGGATGATTCTCAATCATCTCACTGTACGTGTCGCTCCATCACGCACATTTATATTTTTATTTGATAAGACGGCTGCTGCCATTACCGTCTGTAATAACATTTAATGTTATTTGTTAATATTCTATTATTTAATTATTTGTTAGGTAGTTGTCTGAAACAACTTCCAACTTTATGATTATATTGTCATGCACCATATAATTATTATGATACGAACCAATGTCGATATCAATAATTATTTAGACGGCCCCACATACCGTCAATACATATAAATATGTATATTTCAAAAGTAGACGCTCGTAGCATCTCCTGTTATATTTTAATATTGCCATGCATCACCATCATTTTGATACGACTCAATGTCGATATTAATAATTATTTAGACGGCCCACCATACCGTCAATACATATATATATATATATGTATATTTCAAAGGTAGACGCTACTAGCATCTCCTATTATATTTAAATATTGCCATGCATCACCATCATTATGATACGACTCTATGTCGATATTAATATTTATTTAGACGGCCCCAACATACCGTCAATACATATAAATATGTATATTTCAAAGGTAGACGCTCGTAGCATCTCCTATTATATTTAAATATTGCCATGCATCACCATCATTATGATACGACTCTATGTCGATATTAATATTTATTTAGACGGCCCCAGCATACCTACCGTCAATACATATAAATATGTATATTTCAAAGGTAGACGCTCGTAGCATCTCCTATTATATTTCAATATTGCCATGTATCAATATTATTATTATAAGGGAATCAACCATAGTTAGCAGTCTTCGAGTCGCCCCGTCAAACCGCACCACTACAGTATCATTTCCACACGTGGTAGAACAGACGTCAGAAGACGCGCCCTAGCGACGGCGCCATCGCTCTGACACGTGTCATCGACATCAAATCCATCCCACGTATGTGAGCGGTGCGCACCACGGTGGCGCTCAACACGACCTCACCGCGACCACTCACCCTCTCCATCATGGGGGATCAACTATAGTTAGCAGTCTGCGAGTCTCCCCGTCAAACCGCACCACTACAGTATCATTTCCACACGTGGTAGAACAGACGTCTGAAGACGCGCCCTAGCGACGGCGCCATCGCTCTGACACGTGTCATCGACATCAAATCCATCCACGTGTGTGAGCGGTTCGCCCCACGGTATCGCTCAACACGACCTCGCCGCGACCACTCACCCCCTATATATGCGAAACGACGAAATTGACATTCGGCCCCGTACTACTAAAAATTTCAATACACGAACATTTCGGAATTTCATTACACGAATATTTCAGTAAAATTTGTCCTTAAAAAAAAAACTTTGATTAAAAGGTATTATTCTCTCGGAGTATTATTACGTTAAATGTTGTTTATTTATGTATGTATTTATTTATTTAAATATACATATATATATATATATATATATATATATATATATATATATATATATATATATATATATATATATATATATATATATATATATATATATATTTTTTTTTTTTTTTTTAATTATTTATATTGTCACAGTGTGTCATTGTCTTTGGTACTTTTGTAATTTGTAGATCTTAACCAATTGTAATGATTCCATTCAATAAATAATAATTTGATAATAAGTATTGGGTTTAATTATAATAATTAATAACTCAACTACAAACACTATTTTAGCACGGCACTGTTTAGCGAACGATTAGTTTTATATATCGGTATGATCATACCGCTTTTAAGCAATCTCTTTTTGGAACTGCCCTGCGTCATCGAAAATACTGATTACCTCCGCCACATAAAATCTATCTAAATTTACTCGAATGAATATAATTTTGAACGATTTTTACGATTGATTAAAAACTGAATTCACTTTATTAGTGAGGTTTTTGAAAACATTTGAACTTAGCTTTGTTAGCAGCTTTGTATGCAGAAATTCGAATACGCTTAAGTACGCGTCAAAATTAATAAGATTAAAATAAACTAGACCGCAAAGAAAAAGGGTCAGTTAAAAAAACTTCAATATCTTCAAAAGTATCTGACCTAGCTTTAATTAAGCCTTTATTTCATATAAAGGCTAAATTAAAGAATATTTAATGCCGCATAAATAAATATATCAAACCGGTAGTACGTAAATGCGTCAGAATGGCAGATCTGTAACAAATCTATATTTTTATTTATTTTGCATTTATTAAAAATAAAAAGTTTGATTTTTTTTCTATTTAAGCACATAACAATATTATTTAATTTAGTCTTTATTTCATAAAGCTAAGTCAGGTATTTTGAAGACATTGAAGATTTTTTAATCGACCCTTTTTCTTTGTGGTTCAGTTGAATAACTAGAACTATGTAAAAACCTGTATTTCAGGCGACAGTGCTCTCCTAAAACTGATTTCCTATTTTATCAAATTTAATAAAATTACTTGAATCAGCCTGTAAGCATTTCACTTCTGGGCAACGACCTTTTCTCCGTATAGGAGAAGCGTAGGAGTTTAATGCACCACGCTGCTTCACTGCGGGTTGCCGGATAGTTTCCCTACCATGAGTAACAATTGTTATCAGGTGTCTGTAATAACAACCGGGACCGGCAGCTTTATGTGCTCTCAGAGGCACGGCACGACCCACATGGACATACATCCAGACTAGTAACAAATATTTATACAAATAAAAATATTTGGAGAATCGAACCGTTTAAAAAATATTCTCAATTTTATTATGCAAAACAATTCTTGCACAAGAATCATTGAATTTACGAAGTTAAAAACTTAGAGATATAAATTTATTCTTTTTCTATTTGTCATTGCGTCCATTTGTTATATATATTATTGGAGTTATTAAGGAAATGGACATCAGGTGCCAATCAAAATACCAATTGTAAATTCATGCGAAGTTTCAATCTTATATTAGATCTTCTTCAGGCATCTACAAATTTTTTATTTTTTTATTGTACAATAAATATAGAAAAACAATTTTTTTTAATTTACCTTTACATGTAGTGTTTAATAAACATTATCATGTTTCTATTATTAATATGTATACTCATCTACTGTTTATAAAACAGCATATGAGTATACATATTATTTTGATTGGCACCTGATATCCACTTCCCTGATAACTCCAATAATATTTATTCTTTCTTCTCGTTCTTTCAATATAAATATGTATATTTTGACACGTGTTCATTTTTATTATAATCGGAGTATACATATATAGACACTCCACTCATAATTTTATTAATTGTATAGTATTGTTTATTAACATTAATATACATAACTTTAATAAAGCGAGTGTTCCGACCTCGCGCGCCGAAGTGGGTTTCGCGGGAATAATAACTTATCTCAATCAAGAGGAACAGGGAACGATTGTAACTAATTTAATAAACAATTGAAGTTATCTAGTTATCTAATCTGTCTTTCTAGTGCTATAAAGCAATACGAAACTTAACTAGTTTACTAGGCTTAGACTAGTTTTAAAAAAACATGTGAGCCGTCACGGGACGCCTGGCAGATGTGAAACATCGATATTATTTTGTAAAAGTAATATGCAGAAAAGAACATATTGTGATAGGAACTAAATATGTCATAATGATAAAATAAAATATTACGATTTTTTTCCAGATAACGATGACTATTTATTGAATAAACATTTATTTTCAGTAAATACAAAAATTTACGAATTTATTTCAAATCGTGACTACTTAATTCGTTTAATCAGTGACTTCGATCGATTGCGCATGGCGACGCGTCGCCACACCGCACACACTACTGCATATAGACTGCATATATATACCATCGTATAGCGTGTCGACGCGTCGCCACGGCATGCGTCGCCACGCCAGAAATCGGTTTTACGTGCGGCTATAGATGTTTCACATCAAAAGGTTTCATTTGGATTTCATAATCTCATAAATACAATGAAATATAGATCGTTCAACTCGTGTTAACTTACGTCACTATGTGTCCGTGTACTTATGAATATGAAATGTTGATTTGGGCGACAGTAACGCGCCCACACTAAAAATTAAAACTTAATCATTTCGTCCTTGTCTCTCTCACATGGAATTAACGTATCTACATAAGGTTGACATACAATAAACGCGCGCTAGATAACTTGTAACATCTAATATATTGTTTATCATATTCTTAATTTTTTTACGACGACCGTTCTGATGTAGTGTCGCGGTTTCGATTCCCACTCGGGACAGATATTTGTATTTGTACAAATATTTGTTTCGGTCTAGGTACGTGTCTTTGTGGGTCTCCCCACCGTGTCTCGGTGAGCACGTAAAACCGTCGGTCCCGGTTGTTGTCATAGACACCTGATAATGATTGTTAATCATGGTAGGGAAATTATCCGCCAACCCATAGTGGAGCAGCGTGGTAGATTAAGCTCCAACCCTTCTTCTATTTGGAGAAAAAGCCTTCACTCAGCAGTGAGTTTACAGGCTGATACAGTAATTTTTTTAAAGTACAAGGAAATCAGTTGAGTTTACATTTATATGATTCCTTTTGTGATTTTGTTGAATTAATAGCTTTTCTTAATAAATTATTTATTTAACAGAAAATAATTTTTGAATTCAGATCTGTAATTCCTGTGACTATAACGTTTGAACAAACAAACAAACTTTATATCTGACTGGTCCGTGGCACAGTTAGCAGTGGCCCTGTTTTCTGCTCCAGGGTCGTGGGTTCGATTCCCACCCCGAGTCTGGGTGTAATATGTATTTACTTATATATGTATTATTTATATGTATATTTATTTTAAAAAACTGTATATTAGTCAACTGTTACCTATAACACAGGCATTAAGTTGCCTACCTTAGGGACAGTCGACCGTGTGTGTATGTTAAACATATTTATTTATTTATTTATATCTTAGCTATATTAGTATCAATGTATTATGAAGATAAAATTCTCTTTATAAACAATTGTAAAACAAAGTTAAAGGAAAAACATTTTAGGAAAAAACATCTCGAATCACATATTCTACCCTTAAATACAGAAATGAAAGGGATTGGTGATCCCGTCACTTCACATCGGATTGATGGGTACGGAAATTTGGAAAAGTTTCTGCGATTTCGGTCAAAGCACATAGATTATTCATGTAGAAAAATGTATACCATATTTTTTCTTCTATATAAAATCAATATTACAATCAAAATGATCTTTGATTTAGAAATATTTATTCTCAAGGCGTTACATTAAATGTCACACAGCAGTTACAAGCACAGTGTAACCTTTGACGAACGTTTTGGTGTAGTAGTGCAAGTAGTCGCCTCAACGCTAGCGGTCGCGGGTTCGATTCCCGCTCGGGACAGATATTTGTATTTGTGCAAATATTTGTTTCCGATCTGGGTGTATTTACTTATGGGTCGCCCCACAGTGTCTCGGAGAGCACGTAAAGCCGTCGGTCCCGGTTGTTATCATAGACACCTGGTGACGATCGTTACTCGTGGTAGGGAAATTATCTGTCAACCCTCAGTGGAACAGCGTGGTGGATTAAGCTCCAATCCTTCTCCTACATAGAGAAGAGGCCTTTGCCCAGCAGTGGGTTGATTACAGGCTGATTCAGTTCATAGTTCATTCAAGTATAAATTTTGGCAGAGTTAAAGTTTAAATTGAGAAGAAATGCAGAATGCTAATATTTTTTATAATAATGCTCAAAAATGTTTATTTTCAAAGTCTGTTGTCAAAACGGTCTTAAATACAGGTCTTGCAACGAATTTTTTATCGAAATTTATTATCACAGATCAAGTCCAATGACTGCTGCATGTCGCTGCTTGAATACAAAAGGGACATAAATGGAAAAAAAGTGAAATCGATTTTATTTAAAAAATGCGATGTTAATAGGTCATATTTTTGTATTTAAAAGAGACTCCCATTGATTTCTCATTATAATATATGAAAACAATACTTTCGCCTTTTTAGTATTTTCGAGTTTCGGGGACCAAATATGAGCAAAACTGCCATTTTCTCAGTTGCGACCCGATAATCGAAGCGAACGCATTTTTCTTTTATGATAAACTGCCATATTTCAAAAAATCCTTAACTTGCGTTAGTAATTTTATAAACAAAAGCGCCATATAGTGAAATATGTCCGTTTTGATCTTAAGAAATCACGTAAGTTTATTCCTCTTTCTTTAACAAAAGTGCCATATTTCAAAATTGCCCATTTTGTATTACAGATTTAGAAAAGTATAAAATCACTTTTAAATGAAAAGGGCTAACTAAGCACAGCGGCCGCTTTGCTTATAATATTTTAGACGTTGTAATATTATTTGATAAACGTTAGTGCCATATTTTGGAATGCGCTACTTTTGTATTTCTTTAGATGGAAGTAAATTCATTATAATTATAAATTTAATATAAAACTTAAAAGAAAATTAAATATTTTAGTAAATTATTTTTATTTTTTAATGTATATTGTTATTTGATATACGTAATTTATTATAATTAATCACCGTTTTTTGATAATAGAATGAGTAGTAGAGTACAAAGAATATTTGAAATGCTAAAATCCAACAAAAACACGAATAAGGATTAGGAAATTGAACACCACACACCAAGTGAGACAGAAAGATGAGTGCTATAAATTATAACTTTACCGATGACAGTTAATCTCCGATTTGAGGCACAAATTGAAAACCCAACACGGAATGAACCAGCTGCTCTGTTAGATAACTCCTCCAACAGTAATTCCATACCTGATAGTCAACACAATCTGAGTTTATCCCTGTTAGATAATAAAGAATCATGGTTTGAACTACAAAGATCAAAGACCAGACTAAACGTGATTGTTCAGGAAACTGATTATGATAGTGACACTTCTGTGTCTACATGTTTGACAAATTCTAGCTCAGTTTTTTCTTCACACGACAACGTTGCAAATCTAAACTTTATAACTAAAAATGACCTAGAGATGACGGACACAGATTCCGATGAAGATAATTATATAAATTTAATTTCTTCACTAACAGTCAGCTATTACCTTCTGAACCTGAACCTTCAGGTTTTAATAAAAATAATAAAGAGTTTAAAGAACAAAATAACAAATTGATAGCATTAGGTACTGTCTCCTGTTGAAATCCAGTCTGAAAAGATTAATTTTCTCGATTTTTCATCTATCCTTGATTCTCGGTGTGACAGTGTTAACACTCAGGTCAGCGTTAGCATTAGTCACATAATTATCGTACAAATCACATAATTTAGCACTTGGTACGATCGAACATAGAGGTGTCGAAATTGTACGATAATCCAACATGCATAACTAATAAATGTCATCGAAATGGAAATTTTAACTACTTAACTGTAGCTTTTTAGATTAGATGTAGTGGACATGTACAGGTGATGACTTTTTTTTTATTTCGTCTCCACTTCAGAGGCAGGATATATGTATTATTACTGTCGAAAAGTATCTGTGTAAAAATTTTGTATTTGTACGATACATTGGAACGAAACTTTACGGCCGAAAATACATAATACTGTCAGCAAATAATGCTAACACTGACTCAGGTCCCAGTGTAGTTACGTCGAGTGTTGATACGGCATCTCCGTGTGATGAAAATGAAAGCTATGAAAGAATAGGTCGCAATAGGAAAGCAAATCCTAATTTATAGAAAAGGAACCTTACAAAATTATTAAAGAACAGTGGTAAGGCATACACATCTTTATCAAAAATTAAGAAAAATATAGAAGAAAAGAAAATAGGGCCAGTTTGTTCTAAAAAATGCGAGATTCAATGCTGTAAAAAAATTACAACTGAAAAAAGATTACATATTTTTATTACGAGGAGTTTTTTTCTAGCTTATAAACCTGTTATTTAAATAGAAATATGCAGACTAGTTGTTATTGATATATTAACATTCAAAATTTAGCTTTGAAAATATAATTTCTATAGTGTTGTTAGCTCAAGAATGGTTGTGATTTGTTACTGTTTCTAATGACATTTATGTTGTACAATTACATTTTTACATTAGAATATTCTACTTAATATTTGTTTAGTTAGTAGAATTCATATTATATCTATTTCGAGACTGATATTAAGCTATAAGTCTAGTTTGGTATATTTTTTTATGATGGATAGTTCAATTTTGTAATTAATAAATTAACAAAACCTTATTATTGATGTAAAATGTTTGTAGTAATGAGCCAATTAGTTAAATTTTTTATAAAAATAATTGCTTTTAAGCTTTTAATGATTTTTGAATATTTTTTTTTTCAATTCTTTATTAAGAGGAAGATTTTAATTCTAGTTTTTTTGAAGCAGATTTTTTTATTTTCACTTAAAGAAGTTATTTCATTTATTTTTATAAACTAGAATTACCATTTTAATTTTTATGTCATAATTTTTCTAGATTACCTAAGTCAGTGGAAAAATATTTTGATTAAAACATCAAGTTTTTTGAATTGTGACTAATTATTCTATTTTTTACCATAAAACGAGGGATTTTTTTTTTAAACAAAAGGGACTTATGTGCTAATATATCTTTCAAGGAAACCTTTGTACTACAATACTACTTACCATTAAATGCAGCTTTGAAATACGCTTTTAGCGGTATATAACATGCATGTAATTAATGAAAGAATAATAAGTTACAGACAAATATAAATTTTCTAAACTTTAAATGGCTCTCCTGTAAGATAGTGTCTGTTTGATTTGTGTCCCTTTTGTATTCAAGCAGCGATGTGTTCACTATATTATGCGTAATCATATTTTTATGATGTTGACAATGCAGTCAATTATATATTAGGTCGAATTTCGACTACTGGGCGACTACTGGTAAATATAAATTTTTGATTGTCTTATATATTTCCTACTTCAATGTTTGTGTTGTTCTAGGTTAAGGATTTTTAAGAAAATTATTAGTATTATATTTTTTATATCTTCATACTTTAAGGAAGGTTATAATCTCGATCGCACCAATCACTATCCTTTGTGTAATCTCCATTCTACGTGACGTCGTGACGTGTTTCTAGCGAAATCGTTCATGCTATCTTGGACACTGAAAGTTATTAATTCAAATGAATTAAGTTCAAATTTCTTCAGGACAATCATAGACACAGAGGAATGGACTGAGCAATACCCGCACAAAATTAACCACTCTCTAAAAAGAGATAAAGCGACTGTGTGGCCGATTTCTGTCTCTTTTTTGTAGGTCTGTAGCATCTTTGTCTATGATGTAAACGCAGTACAGAATTCATCCGCTTCTGCGCTACTGGCTGCACGTTCACTTTACCTCTCACTTTCTTGCCCGTATTTACTTAGCTGGATAGGAAACAGTTTATTCCTGTATGACTATGAGTTAAATAGAGAACTTAATATTCTTATACGTATATTTTAAAAGGGGTACTTTCATTATTATTTGGACGAACATCAAATGTTAGAACGATTCAATTTTACGTTTAGTTGAGTTTGTTAAGTCATAAACAATATTTCGAGATAAGTACCCTCTAAACATGATCAGCGTAATTTTCATTAATTACGTTACTGAATGTATGTATTCAATATATATCAGTGAATTTCAATAACAAGTTAGTAAATACCTACTAATACACATACAAATTTTCAATGACAAAATCAGTGAACTCTGATATTCACATATTTATTAAACACACATTATACATTGAATAGTCATTAATTCTGTGTGGTACGATTCTCTTATTGATGAAAAGTGAATAGTCACTGAAAAATTATTACTTATTTAAAAAAAAATATATGTACCCTTTAAAGTAACGATTAAGAAGTGCTTTTAAAGCCTACTTAAATAAAGAAACTTTTGATTTAGATTTTATTACAATTATATATATATATATATATATATATATATAGTGTTAGTATTAACTTATAATATAATTACTCTTAAAACTTTATAATCTACTCGTCAATAACTTCGAGAGTGAAATTGACAAATGACATGGGGCCAGGCACGAAATGAATATTGGACATAATTCCCTTCTTATTTATATTCATTTCCATGCTTATCTGTTGGGATACTCCATCGAGGTCACCGAGAATTATGCTTAAGTCTTCCAGGATTCTGTCATGAGCACAATATTTTAGGCAAATCGAAATTAAGTGAATATATTCGCGGTACATATTGATGGCGAACCCTTTCCGCTCCAGAAGCTTGAAAGCGTCTTCCATTGCAGTGGTAACAAGTTTAGCAGAGGTAACATCTCCCTGTCTCTCACGTCGCTGTATTTGAATCGTTTTCGTACTATGGTCCTGTATTCAAACCGACTTATTACCATTATTGTACAAATACTGCATTACTTCCGTACGTTCCTTACTCCCGTGAAACAGCTTTGCTGTGTTTCGGTGAGAAGGGCAAGACAGGCAGTGTAATTACTGGCACCGAGACTTTTACACCTTATGTCTCTGGATACGCAACACATAAATGGGTTGCCTGGGCTAGTTTTAGGTAAACTGGTTTATTTTCATGGGCGACGTCAACCACTTACCATCAGGTGGAACGTCTGCCAGTTTGCCTATCCAACTAACATTAAAAAAAACTTCAGTATATAGTCAAAATGAATAGAAGTCTTTTTCATAGTCCACAAACACCAAGTACTCACGGTCAATCCACGGTTTCTTGTCATTTTTATCAATCCTATTAATATTATTAACGCGAAAGTTTGTTACTATTTCACACAAAAACTACTGAACGAATTTAGATGAAACTTTACAGTAGTATAACTTATACATCAGAATAACACATAGGCTACAATTTATAAATGTTTTTTGTGATTTTTTTCTTATTTTATTTTATTTATTTATTTAACAATTACAAGTTTAGACAAATATAAATTTAAGGTACAACATAAGCTTACAATGAAACTTTACTGTGTACCAAAAAATTATAGTTAAAAAATTATTATTATTATTACATTACACTAGAACAACAAGTACATGGGGATAACAGCTATGACATTATTTACATTTTATGCGAGTATTCTTGATCTATCGCGCAAATAAATAAATGTCGACGTAATTACATAATTCTATAAACCGTTAACGGTTTGAATTACTAAGAGCGATATAAATTATTACTGATAATTCATTAATTCATTATTGTGAATTGATTAATTATCTTCATTAGATAAAATCAACGTATTAAAATAGGTAAGTATTTCTAATTTCAATAATATTGACGTGCATCATCCATTGATGATAATGATGATAAAACGAATATTTATTTATTTATATATTCAATATTTAAATTTTTTTATTGTTGGAAATTTAATATATAAAAATCAGTGAATATCATGTCAAAGCTATTCTAAATAAATCTATCAAAGCCAGTATTTATTTTTTAAATATTTTCTTTTTAAATTGTTTTCAATAAAACCTATTTACATATTTACTTATTTTCACATTATATTAATATTTATTATTTTATTACAATATTGTGACGAAATTTTCGCACGGGTCAGCTAGTATTAAATATTACTAACACCAACCATCGCAATTATAGGCTATAAAACATAATGCTTCAACTCAAAGGGTCAGAATGTACTGGACATTAAAAAAAACAGATGGCAACCAATCGGATAAATATAAAAATTTAACGCTGTTGGAACCGCAAGAGATATCTAACAACATATTGTGATAATAAATTTAAAAATTTAATGCATGTAAAAATGAAAAAAAAAAAAACAAAACTATTATTTGATTTTTATTTACTTCGGAGAATTATCAATCAAAAAGTCTTTCAAAAAAACCCTTTTTTAATTTTAATGATTTTACTTTTTAAGCAATTATAAAATGTATAATCAAATTAAAAGTTTTCGTTCTATTATAATCATACAAATTATCTTTATATTATATTGTCGTAATTTGTTATCAAGAACTTTTTAGTTTTGATATCAAGAAATTTTAACTTTTTAGTTTTGATATTCGTGTTAATTTCTAAGTGTTTTCACCAGATGGCGCTACATGTTTAATCTGGTAAAATTACAGTTCAATGCAATTCTTAATTATTGGAACCAAGAAAACGCTACGTTTAGGAGTATTATATATAAAAACAACTTTTTATAGTTAATTTTTTTTTAATTTCAATAAGAAACAAAATGTTTTAGTGTATAAAATTTGATTAATAAAAAATTATAACTTAGAAATGTAATCTTGTTAATTTATATTCAATAACAATCAGTAAGAAATAAATAAAATAAACATTATTTGAATTATTTCTTTCTTTTTTTTTTAATTTTCATTTATTGGACAAAATATTTCATGTAAATTAAGAACGCTTATAGTCGATTTATTTTACTTTACAAGATACATCGTAAATTAATAGTTTTTAGAGTTAAAAACATAGCTTAAGCTTAATTCCTTTTTGAAACAGTCTCGCAGACGTTAAATTAACTGTTAATTTTTATATCGCTCTGTTAACGGGCGTATAATTTTTAATAAGCGAAATTTCTTTAGAACTCTTATGTTAATAGGATAGGATTAAATTCCCACGTTTGTGTTCAAAGAAATTTAATACTGCAGATAGTCTGCAAAACGTACTTTCGAAGACGCGCCAGTAGAGGTCGACACAGCGACCCTACGCACAGTCGTAGCCCCTCTACGGACGTAACACCACGTAGCCCTCGCTACGAATATTACGCGGACTTTTTCGAGTCGTAATTATTTTCTAAGAAGTATAGTGCAGTGAAATAGTGTTGTTTAAAAAATGTGTTTGAAGAATTTTATGATTAAAAAATTAATGTTTTATTATTAAAAATTTTAAGTGATTTTTATGGGTGAAAAGTTGTGGTAATAATAAAGTTCGTTAATCGTACTCTGGAAAGGAATAAAAGTAAGTAGAATTTAAATTTCGAGGAAAAAGTTGATTGTTACTTAAGTAGAAGATAATTTATGTACGAAACTTTTTAAGAGTTCTTCTTGTTAGGTATCTGACACATTTTTTTTTAATTTAAATTTTTTAAATTATTTAAATTAATACAACATTTTTAAAAACCTTTTAAAGAGTTTTTTTTTGTTTTTAACAATATATTGACGAAGAAGTCAAATTTAAAGAAATTGCAGTAGTTAATTATTTTAATAAATAATTTTATAATCATAAATTATTATATACAAACATAAATAGTTTATAAATATTTAAATAAAATATATTTATGTAACTAAAAATTCCATATATATAAGTAAAGTTAAACGTACCAGGATTGAATATTTCTTGACAATATTTCTATGCTCTTAAATAAAGTTTTAAAAATAAAGATATTTTTGTTTTGACCTCCCGGTCAACTTAACACAACATTTTAAAAACAACGTAACAACATTTCAAGGCATACATTGTAGAAACCTTACAGTTTGTCAAACCTTAGTCTAAAATGTAGGTACAGTCTTACCTGTCTTTAGGGAAAAAGGTGAATAGGATTATTAAAATAATAGGAAAAATTCTCTGAACTAGTGGGCATATTTTTACTAGAAAAATAAGAAATGTACTTATGAAAATACAAAGTATTCTGAATTGATTTTAAATGACTAAATACTGGATTCTTGCTATCACTTCTCAATAGAGATAACATTAAAGCTTATGAGGTTAGC
This sequence comes from Euphydryas editha, assembly GCA_036937285.1. NCBI lineage: Eukaryota > Metazoa > Arthropoda > Insecta > Lepidoptera > Nymphalidae > Euphydryas > Euphydryas editha. The sequence continues at coordinate 4,428,548 of JAUPFZ010000025.1, forward strand.
TTAACTGATGAATTATATTTCAAAATTTTAATTTGCTTTGTAATTAATGAATTATTATAATATATAAATAAAATGTAATTTGGTTATACAATATAAAAATATAAATTTATTGTATATACATTTCAGTATTTTATCGGGATGATTTTAATTTGTGCCAGAACAATATATATATTTTGCTTTTCTGTTACCGCCTACAATTTTTCTGAGAGAATCCCACTAAGCATTAAGACGCCTTTTGTTCCAACTGTTCTCTTACATTGTTGGTCAATAGAGTGTTGAAAAAAAAAAAAACTAAATAAAACTACCATTTAAGTTATAATATTATAATAAAGCAGAAGAGTGCGTTTTTGTGATTGTTTGACGGCATCAAACGCGGGGTCGACTGGAATGATTATTAAAAATCTTTTTTATTATATTTTACATAAAACTTTATACCGTTCATTAACATATAAAAAATGAAAATGAGAAATGAAAGTATCTTGGGGTTGGTATTGATATTATCATATATTTATAAGTAAAGTACCAATTAAAACTGTTAAAAAATACTTAACGAGAATTTTCTCTTATACGTACCATATTATACTGTCGAGAAACTATTTATTTAAGTATTTTATTACAGTATCTACTAGAAAAAGTGCTTAAATATCTATAAATATAATGTATGAGTGTTCAAGTTTTTTATAAATTTGTAATTATTTTTTAAATTATTACTCTACTCTTATAAAACGGAAGCGTGAATATATGCATCAGTCTTAAATAAATGAGCTATGTCACAAATTAATAATTTCTTAAATCATTTTGTTATGATCCACTTTATATTGAGATTGGTATGTTGAACCAATAAATAAGCTAAATAAGCTTTATTATACTAATTTTTTTTATTCGCACCTGATCATAATAATCTCCAGTAAAAATACTTCAATTTTTATTTCGTATCCGTCTCTTTGCTCAAAGCATATATTAAAATTATTTTAAAATAATTTAAATTGAATTATAAGCTCATAAAATTAACACAATTGTAGCAATGGCTTGTTCGGAGCGAGTCAACCGGTACAATCAAGTGCTTTCAACGTCGAGATGAATGAACAATAATAATAATTATTTTATTTCACTTATTATCATTCGAAATTAATTATACATTATAATTATTTAAAACGAAATATACTTCCAGTACAGTTTTGCTAATATGTATCAATCGTAATAATAATTAATAAGAACTCTTTATTGTACACCAAGAATAAGCAATAGTGCAAAAAAAGGAATTAATACAAAAGGCGGCTTTATCGCTAAAGAGCAATCATGTTCTATAACCTACCTTACCCCTTCCTTCTTGAATCTTAGAACTATATATTAATGCAGTCCAATGAAAAAACGAACGAACTCCTCCACGTTATAATAATTTTATTAGTATAGATAAATGCAAATTTATTATATTCTTTGTTATACACCGAAATACCAACATACAAATATTGTGAATTGTAATAACACAATAAAAGACATATAAATCTATACATATAATAAAATGGTAGAAAAGTCAAAACTGTACATTGAATATTTTTTTAAAAGAATACTTGGGGTTTGATCTACAATCGATACCGAAGCCAAAAATATAGTTTTTAGAATTTTTGTCTGTTTGTCTGTTTGTCTGTTTGTCTGTATGTATGTCCGGGATAAACTCAAAAAGTACTGCATGGATTTACTTCAAATTTGGCACGAATATTATTAAGAAGTCGGGTCATAACATAGGCTACATATTATCACGCTATCACCTACGGGGAACGAGCAGTGAACCTTTATTTCTTCAACGCATTCTGTAACAGCGTTTAATCTAACGACGCATATTTGAATGTTGTTATAATGGTAATAACCATGCTATAAGCTATCTTCACACTATAAAAATCACGAAATATAAGTAACTTAGGCTGATAAACATAATGAATGTAAGAATGAATGTAATATAAGAAATGAATATAAGTAGTATCAAGACAATTTTAGAGCAGCACCATCTATGATATTTCAAAAATATCAAGTCGAATTACATGTGTAAACCCTTTTTTGGATATATGTAAATAATTTAAATTTGATCATGTTGGCGAGGTTAATAATTGTTTTTAAAAGTCATGGATGGAGTTGTGCATTTTAATAAAAATTGTATCGTTAATTCGTTTCAGAGATGAGCAAGACAATTAAAAAAAATGTGTTTATATAAGTTTTAAGCTGCTTCATCTATGTCTTATAAAATTCATCGAGTTTTTCTGTATGTAATAACAAACAAAACTCAAAAAGAACTGCATAGATGTATAACAAAATTTAAACTCGAAAACGGCACGCTATTGCTGTAAGCAATTTGAGCTAAATAACGAAGAAAGAGGAAATTTAAGCATGCCATATATATCATAAAGATAAAAAATGCTTATGCTTCTCCGGAAACTATTTCCTCCAAAGTTGTGTAACGGGACCCGCCTTAAAGTCATCTCGCTCCACAGACACACCATTGAGGCGGAAATTCTTACGGGTTGTGGCGTCGGCGAACCAGTATTTATACCACGCATTCCCCTCATACCTCATAACTTCCCGTTTCAGTTCAAGCGCGTACAGTTTCGCGTGAGTGTTTGCTTTGCGATGACCATCAATAAGTCGCATGGGCAGACACTGAGGGTAGCTGGTGTCGACCTCAGGACGAGCTGCTTCACACGGGCAGCTGTACGTCGCTTGCTCCCGCGTCACCAGTCCTGATTCTCTTTACATTTTGGCTTCGGAGAGCCAAACTACTAATGTTGTTTATCGAGAAGTCCTATAAATATGTATTTTTACCCTATTCTGTATTCCTTATTTATAATTTTCTCCATCAGTTTCAGTCACAACTTATTACTTAATTCAGCAGAATCACCATAAAGCAATTTATTCAAAGCAGGCTAAAAATAAGCACTTTTTGAAAGTCAATTTTACGAAAGACAGTCTCCCTCTGTTACTGTACTTTCTGTAGATATGAAATGTAAAGAAGAAACGGGTAAATGAATGTTATTTTAAAAGGTATAATCGTAGGTATTTTTGGTGGTGTATAGCGTTCACGCAGACGACGTCGCGGGCAGCAGCTAGTATATCAATATATCGCTAATAGAGCGCATAGGATACGATATTGAAGCAGCCGTTAGAATGTGTTACACAAAATTATATATCACTCGAGCTATTGATACTTGCCTGATTATGAATTACGTCAAAGATATATAGAGTATACCTTGATTATATTTTAATAAATACATTATACAAAAAACAACTGCTCGTACTAGTCTAACCATATACTAAAATTGTTAAGGACCTTGTTGTTAAAAAAAAAACGTAAAAAATATATATCTTTTCGTAAGAAAGCCTGTTAAATACGTAATGTTATATACTAAACATATCTCGCTATGTTAAAGGTTATAAAGTATAATAGAAATTAGTATGTATTTTTATAATCATTACTACGAGTGTATATGAAAGTGCGAGATTCAGTCGAGTCATAACAATTTATTTAATTAACATAACATGTGATTCAACGAGTCTTTATCACTTGAAAAATATTTATTAAATTTTTATTGCACATGTTAGAACATAATATATATTTATAATTTCGACATTTGCATAGATACGAGTACATGTATATAAAGGCGGCCTTATCGCTTACAGCGATCTCTACCAGGAAACTTTTATCAACAATTGCTTATTAACAATTGTTACGTTATCAAATTAATTCACAAATTTTTCCACTTTCATGAATTAAACTATACTTATTGCACATTACTTATCTTTTAATAAAAGACAAGAATTGGAACAAATAGTTCTTTAGACTATCAGTATATACACACAAGGAGACAGAATTGTAGCACAATAATAGTGTTTCTGGAATACTTTTCTCTTTAATATTCACGATAATTACAACATTATAGCATATTATATTTACGTAATATTAAATCGTTTACATAATCCGGTTTCGTTTGAATGAAATTCATATTTTTAAAACGACGTGAAATACGTAGTTTCAAGATATCTTTGCCAAATTACTTTTCTTTTATTATATGGTAGCGAATGATAGCTGCGTCAAGTTGAATCGCAATTCCGATTTTCTGGTCGAAAGATGATCAAGTCTTGGTGCAATTTTAGGTATATATTAGTTCATTTAGGTAAGTTTATTTGCCTCTAAATTCATTTTTTTTTTAAATTTCTGTCAATGTTAATACAATGGAACTAAACTATATATTAATATATATTCTGTGGTGTAGACTGGATATCGTATCGAAGTTTAAAGCGGGTGTAACCGCGTGTACTGTCTAGTATATACTGTAGTGAAACTGTAGAGTTATCATTTATTTTATTTGAACGTATTTGCCAACAAAAGCAAGTGATGTAAGAAGCAACGTTGAATTTATTTAATGAGATAAAAAACAATACATACATTCTCTACGTACATTCTACATACTATTTGTTTATTATTGCTGTAGGCTGTATTTCATCAAATTTTGATTAGAGATGTGTAATACCATCATATATGATACCATCATATCATCACAGATGAGTAATACCATCTCTTTTTAAAATAAAGACTGATGAAGATTATTAAACAAAAACTTAACAAAGTCGTGTTTTTTCCAGTCCGCCACTACTTCGCTAAATGTAAATTAGTCTAACATTTCTACAGAAATCTGTTCTTTCTATTACATCTCATATCTCTTTGGTAATCATAATCTTGTTATCTTAATTTCGTAACTGATAAGAAAGTGACATTAGTAGCTAATGTCTACAGTTTGCGAGTTGCGTCTCTTTGCTGATATGCAGGGCTGCTCTCTGTCCGTTTTTACTCTAGTTTAGGGAGTGACTGGAAAATCTGTGAGGATTATAAAAAGTGTCCAGTTGAAATTATTATGACAATTTCTTTTGTCTAAGAAACCGATTTTAATAATAATAATTAAAAAAAAACGTGATTATGATTTTATAGTACTGTTTTCGGATAGCGTTCTCTGAGAAAACTCAAGTTTTTACATATGTCTGGAATTTTACAAATTTTTATCCGGCTTTCGTAATTTAGTTGACGGCAACCCTAGGAAAAGGTCTTATTAATAGAGATAAGTACGTTCTATTGTCATGTCGTATCATTACTTTTAATTGAATTTTGTGGACAATTTAATGAAAAAAGTAAATAGTACTCCTCTTCGTTCTCGGAAACGTAATACATTACTCTATTTGGCTTTGTTACTCAAAGGACATTTACTTTCTATGGGAGTTTTGTACAATTAATTTGCTCGATTCTCCTTATAGGATATTTATAATAATATATACTAACAATTCCGTCACAGTATATTTATAATGATATTATTTATATTCACAAAATTTTATATGAGATAAAAACAGTTACAAGCAGTATAAACACGAGAACGAATGATAAAATTCTAACTCAAAGATTCCGACTTCGCTGAAAAGTTTAAGTTCTTTTTATATGCCAAGTTGTGGCTTTAATATATCGCCCATGACTATTAAAAATGTCGGATATGAAAAAAAAATAACTTTGCAGGAGAGCGATGTAAAGTGTAAATTGCATGCGTCGTTTTACATATTTTTTTTAAATACCGACATTTATAAATTAAGTGATTAAAATACTATGCATAAAATAATATTTTTCTTTTCAGCTGATGTTAGACTTGGTTATTTAGGAACGTTTTTTGAAATCAATCAAAAAAAAAAAATCGATTTTGCAGTTCCGACGATGTTAATAGTCACTAGCGATATATACGTTTTTGTACACAATAAAATTCCACAAGGTACTTTACAATGGCCAATAAAATAAATAAATTTAAAGTTTATATTAAAAATATTTTAATAACCAAGGCGTTTTGTATTATTCGGTACAAGATTACATGAATGACAAACGTATAGGCTGTGGTATAGGTTTAGTGGCGCTGTCTTTCATGTAGGATATATAACTGAATTTCTAATAGTTAAATATTATATTACCGTGTTTGTTTTTTAAGAAAAACTTTTATATCGACGTATGGGAGAAATCTTATAGCATGTTAAAATCAAAAATTCACAACGATCGTCAAATTTTCGGACCATATAATAAAATATGATATTGTGCCTTATTTCGGGATTCCGTATTGTATATGTAATGAAACGACGCAACCCTATCGAATTTCGACTCGTTGGATTCGTCTTGACAAGTACTTTGTTTTTAGATGATTATCAGGGTCTTATCTGAAGATAGAGCTGGAAGGTGGCCATAGGAACTTCCCAACAACAACACAACATCATCGAGTTTCAAGGGCTCAATTGATTCGTCTTGACAAATACTTTGTTTTACCAGGATCTGATTACAGATGACGCGCACTACCTAATGGGTAGTGCGCGTCATCGCGACTCGGTGCATCGTTTTATTATAAGTATAGCTTCTTACGTGCGTACATAAGTACACACACACTCATTTATTTTTCGTAAGCCTCACTTGACCAATTATTGTTAAATATATAATAAAAAGTTTCTCTTCATACGTGTGTACATTAATACACACATATTTTGTTAAAATAGTAACTGTTCACTTTCTTGCCGATTCTTCTCATCAGATTATCCATTTCGAATCGATGGTAGCTCCACATTAACTTTAAATAATTTAACAAAAAATATTATATACTTTGTAAAATGACGGTTCTAAAGTGATTTTGAAGTAAGAATAAATATTATAACAATAAATAATTTCTTTTTACAAGAAAAAAAAAACAAAACAAAAACTAAACTTTATATTAATATAATATAACTGCAGAGTTAGTTCGTTCGTTTGTTTGTTTAAATGCTCTAATCTTTGATCTAATAGATTGTTCTTGAAATGTATTTAACATGTTTATTGAGACTATAGGTTATAGAACTCTCTATTAATTTATGGAAGTGAAGCGGTAATAGTAATAACGGTTTAACTTAATGCATATGTTTAGGTAACAGCCGACTGATATACATATTTTTGTAACACAAAATTTGTAACATAAAACAGATCCACTACATATAAGAATATAAATTATATAAAAAATTCTTCAAAATTTCGTTAAATAATAAATTTATAGGCTACAACTAAATAAAACAGTGAAATATAACCGTTTAACTAACCAATGAAGATATAATTATAAACCTGTTAAAATCATACCCATAAATACAATTTTAACTAAGGTGTGAATTTAGGCATCGTGTTTGCAAGTAGGACCGATAAATGATTAAACGTAAAATAAGTGGTTTAAATGAAAAGTGGTTCAGATTTATATCGAAATATATAACCCATTTAATTTTTCCCATATTTAAAGTTCTAAAGTAGGTTTCTAACGCAATTACAATTTATAAAATTGAACTAGTAGATTCTGGAATTGAGGCGTTTAACTAAACAGGAAATTTTTTAGTGTATTATATTATTAGTATGAATATTAATCAATATTAAATTTGATTAAATTGTCTATAGTTTTTTAAAGTTTACGTAACTGGATGAATGACGGTAGACTATTTCCTGCAACACAAAATGGGGCATATTAAATGTAATATTTAATGCTTTATTCTATTTTCTGTAATTTTATATCATATTCCGTACTCATTTTAGACGTTTAGTAATTAAATATTTAGTGAAGATTACACTAAATATTTAATTACTAAACGTCTACTTCGTTTTACGGAGCTTTACCTACACCTACGGATCTTAACTGCAAGGTGCTTAAAAATGTGTCCAAAGTTTTGTCATCACGTGACAACTTACTGTGTACTATGATATCTAAAAAAACAATAATTATAATATCATCAATTTGTCTAATTTTACCATTACCATTCTTCTATACGGAGAAGAGGACTTCTCTCAGCAGTGGGTTGTTTGCAGGCTAATACAGTACAGTACAGTACAGTCCAATTTTAATTTTTTTTAATGTGTTATGAGATGTGATGATATGAGTGCCACATCGAGTCACACATGTACTTGTAATAAAATAATAACGAAACTAATCTTATATAAATAATAATTTTTCAAAAGCACTATTATTATATGTTTGTTGTATTTATGATACTACGGCAAAAAAATAGTTTCTGTTAATCTATTTGTGTGAATATACCTATTATAGTGTCGTAATTTGAGCTTTAAAATGTTCCTCTGTGATTTATATACGCTGAACATAAGCCATAAAACCCATTCCATCTTACGGGGAATAAAACACGATGTGCCTGAAACTGAGTGTGGCATCTGTATATAAGAAAGAAAGGGAGCGAAAAATTTACATTAAAACAAGAAACGTTCAACCTCTTCCTTGATAACAACGGTTGATCAATGATAACGGTGACGGCCAGCGAAACTTCACCGAACTTGTTTCAAGTAAAATAACCAATCTTAAAAGTTCTCTAAAGTCGATGTCTTTTATTCTCTCACTTAACGTTCGGCTTAAAGAATTATGTAGAGCTCAGTTCATTACGTTGGGGTTTTATGTTTAGGATTATAAAAGTTTGTAGATTTTCTTTTAGTGTTAAAATATGTAAAGACATTCGTCGCATTTTCAACGGATATTACTTCGTAGTTCTTTTCCCGTTTCTTGTTTGTTGTTTAAAGTTGTATGATATTATTTAGCCTATTTATGGTTAAAGTTTTATAATAGTGAAAGAATTATCAAGATCGTTTTCTAGTTTAACAGTTCATTGACTCTGTAGGAAATAAATCTTTTTACTTATGTTACTAGTGTCGATTTACATCATGTACAGTAAATATATTAAAATACTATTTTTAAATTTTATATAATATTTTTATACATATCTTCACCTCACTCTCATGTCATTTCATAACGGTGTCGTGTAGTTGAATTTACTTTAGAATAAATATGATTAGGTAACGAGGAGGAAAGATTTTCTTTGTAAATTGGATAAATAAATATTCGATCCTAAACAAATATTATAGAGGTAAAATATTTACTTGTTTGTCAGTAAATAATAAATAATATTTTTTTGTCGAGTATATTAAAGTAAATCTCACAACATTCTAAAATATATATAAAGAATAATTGTTTTTAATATTTATTAATATCAATAAAATTATTTAATACATTTTTTTCTAAGCCATTTTTCAATATGTATGAAAATAATTAATCTGTTTATGACGTCATATTGCAATTTCGACGAGATGTGTTCGGATACTTCGAAAATTGGTTGAAATTTTTGGCTGTCACTTAACAAATTTTTATCTATTTATAATTCATAAAACATGACAAAAAAAAAATTATATGATATAAATAATTAAGCAAAACTTTATATACATTGAAATAAATATTTTTACAAATACTATCTGCCCCAAGCATGAATAGAATCCGCGACTGCCGGCGTTATGGCGACCACTTGTACCACTACACTAGAATGCTTACGAAACCTACAATATTTGATTTTAGGTTTTTAAACACATCCTTATCGATAAGGACAGTCGAGGTAAATAGTTTTTTATCCATATGAATGTTTCCGTACTCGATCCCTTCTACATACGGATATATTTCTACATAATTTGTATTATTATTACTTTAGACGCCTTCCGCACGATAGTGTAGAACATTTTTCATTCATGAGAAAGATTTTCTGTGTTATAAATTTTACGTGTCGCACCAGTAATACCTAACATGTTGGAGTTCTTCTACCTCTTCAAATATTAGTGTAAATGTAAAACGTTAGTTTAAGATTCGTTATTAAGAAAAAGCTGTCGAATAATAAAGTTATTCCTGTTTTCCCCCCTCATTTTCCCCTGTAATGCTAGCCATAAGTATAGAGTAGGTACACATGTACAGAATGCCTTCAGCAAGTGTGAATGAGGATGGATGAAAGAAAGATATGGTATGAAGCATGTAAGCAGAATATTAGCAAGAACATATGAAAGAGCTGCACAAAACACTTTGTCAACAATGTCCCACAACCATAACTGTGAGGTTCAGTATTTAAAAAAAAAAAAAATCATGTTGGTGTTTAAGGTTTCTTTAGGATGATTTTTATTGTACCTTTTAGCGGATGATAAACTTATATCTCGCAGGACTGATGAGCTTAGAGTAACTGAGCTGAAAATATTTCGAGTTCGACACAAGCATGGGTTCACTTTAGCGGCACGGCGACACGCATGAATACATATTGAATCGATGGGAACACTTTTAACATAACACAATCTTTCAAAAGAAGCCATTACGTTTTGTTATATGATTCAAATACAAAATATACAATAAATACAGGATGAATATTAATGTTGTGATTATGGAGACTTTTTTTTTTAAGACAGCAATATGATTTTCTCACTTTTTGTATTATATTTTATTTCGTAGATGCGTTTTTTTGGTCTCAAGCTGGTGATCGATATTGTTTTGAGGAGTAATTCTTGTAAAATGGTCAGGATTTAAAGAATCATTTGTTAAAGTCATCTTTTGACTACGTATTACTATATCCTTATCCATGGGCGTAGCGAGGTACGGGCAGGGGGGGCAGCTGCCCCCTTCTAGAAGAGCTAGAAGAGCCGTCAGTCACTGATAAAAAGATTTTTCCATCTTTTCTTACTCTAAGCAATGTCAATAATAACGATAAGTGAAAAGAGTAAAAGAACACCTCCACTACTAATGTGAGATACTAATATAATATTTTAAAGACCACACACACACACACGACATACAACGACTAAAATACACGAATAAAATAGTACAGTCTAGGTGTTTTTTTTATTTGCCCTCCTCTATAGAGAATCCTGGCTATGCTCTTGTTTTTATTAAGATCAGTACATTGTAACATTTGACATCCTCACGTCAAATGGAAATTGTATAAATGAGTTCGCAGTGTAGCTTTTAATTTATATTCATCTTATATCTTATATCTTTAAACGAGCAATTCTTGTATATATGTATATATATAATCTGAATCTCGGAAACGGCTCCAACGATTTTCATGAAATTTAGTATGCAGGGGGTTTCGGGGGCGATAAATCGATCTAGCTAGGATTTATTTTTAGAAAATGTCATTTTATCCCTTTTTTCAGGCAATTAAAAAATATCGTTAGAATACGAAGGTAAATTTCGCTGTCATTGATAAGTTTATAATAGCTCTAATGTGAACCGGCCAGATTCAAAATTAGAAGATCCCCAGGTTCGAATCCAGATGTCTCCAGAACTATTTTTTCTTCTTTTTTTTTTAAGTTTCATCTTTTGTGAGAAAAACTATTATTGGGAGCCCTTTACTAACTGTATGACCGAGCTTTTCTCGGTATTTTATTTTTTTATTTTTTGTAATTCATGTTTTTGGAAACTATATTTACATACGAATTACGAACTGATGATATATAAATAATATTTTTCGACCTTAACGAAATAATAATAAAAAAATATGAACTGGTTATTTAAAAAAAAATCACGAGTACAATTAAAAACTGTTAGAATATTATTAGAATACGAAGGTAAATTTCGGCATAATCTACAAGGTTATAATAACTTAGGTGGGAAATCAGTATACCTGGGTTCGAATCCCGATGCCTAAAGTCCCATTTTTTTGCTTTTTTTTTAAGTTCCCTCTTTTGTAAAAAAAAAAATAACTATTATTGAGAGCCCTGTACTACCTGGATGTCCGAGTTTTGTTCGGTATTTTTTATTTATTTATTTGTTAATCGTTCTTTTTTGGGAATTATATTTAGATACGATAGAACTGATGAAATATGAATAGTATTTTTCGATCTTATCTATATAATAATATAGTATTTTGTGTCACAAGGGGATGAACGTACTATTCTTTTGAACCTCATGTGAAATTGCCGCCCGAGCCGAAGGCGAGGGTAGCAAACATACGGGAATGGATGTAGTACTTTCGTCCCATGTTACACATACTTTTTTTTCCTCCCTAGGACGAAAGTTCAGGTTTTGTCCCTGTGAAGCGGGGACAGAAAATGTCATTTTTGTCTCGCTTCACAGGGACGAAAATCGAACTTTCGGCAGAGGTAGGAAAAAAATATATAAACTGGTTATTTAAATAAAAATCTCGAGAGCAATTAAAAACTGCTAGAATATCATTAGAATAAGAAAGTAAGTTTCGCCATAAATTTATAATAGCTCAGGTGGGAAATCGGGCGGTCTCGAAAACGGAAGATTTTTCCTTTTTTTCAACTTCCTTTTTTGGTGAGAAAAAATATTACTAGGATCTCTTTTTATTTTTTTTATTTAAATAACCAGTGACTATTGTTTTATTATTATATTGGTAAGATTGAAAATATTATTCATATTTTATCAGTATGTAATTTGTGTCTAAATATAGTTTAACCGAGCAAAGCTCGGTCATCCAGGTACTACCTTATTCGTAACACTGTCATCATTATTAGGTAGAGCATTGGTGATGTCTTGTGTGGAGGGAGGGAGGTTTTGGTTACATACTTACAGGAGGACATAGGGAATTAACTTAGATTTCTTTAGTTAATGTACGAATTACGTTGATCGCGACATAGCTATAGTTTTAGTTATTATATGATATAAGAATTTAATTTAATGATTGGATATGAAACTTATCTTTTTATTTTGTTTAGTCTCTGTCCGCTCACAGTTTTTGAACAAATCACAAAATTTCACCATTTTTAATATAATGTTTCTTTTTTTATACATTTAATTAAATCATAAACAAGTTATATTTGAATTAACACTTGAATGTAGCAATCCAATTAATCAAATCACAATTGAGTTTTTTATAATGAAAATTTGGAAAGAGAAATGAATTGACCTTCGAAAAATTCTTCAATTATTAAGCCAGCTCAATTATAATCATTGTTCAGTTATATTCAACAGTAATATGCTCCATCTTACAATATATTAAACATTAAGAATTGTTGTGGCGAATTCGTTACTTAATATTTTTTATTGAATAATTTTTAATGTCTATTTTATCATTGAATTGTTATTGTTTTTTATATCTCTAGGAAACTCAGTTCGTATTATTCATATAATGATGTTTTATAGCCTATACAATATTAATCATATCAAAAATATTTCTCAAGTCGGTTTCTTAACTTCTTAGGTGTGATATATTAGTCAAAAATAACTTTTTCAGCAATATTAATTATAAGTGTTACGCCAATTTTAATTTTAATTAAAAATATGTATAATTTTACATTTCGTTTGTTAATTACGGTTAATTTATTAATTAAACACGTTACTGCAACTAATTTAAAAGGGCTTTGTTGTGACTTAAAAGGTTTCAAATTTGTAACAAAATTCCGTATCGATATTAGTCCAATTTGTTCGTGTATTACTTTGTTAAATCCTGTCTAGTTAAGGATAATATGCAAAACTAATAGACAATCTATAATATATCGTTATACTATTGAAATATATAACTGTACTGTATCAGCCTGTAAACAACCCACTGCTAAGCCAAGGCTTCTTCTCCATATAAAAGAAAGGTTGGAGCTTAATGCACCACGCTGGTCCACTGTGGGTTGGCGGATGATTTCCCTATAATGAGTAACGATAGTTATCAGATGTCTATGATAAAAACCGGGACCGTTTGCTTTACGTGCTCTCCGACGCACGGTGGGAAGACCCACAAGGACATACACCCAGACCAGAAACAAACTGTCCCGAGGGATATTTTTAATATATATAACAGTAATTATAAAAAATAAATAAATAATCAACTCTCACTCAACGGTCCCCAAGAAAATACTAACAAAACAAGCACGAAAGGTCCCACCGCGATAAACGTCTGTACGGCCTTTGTAAACACTTATGATGTGCGGGGATCGCACTCACAAGAGCAACAGTTGCCGTAACCATTGTGTCAACCAATATAAAGTATTAGAATACTTTTAGCCTTTGTTTGCTTACTGTATGTGGTACATCAGCCAATGAATGACTACTGCTAAACGTAGGCACCAGTATCTCTGACCCGCTCCGCAAGAGACGACCGGGGAGAAGGAGACGCCGCTACGCGCTTCTTCACCCTCCGCACTAGAGTGGGAGGGGCACCTATAATCCTCCCACTCGCCACTAGGGCAATAGAGCGCTCACGGTGCCTGCGAGCGCTCTATAGGCGAAGGTGGCCCGCATAGGTGGGCCAACCGTCGGGGCGTCACGGTTGCATGCGCGAGCGATCCCGTGGCGCCCCATTACGACGATGAGGGCACTGCTGGGTTTTAGCGGGTATTCTGACACGTTCTGCGTGCCAGCGAGTCCCACATACCCGCCGCCTCTTCGCGGCGGGATGCGTAAATGCATTTCCCAGCGTTAAAAAAAAAAAAGAAAAGAAAAAAAAAATTGTGTGTGTCAGCTCCGACGCACGACTGGAGTTTACTCCTTAAGTACGATTGTCTAAACATACGTAAAAAGAGTTTATCCAACTGAAAATAAGATTAATACCATATGAAAGGGTAAATTTGTTAATTAATGAAAATAATATACATATATAAATATATATTTATTCATTTTATATACATTTATTATAACTAATCGGCCAAATATTTTACATTAAACTTTTCACAATAGTCAATTTCAGATGTGCACAAATATTTCATTAGGAATGTTGATAAATTATGTAATTATTATTATCTGACAATTATCATTTATTTTTTAAATATTATTCAATATTAATTAGAGCAACATTACTTTCGCACCGCACCATAGGTGCGCGCGCACCGAAAAAGTAACGAGGTCATTCAATAGTAGATTTTACCTCTCATATTTTTCTCATACCGGGCGCCTTATATATGAAAATCGATTCTTAAGGAGTAAACTCCAAAAAGGCCCCAGTATCTCTGGGGGTTTGCTAGTACTCGCCACACTTGGTAGGCGGGTTGGCTAGCTCAGTGTGTTGTGGGAGGGTATAGTGACACTGGTGTGCATTACCATCCTAGTTGGTGTACAGTTATTCGCACCCCTATGACCTTAATCCTAAGCCTCCTTATCCTAAGCCTTTTACGAGACCTCGGCAAGAGAGAGGTTGGAACTATTTTTCTTTGCGGGTGAGCGTACGGTACCTGCAAGTATTTATAAATATATCACTGCTAGGAACAGCCTATCCTAATGCGGAACTGAGCTCTTAAAAACTTTTTCCCAAACCATGTAGTTTTTCTCACGATATTTCCACCAACCGTGACATGAATTTTTTAATAAATGCTTGAAAATACACCATCGGCAGCCCGGATTCAAACAATTTCTTTACTAAAAAACTTTAAGTTAAGTTCTGTGTTCTTATCGATCTGTTTGTTTAAATTAGAAAATTTTTGGTCGGAAATTGAAGTTTAAGTCAATGAATTAAAAAATATGGACATCCTAATTATCTTTAATTTATTTCTCATGTTTTTTAATGTTTCTATTAGTTCTGCGGCTACATTAGTCTATTTACCATTTTTATTGTTTTTGTCCAGATCAAATCGATTCAAATCGATTGTTATAGTCCTGATATGATCAACACCGATACAAGATTGTCATTAGGTGTCTGACCTCATTACCCCATGATCTCTTCAGGCTACGATTATTTTAATTAAATTTTCGTAATTAATTTATTCAACTTTACTGAAATCTATTAGCAATGAAATATAAATAATGAATAGAGGAATTATTATTAAAGAATTTTCAATAATTTTATTAAGTACTAGATAACGCGAGAGCTTTGCCTACGTTGAATTTCGATTCTTGTCAAATAGATTAACATTTTTTGGTTATTAGTCCCCTGCTACAAGCTGTTGTGTGAAAAAATATAGCATATAACTTTTTTAAGTCTACAGGCTTTTGAAAAAAAATTAAAAAAATTCTAGATATAGATTATAGAGTATTTCTAGAACACTTTGATGTGAATAATTACTGTTTGTATATTTTATAAAATGATTAGGTATGAAATCTACAAATATACGACGTTTCATCAAAAATTTTTAGTCATTTTTGAAATGAGTGCAATCATGTAAGTAGAAAAACAGACAAGAATGCATAATAACGAGTATGATTGTTTCTGCTAGTAGCAAGTATAAAAATAATTATTTATAAAACACACATTATTAAATATTTTTTAGAGAACATTCTGTAAGCCTTTTGTCAAAGTAGAATAGAACTACCATTTCAGTATATCTCTTCGACGGAGTTGTACGTGGCGCAGGGTCGGGAACTTCAGTGACACGGTGTTAAAACTTTACTCATTTTTCTCGAAGCATTTTGTTTTCAGACTATCGAGAAATTCACACAATAGTTAAACGAAGTCGTTAGGAATGATTTAAATTTGTATCCACATTTTGTACCACCTCCAATAACTAATAGATTCTCAAAAATAGTTATATAAGTCCTAACAAGAGACCAATGGGACCATGGTGTAGTTATGAAAGTTCCATTAAAATCGATGATCGCGATTTCAATTTCGATGTTATTCGATTCGATACTTATGTTCATTTTCGATATTTATACCTGTTTAGATAATTATTTACCGTCTCGTTTATCCTTGTAATTCTTCCTACTGTGCGTCGAAAGGCACTTACGTATTTTGCAGCTGTATTTACTGCCGTCTGTCGCGGCTGTTACCATAAATGACTGATTATGATTTTTGCTCTATGTAGGGAAAATCTATCAACCGACAGTGAAATAGCGTCGAATATCTATCTCTCTCATTTGTTATGTAAGAAAGGAGATGTTTGCCCAGTAGTGACATGTATGGGACAATGTCAATTCATAACATATTAGCTACAATAGTTCAGTTTAATGCAATTATATTAACTGGAATTGACTAGTAGAAAATTATTATTGTTGTATTTTATTGTATAGTAACTGTACCCGTAACTGTCATTAATCTTTAAGATAATTACGTGAGCTAGTTTAAGATGAGCCGTACATTCAAAGATTTCTCTACATTCCGTGTTTCAAGATATTAGGACCTAATATTGAGGGTTATGGATTTATGTAATTTCTGAACTGTCTAACTAAATTGAAATATTAATCAGTTAATATTTAAAACTGACAAGGAAGCAATAAATACCATCGGACTACGCGTTTACAAATTATAACTGTGTACTAATTTTGATTTTCATCATTTCTCCTAAGAGAATCGTGCGCAATTTTCGATAAAAAGTATCAAGTGTCCTTGCTAGTATTTTAAATTCATATCATGCCCAGTTTTATTTAAATACATATTGTAGTTTTGGCGTGACTTATGGCCAAGATACAGAGAGAGAGAGAGAATCTGTCGAAGGGAGTTATGTTTTTTTAAATATAATTCGCCTTTTTAGAAGAATAACGTGATATTTTATAAACCACAACTTTACAGGAGAGCAATATTAAACATTTAAGAGTTGATAAATTCTAAAATATTGATACTTTTACTGTAGGAAAACACTTAAATAGTAAGTAAAATTATCAATATTTTAGAATTTATTTTAGAGTTAATTTACTCGTATATACGTCTGTGCATAAGATTTTTTTTATAATATGCATTATTCATTCATTCATTTAAATTAGTATGTTAATATATAGTTGTGTTAATTATAACATTCAAAATATCTGTGTAAAATAATTTAACGACCTTTTGAAATTAACAGAAGTTGACGGTCTTCGTGTCTTTCGTGGGTTTTATGTAATTTCTATTGTTACACCTACTCATTTCTTGTTTAGGCTTAGCTATGATACGGCGTAGGGTACCTATATTAATCTGGCGAATGTAGTGTACTTATGACGTAATCCAATAACGTATGTAATAAAAACAAAGAAAATAAACATTTTATTTTTAAATTATGTTAAGATGGTATATCGGATGACTGTAACTTGATACATTACGAAATACGATTTCTATTGTGTTAAATAAGCATTAAATGTTTTATAAACATTGAATATTATATTTCTATTTCCAAGGTTGTAATCTGATCTTATTACAAAAAAGTAAAATGTTATGTTTTAACTGCGACGAATCACTTACTTGTAAAGCTACTATAAAACCCTTGTTTTTCCTTAAATATATGATAATTTGAGAATCTATTTTCGTTGTATTATTGTATTTCCCTACGACGCATATCGTAGCGAGTATTTAAATTCGGTACAGATAAAACAGTGAGGTACAATATTACAGTATGAATATAATTGATAACGATATTCGATGATTGGTTGACGTAGTGATCATAGCAACTGCTGTTTCGCTAGGTTTTCTGGGTTCAATCTCCGGCGAAACGGCCCCAGTAGGATGATAATCCTTTTTTATGTTCGTTGGATAGGCAAACTGGCAGACGTGCTACCTGATGGTAAGTGGTCGACGTCGCCCATGAACATAAACTAGTTTACCTGGAACTAGCCCAGCCAACTCATTTATGTGTTGCCTATCCTGAGACATATGATGTTAAGTCTCGGTGCCAGTAATTACACTGTCTGTCTTGCCCTTCTATCCGAAACACAGCAAAGCTGTTTCTTTCATGTCCAGATTACTTCGACGGCCGGCTGGTCGAGTGGTCAGACAACTGGACACTTTACGCAGCGGTCGTGGGTTCGAATCCCACCAGGTGCAGATAATCTGTATGACGAATATAGATGTCTGCACCGGGTCATGGATGTGTATTTATGTATATATGTATTTATATCTTAAATTTATTTCCGTTCCTAGTACCTGTAACACAAGTTCTTACGAACTTACCACGGGGCTAGGTTAACGTGGTGTGATTGTTGGTTAATATTTATTATTTATTATATTTATTACTGATATGAGTTATAAAAGTATTAGTTTCAAGAAACTTTATTCAAAGAATCGTATTTAAAGCAAAAGATAATATAATCATCATAAATTCTAGATGAGTTTTGAAGTCTAGTCTACACTCAATGGACTCCAGTAGGTTGAAATTCTAATAAAACTATCGTCCAGAACATGACCGCAATACTCGTCACAAATTATATTTAATTTAATTCCTTCCCTTATTAATTTATTGTACATAGTTACAAAAGCTTATTATAATTGGTGGCTGAGGGACAAACCACTACACTTCCCACACAATATCTTTGAGAAGGGACTGGCTGAAAACCAGCGCTTCCCAGGACCTCCCGAGTAAGCAAATATCTGAGCCAGCTTCGATTGCCTCAGATTTTTTTTCTTAATATTTATTATGTTTTAATTTCTTATATTTATAGTTATGAATAAATAAATAAATAGATAAATTCTCGTATAGATATACCCTCTTAATCTAGAATTAAAGTCATAAGAAATATAATACACGTCTTGAATTAACGAGACACCTTCATCAGTGCTATTTTATAGTCTAGTTTGACCTCTAATATGAAATCGGATATATCTCTGTCACCTTTATCTAGAATCTAGACGAAGGTTAATAGGAAACTTCACACATTATCTACTTAGAAGGCTATAATCCCTTAATATGAACTTAAATGGAAAAATTAGTCTCTTTTAAACTGGAATTTGTAGTGGCAGTGAGCAGAGCACATAGCTCGTAGAACTGACATCCAATGGACCAGAAAGGTTCTTGAGTGGAGACCACATACCGGAAAGTGTAGCGTCGGATGGCCATCCACGAGATGTACACACGACTTGAGGAGAGTCGCCGGAACCAGTCGATGGGAGGGAGGGGGGCTATGCTCAGCGGTGGACATTCAATGGCTCATATGATGATGATGATGTGCTTCGTCATCACGGGTTAGCCGTGATAAATGTGATAAATGTGTGTACAAGACGACTTCCAAAGTGCCGAGTCCGATATAGGTCTAGGACTGCCGACCCTGGATATCATCCGTAAATGGATTCTCCTGCGACAAAAAAAAAATGTGTACAAGACTTCGTTACTATTCGCTACTATTACTTATAGAGTAATAACTCACTTCTAAACAGCTTATTAAAATGAAACTTACACCAGATTTTAAGGTAGACCTCTAAGATTACAAATATGAAAACCGCATTCAATTTTGTGCAAAACGAAAACAAATATCAGGCAATATAAAACAAATATAGGCAGAAAAGTTCTAAAAATATTTTTTTTGGCTACTATTGCTTTTGTAAATATCTCTATAATATTTTTTTCTTTCTAATTATCTCTCAAGTGCAAACATCGGATTGTTACAATTTTATTATATGTATAGATAATGTCATATCACATATCATATAAAATATAAATCGAGAAAAAGAGAAAATAATATATTACATGTTCAATATAATCCATTATTTATTTGTTTTATTTATAAGTTGTAGTCGGCTAGATCCGATAAAATTGACTAAAATTTAGATAGTGAGATTGTTACTTTAGTATACCCATTTTATGTACGTTTATATTTTTGCTTTTGACTATACGTGTTTCGTTCAATTAGTTTAATTAAGCAGACGTGAATAAAATTCAAGTATATGTATAGAACGGAAAAGGTTTTTTAGAAAATCAAAATATTTTATTAAGTACTTTACAAATGACAATTTTTATTTGAATTCTCAATTTGAAATAGGGATCATTTAGATCTTGCAGAATTTAATTTACTAACCAAATAGGATACCCTCAATAACCAAAAAAAGCTATGCTAGTTCCAACTATCTCTGAGATAAACACAGGTCTTTTCTAGGTAAAGCTTGAAGATTCGACTTTTGTCCGCCACAAAGGAAATAGAAGATTCTTGAAAATTTAGTTTCGGACAGAGTTTGCTGATAAAGTTGAATTTAATAAGAGTCATCCATTATACTGACCAGGATATTACTTACTTATTGTTACTGTGTACTTGTGAGGCTACAAAATTTACCGATTACTATTAACTTCTAGACGAAGTTGATTTAAATAAAATTTCAAAAGTTTAATTGAAAGTTGTTACAATATTTTGACTTAATGTTTTATATATTATTGACTTTGGCACTTAGTTTTTAATTATGTCGTTTGTACCTGTATTTACTTAATAAATCATTTGTAGAAAATAATATTCCCTTTTAAATATTGCTTTAAATATGATTTATAGAGGTATTTTAACACGTTCGCTGCCGGCCACTCGGATCCGAGTAGGGCTACGTGCATTAGCTAGGTGCCGTCCACTCAGATCAAAGTATCTTTCACGTTTATTTTCCTGTTCTCTTTTTCTTTTCAAAATCTCAAATCAAAATTCTTATTTCTGTGGCACTCGATGTGCACATTGAAATGAGAATTTTTTTATCCACGGACGCCAATTTTTAACTGGCCTAAGGAAAATGAACGTGCGAGATACTCGGATCCGAGTAGACGGAACCTAGCGCCCTACTCGGGTCCGAGTGGCTGGCAGCGAATGTGTTAAAATAAGATTGAAAGAGTGTCTTAAATGGAACTATTGATTAAAAGGAATTTGTCATTCTAAATCTGATCGTTTAGCTTTCTTAAATGTATCCGTAAACCCGTTTTTATTGATCTTCGTTGCCTTACAATTTTTATTTTAGGGTTGATAAAAATGACCTAGATTACTCTTTAGGTTGGTTTGAAAATTTAACTCAATTTTTTTATTAATTTATTTATTAAATTCTTTCTTCTGAGTTTTGGTTGCCTATAAGATTTCATATAAACCGAATTTATGTCAAGTTTTATCATAAGGGAATATGGTATTTTGTGGTCGATCATTTAAAACTAATTAAATCTTCATTACAAACAAGCGAAGTAGGACTCACACATTATACTCGTATGTTCGACAATACCTTAAATATTTAGTTTTTAAGATCGATATACGTATAATGACAAAACACGAAAAAGCACGTTCTGTAATTGGAAAGCTTTTCTTTGTACATTTTTTTAAATATTGTATGGAATATTTAAGTATCTACCAGTTTCTCCTATTAATACTTCAAAAATATAGAGCTATGATGAATAATAATGTATTAGTAATACATTTGGAACTATAGAAAAATAACTCTCGATTATTTTTTACGATAAAGATAATGTCATACTTATAAGATAAACGTAGAAGAAAAGTGTAAACTTTGACTTCTTAAGGTCTTAGCGTAAAACACTTTTTTAAATTGCATTTGAAGTTTCCATTAGAGGGCATGCAAATGATCGAAAACTAAAGTAACTTTAATGAGTTTTAGAATCTGGTGACATTGCGTGTACTGTTGCATCCATAAAATTTCAATATTTATTAAATTAATAAAATCTGACCCATACTGCGATTCGGCGAGTTTTGGGCGCGGATATTTTATTTCTAGCTGTAAACGTTTAAATACTATAAGAGCTAAATTTCGGGGTATGGATGGATGATTGTAAATGCTTCACACTAAGATTACCGAACTATTTGTCAAACATCGGTCGTAACGTGTTACATCGCTTTGCGTTGCTAAACTAGAACAGCGTCCAAAAAAAACCAACGGTTTCCTACTGCAGTGTATATATGGCTATAGAAATCTAGAGGAGCGCGTCAACTTACATTGGTAAGCAAACATTATCAATCAGGAATCCGATCCTAATAGCTGTACTATGTGTTATTCCAAGCGACGTTTTCTTAAAAAGTGTTTTTGTTGAAGATGAGAATGTTAAATTATATATAATGTTCATCTTTTCGATTACATTATAATCGAAATGTCCATCTTTAAAATTTTATGTTTTTATTTCTGAAGAAGTTTCAATTACTAGATTTAGTTTAGAGATTAATTTAGATTTAGCCCTACATCTTTGTGTAACTGAATTTTTTTTTCACAGTAATAAGCCCAGACCATTATTTACAAATATTTCGACCGCTTAATAAAATATTCTCAGTTCCTAAGATTCTATAAAAAATATAGGATTAAATTTCTTTCTGGCCTTTCCACTCACTGATCCTATTGTTCAAACATTGAGGTTATTAGACAAGCTTCCACTTGGAATTCATGATTATTATCGACCGGGCCCTGCAGAATACATTATGCTGCCCCGGTTATTATCACAGATATGTACGTGACAATTATCGTTAAATCTGAGTAGACTATTGTTCTATTTCTGTTATTAGTTTACCTACGTTGGGTGTCATTCTTCTCTTCATAGCTTGAAATTAAAACGATACAACTTTGCAAAGTGTCATCAGGATACAGCATAATTGTGTCTAAAGTTTTAACGCATTTTGAAGTCTAAAAATTGTCATAAATGAATAATTAGATAATCCATTCCGAATTGTAACCAATGAAAAAAATTAGGGAAAGTTGAAGGTAGAGATAATAGGAAGTTTGAAGAAAGAGTGGAGGAGGGAAAGAAAAAGAGTGAGACAGAGATAGCGAAAGCGAGTTTGTTTGGGTCCTGTGGCATAAGAAATCAGGAAATTAGGAACTCGTATCTATGAGCATAATTTTATTATACTTCAAATACACATGGTTGCTATAGTTAGCTGCTAATAGTTGTCCACTACCGGTAATTGGTCTTCTACATGTTACACCAAAATTTTCGATCTTGCACTATCTTAGACCAACGGCTTCTCGCGACTCTTGAAGTTTTGTATCCAAATTGAACTATGTCGTTTACTCAGGTTTTGTTTTACCTAGAGCAACAGAAAAAACGTTCACAGCAACTAAAATTATTATTATATATACGTTTTGTATCTATGTTACTAGTGGTAAAAATAATTTGAATTTTCTACAGAATCTGGCAAAAAAAATTTTTGAGGGTAAATACTTTCAGAGTACTGTCTACTGTCTTGTCGACGAATCTCTGGAGTAATCTACAAATTGGATTTGATTTAAAGTTTGCTTCTAAGCACATAGTTTAAACATTTAGATTATGATTTACTAACTATATGGTATGGTATGTACTATACTTTATTTTTTTATAAATAAAGTACTAGCAAACTATTTGATTCTGGCAGAAAGAGAGAAGTGTCTAAAATCGGAAAGTTAGTAAAATTAAATTGTTTGCCATGGCGTTTTTTTTAATAGTTTTATTTTCCAAATTTAGCAAAAGCGAATCAGCGGCTTAGAAAACAAAGCGGATAAACATGGTTTCGCTCGTATAGAAGTAATTTATAGCTCTATTTATAAATAAAAATATCGAAGCAAATTGAATTTATTATCCGGTTGTTCATTTCGCCAACGTCTACTATAAAGGTTAAGGTGAATGAACTAAAGTTTTACTGCAATATGTGTTGGGTACAATCGAGACTGTTCAGAATTAGTGAATAATTAAAGAGAAATCAACGTTAGCTAGCAATGAATCCAGGCTGCGGTCGCTGCGGTGTAGTTAGGGTTGCCAGATGGCCGGGAAATCCGGGATTGTCCCGGAATTACGTGTCTTGTCCCGTGTCCAGGAATTATTGTTGATTGTCCCGGATTTCGAAAACCACTACTTTTTATGCACACGGTACGATGCGCGGCTTCCAGTCTCTCTCTCTCCTTTGCCCCTACCCTGCTAGGCGCCCCCGCCCTAACTCACCTACCTAGACGTACATTACTCATACAGTGAATAATGTAGGTCGTTTTAAGATAGATTTAATAGAATGTTTGCGAAATATTACTACTAAAGCGATTTACAAAAAATATTATCAATTTTCGTATATTTTTCAACCGACCGAATTCGTAATCCTCGAATTGTCCCGGAAATGACATGCTTGAATCTGGCAACCCTAGGTGTAGTGCAGGCGATTAAAGCTCTCGCCTACGTTTTGTATTACGAACCATTGTTATTACGTTCGATAAAAACTATACTAACATTGTGATCTGAATATGATATGATAAATTTTTCAATTAGATTATTACAACAATACACAGGACGTATAATTATTTTTTTAAAATATGAAGTTAGTAGTAGTTAACAGTAGATTTCATTAATACGGGTAAGAAATTCAGTTACCAGATCCATATACTGGTGGACATATCGATTACATAGTATTTGCATCAATTACAAGGGCAGAAACATTTTTGAAAATAATAAAAAAAAATTGGTTTTTGCTTTTATTGTAAAAAAGAAATATTCTTATTTAAACTTATTTAAGAAATATTATATATTATTGAAGAATTTGTTTGTCTGTTCTTTTCTTGTCGGTTTCTTTAAAATCTCTTACGAGTATTTCAGAATGTAATAGTCTAATTTCGAAAACGTTTTTTGCTTTAGAAAGCTTATTAAGGAATTTTTTTTATTAAGGTAACTTATAGGCAATAAAACTTCAGGATATGACATGATCCATAGATGTAGAAGTAGAAATTAAGTAATTTCTCTAATTTTGTTTTAAATATGTACTTTGTTAAAATTGATACGAAACGTATACTTAAAAATCGTTATTGATTAAGCCAACCATATGATTTCTGGTAACAGGCAAGTAAGGCAAGAGTGAACAGGCACTATTTGAGTTTGCGTGCTCCACCTTAGACTTCATCTTTGTTTACCATCAGACAAGATAGAGGTCAAACGCGCTCAAATTATTTGATAAAAAAAAAAAAAAAACATCCGGTCTGCACATGTACGTGTCATGCGGTAACCTTTGAATGGGTTCTAATTAAATTCTGCTCAATGTTGACTCAGAGTTAGGATGAAAAATATTATATAGAATAATTATTTTTGAGTTAAATAAATAAATCTGTTTATTTAAAAAGGTTAAAGTTAATTAAAGTATGTTCTTCAAACGAATAAAACCTTGATTATATCCTGAGTCATGTCTATTTTTGTAATATTGCTATAATGTGTTGTATGTCCTGTGAAAATTCATTAATACAGACACTATTACCTTTTTTTAGTTTTTAAATAATAATTTTAATAATTTGTATTCCTTTTGTAGAAAAAGTATTTATTATTATAAGTTGAAATTGCGCATGGTATATATAAATTGGGAATGAAAATATATATGGGATGATTTGAATAGGTGGTGCGAATAGGCCCCTCAACACCGGCGGTCGCAGGTTCGATGCCCGCTCGGGGCAGATATTTGTACATCTATACATATAGTAAAATGGTAGGAAAGTCAAAACTGTACATTGAATTTTTTTTAAAAGTATACTTGGGGTGTGATCTACAATCGATACCGATGCCAAAAATATAGTTTTTAGAATTTTTGTCTGTTTGTCTGTTTGTCTGTATGTATGTCCGGGATAAACTCAAAAAGAACTGCATGGATTTACTTCAAATTTGGCACGAATATTATTAAGAAGTCGGGTCAAAACATAGGCTACATATTATCACACTATCACCTACGGGGAACGAGCAGTGAACCTTTATTTCTTCAACGCATTCTGTAACAGCGTGTAATCTAACGACGCATATTTGAATGTTGTTATTATGTTAATAATCATGCTATAATCTATCTTCACACTATAAAAATTACGAAATATAAGTAACTTAGGCTGGTAAACATAATGAATGTAAGAATGAATGTAATATAAGAAATAAATATAGGGGAAAGGTGTACAAAACGATCCCTCGAGGTAAAATGATTCCCTACAGTTTTGACGAAAATACTAGCGCTATCTATGCCATTTGTTATCTAACGTCTTTCCCGCACTCCGCTCAGTAGCCCAATAAAGTGTCATGGTGGTGTGACAACAGTGCGCCGATTTATTACAAAAAATAGAAAATAGGTGTCTTCGATCTAAGGTAAGCCTAAAATCAATGTTTTATTGTTGAAATTCTTTTGCGGATATGTGAATGACAGTTTTACTGGTGGTTTTTATTGATATTCAGTAACATTTGAAACTCGTTTTGATTTCACCCAGATAGTGTTTTGAAGTTATACTTTGACATCATTTGTAAATTTAACATTTGTGGTAAAACGATCCCCTTTATTGTGTATAATTATATAATAGAATAGTAATAAAAACATTTTACCCCTAACACTTGAAAAAGAAAATATCATATTTGTCATGTATTTTTATATAATATCTATTTGTACTTTTTATAGATCATGCTACGTAGGTATATATCAAAGAAAAACTAACCGACAAAACTGGAATGAGGGTGCTATGATAAAAGCACTGAATGCAGTGACAAATGGGATGCCCTACAAAACAGCAAAAGTAAAGTTGTAAACGAAAAACAGTCAATAAAAAACAAAAAGATAAAAAATATATATATTAAAAAACAAAGGAATACTTACGAGTATGAATCTTCCGAAGAGGATGCCGAGTGCATGTACTGCACAGGATCGTACTCAAAAGATGGAATGGTAGAAGGGTTGGGTCCGTAGCTCGAAATGTTTTCTCGAAATGGGAACATGAGACATGTAGCGGTCTCGATAGTGACGACGAAAAAGATTTACACGTGATTTTTGCATAGATCGTTCGGAAAACGCAAAGACACGATTATGCCTTTGAATTAATAGCATATGATATATAAGCACTAAACTACTTAGTAATAGCTACTATATTCATGACTGTTGATCATTGTAAAATATTTTAGTTAAAATTATTTTATAATGCTGTTTAATTTTTAACAGATGTTAACTGATTTAAAGTTTAATATTGTTTTATATTTGATACTGCTCTCAAGAAAATGAAATATGTGCCAAATTATATATGATGATTACCTAGTACTTAGTAATATTATTAATTATAATAAGATTTTTCGAATAAAACTGCTCAAGAAATCTGTTTTTAACCATTACTTGAAGATGGAGTCAAAAATGATACTTGGGATCATTTTGACCCAACCCCAGGGATCGTTTTAGACACCCAGGTGTACAAAATGATCCTTTAGTAGAGTTTTGGTAAATGTCTAATAAATCTAAAAATATAAATCACACAAAAAATAATTCCCTGCTAGTATATCAACACTTAAATGACTTATCAAAAATTCTTTCAATGTTTGCTCTTACTATAATAATTTGGATATAGTAACCGATTTCCCTTAGGGGGATCATTTTAGACACCTTTCCCCTAAGTAGTATCAAGACAATTTTAGAGCAGCGCCATCTAAGAGATTTCAAAAACATCAAGTCGAATTACATGTGTAAACCCTTTTTGGATATAAATAATTTAAATTTGATCATGTTGGCGAGGTTAATAGTTGTTTTTAAAAGTCATAGATGGAGTTGTGCATTTTCTTCTTAAAAATTGTATCGTTAATTCGTTTCAGAGATGAGCAAGACATGACATGATGTACATTTATGTGTATGTGCCGTAGTGTGTGTAGTGTTTTTTTAAATTAATTTAATGTATTTTTTTAGCATTATTTAAAAAAAAATATTAGTATTCTGCACTTCTTCTCCATATAAACTGTAACTGTGCCGAATTTCATATTTCTCCATCCGCGTAAGATGGGTACAAAGTTTTTGCTTCACGTATTAATATATAGATAAGAGTCGACGTTTGTAATTTAAGTCTAATGTCTAGTTTTCTATTTTCGTTTGTAATAAGCTCAAGAACGCCGTGGGCTAATTAAGAACTCAAAACAGGAAGGCAAATTTTATAAAGACAAAGTTCTTTTAAATTTACGTCGTTGGCAACATGCCACATGAAAATACACTTAATTACAATTAAAATAAGTCGAAAATAGTCTCTCTTACAACTTTAAGACTTTATATTTTTTAATTATTTATCGTTAAAGTTGCAAAATGAGGATGAATGTAGTTTTAGTATTAAATAAGACTAAGAATTTTGAAATTGTAAAAATATTCCATTCATTTTTGAATATTTTTGAATATTAATGGAGTTTTTTTTTAAATTGGTTTTAGCGTGACATTAGTTTCAAGTTAACTATTGCCGTCGGATCACAGTATTGTTTTATTTTAGACAGCATTGTATTATTATTATAGTATTAGAAAGAATTAAAAAGAAAGAAAGATTAAACGATAGATTAAGAAAGAAAGACGAAAGATTTAATGGACTTTTGCTACTCTTTCACGCAGAAAGTATTGGCTGGAAATTCAGAAATAGAAATAATTTACTTTTTAATCCGACTTTTCCACGGAATCGGAAGTTACGCGGGTAAAACCGATTGGTGCACCTAGTAATGGGTAGTTTTGACAATTATGCCTTACATTAAATGGCTTCCAGATGTGAATCCTATGTCAGGTGTCCAGAAACACACAACACACAAGTACAAAAGTCCAGACCACAACAAACATCTGTAAGGCCTATACAAATATTTTTTATGTGTAAGAATCGAATCCACAACGGTTCAGTTAGATACTGTGACTGCTGTGCCAACGATTAAGGGATAGTTGTGTAAACAACTGTACACCAACCAAGATGGTGATTGGCAGCTGCGTCGCCATATCCTGCTACAATATACTGCGCTCGCCAAACCACTTGACAAGCGTGGAGAGTTCAGCAATCTCAAGAGATGATGAGGCATACGTTCAGCTGTTGGCATCCAACGGCTGATGCGGTGGTGGGATTTTCCATTCAACATCAGCAGACTGAGTCAATCAATTAATTAAACTTTTATAATCTTGCCAAAAAATAATATGACACGAGTTCTAGTCGTTTTTCCTGTGCTATAAAGTGATATATATAGATATTAGTTATGTATTAATATATAATCTTGTAACAATTTAATGATAATTAATATAATGACGTGCCTAAGATAGGTTTGAAGATGAGGATGACAAAGAGATATCTGATCGTAAAGTCATTGACATATTGGATTTCAACAATTTGTAATTTAGTTCATACTTGACATCAGATTTACAATTGTAATAATTGTCTGAAATGAATCTGTCTGTAAACGTTTCGCTACTTTGTAAAGGCCTCTTCTCCATATTGGAAAAGTGTTGAAGCTTAATTAATCCACAACGCTGCTCCGCTCCCTGTCCGGATATTTTACGTACCATTACTAACGTGCTACCGTGCGGTAACTGGCAGAGAAGGATAGTTCCGACCTCTTTGTTGTTGAGGTGTCGTAAAAAGCGATTAAGGCTACAGTGGTATGAATAATTGTACACAAATCATGACGGTGATGGGCAGCAGTATCACCATACCCTCCCACAAAACAGTACGCTCGCCAACCCATATTTCTAACATGGCGAGTATGTCCCCCCCCCCCCCCCCGAGCTGATGGGAGAGGCCTACGTTTATCGGTGAACATCCAATGGCTGCTGGATTGCTGAATGTGTTTGTGTGTAAGTGATGCGGATGCCAATAGTCACCTCAACGTCGGCGGTCGCGAGTTCGATTCCCTCTCGGAGTAGATATTTATATATATATATATATATTTAAACATTTTATTGCATACACACAGTTGAGGTGAACATTAACATAGTATATTATATTTATAAATGTACAGAGAAAAAAAAATAAGTAAAGAGTAGAAAGATTTACTGACAGCATGCAAAGGCGGTCTTATTGCTTTAAGCAATCTATATATATATAATATATTTGTACAAAAGGTAATCCGCCAATCCGAAGTGGAGCCGCGTGGTATATTGAGCTCTGACTCTTTTCCTATATGAAGAAGAGGCCTGTGCCCAGCTATAGAATGTTAACAGGCTGATTCAGGTCAGTTTTGTTTAGTTATACTTTAAGAGAAAAATATTGCATGCCATTTTAAAGCAGACAGGTTATGAAATTTTTATGGCTTTTTTTTTTTAAAACAACATGCGATAGGTAGCCTCATAACGCTTATCCAGATCCCCAATTATTTTTTTTAAATAGGTAGTTGTTTACTATGAAATCACTGACTTAATAAAAATTTAAAATAATAAAAGGCTAGGCAATTAATTATGAGTGACGAAGTCAGCCGCGATCAGGGCCGGCCGAAGGCGAAAATGGCGAGTGTGCAAGACTCATATTAAGGATGTTCATGGATGCCCCTAGGATAAAATTATGCCCCGTTTTTATGCCCCAATTTTATGCCCTCTGAAAAAGCAGCTGCATACTTCGCACACCCCTTAGGCCGGCCCTGGCCGCGATCCTATCAGTTTCCTTATTCAAGTCATATCATCATTTTTATGTTTTATCTCGTGTTTTATAATTTGTCTTACCGTAAACTTTAAATCATCTTAGCATTACAATTTGGTTGAACAGCGTAATAGACAAAGTGAGTTGTTTTCACATTTTTAATGTATTATAATATGTAAAGGAAACTTTTAGAGGAAGAGTATCCAATTCACAAAAATATGAACATTGAGTTACAATGATTAAATAATGAAATGTTTTACAATTAGAGCTCGTATAATCTTAGGCAGGCTATAATTTTAGACAGGCTATTGGGATTCAAAGATGTTATAGAGAAAAACAAAAGTCAGTTATTTTAACTCCATACTTGTGCATTGGATCACTAAGCATCTTAATACAATCAATTACTTAATTAGTAACTAATTCATTCTTGTGATCTGATAATATTGCTAATTTATTATTAATAGTAATCTTAGATCTGGATTGCTTATCACAAAGGTTAATTAGTAATTACTTACGCTATAACCGAGTTGTCTTGAAATTTCATAATTGATTGAATTTACTGTATTGTATTGTATACCTGTCAGCGTCCCACTGCTGTGTATAGGCTTATTCTACGGTTTAGAAGAAATATTGGTGGTTAATTAACTTCACTGCCTTTTTCTCCATTTCGAATCGGCAGAAGTTTGAATACCTTTCATACCCTGCGTATATTATATTAAAAATTTAATTAAACATATACATATGTTATGTATTGTAATAATAGCGATTGAATATAGAACATGAAAAGAAACAAACTTATTATTAATATGTAGATACTTTTTAATATAGGCAGGTAAAGAGCCTGTTCACCGATTGTTGATAAAGTTTAACTCGCACCGAGTAAGTTAAATTACCGATAGGATTTATCACTAGGAGGTAAAACAGCCCCTAGAGTCTGTTTCAACTCTAATAATAAACTACAACTTTTGCATTCACAGGTTGCGAATAGGAATATGTTACTAATAACTCCCCTTGAGTTTGATGAATTATAAAAATAGATCAAAAAAATTTATATGCTGAATTATTTTCTTGAATCAATTTCAATTATTTATCGAGAATTAATGAGGAGTTCTATCGTAAACTTTTTGAATTTTACATCAGATTGTTAACACTTACAAGCGGTCATAGTAGTGCTGCAAGACTAGAGAATTCGCTTAATTGTATTCGCTAATCTTTTTAATTATTTTTTATTTTGTATTACGTTCATTGATAACATATTTCAAATCATCATTTAAAATATTTACAATATGACACATTTATCCATACATAAATGTCGACGATTAAGTTAATATGTCTATAACCCCCGGCACATTTTTTTGACCGCATTCAAAAAGGAAGATTTTCTTTGTATTCTTCTCTTTATCATTTCTTTTGTGTGTAATAACTCTTTATATCGACAACAGGAATCCCTATTTATGTTATAAAATGTACATACATTAAGCAACGTCTTCTGTTATGGATAAATGATTTCAAACTCAATCTTTGTCGCATCATTACAAGTTCATTGATCTTTCAAAACAACCAGTTCCTAAAGCAACTAAAATCACAAACTGACCATACTCGAGTATTCTAAAAACGTAGCGAAGTAAATTAAAACAACACACTCGTGCATAACGCTGCGGTTGTTGCTAACACGAGTCGTGTGAATGATTCCAACGTTTTCGCGCATATTTAAGGTAATGTGAAACACTTTGTGGTGGGTTTGACGCGAAACCATTTACCTTTTTAGGTTTAAGAATCATCGAAAGTTATACGATAGCTCACGATGCGATTATTAATACGTATCAAAATCATGTTTAGGTAATTTATTTGTAAAGCGATCTTATAAGCTACAAAAAATATGTTTAAAATTACATATATTGTTTTATTGCTCCGTTGCATTGCTTATTAATTATATTATTTTATTATGATTGACGTTTATACTCGTAACTACTACTAAGATACTTGATACTCGTAAACTCTTGCAATCGTCGGAGCCGGAAAGAGAAAAGGCGTCACATAGACGCCTGTCCAAAGTCCTCTCAAAGATGACGTTTGAGATTGAGATTGACGTCGGAGATCTAAAATATAAATGTAGCCAATAATTGACTATTATATTATATATATAGCATTGTCCATATCGAAGACCTAGCAATATTAAAAATTTACATATTTATTATAATTTTATATATTTATGCTCTTTTAGCAGTTTACATTTAATTTTTAATTGTTTCTGTAAGGCTGATCTAGCCTATAAATTTCTTACTGCTGAGCAAAGAAGTCTTCTACTAAGGAGAAAGATTAAAATCTAATGTATCATTCTGGTCCACTACTAATTGGCTGATTTGTAGACATTTCGTTTAAATATTGCTGGTTTGACAAGTATTTTTCTTTTGCTATCGAGCTCGATAGTAATTAACTAATTTTGAATTGAAAACCTGCTTTGGATTTGAACTCAGGTACGTCGGTTACAATTCACATTTAGTAACCCACCTCAGTACGACATATCGAAATGTATGGAATAAATAAATAGATTAACGACTTACAATCAACTTTAGTAGGATGACTCTTGTGTCAGGGTCTGGAAATACACCCAACAAATTCACAAACGCCCGGAGGACGACACACATCTGAATGGCCTATACATATATTCGTTATGTGCGGGAAATTGAATCCGTGACCTTTAGCGCTTTTTGCTGTGACCGTTGAAACGGTTCTAGGGTTCTAGCTACTACTACAAGTTTCTGCCCGCGGCTTCGCCCGCTTGGTGATATTGATAAAAATTTCCCTGTGTCCTATGCCAGGCTTCAGACTATTCGTAACAAACTCTTACAACAGCTCGGTAAAAAAGACTCGCTACTTATCTATATTAATATGATAATGTAAGGAACGGTTATTTGTTCATAAAATCTTTTATTGATAATAAAATATATTTTATTACATATTATTACTGTATGGACGAACGTATATACATATAATTTTTAATGTTATATTACGGGCAACTTACACAAAACCTTTATTAATCGTAGCCAATGTATTATTCTAATGTATAACCTATATTACTGTAAAATTTCATCAAAACCCGTTTAGAAATTCTTGCGTGAAAGAGTAAGAAACACACATCCAAATAAACTTTCTCATTTATAATATTAATAGGATATTATATGGATACTTTGATACTAAATAAATAAGAAACGAAAATGTACAAAACAAAATTTAAAGTAAACTAATGTACAAAAGTAATTACTGTACAAATTCCATGGAATTGTGGTAAGAATGCTAAAAATGTTTCCTTGTTGAATCGCAATTTCGATTCTCTTGTAAAAACAAACCAGTCCTTTCACCAGTATTGGCAATACGGCGAGGCGTTAAGCTTTTAAACAGAAAAGTATGTGTTTTTACGATATATTGATAGCTATTGTAGAAATAGAGATTGGTAAATCGATTTAAAGAGAGATAAATACAAGATGTACGTGTTAGTAGAAGTTAATAACACCGATAAATATTTTATTTTTTTATACAAAAAGGTTAGATTTCCATCGCATATTTATTTATTTATATTTTTGAGGACGTCTTTAAAACCCTGGACTGGGGGGGACGAGGCATCAACGTCAACGGCGACTACATCTCTCACCTTCGTTTCGCTGACGATATCGTCATCTTTGCGGAGACGTTGGAGGAGCTAGGCCAAATGTTGAGCAGCCTAAATGAGTCTTCCCGACGAGTCGGTCTTGGTATGAATCTTGATAAAACGAAAGTTATGTTTAACAAGCATGTCATACCGAGACCGGTATCGGTTGATGGTATCCTCCTCGAAGTTGTTCAGGATTATATCTACCTAGGCCATACCATCCAACTGGGCCGAAACAACTTCGAGAAGGAAGCCGAGAGGAGGATTCAGTTGGGCTGGGCGGCATTTGGCGGGCTTCGTCGGGTCTTCACTTCGAAGATTCCGCAAAGCTTGAAGACGAAAGTCTTCGAGCAATGCGTCCTACCTGTGTTGACATACGGTGCTGAAACGTGGACACTGACGAAGGGACTGGTCCACCGATTTAAAGTCGCTCAACGTGCCATGGAACGGGCTATGCTCGGCGTTTCTCTCAAAGATAGGATCAGAAATGAGACTATCCGCGAGAGAACCAAAGTGACCGACGTAGCCCAGAGGATTAGCACGCTGAAGTGGCAGTGGGCTGGTCACCTGTGTCGTAGGACCGATGGCCGTTGGAGCAGACGTGTCCTGGAGTGGAGACCACGTATTGGCAAACGCAGTGTGGGACGCCCTCCGACCCGCTGGACCGACGATCTTCGCAGGATTGCCGGTGTTGGCTGGATGAGGATTGCGGAAAGCCGGGATGTCTGGCGCGAGCTTGGGGAGGCCTACGTCCAGCAGTGGACTGCTATAGGCTGATGAGATGAGAGAGAGATGAGAGATTGATTTATTAGGTTTTTTTTTATTTGTCAATTTGGTTGACATTTATGATAACTGCTCGGTTAACTGGTCGGTCGGTCGTATCCTGATGTTTTAAATTGTATATATATATATTATTAGAAACCAGAAGTGAGTTTTATTAAAAAGTAAAGAAATACTGTTTACAAAATAGATTTTAATTAACAATTAAAGAATAATTAATAATTAACACAAAACGTAATCGCAATTATAGCAAAATCTAATACGCCCGTCACGTCCGAACGCCACAGTGCCGCCGTAGGAGTGTAGTCTGCGTCCGCGCACCCCCTCCGCGGCCAGCCGCCGCAGGCGCGTCGCTCGTCCCACCAATCATACGATCATACGCCACGATGACGCAATGCCAGACCCCGTCTTCCGGGCTGACTCTTCTAACACGGCCTCTCCTGACGGTGCTCCGTCCCCGGGCACCTCTGCAGCATTTTGCGTCACACTCTGACCTGGCAAAGTAGCAGCAGACGAAGGTCCAGCCATGATATCGTCATCGCTTTCATCGTCAGCATCTGTTGAAAAAATTACACAAAAGATTGCAAAAGAGTAAAGGAAATGTTTTAATGTATGTCTTCATTCATCGTCTTTCAAGGGCCCGTCTTTCTTTTCTCATTCGCTCAATCATATTTCGCAGAACGTACAAAACATAAATAATGTCTTTCGGGTAGAGGCAGTATTACACGATACCTACTGTGCGATAAACGGACAGTATTACGCATTTTCCCTTGGGCAGAGGCTGTATTACGCGATACCCATCACATAACATTTACTTCACCTTAAGGGCAGAGGCAGTATTACGCCTTACCCATTGTTCAATAAACAGACAGAGGCAGTATTACGCTTGTCTCAAATAATAACAGCCATTTGTCACGTGCTAGTAACACGCGACTCAATCGCGTAACCAGGAACCTCAACATTGAAAGGCTGGCTAGCGCTAGGAGCTATCGAATCCTCATCCTCGTCGTCTGCACCTGCACAGAACGAAATAACAGCACAGAACAAATTCACAAAAATAAATTATCAAAGTTGGTAAATCCTTTGTCAGCGCAAAAGGTTATCTTTCAACTTGGTATACTTGTAGGCTAAATTGACAAAATAGAACAGCCTGAACCAGCGGACATAAAACAAACAGATATGTGTACCAATCACCCGGGGTAGTTCCCGCCGGGGGAGTGCACCCTCATGACTCGATAGGCGTCTCTATGAGACATAACTTTGCATGTGTGAATCGGTACCCATAAGCGCATGTTTCAACCCAAGTTTGTAAGCTAAACTGACAAACCAACGCCAGTACGACTTAGCACAGATCTTACGTCAGATGACAGCAAGAATCTAAGAGAACGGTCTATTTTTATAATAAACGGTGCCTAGGACGTAAAACATAAAAATAGACACTTTAAACATTAAACACTAGCAGAGTCCTCAAGTTACTAGTTACCATACAGAGCTCTCGGATGTATGACTGGCAGAGCCCTCAGGATACCAGAATAACACAGCACACGCCATAGGTAGCGGTATAAAGCCCGCGCATGTGGCCAAAAGATATAGCATCTTGTGAGAAATATATACTGCACACGCCATAGGTAGCTGCCGTAAGGCAAGCGCACGTGGTTATTAAAACAATAGCACACGCCATAGTTAGCTGCCATAAGGCAAGCGCACGTAGCTATTAATACAATACAGCACACGCCATAGTTAGCTGCCACAAGGCAAGCGCACGTGGCTATTAAAACAATACAGCACACGCCATAGTTAGCTGCCATAGGGCAAGCGCACGTGGCTATTAAAACAATACAGCACACGCCATAGTTAGCTGCCATAAGGCAAGCGCACGTGGCTATTAATACAATACAGCACACGCCATAGTTAGCTGCCATAAGGCAAGCGCACGTGGGTAACAACACAGCACACGCCATAGGTAGCTGCCATAAGGCAAGCGCACGTGGCTAATAAAACAATACAGCACACGCCATAGGTAGCTGCCATAAGGCAAGCGCACGTGGCTAACAACACAGCACACGCCATAGGTAGCTGCCAAAAGGCAAGCGCACGTGGCTAATAAAACAACACAGCACACGCCATAGGTAGCTGCCATAAGGCAAGCGCACGTGGCTAACAACACAGCAGCATGTATTCGGCCGCAGCTTGAGTCAACCGCACTCCTCGCGCACTCGGTGAAAGAGTACGCGGTTGTGGCGCGTCAAGCACTCGTTGGCGAAGACGCGCGCGCCTCCGTCTGCCGCCAGGCCGCACCGCTCGCACGCTGCCTGCAGGCCGCGGCGCGCCAGCCGCACGACGAGGCGGCGCCTGGCCCGGCACGACGCCCACGCGCTCCGCGAACACCACGCCGCGCGCCTTCAGCGCCAGGCTGCACGAAGCCAGCTGGTAGCTTTGCACGCTCTTGAGGCGCACCCGCAGGCCCGGCCACCGCCACAGACCACGCGCCGACGGCCGCCACAGGCGTTGCAGACCCGGCCAACATCGCCGCAGGAGCACAGCCGCTCGGCCTTCCCTGCGATCCACGATGCATATCACGTCGTAGGCCTTGCAAGTCGGAGTCGAGCTTGCAAGTCGAATGCGCCTGTCTAATCACAAAAACAAGAATGTTAGTTTCAAACGCTTGTGGGGTTTTTCAGTCAGCGTTTTCACGGTCGTATCTTGTCAACTTTGATTGATTCACAGACGTTCGGAAACTCGATAACGATGCATTTCCCTTAATGTCTCGCGATTTTTATGTCAATGCTTAACTGTGTTAAAAGTTTCAGCTTTTTCACAATTCAGATCTTTAAAACATTCGACCACGATCTGCTACAATCAGCTAAGGAGTTCCAAATAAAGAGATGACATTTGTTCGGTCAATTACTCAGCAAAACAACATCGCACACGCATGGCGCCGCGCTAAGTATATTAGGCTAACGCCGTGCATTTAATTTCAGTGCATATTTTACCGTGTCTTTAAGCGGATGTGCTCTTTAACATTTATAACATTAATATTCATAACATAAAATTAATAACATTTATATTTAATAAACATTTTGAACCTACAGTTCTTTCTAATTTAACATTTATACAAAAACATTTCGCTAAGGCTCAGGCACCCTACAACATTATAAAATTGTCGTTTTAATTCGTTAGCGTCTTGATTAAACAAAGAGTACAAGAGATAATACCTCGAAAAAGCATTTATGACAATTAACACATACCTACTTATAAAGTTATAACCATTGTGATCGGGGCAATTCTAAGAGCGAAATTGGGTATATATCATCGAAAATAGCTTACAGCCTTATAATTGACGAGTTTGCTTAACTTTTTTAGGGATAAATGTTTCAATTAAAGCGTTAACTTTCTGTTCGCTCGGTCGTACCTGACCTTGACTTATAGTGCGTCCCAATTACTCTATCTTGGTTGTCAAGAAAGAATATTTCTTTAAATTGATAGAAAGCTTAGCACGGTCTACTTCCTCAGAGCAAGTCTCTATATCATTGACATTCGGAATAAAATTGGAGATATAATAAGATTGGTTAGATCTCACCGGTATATTTATGAATTGTAACGCATCGACGATGCAATTAGTAGCCCTGAAGTGGTCCACCATGGCACTCGCGAGACGCTCCGGTGACGACGGGGCTCCTGCAGCCGGTAGCCTTGCACGCACTCGCAGGCTCGGCCACCGCCACGTGCTCTGCGCCGACGGCCGCCACAGGCGCTGCAGACTCAGCTAACATCGCTGTATGAGCACAGCCACTCGGCTCTCTTCGTAGAGACGAAGCCGTGTGGTGTTGTTCCTCTAGTGACACCAATTCACCAAACCTGTTGACATACTTCTAGCACACGCGAGTTTTACCATCGGTCTGTTTCTGCACACCAATTGGAATCGGAATTGAAAATGTAAAAATGTTAGCTAAATCTATCCGTGTTATTAATGGAATGAATCACATCTACAATACGCTCGGTAATCATAGAATGCACCGACGCATCCACCTCGCTACTACGACGTGACAATCTGGATCGAGAACGTCGTTGTCGACTAACTTCTCGAGTAGACAATACGTGGTCACTCGACCGCGATGTCG
Source organism: Euphydryas editha (assembly GCA_036937285.1). Classification (NCBI taxonomy): domain Eukaryota; kingdom Metazoa; phylum Arthropoda; class Insecta; order Lepidoptera; family Nymphalidae; genus Euphydryas; species Euphydryas editha. The sequence goes on from JAUPFZ010000025.1 coordinate 4,467,800, forward strand.
TATACTTATTAAGGGAACTTAACCTACGCCGCGGTGATAACAGACGACGCACACTACATAAAACCTTGTGATTCGCCGATCGCGAGGCATTGCGCCCTAATAATCGTGTTTGCCGGCGCGCGGCGCCGCAATGGCGATCTATCATGCACGTGCACCATGTGCTCACTCGAACACGCTGGAGTAGCCCTAGATCTATTTTCTAACGCACTAAGACGAGTTATCATTGTTCTCGTTTCGAGCCTCAAACTAGTATTCTCGTCAGGAAATCGTTCAAGACGTCTACTATCACTCCAATTACGGTCACTGTGATGTTCACGACTGTCGCGTCGTTGAAAGTCATCACGACGCTCATGACTGTCATGACAACCACGGCTATTGCGACAACTCGCGCTACAATCACGCTCACGATCTGACATTGTAACTAAATCTTTTTTTCTTAATCTCCGTAACTACGCCATATGCGCATTTTCAAATATTTACCCACGTATTACGTATCAAAATGAAACTAAATTAAATAAACAACCGGTAAATCGAATTACGTAATCGAACACTTGACAAAAACCACTTGTACACCGATAATAATACAACAGAACGACCGAAAAGAACTAAAATACCGATGTACTCACTAATCACCATCAAATATTGCAACTAACTTGTACACTCGCTTAAAATAGAACGTCATACAATCAACTGCAACGCAAAACAAAAATGAAGTGGGCTAAATGAGACCTATCCCACTTCTGATATTAGAAACCAGAAGTGAGTTTTATTAAAAAGTAAAGAAATACTGTTTACAAAATAGATTTTAATTAACAATTAAAGAATAATTAATAATTAACACAAAACGTAATCGCAATTATAGCAAAATCTAATACGCCCGTCACGTCCGAACGCCACAGTGCCGCCGTAGGAGTGTAGTCTGCGTCCGCGCACCCCCTCCGCGGCCAGCCGCCGCAGGCGCGTCGCTCGTCCCACCAATCATACGATCGTACGCCACGATGACGCAATGCCAGACCCCGTCTTCCGGGCTGACTCTTCTAACTATATATATGTATATATATATATATATATATATATATATATATATATATATAAACGAAATGTGTGCTAGGACACATAGTAGAAGTTAAATTTCAACGGACAAGTGGCAAAATAAATCTCAACGGACAAGAGGAAAAATGAATGGCAACGGATAAGTGGAAAAACGAATGGCAACAAAATTTATACTTGAAGTGTTACGGGCAGGTAAAACTTCAAGTAAAATCGGTTTCTAAATTGGACAAGTACATTAACAATCTGCAATGTTTAAACTACATATATTATTCATTTTTCAAAATATATTAAGGCTTTAAAAAAGAAAAAAAATTACTTCACCTTTAAATATTTTTAGCATACCAGTTTCGTAAATACTGTTTGTCGGACGCAGTGGTTAGCGGTCCTTAGCGTAAACAGTAACATGGATTATGAAGATTTCATGTTGCTGATGAATGAATTTCTGTCTTCGAGGTACAATGTAATCGTATTTTATACTTGGTTCTGGGGCGTAACTTCAAGTGCAACTAAAGTTATGTAAACGTTATCTTATACCTTTAAACGAGCAATTCTTGTATATATATATATATATATATATATATATATATATATATATATAATTTGAATCTTGGAAACGGCTCCAACGATTTTCATGAAATTTATGTATGCAGGGGTTTCAGGGGCGATAAATCGATCTAGTTAGGATTCATTTTTAATAATGTCGTTTTGTCCGTGTTTTCGGGAATTAAAAAATATCGTTAGAATATGAAGGTAAATTTCGCCATGTTTTACAAATTTATAATAGCTCAGGTGGGAAATCGGGCGATTTCGATATCAGAAGACCCGAGTTCGAGTCCAGATGTCTGCAGTCAGATTATTTTTCTTTTCTTTTCAAGTTCATTTCTTCTTTTGTGAGAATAACTATTATTGGGAGCCGTTTACTACCTGGATGACCGAGCTTTGCTCGGCATATATATATTTTTTTGGTATATCGTGGTTTTTTGAAATTATATTCAGATACGAATTACAAACTGATGATATATGAATAATATTTACGAATTTACCCATAATAATTCATATACACATAAATTCATATTTCATCAGTATGTAATTCGTATCTAAATATAATTTAACCGAGCAAAGCTCGGTCGTCCAGGTGCTTTGTAATTATGTGAATATACAAGATAAATTTCTAAACGACTTAAAATAGTTTGACTGATAGACAGATGTGTCAAATGACATATGTGTCAATCAAGGAATTTATATCATAACCAGAACGCTCACTCAATAAAATTGTATATTCAAATATGCACTTTGAAGTATTGTCATAAGGTTGAAATTGGCTTATAACATGTAAAGTGAAAAATCGTTCCGAGCATTTCGTTGACTACTGGTATTTTGTCTCTTTCTAACGAGAGTTGCCCCCTTGGTATCAATATAATGAGACATAATATGTAATAAATACATTACAAGTATTTTTAAGTTTGCGATCTCGAGCACTACTGATACACTTCTGTTTTTTCGGATTACATTTTCTTTTTGCATTCGGATGCATATTTTTCTAATATTATTTTAACTCAGGAAAAAATTTCTTTGTCTATAAGAAAATTGAGCTTTAGGAAGAAAACATAAATGTAAGTGTTTTTTTTAATTTATATTTATCATATTTTTTTTCAGAATTCGTTTATGTACTTGATCGAAGACGCCGATTTATTTTTCTTAAAAAATGTATGATTGCATACATTTATATGCACATAAATAGTCTAGTAATTATTATTACGTCATCACGGAAAAGGGAAGGAAGAACAGTTTATTTATTACATTTAAACGCATTTTCATAAAAGGGTTTTATTTATCTAGTCGAATTCTATGTTTCAGCGATTGATATTAATTTCACGAACAGTGTAATTCATTAGCTTAAATAAAACCCTACGCGTAGTTAATTTGAATAATAAAATGATATCCAACTTTAATATCAAATATATCACTTTCTAGAAGTTAATTATTCAGTATTCACTTTTTATTAATGTGAGAATCGTAACCACGCATTAACTGACGCGTGACTATTCACGAGAGTCCACTGGTTTGATTATTGAATATGTGTATGTGTATTAGTGAGTATTAGGTAACTTGTTATTGAAATTTACTAATATTTTGTGAATACGGCTTCATTGACGTAATTAATAAAATTTCACTGATTCATGCTTAGAGAGTAAGATTGAAAGATTGACTGTTAACAGTAAGTGTTTAACTGAAGCTCAACTAATTGTTTATTATCACTTATTAATAACTTATCTTTTATATTAGATATTTTTCATAGATACATATGTATGTATGTAATATAATAAGACAACATGATATAATAGATACATAATTTACAATAATAGCGGCCCGCCCCGGCTTCGCACGGGTACCTATTTACCTATTTAACAAAAATTTAAAAAATTATAAATTTATATTTTTTATCACCTACACCTGCGTCGATACTCGAAAATATTTTATAACAGACGGGATTGAGTTGTCAAACATGTTAAAATAAAATGTTATTTAAATCAAAAGCACTAAGGAGTATTGATATCATCTTCGAGGCAAATAACTTTCAATCCCCTTTTAACCCCGTTAGAGTATGAATTTCTATAAAATACGACAGACGTCTTCAATTGATTCTGTTAAAGAATACTTATGCAAAATTTGAAGTGGATTGGACCAAGGAATCATGTTGTCCCATACAAACTTTGCCCCCCCCCCCTTCATCGCCTTAGATGTAGAATTTCGTAAAATCCGTTCTTAGCTGATCTCTACTCGGCGAAATAAATATTCCTACCAAATTTCAAGTCTCTAGGTCTCATAGTTCCAGAGATATCGTGATGAGTGGCTATATCTATAGAAAGTCTCATATATAAATATATATATATATATATATATGAGTTCGCTGTATCTATATATATATATATATATATATACAGATACAGCGTATTTACAATGTCAAAATTAATTATATTACTAGGTATATAATTATGTAGTAGCACAATATGGCAACCTACTGTGGTATAATACCATACTTCTACAAAGATAAAGGCACTCGGCGGCATGGCGTTAAGTAGATCATTACGAAGCTTAATGAGAACGTTGAGAGATTTTAAGCTGTAAGTGTCATCAAGTAATAAGAATCGTTACTACATAATTATTTTACTAACATATATTTTAAAAGCTTATAATATTATTATAGATTATAACATAATTTGTCTATATTTATATATTTAAAATTGGCTCACACAGAGATTCCTGAGTGTCGTAACTCGTACATGTCGTCAACAATACATATTAGTTAAGATCGAACAAAAGAATCGTTGAGAAAATGGTATTTGTATTGCAAATGTCTTTAATCTAATTATTTTTAAATATATTACCGTTATAGCGAACGTAATAATACACATTCAGTGAAAATTTTAAGTATCTATCGATTACTGTTTCAAAGGTAAGAGGTACAGATGGACAGAGTCTTAGTAATAGTCGTCCCTGTGGGTACAGAACTTCAGAATCTGTAACAGCGGCTTGCTAGTCAATGATAATTGCATTAAGAGATAGGATTCATATTCGACTATTATTACATCAATATTACCAACCTAATCTGTCGAGGAAGAAATAATTACCGTAAAATAGGGTGAATAGGTAAGAATACTATATTGGTAAAATAATTCACACAAATTTGAAAGTTTTTAATGTAGTCAAAATCATTACTAAATTTAATTTCTCGTTATATGCGATCACTATTCACCCCTTAGTACTAAAACTAGTGGCATAGGTTATTAGAAGCACCATCTATCAACAAAATGTGCCTATAATTAGCATTGGATATTCTCGAATATAATTCATAACTTAAATTTTACGTGTTATTTAACCAAAAGTATTTAAACCTAAGGCTAAGCCTACCATTACTATGCGTCGTAGCTTTAAGAATTTTGACAACGACAGCTTCTTGGAGGACCTAAATAATATCGATTAGGGTACGCTTCAAAGTGCTCCCAACATGTACGACAAGCTAAATGTGTTTAATAGTCTTCTGACTGAGCTCTTTGATAAACACGCTCCTTTGCAGGACGTCAAGCTTAAACACCTTCCACTTTCCAGCCCCCTGGTTAACGCAGGATATCAAGTCGTTAATGTTAAAATGGGGGAAAGCAATAACCATAAACGCCAATACGGGTAAAACTGAGTGCGTCGACTAATACGCAATAAAAATAATTCTGATAAAGTCTCTATGTCTGTAGGTGTAAGAAAATATTATAAAATAAATATTTTCTTTTTAAATAGTTGACACTTATCTATTATGAACGTTAAAATTTAACAAAATAAAATCATCTTAGAATTAGAAAGTCTAGTAACTTTTTTACAATTACAATTTCAAATTCAAAAAGTAAAATAGACGAATACTAGACGAATTAACGACTCTAATCGAATCAATTCAGGTTGAATAGCAAATTATCGACTAAAATTACTAACTATTCACTGTAGTCGGCTGAAGCAGACGGCTTTCGGGTTCAGTACACACGATACAATCGAAAAACTCTCGATTCCTCACTATTGTTAGAGCTTCGGTAAAAAATCGATTGGAAATTTTAATACTGACTATCATTTTGTTTAATATACGGTTTTTTTTTTGTTTATTAAAATACTAGCTGCGCGTACATAATAGTGACGTTTTAGTAATCGTCGAATAATAGTCTTAATTGATTGATTGACTGGCTCGTTGGTGCACTTGGTAGTGTCCACTGTTGGCTATCTGATCCAGTGTTGTATGTTCTAGACTCGAAGATGTAATATGCATACAAGTACAATACAAACTTAAAACAATTTGATGTGTATATTTAATTTAAAACATGCCTTAAATCATCTCCCAAAAAAAAAACTCTTACATTTCAAACTTTATAAGTGTTAATTTTCTCATACGAACTTTCATCCCCATTTTAATTCCCAAAGCATGTATTTCCAAAAATATAGAAAATTATATATTTTTTATTATTGTCAAAAGCCTAATATCAATTTTCATTCCTCTCCTATAAAGGAAAAGGTTAGAGTTTAATCTAGTAGGCACATATTGCATAAGCCAATCGTTATAATCATTACTATCAAGCTGCGACTTTGTTTGCGATGACGCGAATTAACTTTCATCACGAACCCAAGGGAACTGGAGTGAATTTCGAGATAAAAATTACAGGTGTTCGAGCTCGCAGTATAAACTCAATTCATACTAAGTTTCAATTAAAATCAATTCAGTACTTCGACGAGATGCGCAGCTAATATAAAAATAAACAGACAGACAAAAATAAAAAATATAGTTTTTGCTTTAGTATCGATTATAGAGTGCTTTCTAGAACGACAACCAGACAGTTCTGGTGTAGTGGTGTGAGTACGACCTCAACGCCGGTGGTCATGGGTTCGATTCCCGCTCGGGGCAGCTGTTTGTATTAATACAAATATTTGTTTCCGGTCTGGGTGTATGTCTTTATGGGTCTCCCCACCGTGCGTCGGCGAGCACGTAAAGCCAGCGGTCTCGGCTGTTATCTTAGATATCTGATAACCATCGTTACTCATGGTAGAGAAGTTATCTGTCAACCCGCAGTCGAGCAGCGTGATGGATTAAGGTCTAACGCTAACCCTTCTTTTGTATGGAAAAGAGGCCTTCGCCCAGCAGTGGGTTGTTTACAGGCTGATTCAGTTCAGTTTTCTATGAACATTTTCAAAATATTTTCATTGTACAGAATTGGATCTTTTACAGTTTTATTAAAATGAAAATTATATGTCCCCCACCGTTTAACCTACATTGACATTTATAACTATTTTATCCCTACTATTAGTTGAAAAGTGATATATTATATTACAATTTATTTCTGTACATTGTCTTTCACTATTATTTCACCACTAGAGGCCGCCCGCGACTTCGTTCGCGTGGAAACCCTATGAGCGACTTCTTCCCCCACCTCACACGCCGCTCGTCGAACCACCCACCCCGCCCCGCTCCCGCTACCACCATCGGCGCAGCTGTGCCGCTAGATCGCGCATTCAGTTTTCAGAAGCGATAAATGTATCTATTATCAATTAGGAATCAATCCCGCGGGAACTCCAGGATAAAAAGTAGCCTATGTGTTATTCTGGGTCTTCAGCTACCTACATACCAAATTTCATCGTAATCGGTTCAGTAGTATTTGCGTGAAAGAGTAACAAACATCCATACATACATAATCACAAACTTTCGCATTTATAATATAAGTAGGATATATTTATTACAATCGAAATTTCAACAATCTTAAAAAAATGAATGAACGTCCTGTCTCTACATTGAAATATTTTTAATAGTAACGGACAAATTTTATTTTGCTCAACATAATATCGAGGATGAAAACAGCGATGAGGTAATGCAACCTGACTTGCGGGATATTCGAAGTGTTTTATATCCGAGAATATTGTACTCGAATGAATTTAAAAATAAACTACTGAGTTTCTTGTTAGTTCTTTTCGGTATTATTGTTATATTGTCCAATGATATGTAACCAAACATGATAGTGGATTTATTTCAAACACGGAAATTATAAACCATACACGTAAAATTTTTCAATGACGCTGTACATTAATATCAATGATAAGTCCTTTACTGTAAGAGTTTGCAATGTTTTCATTAGTGAAACTTTTCTCCGCAGATCCACTGGAGGTTGAAGATCTTCAGTTCCGGTCCACGTGTTCTTCTTAATAGGTACTTTGACTAATATATTTGAAAGGCCTTATTTACGTTATTAATTCACGCAACTTACAATAAACATATATATATATATATATATATATATATATATACATATGTGTGTGTGTGTATTTGTTAAATGTATGAAAATGTTGTATATGTATTTATTACTAGCTTCTGCCCTTCGCCCGCGTGGATGTCGATTTTTGCGACTAAAAAGTATTCTTTGTTACTTCTATTATCCAAGAATCCAAGAATATGTGTACAAAGTTTCATGATGATTGGCTAAGTAGTGTTTCCGTAACAAACAAAATTATATTTCACATTTATAATATAGGTAGTGATAATATTTATCACGTACCATCCATCGTTAGCGTCACAGTAGATATTTGTTATCACTGTATCACCGGATTTATAGATCTAATATTATATTAATTATATAAGATTTTTACGAACGGATTTCTTAAAACGATTACTACAGGGTAATATTTATATCAATCGAAATAACTAAAAATATCCATTATTTACGTAATACAGTCAATACAGTTTAATACAGTCGTTACCATAAATAACAGTAATCACCGTCGTCGTCATTTCTAAAACAAAACACAAATCCCACATAATTACTTCGGTACATTCGTTCCCCGCCCTCATGGACAGTTATTCGCCATATATGACGTTTATCGCGTACTCCATAATCTCGCTGGCGTGTTTATCGTTTGATAATCGTGAGTTTACCGTCAAAACTCATCCCCTCGTTTTCCCGATATTATCGTTTCGGTCTAATTTTACCAGATCAGAGAGATTTTACGTACGTTGCTGTAAATATGAAAGAAAAAAAAAAATTAAAGCGTGGTGATTTTACAAATATATTGGTATCATATATTGGTGTATTTTAAAAGCAACCTAGATATTTTTTATGGATATGTATGTGTGATTTAATGAAGCTAAAACGGTACAGTGAATAGTATTTGAAGATCCATGTATTTAAAGCTAAAAGTAATAAAAATATAGTCATCACAGCGTTTTCGATTTTTTTTTTTAAATTTATATCGTTCTTGGTAGTAAAGGAAAATGTTGAGGAAATTAGGGTATTCGCTAATCAAGAGAGTAGAGAGAGAAGAAGAGGCCTTTACACAATTGTAATTATTTGTAGCTTATTAAAGAATAGCAAAAAACCTCATTAAAGGAAGCTTTAAAAAGAATTTCAGGTAGCACTGTAAGAAAATATTAAAATACCGACTCTACCTGACACTCGTGTATCATACCCTTAAAGTGTTTTTGTAAGATCAAGGGCACGGAAGGCGCCATAGTGGCTAAAGAAATCTGAAGTGGTTGAGGCGAGTAAACTATGTCAAGATAAGATAAATAGTTTTCAGAAATTTTCAAGTATAAATAATCAAAAGCTACGGCGGGATGTTACGTTTTTACTCGCGTCGATTTTTGACACTTATAAAATTGGTTGATTCATTTGTAGTCAGTAACTATAAATGTCAAGTAACTTCAGTTTGTATCGGAGTATATCGCTAGTGACTATTAAAATCGTCGGAACTGAAAAATCGATTTTTTTTTATTGATTTCATAAAAGTTCCTAGTCTAACATCAGCTGAAAAGAAAAATATTATTTTATGCATAGTTTTTTAATAACTTAATTTATAAATGTCGGTATTTAAAAAAAAATATGTAAAAAGACGCATGCAATTAACACTTTGCATCGCTCTCCTGTAAAGTAATTTTTTTTCATATCCGACATTTTTAATAGTCATGGGCGATATGTTCGATGCGATGGATTGGCGCAGTGATAACAGTAACTGGTTGTTACGCTACCGGTCGCGGGTTCGATTCTCGCAAATGCCAAATGTTTGCAAGGGCGTTACAGATGTTTGTCTTGATCTGGGCGTGTGTGCTCGTATTGAGTATTTCCATTGGTTAAAAAAACCTACGATAATCTAAAAAAAGGGTTATGATTTAAAAAAAATCATATCGAAACTTGGTATATTCTGATATTGGTACAATAAAATAAACGAAGTCTTTAGTTTTGTTAGTACTAACAAAACTAAATTTTAATAATACCATTGTTGAGAAGTTCTTGAACACGTGTTTCAACTTATAATTACTAAACTATCGACTTATAAGAAATCTTTTATTAGGGCTGTTAGATACATCTGTAGGTCCAAATAAATTTTACTTATAAATCAAGTATTTGTATTTTTATTTTGACTCCTGTTTTGTTTACGTTTACGATATTAAAAAAAAAAAATAGTGACCCGCCGACAGTTTCAAACTGTATAAATCAATCTATGTCGTATCTTTTTCAGTTATTATGTAACTATGTATTATTAAATATTTTAAACAATTCCACAAAACAGTAAAAACTAATTCACATTCATAAAAAAAAATTAAATATTATAAAAAAACGTCAAATTAAGAGACTATTTTAGTGGGAAAATATCCTCAAGTATATGATAAAACATTGACTCTATATCTTCGTTCGTATTTATATTTAATGTTGAATTATGTTACAAAGCTAAATTACTGTAATTAGTGTAATCATTTAAATACAAAAAAATAGCATAGTTGGTATAATGTACTTGAAAAGTACAATAAATCCTAATGCCAATTTGAAAGCTAAAATTCGAAATTAACTGAACAAAGTAGAGGCTTCAATCGTTTGAAAATAAAGCGTCGAAAACCACGAACAAGAAGGTACCTAAAATTCTTAAAAAAAATTATTAATTCGATACGTTATTAACTACCTCCTCAATCTCCATGCATCATAAATGGCGTGCAATCCATCATAACGGTAACATTTGGGCAAATATTTTAATCGCCACTTACACTTACACACACATTGACGTTATTCGTAGAGCTAGCAACATTTTCGACACGTCGTTTAAGAAATTTTCTTTTTTAATTAAATGAAAATATTTATTTCTCCATAAGGTGTGATTTCCACACAAGGAAAGAAAAAAAAATTTAAAAACATTTGAAATAATAACGTCATGGTAGCAAAAATGGTTTACAATACAGAAATGGCTTTAATTTAAAATTAGGTACATTAGAAACATAAGTAATGTACCAAATTTTATCCAGCTACCGTAAGTTAATTACAATATCTAATTAACTAAGCTAATCTTTAGTATCTTGGTAGACATCCTGTTATATCATCGATTTTATTAAAAATTACAATAAATAACTGAATCTAATGTCCCCTGGTATTAGCCGAGATGGAAAAAAGCCAGAGGTAAAAAACTTGCGGTAGTCTTTTAAAATATAAAGTTATTATACAAAAAAAAAAAATAAACAATGACCATGAAATTATCAGGACAAACACGAGACTACTAATCATATATGCCGAAACCACAGCATGCTTAATTGCATTTCGTATTGACATGACATTTTTCTTTTTACCATAAATAATTAGCCTTGACACAGATGGCTTCACGATCAATATATAATTAAATTTTCTATAGAATTGCAAGTCGTGATACAAAGATTGCATTTCAATTCAGTATTTAGTTTCATACCTTTTAGTTTTACTTAATTATGCAAATTACTTCGCCAATCTCACAAGAAGGGTCGCATTTCTATAAAAATTGTAGCTAACACGATAGACGGTATATTTTCCGAGCTCCACATAAAATTCTTTCTTTTTCTAAAACGTTACACGGATTATAATAAATATAAATATAATATATGAGTGTGTGTAATCTTTACACGCGGTTGAGTTAAAACTTCTTTGATATTGTATGACAGATGACGATTAATTTAAAAATAAATAAGTCATGTTAGAATTTAAAAATATATATATTGGGGCAGCAACGATCAGTCAAATTAACGGAGGTCTTCGAATAAAAACGTACACTATTTCGAATTACGTTTAATATCGTTTTACAATATTTCTTAAAATTTATATAAAAGGGTGGTTCAGAGCGTTACGTTTTAAATATGCGAATGAAATCGAATTTTTAACTTGTCACAGTTTTAACGTCTTTGAATTGTCTATGAGTTCACACAAACAACACCGGTTCGATCGCCGCAGCGCCACACAACGGCAACTATTTAAAGTTTCATAGGCAGTTGCCCCATGTGAATACCAGATGGGGTTGCTTGGCCGCTTGTTATATTGATAATATAACAACAGTGATAATATATACACTTATTTATATCGTGCATTATACATAATAATGATAAAATTAATTATTACTTTAAATATTTAAAAATCGAATTATATAAAAACGTGTCATCGGCGTAATGCGTTTCCGTTGCATTGTCGTCGTCCAATGTACCTATTCAGTTACTCCTTAGTAGCGTCTAGAAGTTTTACTTCAAAAACCTACCAAATAGGGCCAACCAATTCTCAATTGGTACACATATCAACAATGATAATTTAATTGCGGTAGTGGCCAGAGTATCTTATGGCATAAATAATGTCGATGGTCTGGCAACTGACAGATTTTGCTTATTGTGTGTCCGTTTACTGGGAATAAAATATTTATATCGAAAACCTGATACTTTTAGGTATTTTCTCGGCAGTTTTTTTTCAGGTTTATCAAAAAAAAATACTTTTGACGTTAAAATACTAAAATATTGCTGAAGTAAAATCAGATTATTAGTTGAGTGTAGGAAAGTTATCAGCAACATAGTCATGCCAACTATGATAGTGGAGATGTTACGTCACTTGACCTGTAATTGCGCTCCACTTCATCTTTAAGGCTGACCTCAAACAGTTGGAATATCTTTCTGTATTAATAAATATTTATACAGGATTAGTAGTCGTGTTATTTTAGACTCAGATGAATAACTATGGTAAATATGAAAAAGGATAGAGGATTGACGATAGGGAGGGATGATACTCATATTGACAAATGAGGTAATGTATAATCTGACTTATGTGTATAGGTGCTAGTTTCATAGAAATAATTATATAGTAAGATTTGCGTCATCAGATCGATCAAATCGAGACAGATCGATATAACAAATTATTAAATCTTGTTAGACAAGAATGTTCTTCGAAATTATGTTTATTATAAGCATCGCTATAGGGCAAATATTTGAAAACATGCAAATCGCGCGGCGGTTATTAAAGAACGAATGCGGAGTTTATATTTTTACTTTTGTGAATTATTTCTTATGTAAAAAAGTATCTCAAATATGGACCAATAACTAAAAATCTTATTTATAAATTGAGTTTAGAGATATTACAAATCAAAGAGCCAAAATCTAATTCCCATTTGTGTCCAATTCTCCATTTTCAATCTATAATTATCCTAAAATTGTTAAATTCTTCTTGAAGATTATACTTTTGGTAAGATATTCATAAACTTAAGTTGTTAATGAACACATAAAACCATGCTGTAACACGCAAAGAACATAACTTATTAAAAATAAGATCAGTTAAAAAATGTCCATGGACAACTTGCTAATTACCATTTGGGAACATTCCGTAATGATTTTTCTTGTAAAAACTGGAATATTCCAACCCAATAGTACATAGGCGCGTGGGTACCAGTTAGAGCTCGAACAGCGAAGGCTAGTGTCAAAGATCAGTCTTTTTGGCGCCAATTGTGATTATCTCGTCCTCAAAGTGTTTTAGTAAAAATATTATCTAATAACCATTTATTGTTTTTTAGGTAAGTGATCAATTACATATTTTTGATAACATGTTTTATATAGTCCCTATAGTGACTCCTTTTGGATTTTGAGAATAGAATTAGAATGTTTCTAACACAAGACTGATTTATTTAAGAAAATAGTTGAAATACTACTTACCATTTGTCTCATTACCGATATTTGCCGTTCGCACAAGCGAATGGTAATTAGTTTTTTTTAGAAATGGTAATTATGTTGAAATTTCGTCTTAATTTGTGACAGCATTTTTGATGTCTGTGCGGAAAGGAGGTGATTCTTGTGACAACATTTTTGGTCTATTTTGAAGTCTTGGTCTATTTTATTATAGAAGCAGCGGCCTAATGCAAGCCTTTTGCAGCCAAATTGGGCGGCGCGCCGGGGAAGTACTTCTCTTTCACTTAACTTGTGGTTTTTAGCCACGTTTCGGACTACACGGCCTTTCTTGCAACAAGAGTTCTGGTATGTTTTCCCGCCAAGGTTCCCTGAATGAAACCATTAAAAGGGCTCTTGCCACCATCGACGTTCCTGCTCTTATTGAGCCTACTGGAATTGGTCGCGATAATGACAAGAGGCCTGATGGTTTAACACTGATTTCCTGGGAAAGGGAACGGGCGCTTTTATGGGACTCAACCTGCGTTAGCTCCGTCTCACGTCAGGGAGACAGCTTTAAGAGTGGAAGCCGCTGCGGAGAAAGTTGAAATGACTAAATGGCACAAATATTTGTAACTTATCCCATGTTATGTTTTTGTGCCGTTTACAGTCGAAACACTTGGACCTTAGAGTAGCAGTGCAAAAAAAATTCTAAAAGAATTAACTCTACGTCTCATATCCTCCACTAGTGACAGGAGGGTTGGTGCATTTTTTGCCTTGCACGGATTTTGTCACTAGTAAGATTTTACGTCAAATGTTCACGAGTATTGTGAACTAATGGCGTATCGCAAAGTTTTTGTTTTGTAACTTCCTTGGGGCTATCGTCATTAGGACACACCAACCTCCAGTTTTCTACTGCGTCTGTAGCCTCTGTAATTTGGACTGAACCTAATTTTAAATTTTCGGAACATAGGCCTTTGATACTATGCACAGAAGCAAAAAAAGCAGGAAGAGCGACACTAGAAATTTTTCTCACGCCGATGCCACCATCTCTAATTGGTAAAGCAGCTTTTATATCTTAGTTATCATCTCTAATTTTTTTTTCATAATTACTATTTGAAAATTATTCATTACATTGTGAGTGACCTAATTACCAATTATTCATATTTATCACTACCGTTCGTATGAATTTTGAATTGCCTGTCATACAAAAAGTAAATATTTTAAGGCATTCCCTTAGATACTATTTTAAAAAGAAAGTACCTGAGATTACAAAAATCATATAAAGAATCATTTTCCTCACTTTTTTTTCTTAATCTCCGAAACTATGCCATATGCGCATTTTCAAATATTTACCCTATAGCATTGCTATTTAAATTATTTTATCATTCGTTTAATATGGAATCAAATTTTAAATTAAATATTCTGCTTGTTTGTTGCCAGCCTTATAGTCCAACTTCACTTCAAATTTCATATTTCATTCATTGGCTGAAGTTCGGAGAATAGACTGCGACGTCCCTAACGCTTCATGCATATAAAATTATATAAACGTGGAAACTTTATATATCTACTACATTTTAGCGCGTAGCAGAAGAGTGGCTACATGTACGATGATTTAAAAAAAAAATAAAAAAATATGAAAATTAAAAAAAACACTTTCGATCAATGTATGAAGTTTTTCTTTTTCAATCATTTGATAAAATATAAACTCCTTAATAATAAAACACTCAAAAAAATTAAATATAACACTTATTAAATCACCCCAGTATAGCTTCAACATTCTGAAAAACTATATGGACTGGCATCGGCCGCAAAGACACTGGCTTTCATAGTGAATGGGTTAGGGTTTATTAAATTTTTTAATACAAAGTTTTACAAATATAGATTTCCTATTTTCTCTTACAAGTCTATTTTATTTAGCATATACAATAATAAATCATATTTGTTTATATTATTATCCATTTTATACTCATATTATAAAGCTGACAAGTTTGTTTGTTTGTTTATTTTTAAGGCCTTACATACGTCCAGCGGTACCGAAAACGTACCAAAAGAAAAACTGTTTTTAGGAGGGATAGAAATAGAAATTGATAAAAAAATTCTTACATATTGTTTATTACTGTGTTATGTTTGTAAAAAAAATATTTCAATTTTTTTTTCAAAAGTTACAACATGAAAAATTACATTTTTTGAAGCACTGAAAAGAAGAAGTTGCTCCACGGTCAGCAGTATTTCTTCCTCAAAGGTTGACGGATCTGCAAAATGTAAAGAAATTCTTGTAAAATAAGGTAGTAGTTATAGT
The DNA here is from genome assembly GCA_036937285.1 of Euphydryas editha. Taxonomy (NCBI): domain Eukaryota; kingdom Metazoa; phylum Arthropoda; class Insecta; order Lepidoptera; family Nymphalidae; genus Euphydryas; species Euphydryas editha. The sequence goes on from JAUPFZ010000025.1 coordinate 4,483,591, forward strand.
CTGTCGAGCCGGATTTTTGAAATTCGAAAAATTAAATAATTTACGGTAATTTAAAAAAAAATTTAAGTTTATGTCAAAAAAGTGACACATTAATTGTTTTTATAAAATTTTCTAATTATAATTTTAAAAATCCGGCTCGACAGACTATAGAAAAAACAATTCCCAATATTTAAAAAAAAATCATCAAAAAATATTAAAATCCGTACGAGTTATCATGCCGACCGTGTCAGAAAAAGTAGTTTTGAGAAAAACGCGTTTAAAGTTCAAGCGTGTTTCGCTCGAAGTCACGCGCGGCTGGAACTTTATGAATTTTTTAAATTTATTTAGTTAACTTACGTCTAATCTCCCATTCCAGCTTCATATTGTACGTCTTCCTTGTCGAAAATCACGAACACTATACACAACTGTTCACTTGTAACGTTCAAAGAGAACTAACCTTAAATCAGATCAGATCGTCAGACCTTTATCCTTTCGTCGGGCAGTCACATTATCTACAATAACTTTTGAACTATGGGGAATTTTTACAATTAGCTTACACAGAAATACGCCTAAAACTATAAGGAATAATAATCTGTAAACAAAAAAAAAAATCGATTTTTCGAAAATTCTCGACGTATGTAAGGCCTTAACACCCTAATACTAGCGACCCGCCTCGCCTTCGCACGGATATTTAACTAAAATTTTAAAAATTATAAATTTATATTTTTTATCACCTACACCTGCGTCGATACTGGAAAATATTTTATAATAGATGGATTGAGTTGTGAAATCAACTTCGAAGCAAAAGCAACCCCCTTTTAACCCCGTCAGGGGATGAATTTTAATAAAATACGAAACACGTCTTCAATCAATTCTGTTAAAGAATATTTTATGCAAAATTTGAAGTAGATTGGACCAAAGAACTACGTTGTCCCATACAAACTTTGCCCCCCTTTTTTGCCCCCCTTAAAGGTAGAATTTCGTAAAATCCGTTCTGAGCTGACCTCTCCTCTTGACTTTGACTTTGACTATATATTATTAAGAATAAGATTATAAAACGGACTCGTTAACAGATTTATTATATTTTATTTATTATTTATTTATTTATTTGTATACAATCGACAGCACTTTACGTGATACGCGCACAAAAAAAGCTTATAAGAGATGGCGCTGATTGAAATTAAATCGCGCTAGTAAAATTTATTCTTGATGACATATAGTGTATTCATAAAACGGAGGTTTTAGCAGATTTATTATAGGTATAGATATAAGATTTATTCAAATGATTAAAAAAGATCTGAGTTAGAGAATCCGTTAATCGAGGAAGATTTTTTAGATAATTAACCCAAGTCATATCTCATAAAAGTCGAGTGGTAACAGATAAGGATAGGTGAAACCGCTCGAGTCCTCTAGTATAATTCAAGGCAAAATTTCATACTATTTCTGTCAAAGAGAATCACGGCCCAGTGATTACGGAATGGAAATTATTAACGACAATTATTATAAAGTAGGCTCCTAATCTACGATTAAAGCTTAAATTAGAACGTTCAATTCATTATTTCATCTTTCTTAAATTAAATTAGTTATTAGAAATGATAAAATATTAATGATTTATAAATTATTACATTTAAAAGATAATACATATACATTTCATATATTATGTAATGTAGATGGCAAAAGTGGACTTGTTTCGAAAACAGATCTCTCCTCCAATCAACCTATGGTTATGAGAAAGAGTGTTCTGTGAGAAAAATTGACCGAGACTTGTATGAAATAATATTATAATGTCACCATCGAAAGTTGCTTATACGTATATGGACTGAACTGAATTAAATTAAATTGAGACGTTGTAAAAGCCCATTGCTGGGCAAAAGTATCTTCTCCATATAGAAGAATAGTTGGAACTTTATCCAACACACCGTTTCGCTGCGGATTGGTTGATAATTTACCTACCACGAGTAACGATAGCTATCAGGTATCTACGAGAACAACCGGGACCGACGACTTTACGTGCTCTGCAAGGCAGGGTAGGGGGACACATAAAGACATCAACCCAAACCAGAAACAAATATTTGTAAAAATACCTACCTCGAGCGTGAATCGAGCCCGCAATCGCCCGCAATCGCCGGTGTTATGGTGGACTACAAGGACCACTACACCAGAACGATTGTATATTATAATTATGTATCTATTTATACCGTAAATATTTCAATATTTCATAATTTTTATCTTCTAACATACACACGGTCGTCTGCTCCTAAGGTAGGCAACTTAATGTCAGTGTTTTAGGTAATAGTCGACTGATATACATAAATATTACACCAAGACTCAGAATGGGAATCGAATGCACGAATCTGGAGCGGAAAGCAGGGTCACTGCCAACTGAGCCAACGGCCAGTCAAATTATATATTTATATGAATAAATAAATTAATTATATATTTATTTTAATTACGACTGATATGAATCAGCTATTATCATTTTCTATAATTATCAATAATTAAATTAATGATTTAATTCAGTATTTCTTACGTCTCATTTTATTTTATTACTCACTAGTTTATGCACTCTGATTTGTATTATACATGTATATATGTATTTGTTAATATAATTACATTTTGTATTGTAATTATTTTGATAATTAATTTGCAAAATAATTATATATAACTGGCGTATTAAATTAATAGTTTTGATAAAACTGTGAATAATTAAACATAATAAATGCGAGTGACAAAAAGGTTGGTTAGTACAACATCAACTGCAGCAGAATAGAGGTTTAATCTACACTTTTTTTTTTTTAAATTCTTTATTTTAAAAAAAAATTGGATATTTTGTCACACAGTGACCACGTCACGTCCATCGTCACATTTACTTTTATAAAACTATATTCTACTGCATATTAAGATACTGATAAAGCCTAGTGGAAATAACACGTAATTCGTGGTCTAAATTACACAAACAGGCTTAAATTCGGTCTAAAGTCGTTCAGTTTTCAAGTACATAATATAAAATATATTATTTTTTACTTCAGTACCTATTCGACTGTATAGTCGAACGTACGTATCGACATACGTCTTAAAAACAAACTACATAAATCAAGTTTATCAGTTCTTAATCTAATCGAAAACTTGTGGGTATCGTATTCCGAGATGTTTACAAGTACGAAAAACAATTTAAAACTTTCGGCGAACTCGACGTTCGAGTTCTTCAGTCACGATTTTGATTCCAGGATATATCAGAATCATATAGAAAGAAAGAAAGAAAAAAAAATCATCAGAAAGAAATAAAAAGAAAGTACTTTTTTAATTATAATTTATTGTAACTTCTTGAGTTATCGAGTGTTGAGAATATGTTGAGTTCAGAAACTAAAATCGTAAAATTTGTAAAAAAAATATGTTTATTTCGTGTTTTGGTATTTTTTCAAACAGCCATATCGTAATGGAACAAAAAAAAAAGCCATTTCACGTAAAAAACAAGATAGTGTAGGAACACAAAAAGGCTACTACTACTATAGATACTATAGATATTCGTGTCATGTCTTTCATGATTCATGACTACAACGCGACGTGTCATACGTTGTAGTCATGAATCGAAAAGAAGAAATATATAAAATGCACTTAATTTGATTTAAATCGGAAGCAATCTTGGCATTCATAATCGCTCTTTCGGCTCGTGTGTCTTGAACTAACAGTACAGTATAAAATATGTTTTCGTCTAATTTTAAATCCAATTTTTTTAACTTCTTAGTTTTTACTTAGTGTGTTCAGAAATCGTTATAATAATTTTTATGGGTTACATAAATACAATTTAGGAATATATTGTTTTAAACTAACGCGATCACTATTCATATTTAAATTTATGTTTGTTCGGGTGCTTACCGCGTTTATAATTTTGTTGAGGTCCTTATGACGGAAATGACTTTGACGGCCGGCTGGTCGAGTGGTCAGGCAACTGGACACTTTACGCAGCGGTCGCGGGTTCGAATCCCGCCAGGTGCAGATAATTTGTATGACGAATATAGATGTCTGCACCGGGTCATAGATGTGTATTTATGTATATATGTATTTATATCTTAAATTTATTTCCGTTCCTAGTACCCGTAACACAAGTTCTTACGAACTTAGCACGGGGCTAGGTTAACGTGGTGTGATTGTTGGTTAATATTTATTTATATTTCGGCAATGTTTTAATCGCCATGATCACGGGGAGACTGAGTCTGACTGAATATGGACAATTTAGGAAAAAATACAAACATAGAGAATGGTACAGACATAAATGGTTCTTAAAATCCCAAAACAGACATTGATTTTGTCACAAGAGTTAGTCCTAAGAATAACGATTCGAAAAAACCTAGACCTATTGTCATTCGCTTTCTGTGTCGATATAAAAAAGATGACTTTTTGGCGAGGTTGAGAGAAAAAAAGAACATAATTTGCAGTGACATAGGCTTTGTGGATAATAACAATCGTATATACTTTAATGACCACCTAACTAGTTCAAATAAAATGCTTCTTCGCAAAACAAAAGAGATAGCTCGAGATAAAAACTATAAATATGTATGGATTAGGAACTGTTCGATAATGGCACGTAAAAATGACACGAGTTCTGTACTGCGTATTCAGACTGAGAAGGATTTAAACAAAATGTAATGAGTGTTGATAATGTATGCATTTATTTTATTTTATTTTATTATTTTACATGTTATTCTATAGCTGTTATTAATGATTACCATGTTTTATGCTATTCGATAACTATTATTAATGAATGTTTTAATTTTTTGTTTATTTATTTTGAGAGAGAGAGGAAAACTTTATTTAATTTAATTATTTATTTAATTTTGTCTGTCGATTGTTCTTACGAGTACACGGGCATAGCTTGGTATAAAAAATATTTTTTAGTATTTTTATATGATTTATTTATTTATTCAATTAATTATTTGGAAGTACTGTATTACTTAATTACCAATGGGATGAGTTTTATTAATAAATTTTATAATATATTATTATTTTTAATGGGTAAATTGCTGAACAATGTTTTAAAATTTCGTAACTATAACAAATATCTGTTTTATAGTATTTTGTTGTTATAATGGATTCTAAAATTCTTGTATATTATCAAAATGTACGTGGACTTCGCTCAAAAACCACTTCCTTTTTTTCCAATGTACTTAATATCGAATACGATATTATTTGCCTGACTGAAACATGGTTGTTGCCTGGTGTGTACGATTCCGAGCTCTTTGACTCCAGATATTCAGTGTACCGTTGTGATCGTGATTATGATTCTCGAAATGAAAAAATGGGTGGTGGTGTACTGATTGTTGTGCGTAGGGGCCTGACTGTAAAGGATGTTGATGTCCGACCGTCAACTAAAGTTTGTTCATCGGACGTAATTTCTATTTGTATTAGTATTAAATCTAATAATAAAGTTACAGACTTTCGAGTATACTGCTGTTACTTCCCGCAATGCTCGTTACAACGTGACGACCAAATTAAGTTTTACGAACAGGTGTCTGAATCAATTATTTTACACCCTAAAGATCTTTATCTTTTAGTCGGTGATTTTAATGTCCCAGCCGCTAATTGGTCTCAAGTTGATAATACTGGCCCTGCTAAACTACGTCACTCAGTACAAAGTTCACATGTTCAGATAAGTTCGCTGTCGACTTTTTTACACTTAAACAATCTTAACCAATTCAACGCGGTCCCTAGTTCAAATAATCGTTATTTGGATTTGGTAATAAGTAATGCTAACAATGTTTTAGTGAAACAGTGTGAGTTTCCATTAGTTAAAGAAGATTCACATCATCCGGCTCTGGATATTGATTTTACTTATTTAAGATCTAACTACCTTACTAGTGTTCCGAGGGTTGTCAAACTTTTTAACAAAGCTGACTACAGTATTATTAATAAAAAGTTGTCTGAAATTGATTGGCTGGAATGTCTGAATTGTTTGGATTTGGAAAGTGCTGTTGATGTATTTTATAATATAATTAATGAAGCTATTGATACGTTTGTTCCTATTAAGGTTGTGTTTGAGCGTAGAAAATATCCTATTTGGTATTCTTCTTCTCTTGTCAAGATTATAAAGGAAAAGCTAAAATTTCATAAAAAATGGAAAATCTATGGTAACTATAGGGACTACTGTACGTTTAGGATGCTGCGTAAAAGACAAAAAGTCGTTGAAAATGAATGCTATAAAAAATACATAAATCGTGCTGAAAATACCATTGCTAAAAATTCTAAATATTTTTGGACATTTGTAAAATCTAAGCGCCAAAATACTGAATTGCCCGATATGTTTTACCTGGACAATTTTTCTACAAGTGATGGACAAGAGATAACTAATCTCTTTAATAAATATTTTTATTCATCCTTTGAGAAAGATTCCAATATTTCTACCTCTAATAATAAAAGCTACGATATTCATACTTGCAATAATAGTATAAACCTGTTTTCTGTTGATATTTCTGTGTCAATGGTGGACAAATATTTAAAATCTTTAAATTTAAACAAAGGTAGCGGTCCGGATGGGATACCAGCTATATTTTTAAAGAGCTGTTCTGACAGCTTAAGGTTTCCTATATACAGTCTTTTTTCTCGATCTTTGCGAACGTCGATAATGCCTTATCAATGGAAAAGATCTTATGTCGTACCAATCCTTAAAAGCGGTGATAAACACAACATAAAAAATTACCGTCCTATTTCAAAGTTGAGCTGCATTCCGAAGATGTTTGAAAAGATTGTATATGATATTATACTACCTATTATAAGACCTATAATTATTACCCAGCAGCATGGATTTATTAATAGAAAATCAACGGAGACAAATCTTTTGGAATACATTGATTTTATTTCATGTGCAATGGACCAGGGTTTTCAGGTTGACGCTGTGTACACAGATTTTTCTAAAGCGTTCGATAAAATATCACATTTTATTCTTCTTGAAAAACTGAAGTACATCGGTGTGCACGGTGACCTTCTGCGTTGGATTGAGTCATACCTAACTAACCGTAGTCAGGCAGTTACTATAAAGGGATACACCTCATCTTTTATTCCAGTGCCATCCGGGGTACCTCAGGGATCCCATCTTGGGCCTTTATTGTTCAACATATATATTAATGACATTACTTCAGTTTTTGAGCGCTCCAATTTCTTATTATACGCCGATGACAATAAAATTTTTAAGATAATTAAAGACTACAATGACTGTATAGACCTTCAGAATGACCTAGATCGACTTTGTAATTATTGTTCAGAAAACTCTTTATTTCTGAATTTAAAAAAGTGTAATGTAATAACTTTCACCAGAAAGCGTTTTTCTATAAAGTATTCTTATAAATTGAATGGCGAAGTGATATCGAGGGTTGATTTGGTAAGAGATCTTGGTATTATTATTGACTCAAAATTACTATTCGATGAGCACATCGATTATATAGCTAGTAAAGCATATCGTATGTTGGGATTTGTGCTCAGGATATCCAAAGAGTTTAAGCATGCTTCAACCCATACTCTTTTATATAACACATTGGTAAGATCTATTCTAGAGTATGCCTCTTCTGTTTGGAGTCCTCAGTACAAATGTCATATTCATAAAATTGACCGTATACACGACAGGTACTTAAAGAATTTAATAGCAGTTTCTTCAGATAGCACGAATGTTATGATTAAATCTGTGTCAGCCGTTGACCGGCGTGTTCAACGAGATCAAGTTCTACTTTATAAAATTGTGAACCAAGAAATTGACTCTTCATATTTACTTTCAAAATTAAATTTTAAATGTCCACGCTTGAATTCTAGACATAAAATCACCTTTGACGTCCCAGCTACAAGAACAAAATTCTCTAAAAATACCTTTATTAACAGATGTTGTGCCCAGTACAACGATTTGTTTATAAATATTGACATTTTTCATCTCTCTCTCAATAAATTTAAATTGCATGTCACGAATGCCTTAATTTAATTAATGTATCTGTGATTGATATTTTGATATTAATTTTGATTTTAATTTTGATCTTTATTTTAATTTTGAATATGATTTTGATTTTGATTTTGATTATTAATTTGAATTTAATTTTGATTTTGTTTTTAATTTTAATTTTAATTTTAATTTTAATTTTAATTTTAATTTTAATTTTAATTTTAATTTTAATTTTAATTTTAATTTTAATTTTAATTTTAATTTTAATTTTAATTTTAATTTTAATTTTAATTTTAATTTTAATTTTAATTTTAATTTTAATTTTGATTTTGATTTTGATTTTAATTTTAATTTTAATTTTGATTTCGATTTCTATTTTGAAATTGATTTTAATTTTGTTTTTTTTATGTTTATCTTGATTTCGATTTTAATTTTGAATTTATTTTGATTTTGATTTTGATTTTACTATTAATATTAGGCATCTCTTCTCAGCTTTTTTATGTTATATTGTAATATCGGAAACTATTTGTGGTTAAGTAACAATATTTTGTTTGTTATTTTATATATTCTTGTAATACCGTTTGTTTCCAAAATAAAGGAAAATAAAGGAAAATAAATAAATAAATAAAAATATTGGTTGCATTTCTTCACGGTATAAATTTTATTAGTGACCATCGAATTTTCAAACCCTATCAAATTAAGCAAACTTAACTTGTCATTCTGACACTCTAGTATGTCATGGTATCGATACGTTCATCGCAAAATTTGAAATTAAAATTAAGCAATGATGAACACTATAAGAAAATCATGCTGTAATATGGTAAAAAAATTAATATTTCCCTGCTAGGTTTGCAATTTTGTCGAGCATACGTATGAGTCACATACTTTTAATGTTATACAATGTATAGAGGAAGTTAATATCCTTGATATATGATATGAAGGAGCTAAGCCGACAACAATGAGGCATCAACTTATATTATGTCAAGCCTTATGACGTACTAACTGCATGCTTCATTGCTTGTTGAACGTTATCGTCGTCTCTAAAGAGGTCAACTTTGACCATATGTAATGACATTGCTTACGTCATGATGTAAGCTTAGACGCACGAGTTAGATTTGAGTTTCAATATGGCCATTGGAGATTATTCAAGGAAACCGTCACAATTATATTGAAATTGAATTTGAAAGCGATTCGATTTTCAGTACATATACAGTGAGTTTTGGAATAGTTATAAATTAAGCATAAAAAAGTAAGGAAAGTGTTTAGAATTTTTATTATAGGTATATTTTATTCGTCTCCAGGTTTTCGTCCAGACCACTCTTTGATAGATTTTGCTAATGGAATAATGATTTTCAATTTTATACAGACAAAGCAGATTGCAGAAATTTCAAACGGTCATGTTTTGCAATTATTTTTGTGCAAAAACTTTTATTTTTATTTTTATCAGTTAACATTATTTTAACGCGTCTAGAAAATTAATTAAAAACGACTTCTGTAATAGACATTATTACTGGTATTAAAATTTGATAAAAAGGTTATGTTTTTTTTGTGTGTTATATTTATCATATAATATAAATAATATATTTTTATTACGTTCGCCCATATTTTTGTCTAGCAAAATTTTATTTGAATGACTTTTTTCGAAGGTCTCACTCCTATACCATAATTTTCTTTATATATACATTATGTAACGAAAACGAGATGAGAAACTGAGATTTGAACGTGCTAACAAGTAAACTAAAAAGAGATCTTTATCATTATATATAATAAAATAATTGTATATAAACATTCAATACTCGAAACACTTATTCACTCAGTACTGTTTACAGTGGAACTTTAGACTTCATCAACTTTGTGTATTTATAGCCTTCACGCATGAAATTCCAGAATTATCGAAAAGAATAAAACAAACATTCCGTGAACGATAAATAAACAACTTTAAGGTCGGTCATAAATATCGAAAAATATCGGAGTGTATGGAATTTTCCGCTACAGTGACGTGCCAACAATATATCGTTAGGGGTTCCATAGATTTTTTTGCACGAAATCGTAATCTATTAAATTTTATTACATTTCGTATATTGGCAATACGATCAGGCTTCGCATGGGTGCAATTTGTTTTGTTGAATTAATACACACGTGTTATTATTGAATCAAGGTAACGCCAAAACTCTTAGGTAGCGATATACTGATATTTTAGTTCAATAATTGCTCACTTGAGGCATCATTATTGGTCGTTTTTAAATTGAAATCTTGACAAAAATTATTGCGCAATTCTTGGTATCGCTCGAATGAAAAACTTTCAAAAAGTTACGTAATAGCCGGGTCGAATTGTAAAGTCCGAATTCTGTGCAAAGTAAAACAACTAATTACGCTATCTTTTCCTAAGTTATATATTCCGGTATTCTGTTAATTTCCGCGGCAGTTAAAAGTTTGCTCTTTAAACTGGTAATTAAGTTTAATAGCATTTATGTAAAGACAAAAATATTAGTAAAAAGTAATTATATCATTTTGTCATAAATTTTGGAGGGAATTTGAGAAAATCGAGATCAAATAAATATGGTTTTAATTAATATGTATCTATTTAAAATATATTTAGATTTGTTTTGAACCATTTTAACCGTTTACCCTATCAAATAAAAAAAAATTAGAATCAGATTCTTCGGTAAATTATATACCAAAGCAAATAAAGTTCAATAAATTAAAAACTTCAAACTTTAAAATTTGCTTTTTTATACTGATAATATATATTTTTCATATTAATATTATAAAGAGGAAAGATTCGTTTATCTGTTACTGATTGTCTTAGATATTACTGAAACTATTTTAATATAAAAAAACTACATTATCTAAAAGTAACTTAGGCAATAAAACAATACAGTATAGCTCATCGTAGCGAAGAAGTAGCTAAAATGTAAATAAAACCGCGTGGGGTGTCTAGTATTAACCAAAAACATTTGGTTCGAGAAATTAAAATTCCGAAAACATAATCTATCTAAAAATATTATGGTTATTTAAGTAAACATTAATTATAGCCTTTGTAAATGTTGAAACAATATTTTGTAGATGATCCCTTTCTACTTAAATTTTAAACTTCAAACTCCTATTTCATAATTGTAAAGTAATTACTTCCGTAGGTATAAAATTAGATTTGTTGTACGCGTAACTTCAGGATCGGTACACTAGCTTTAAATCTCGTTAAGCTTAGTTTCGCTCCAGTTGCGTAACTTATGAGTGACAGTCAAGATAGTTGGATGGAGGTCCCATATTGTTTAGTAAACAGCTATTCGAGTGAAGATGTTTGTGTAAAACTTACAGTTATGGGCCATGTTCTTAAACATGATCCAATTTTCTTGTCAGGGCTTTGATCGTTCAAATTACATATTATATTATAATATTATGTAATTATCATAAAATGTTACTTCGTCAATTGTCAAAACATTAGGGTAACCAAGCGTTTTGTTATGTAGTATGAAAGTTTTAGTCACGCCAAAGGCCGTGGTTTCAATTTCCACTCGGAGCAGATATGTTTACACTTTTTATTAATACAAAGATAGGCTTGCGTTTGACCACTATTTCACCTGATGTTAAATGAAAATACGGTCTAGGATGGAGCACGCTTACCTAGAAGTAGCCATTCACTCGTGACTTAAATTATTATTATATTTATATAATAACATATAAGAATGATAATCCCAGATAAGTAAAAACTGTGTCGCAGTGATCATCACCCTCCAATTACATAGTTAAACAAAGAAAGAGAAATAATAAAAAGAAACAATATGATTTAAATACTCTAAAAATTTGAAAAAATACTAGAGTTGTTATTATATTATTATTATAGAAAAAAAAAAATGTTGCTACAAATATTTTTGGTCCAGGTGTTTGTCCTTGTGCATTTCCCCACCGTGCCATAAAGAGTATGTAAAGCCATAAGAGAATAAGTAAGGTCCCGCTTGTTACCATGAACATTCTGATAATTATCGTTACACCTGGTAGGAAAATTATCCACCAATCCGCAGTGGAACAATATTGTCCACCTTTCTCCTATATGGAGAGAGCCTCCCTCAAACAATGGAACATTTACAGACTATTTCAATTTAGTTCAATAGTTCATAGTTTCAACATATGAAACGTTTCGTGTAAATTTTAATCGTTCTGACTTATACTGAAAATTCCTGTTCTGGTTCAGTGGAATAACCATGGAGCCGTAATAGACAATTACATTTACATTATCGACACACACACACACACACACACACACACACACACACACACACACACACACACACACACACACACACACACATATACTCCGCGATTTCGTAGAATTGACTAATTGAGATAATTATACTTAATATAATTTCATTATTCAAATTAAAAACGCGTAGGATTTTATTTACGCTTAATCCGTATCAGTAGCAAGAACGTAGAATAAGACTACTGAAGCCTTTTTACGTTAAGGAGATTAAACTGAACCATTTTTCCCCTTTCCGGTATGGTGTAATAATGATCACTAAAATATTTAATAAATTTTGTACAGCTAAATAATATATTTCTACTTACCAAGATTTTTTTTTTATATGCGTTCAAACCACTTACTTGATTTTTAAAACTTTATATTGAGAATAATGCTTTTAGGGAAGAAATAATACTTTTTGTCTTGATTATTTTTGTATCTGCCATTATATGATAGCGTATTTTCTTAACAATAAAATGATGGTAGCTTCTGAAGCTGAAATATGAAGCCTGTGTTTCAGCTTACAATGATTCCTATGATTTTTATTTTTGGAAAACAGAGCTTTACTACTCTCTATTGTTCAAAGCAGGAACCCAAGACCATGATACAGCGCACCCTGAAGCTACTTTTCACTTAAAATAAATCAAAGAAATTTCCAGAAAATTGAAAGACCTCTTGTAATAGACCTGATTAAAGGGACTAAATATTGGATTCTGAGCTTATCTTTCATCATAAAAAAAAAAAAACAATTATATTAAACAGCTTTCCTCGCTCACAATCAGGATGACACTGCATGATTTGACAAGATACTGTTAAGACCTTTAGTATTTATTAAAGATTTATGTAAATCAAGGAATACGTTTCATTAACAATTACAGGCGATTTGCAAATAATATCTTTTTGAATTGTGTTGTCTACTTCTTTTGTATTGTATATTGGATAACAATTCAAAAGCGTTAATTTGTTAACCCCTAATTTGTTAATTTCTGATTTTGATTACTAAATTATCTCTATACGAATCCTGTCAACATTCTATCTGTAGTAGAGAGAGAGAGAGAGAGAGAGAGAGAGAGAGAGAGAGAGAGTCTTGTGAGACATAGGAAACCCTCTAAGCAACTGTTGTAATTCAATATACAATAATAAGTAAACTGATTATTTTTGATTGTAATTTTTAGCTTGACCTGTATGTATGTAACGGAATCTTTCATTATTTCACCTATTTTAAGGAACCTGATTAACGTTACAATTTGCACAGGAATCAAGAGCCAAGGACAATAAAAATATTTCATGACTTTTATCTAATATTCTTAAGTCGCAATTTACTATATCTATATGTTAATACGTGAAGGAAAAACTTTGTACCCCTTTTTACAAAAATTACACGAATGGAGAAGTATGAAATTTGGCACAGTTAAAGTTTATATGGAGAAGAAGAGCAGAATGCTAATATTTTTTATAATAATGCTCAAAAAAAAAAAAAACACTACTCACTCTACTACTCATACTACTCACCATGTTATGCGCAATCATATTTTTATGATGTTGACAATGCTGTCAATTATAGATTAGGTCGAATTTCGACCACTGGGAGACCTGTAGTTTTCATAATATCTCTAATTTTGTAAATAAAATAGTCGTAATATTTAGCACCGCACGATTTTTTTTATATAATTGAATTATTTTGTTTAACTTAATAGTAAATTTTTATTTTTATCATTTTCCAAATTAATTAGTCATAATTAATTATCGGATTTACTATCACTGTAACACAAACTCTTTATACTTAAAAATATATTTTCTACATCTTATTGTTAGTTCAGTTTTGCTATTAAAGCGTGTTTTGGATTAAACTTTTTTCTTTAAGCACTCGTTAACTTTTTATTTGTAACAAAATTTTTGTTGGTGTTATTTAGGACCATTAATAGATATAAATCTGAGATATTATTTTAGTTTTATTTTTTTTTTATATTTGGAGAACACATTTTCTACTATATCTTAGTTTTACTTTATCTTATTTATGTATTTCTGGAAAACTTATGTAATCGTTAACAGCCCAATGTTAAAAAATATTCTGTTGAATACAGAATATGAAATCATGCAAAAAAACAAATTATCTCAGTTACAGTACTCAAAATGTATTGTTGATAAATGTAGAAATATTCGGTAGTTGGAAAAATTACTATTTTTTCTTTCTATTTGTTTGAAAGTACAAATGTTTTTTTTTTCATACAAAGGACGTATCATTATGCAACGGAAATTCACTTACTTTTTATTTACGTTACCGCATAATATGTGGATCAAAATATTCAGAGTCAGGTTCTAGAATAAATAGTCGGTGACGCAGCGAAGAGTAGATGACGTCATGAAATGGATCGGTCAATTGACCTCTATCTTGGATAGCTGGAAGCAAAGTGAGATTATTATCAATAAATCTTAGACAAACTTTTATTAAAGATTAGGAGGGATGTAACTCGAATTAAAAAATGCCGTCAAATATATATTAAGATGTGAAATAAATGTAACATATTATATTTATTTATAAACTACAATGTTTCACTTTTTCCATAGTTATTGGTCTGCTCCTATTGGTCGTTGCGTGACATATATATTATACCTCAATAAACAGGTTTTATGAAAATAATAATAATAAATAATAATAAGATACGTAAAGATTAATAGTTTTCATCATATAGTCCATTTAAATGCTTGCTTTGCTTTGCTGCTGTGTGCTTCAACCGAATTATAGTCCTTACCATTAATGTTGTAATTTATAATAAACTAGCGGCCCGCCCCGGCTCCGCCCGGGGTATTGCAAATGATATATCATTTTCGTGAGGGATACTCACACCACATACTGGCGTCATCTGCTCCACCACCATGCAAAACCATATTGGTTTGTAGTACATGATATGTATCAGAGATGGCGCTGTATGTGAAAAATGATTTTCCCTGTTTTCCTGCTTTTCTGTTGAAATTTTTTCTGAACCTCACGGAGCCCGAGACCTTTCCAACGAATGCAAAACCGTGGAAATCGGTTCGTGCGTTCTGGAATTATAGCGTCAGAAAGGAAAACCCGACTTATTTTTATATTATAGAATTGCGACTATAATTTGAGATTTAAACTATCCTATCTCTCAAGTTGGATCGAACTGCACATGTTGTGCGAATTTTATTATAATCGGTTAAGTGGTTTAGGAGTCCATTGAGGACAAACATTGTGACACGAGATTTATATATATTAAAGATATAATAAAATTGTAAATTTTAAGTCGTCTGTTTTACTAATTTTAACATTATATACATTTCTCTCAGTTTTAGAAATATCTGCCTGTGTATCTGTTTGTTTGAACACTCATTAATGCTACATAACTATTTATACTTATTTCTTCTTCTAAAATTTTAACCCTAAGGTTGCCTGGAAGGAATCGCTAATAAGCGATAAGGGCGCCTTTCTGCATTTTTTGATTTCTCTCATATATATTTTTTGTACTACATTATTTTCTGTGTGGTGTACAATAAAAAATATATAATAACTGCTAAAGTACTAAGCGTAAGTTAAATAATCACAAAGCATATCCTGAGGTAACCAGACCCCTCTTTCCCACTGGGCACTCTGGGCACTTGCCCAGGGGCCCGTCATCAATAGGGGCTCACTAGTTCTTTACAGATCACTGAACGATAACCGATATATTATTTTTTTAATTCGAATTGTCCGCAAATGAAAAAAAAAAAACCGGAATCTGACTACAAGTACCTATCTCAAAGAACAAAACGCAGAAGCTTTTTTGATGGCTCTGCATTCAGCATCAATTGAACTGAATGAAAGAGATAGATTCAAAATAGAAACCTTTCTTCCCATAATTGATACTCTGAGCTTTCATCTAAAACAGCGATTAAGTTCGTATAAGAACGTCTGCATATAAAAGAATATGTGGTTACCTACTTGAAAATTGTTCACAGTGAAATCGAAGGAACTAATATTATATTGGAAATATATCAAATTTTGAAAGAAAACAAAATTGAAGACATATTTTCAAATGTTGAAATCGTATATAATTCTTTTTAAGCATGATGTAACTATCTGCAGTGGGAAACGCTCCTTCTCCAAATTGAAAATGATTGAAACATGTTTATTTTGTCTATATTAAGAAAACAGTGTTCTGTCAGTCATAGGGGCCCCGATACCCTAATATGCCCAGGGCCTTCAATAGGTTAAAGACGGCCCTGGAGGTAACATTTAGTTTTCATCAAAGTTGCTTCACGTACTTGTAAGATGGTGTGAGATAATTGATAACCGTTACATCATTATTAATCAAAATATGATTGTAAGAGCTAACAAAATTTCAAATTCGACAAAATCAGAGAAAGAAATTGGTCCTGATGAAATTCCCGGTGATATTTTGAAGCTGTTGGCAGAAGAAAATATACAAATTATTCTCTATATGTATACCCTTGCTATTTAATATATACATTGGAGCAATTTTTGAAGAGGCCCTAGAAAATGCCGAAGAAGGTATTCTAGTTAATGGCCACCCGATTAATAACTTGTGATACACGACGACCCGATGACACCATATTACTAGCGTCAAATTTCAACGACTTACAAAATTTGCTTCAACGCGTGAATAGAATTAGTACTAGATCTGGTCTGAACATTAACCCAAAAAAGACGAAGATCATGATAGTCGGTAAATCGCAACCGATCATAAAACCAGATTTACAAAGATCATACAAAGAGTCAACGCGTACAAGTTCTTAGGCTGCATTGTGAATGACGAAAATGATCATTGCATAGAAATTAAGTGCCGGATAGAGCAGGCACGCAACGCATTTATGAAGTTGCACCACTTACTCTGCAACCGATTCTTACGATCTCTACCAGGGTGCGCTTGGCACGATGCTATGTTTTTTCGGTTCTTCTGTATGGTGTCGAATCATGGATCTTAACTCAATATACGAGCAATCGATTAGAGGCATTTGAAATGTGGGTGTATAGAAGAATTCTGAGAATATCATGGACGGATAGAATTTTCAACGAAAGGGTTTTGCAGATGGTCAACAAAGGGGCAGAAGTTTTAAAGATAATAAAGCAACGAAAACTGCAATATCTGGGAAATATAATAATACAGGGGAAGATACAAGAAAGGAGACCCCCTGGAAGAAGACGGACCTCTTGGCTTAAGAATCTCTGGGTATGGTTCGGACTGAGTACTCGATCCTTATTCCGCGCAGTTGTGTGTTAGGTCCGAATAGCCAATATGATAGTCGACCTCCGGTAAGAGATGGCACCTCAAGAAGAAGAAGAACAAAATTTTACAATCCTAATTATACTATAAACGAAAAAGTTTGTTTGGATGGATGTTTGTTACTCTTTTCGTAGTTTTAGTTCATAAACTACTGAAAGGATTTGCAGAGAGTCTTTGCTACCGAGCTGTTGTAAGAATTTGATATGAATAGTCTCAAGCCTGGGGAAGGAATAAGCGGAAGCGAGCTAATAAATATACTTAGTAGCAACTAATAATATAATATACTTGGTAAAAATATTTTTTCGAATTGAACCAATAGTTTCAAGTTTATTCCGTTCCAAAACTCACATTAAGTAACACAATATTAACACAGATGTCATCATCTGAGTTTCTCGTTACTGTCTTGTTTATGTTTACAAGCTAGCGGAATACCTGCTCTTGCTTGTGTTGAATTGAGTCTCGAGGGCTGTCGATATATTTTCTTTTGTACAGCCTTATTTAAGCGAATGTAGTTCTTATCATCAAAGCATAAGAGTTACATCTAGTTAACAAATAAAATGACATTATTTCCTAATCTGATTCAAATCTATTCAGACCTGTACGAGGCTCGTTTCGATCGCAGTTACCACAAATTAGACGCTTTGTGGATAGGCCTTTTTGAACTAAAATTTGTGTGGAGTGGTGGTTGTGTAGGTCAAAGAATCAAAATCAAATGTATTTGAGCTAACTTAACTTTGGAAAAGATTGAATAGTACAAAGTCTAACCTTAAAACGTGGTTTTAACTTTCCTCTACTCCATTCTGTAATGTCATTTTACTCGACTCTACCTTAAAGAACTTTTTTTTTATCTTGGCAACCCGTCTTTCTACCTAAATCTTCGCTACCTAAGTGACAACAAGTTAAGTATACCAAATCAGCAACTTAAATTCTTATTTTAATTCTTTTTCTATAAATGCTGTAAGACTGTGGAATGCACTTCCACCCGAAATTCGCCTATCACCTTCTGTATTTATTTTTAAAAACAACGTTAAGATTTGTTACTTAACTATATATATGTACATGTATTCACGGGCTTGTATCCGCAACTCGACGTCTACTGTGCGACTATTTTGCGTTTGAAAAGCGGGCGGCTAGTCCTGCCAACCCAACTAGTCTAGTCACCAATAACCTCGGGGAGAGTCGTCGGTGACCCCAAGTGTTTGGCCCGGTAGTTGGCCAGACCCGTACACTCCAGAACAATATAGGCTGCCGTCTCTTCTGCCTCCATGCAAGCTCTGCAAAGGGGGCTGTCTGTAACACCTAGATTAAACAGATGTTTGTTAAATGGGCCATGGCCCGTAATAATATAGTTATTTTACGTAATCTTGGGCGTGTGAGTTTTATTAGCTTGCGGGATAGTTTCCGGTCTATGCGCGGTAGAGCCTCCTTCGCTTGCCTGCATCCACTCACCTGTGACTAGTATATGTTATGTAGCTCCTTAGTGTGTGACCGAATGACTGATGTAGGCCATCCTGAGGGAAGGGGGACAATTGGTTCTGGTCCAATCACAACCATCTCCGAACCTCTTCTGGCCAGTTCATCAGCAGCATCGTTCCCACATGAGCCACTGTGACCTTTGATCCACAGTAGAGTTACGTTGTTATTATTACTACATACCTCCGTCAGGGATTAGTGACAGTTGTATATAAGCTTTGAGGTGATAAATATCCATTCTATACTCTTTATATTTGTACCCAATATCTCCTTTATTATTTGTACCTGATGTTCCAATAATCGGCGCGTTGTCGTAGCGATCACAGCACTCACTATTGAGATGGCAGTCGCGGGTTCGATCTCTGCTAATGACAAACATTTATATACGCAATAAAGATATTTGTTGTGGTCTGGGCGTTTATGTTTGTATTATGTGTATTTCCGGACCCCCGACTATAGACTAAAAATCCTACTTGGGACCCTTGAGTGTGAAGTGTTGATTTATTTTTTAATTTACTAGCTATGCCCCGCGGTTGTATCCGCGTTAATTTAAGGAAAAAACGTACTTAAATATTTTTAAACCATTACTCTAAGAGTTTTACCCTCGTTGGTCTAGTGGTCGCAAGCGCTAATGGCAAGCACCCCCTGCCCCTCTCAGATTCGATACCTAGGTCGGTCAACGTATTACTGGGTTTTTTATTTTTCGGAAATTCTGAGTAAATAGCACGAAGTGGTGCCTGGTGTTTGGCAATAGGTTCGCCACTTATTACATGGGACTCATAACTGGCGAAATGTGGGTGTTACATTTAATATGTGCATTTCTGCCTACCCTTTCGGGTAAGGATGTGATGTTGTACATAAAAAATCGATTTTTAATTAATCGGTTTTTACTGTAGCGTGTAAAATCGATTAATAAATAATCGATTTGTCTTAAGAAATTTATCGATTTTGTTATATTAATCGGTTTTTTTCCTAATTTCCAAATAAACGCTATAAATATATAAATATATTTATTAATTAAAAATAAACAACAGTAATAGTAAGTTCTATATAAATAATTTAAAAGTAAGTTAGGAATAAGCTCTTGTAAGTTAGGAATAAGCTCCCACATAGCTTCTCCAGGATTCTAAAGGATCTTCTCTTAAACATAATAAGGAGATAGTATTCTTTGACAGTTCGCGTTCCGTGCTCCGGGTTAAAATACCACAATTAATGTCGGGGGGTTGCTGATGAAAAATCGGTAATAATTGATTGATTAATTATTAACCGATTATGTATAAAAATCAAATTACTTATTGAAATTGGTTTTTACTTTTTAAAAAATCGATTGTTAATCGATTATTTCAATAATGGATTATTTTTTCACATCCCTAACTTCGGGGATTAAAAAGCTTGATGTTATGTTTACTTTAAAAGCGGAACTATAGTATAATATGTCTCAAGAAGAGGAATAATAAAGGACGCAACGGAAGCTCTCAAAATAGAATCCCGTTTTTGAAACGTTTCTTATTATTGCTTTGCCCCTATTGGTCTTAGCGTGATGTTATATAGCTCATAGCCTTCCTCGGTAAATGGAATATTCAACACAAAAATATTTTTCAATTCGAACCAGTAGTTCCTGAGATTAATACATTCAAACAAACAAACAAACTCTTCAGATTTTAATATTAGTATAGATTTATAAGTTTTTTGTCGATTCTTCTCAGAATCTACATTCCGAATCAGTGGTAGATTCACATCGACTATGGTTAATTATCTAAAGAATAATATATACTTTGTACAGTGACGATTCAAAAGGTCTTTTGAAGCCTAATTGAATAACTATTTTTTATCAATTTAATCTTACTTATAAGAAACAAATTCTGTAATTTTGAAGAAAAATTGTAGGTACTGAAGATCGATCTTGTACACCTTATATTCTCTTGATACTGTTGTTTTTTTTAGCCTTAAATATCATTTCAATTTGTTAATTTAGCTATAGTTTGGTTTGTAAATTACGCCAAATTGAATAATTCAATCTGTATCAAGAAATTAGGTTGGATTATTATGGTATTTGTTGTAATTGAGCAGATAATATTAGTTCAAGCTTCATATCGAAACATATTTGTGCTAATATTATATAACGTAAATGTTTCTTTGTTTGCTTAACTGTGATAATATTAGTATCTACCGTTACAGTTGGAAGAAATCTTCTTCCGTTAAATAGTCTACTAAAAAACTATCTCATACAATACTTAATTTTTAAGTAATCAACGCATTTAGAGCACAAGATCAATCTCAATTGCGTTGATGTGATGAACTATTAGAATTGATAGGTTGTAGTTATCATTTAACACACTAGCTGCCCGCCCTTTCTGTACCCGGGATATGAGTATGTATTTAAACCTTCCTCATGAATTAATCTATCTATTGGTGAAAACCGCATTAAAATCCGTGCAGTAATTTTTGAGTTTATCGCGAACAGACAGACGCAGCGGAGGGCTTTATTTTATAATATGTAGTGAAGGTGCTGTGGAAGTTGACTACAGTGATTACACGTAAACATATATCTTCTCGTATATAAAAATGTTTTTAAGGTAGTATTAGATTTGCTACTGTTGTAGAAAATCTTGGTCTAGTAAATAAATAAATATGTTTAACACACACACACGGTCGACTGTCCCTAAGATAGGCAACCTAATGCCTGTGTTTTAGGTAACAGCCGACTGATATTCTTTTTTTTATTAAATAAATATACATATTAAATATACATATCAATAATACATATAAAAACAAAAATATATTACACCCAGACTCGAGGCGGGAATCGAACCCACAACCCTTGGAGCAGAAAACAGGGTCACTGCAAACTGCGCCAACGGGTCAGTCATCATATTCTAGTGTAGAAATACTTAAGTACACAAAGGAATGTCTAATACACAATAATGTAATTTTGCACTTGGTTGAACAGCGTTAGGTCCTGTGATTAACAACATATTGGCAATGTAAGAAACAGATAATGACTATTACCAACTTTATTATAGGCGAAATTACATAGCATCAGGTGGCCAATTTCCTATCTACTATCGTTAAAAAAGGGTAAAACGGTAGGCAAAGGAAATAAAAAACTTGAGGACTCACAGATAAAAGAACAATAGAAGTTACATCTTATGTCTATTAAAGTGCCATTTTATTTGATCAAAATTGACTTAATAAAAAGTCACAGCTTCCCATTTGTTCTTTATACTTTTATAATTAAATATAAAATACTGATCTTACATCACTTTCTTGTGTATTGCGGAAAATATGAAACTTTAGGATTAGTGGAATATATAACAATATGTCGGATATGCATAATATACAGCTTCAGTTACTACTCGATAGTGTAGCGTTTTTATGGCATAAGAATTATTTAAATCATTTTAGCAGTTTCGAAATTTATCAATCATCAAAACCAAATAAAATATTAGTTTCGACGAATATTACGTCGGTATAAAAACACACATACATACGAGTACCTTGTGGGTCTCCCCACCGTGCCTCGGAGAACACGTAAAGCCGTCAGTCCCGGTTGTTTTCATAGATGATAACGATCGTTACTCATTGTACGGAAATTACCCACAAACCCGCAGTGGAGCAGCGTGGTGGATTAAGCTTTAACACGTCTTCTAAATGGAAAAGAGGCCTTCGCTCAGTAGTTGGTGGTTTACAGGCTGATACAGTACAGTACATATACACACATAGCTATAGTTACATATTAACATTATATTGAAAATATTTAAAATCAATTCAGTCAGATTTTATATTAATATATCGTTGAAATATGAAGTTTACGCGGTTTTATATTAAACATAACATACTAAAAAAAAAAAAAAACGAAAAAGCTTTTACACAGATTACAGGCGATATAAATTTTATTTCTGTTAAAATGTGTTGATTAAATTCCAATAAACAATAAAAAGGCATTTTTTCACGTTTTATTGAGATCCCTTTTTCTTAAAATTGGGTCATTTTAAGCGGAAGAAGGAAAATAATTTTTCTTTCCTACCAATTACAACGGTTTGGGTAACAAAGTGAATTAGGGTTGTAATTTGAAAACTTGGTTATATTTTTTAAAATAATTGACAAGCTATTTTATTTTACTTTCCTCGGGCATCATTTTAGATTTTGCCTTAAACCTCTTGTTTTTAATCAAGTTAAGTGTGTAGTTATTTAAAACTTTGACATGAATAAATAATACAACAAATAGTTTGAGAGGTTCCAAAAGGATGTTTATTTTAAATCATGAAAGCGTATTACGTATGTCAATATAATATTTACACATCAACACAGCACTGCGCAACAAGATGAGTTGAGTGATCTATATTTAATACATACATAACTTTACTCTTATGTAAATTTCTTGTGTGTTGCTAGAAAATTATATACATATAATGGCTTTGTTAGATACTGAGTTTTGAAATAATAAATCCTTGCGCCTGTAAAATTATATTAACGTTTTTATTCAAATTACATTAAAGTGTGTCTAACGATCGGAGCAGCAGATTCTAAGTTCTAAGTAAAACTATTTAAAAGCTATAACAGTTTTTACGAAAGCTGCTGATTGGTCGAGTTTGTATGCGGACGACTTTAAGTTTTGCGAAGAAGTCTGGACAGGCTTACTATATGGTCTGCATAGTGTTCAGGATCTGCAGTCAGAAAAAGTTGTAAGTTTACAAGGGAATAAGTTTATTAATTGTGCTTAATTGTATTATAACGGGAACCCCGTTCGGTTACATAGTTTATAAAATAAAAATTAAATCGAATATGAGTACGACACATCAGTACCACAGTCTTCCAGTTACAAATAATATCTATAATATAAAAATAAGTCGGGTTTTCCTTCCTGATGCTATAATTCCAGAACGCACGAACCGATTTCCACGGTTTTGCATTTGTTGGAAAGGTCTCGGGCTCCGTGAGGCTAATAGCAAACAAAATTCAGGAAAAATTTCAACAGAAAAGCAGGAAAACAGGGAAAATCATTTTTCATATACAGCGCCATCTCTGATACATAGCATGTACTACAAACCAATATGGTTTTACAAAAAACGAAGCCATCTGGTGGCGAAACGGAGTTCGCCGGGTTTGCTAATTTCTTTTAATTATAAGAAATATTTCGGTTTGAAACAATATTAAAAACATCTTCACTGCATTTAATATATAAATAAATTGAATCTGTTCATTTCTTCGTCTCTTGAAATTTTCATTCACCGTTGTTTTCAAGTAACGCTTTTCAGACAAATAATATAACAAATACTTAAGGTGATAATGTTAATGATTTCTTTATTACAAAAGAAAGTTTATCTCCGGTCTCAGCTTCACAAATAAATAATTTTATGTTTAATAAGAGTATTATGAATATAAACGGAAATTGCTCCTTCTCATTGTTCGTAGAAGATTAAAGGTTATAATTTTATAATGAAGACAAGAAGCTTTGCTGTTTCAATTTGAAAATTGTGATTTCATTTTACGGTATTGGTTACTGATTTGTGTCTATTAATTAGGTGTTTAATTTTTATTACATTGGCTGGAATCGTTATCAAAAAACACACTCTTTGACGTAAAAAAAAAAAATCTTTCAGCTAACTAATATGAATGAGACTGACTATGACATTAAAACTTAATTAATATCTTATCTCGAGATCATACTGTCCAATTGGTATTCCGAATTTATTATTGTCTATGTTTTTATTTTTCTTTATTTTTGTGAGTTTTTATTCTATTATTTAAATTGTATTTCTTTAAAATTGTTCATTCATATTTAATTTATTGTGGAAATTATTGATTACTATTATTACTATTAGTTATTGTTTATTCATGATTATTTTCTAACTTGCTTTAACATGTGAACGTTGTGTCACCTACAAAGGTGCACACATCAGAATTAATTTTCATATTCTTTTACAAAAATGTTTCATGTGTGTACTGCTGGTGTCCTATTTAAATAAATAAATAGACTGAATTTTGATTTTCTGTTGGAATATGTATAATGTACGTAACATATCGCTAAAATTATTGCAAAAAATCTGAAATATTATGTGGTTATAAATGTCACCAAGTAAAGTTACCATTTTAACTGCGTATTTTAGTGAACTTTTAAGTCATTTTTACGAGTGTTGAAGAACACTCTCACGGCGAGCTATTCAATTTTCACTTTTTATTGCTCTCGTAAAATATTTTGTAATTTACGACGGATTTTCGTCTCGATTAAACTTGTGATAGCAGTAAACTTGAAGGATATAAAATATTGATGTCAATTTATAATTTGATAATTTTTAAATTTAGATTCTGATTTTTTGTTATGATATTTAACAGATCATCTATATGATGAAATAGCTTTTGTAAAATATACCAAAACAAATTGATTAATAACACTCCTAGACTCAGTAACAAAATACTAGGTACAATAATTCAAAGAATTAAGTAATTTTTTCAAATGTAATATTACTCAAAAAGGAGTAATTTACAAATTATTTTAGTTTTAAAATAACTACCACCGGTTTTTACGCTATTTTCATCTAGGAAAATCCGATAATACACTGAATACAAAGGCGGCCTTATCGCTATTGAGCGATAAGGCCGCCTTTTTGTGCATTTTTGATACTCTCATACATTTTTTTTGTACTGTTTTATTTTATGTGTGGTGTACAATAAAGAATATATAATAATAATACAATTTGTAAATTGTTTTATAAATTTTTTGTTTGTCATATTGGGGGTTTTAATTTACGGACGACTAAAGGAGAGTCGCCGGAAGCCGTTGGATGGAGTCTGTTTCGAACCGGTCGCCTTGAAGGTCGATGTTGTTGGTCAGAAGTGGACATCCAATGGCTGGTATGATGGGATGATGATTATAAATTTATAGGATATTTAGATATGAAAACCTACAGAACTAACAAAAATTATTATTGTCTGTCTATTTTAATAATTATATTAATATATTTAGCGACCTTACTTTAAATGTGATGTGTGCGTTTAAAACGGGTTTTGTCAAGTGTTAATTTGAGTACTTCTACAACAGCGTATTTAGAGATATCTAGCAGAATTGGAATTGTCACAAACTGAATTTTTGAGAATTTAATTCTTTGAGTAGCTGTACAAGCTAAACTGTGAGTAGTACCGAAAAATGTTTTAAAACAAATTTGTATAGCACAAAAATTCCTTCAAAGTCTTTCAACTTTTTTTTTCTACTATCAGTAGTTTAGTCACAAAATAAAATTTACTGGTATTTTAGAAAATTTTCGAGTAGAACAACGAGTTGTGAAAAAAAAATTCAACTTACAGATTTGTCTCACTGGTCTTTTTTGAAGGTTTTGAGGGTTTGATTGAGTAGCAAAACACGATATATATATCATTAATTTTTTACATACGCACACGGTCGACGATTAAGTGATAGGGTAAGCAATATAATGCCTGAGGTAGGCAATTTGATGCTTCAGGTTTAGATATATAAATAATACGTATATAAATATGCAATACATACTTATATACGGAACGGAAGGCAGGATCTCTGCCAACTGCGCCAATGGGGCATTCATCATCTCTGTAAAGGTAAAATCTAAAAAAAAATTGTTGAATCACGTTTTAATTAATTTTTACCCAACTGCGACAGAAGGAGGGTTATGTTTTTCGAGTGTATGTATGTATGTATGTATGTCCATTTCTTTGGCACTGTAGGGCACTGTAGGGCTACAGTCCAAACGGCTGGACGGTTTTTGACCTATGAGGTATCGTTGGATTTGTCTAAATTGTAGTAGTAAAATAGGCTATATAAATTTTCAAAATAGCGCCCGCAAATGGTGGAATGAGGAGGGGGATTCGATTTTTTTTTCTTACTGTAGCAATATGGGTATCAAATGAAAGCTTGTAAATTGTTTTATTCTTTTTAGTTTATAATAAGAGTATTTTACGCAGTCGGGTTTTTTGATTTTTTTAATTAAACAAACTTGTTAATTAAAAAAACAACAAAATGAACAAAATTCATGATTTTAAATTTACTCTAATTCTTTGCAGTAAACTTAAAATTGAATATCCGGGTCTAAAACAGAAATTTGAAGCTAATAGAGTTTTGAAGATACAATTAATTCCTTTTCAGTGTAATATACGATTGTTGATATGTTCTACAAACTTATATAATAAGTTAAGAAATTAAATAATGCAATATTATTTAAATTTACCATATCACCCAAGTAATTTTTTGATGACGCGTTGGCGCAGTGGTCACAGCAACTGGCTGATGCGCTGGTGGTCGCGGGTTCGATCCCCGCACATGACAAATATCTGTATAGGCCATACAGGTGTTTGTTGTGGTCTGGGCGTTTGTGCTTGTGTATTGAGTGTGTTTCCGGACCTCCGACACAGGATTCATATCCTACTGGGGGCCGTTGAGTGTGAGACGTTTATTTATTTATTTAATGTTTAGGTACCAGTCATTAAGTAAGCCATGCAGATTTCCTCACAGACGTTTTTCCATAACCGTTGTCTCATAACCGTCACATCCCATAAATAAATCGTGAGCATATTTCGGGACGAAAGGAAAAAAATTACGCATTAGGAGAAACAATGAAAAAGTTTCTAAATAAAAAGGAAGGAGGTACCTAATAAATTGTCGTTTCGTCTCGTAATCCGGCTTTATCTATATCAATAAAATCGAAGGACCGTCTGCTTACATTGTTTTCGTTAATAACGGAAATGTTAGTTTAAAACTTAAAACGTTCTTTTGCTAAACTAGTAATTCTTGTAGAAAACATTTTTCAGGAGGCACAATTTTTTTAATAGTAAGCTATCGCCCCGCCCCGCTGCACCCGGGGTATTTATATATACCCAAACCTTTCTCATGAACCACTCTATCTATTGGTGAAAACCACATGAAAATCTGTGCAGACAGAAAGACACAGACGCGGTGAAAAACTTTTTTTTAATGTAAATAGTATATAATATTGTCATTTATATTTTTTTATACAATCGTGGGTTTTCGAGACCATTTTTTTAAATATGTCTGAAAAATTTACCAAAATATTGATTTCGAAATTTTATTTTTAGCTGAACTGTTAAATGTTTTTCGACTGTTTTTGGTATATCTGTATTTTGTTGGTATGAGTTGTGACGTCATGTCAGAAATGATGAATATACGGACAAATTATAATGACTGGTTGGTGTCGAGGTTATTGCAAAGCTGTTGTGACGGAGTTGAGCGGTTTTTGACAGTTATTTCTTTCGGATAGAAGTTTTGGTTTGACATAAATATGATTTCATAGCAATAACAGAATTTATATTTTTACTAGCTAATGTAATTATTTTTTTTTAACTTCGTAGATAATACATTTTATCACATATTTGTCTGTCTGGGTATATTTATTTAGGTAGGATTCCTTACATATTTTAAATGTTACGAACACTGACGAACAATATTTTATTATTTATTAATTTGTGTAGATTTATTGGTATGATAAAAGTGTCAACAATCTTATTCTTTTTTACCACCCATTAACATTGAAGCAACGTAGAGGTTCTAACCTTTTTTCTTTTTAGAATACGTGGCTTATGATAAACACTGATTTAAACTCGTTCGGATTGTCAAATGTGTTGTATTAAATAAAAATCCATCTTGACTATATCAATTTCTATTTTAGGATTATTTTTTTATATTTATAAATTATACAAATGCTCGACCCAAAGCCAACGAAAACACACACACACGCACACACACACACACACACACACACACACTTAAGTGTAATAAAAATACTGAACTGAATCACCCTGTAAATGTTTCACTGCTGAGCAAGCTCTTCTCCATCTAGAAGAAGGATTGGAGTTTAATCCAACACGCAGCTCCACTGCGAATTGCCGGATAATATCCCTACCATGAGTAATTTTGGCTGCCAGCTTAGTATTTGTAAGAGCCAAGTTAAAGATAATATTTCATGCTCATCAGTGGAGGCCGAGTCGTGATACATCCATGTTTCAAATACATTTTGAGATAGCGAGACAAACTCACAGCAGAGCAACATCTGATATTTCACCTTGGCAGGTTTCTGTCTAGCTATTGTATATTTGCAATATTTTACAGTACCTACTATATAAAAATGTGTTATAAGTTCTAAATACATAGGCTGCAATTTCATTATTCCATCTAAAGCAGCTGTGACCGCAGTGTCAAGTTGTCATCTCGAATATTACGCTCGAAATGTTATTTCAAGTTAATCAAATAACAAAGACGCAAGATGGTGTTGTCTCGCTTGGTCATCTGGTGGCTGATGATTTTTGTGTATGTCCAATGTCGGTATAAGTGTTATTATTTTATAAGAGTATACACTAATGTAGCTAGGAAGTTGGTAGACCAGGTGAGTGACCTAGTAGCTTCTAATGTCCTCAGAAAATTCACAGTTTGTAGAATTACGATAATTTACTAGCTTCATTATTATTAAACCTTAAGGAATTAATATGAATAATTTCAATTTCAATAACGAGTTATAGTGCATCAATTGAGTCATTATTCTTTTTATTTTTTTTTCTTTTTAAATGACAGTAACCTTCGTTGGGGTGGAGTCAGCAAATTTTATTAGCTTTTCATAGAATAACGATAAGCAGAAACCAGTAAAAAACGGAAAAAGCTATGAATGTGAAGGAATAGGAATACGAGTCGATAGCATTTATAGCGATAGATGTTTATGCCTTTATTTAGAGTTGCGAGTCTTATCCTATTTCAAAGTCGAACTGACTAATAATTTGGACAAAAATAGGTATAACGTTCATTGGCCTTTTTCTATTCATATTTTATACTAATATCAGCAACGGTGATACATGTTATAAAACTAGATATTTCCTGCAATTTCACTCGCGTTACGTTTCGTAACGTAAGATTGATTTATTGTTGCTTTACTTCCAGACATAGAAAAAGATAATTTTAATCGGACCGCAATGACAATGCTTATAAATTTTAGCGTTAATTAATACAGCCTACAACTTTTCACAATTAACAGGCTTAACTTTAACAAACAAACTAATTCGCTTTATTATATTGACTTACATAATATGGGTCTACAAGTTAGTCTCTCGCAATTTATATTAAAAGTACGCATGATAAATTTTATGATGAGTACGATTTGGGATCAAGTAAATTAACCTTTTTCGTTATTCTAATTTGTTGTAGGAAGTTTTTTGTTTCGGGGCCTGGGGACAGTGTTTCGGTATAAAAGAAATTTATTAATAAACGATCCCCTTTGTTCGCTTGCGGCTAAATGTGAGACAATTTCTTTTGACGATTTTGTAATCAAAGTTTTGTTTTCTTGCTATTTTTTTTTCATTTATTTATACGTCATTTAAAATAATGATTACTACTGGAATATTGCTTAATTTAAATGAAAATAATTATATCAATGTCGATGAACTAGAGTTACATCATTATTTTTCTTTTTTGATCACAAACAATTAATTTCGCGGTATTATTTGAAGGTAGCGTCTTATAAGCTTTTTAAATTTAAGATGAAATTATATAATTCTGTTTGATTAATTAATTCTATTTGATGTTAACATAAAAGAGAATACGCTCTGTAACTAAAATTGATTAATAACTTATAGTCAGAATTGTGGTTCGTTAAATGTGTAATATTCTCTTACTCTCCAACTATACCAACAGTTCTACTAGGATTAGGAAACAATATGGGTCAGAGGCGAGCCTATGTGAGTCCACTCGGCTCGAGGCTTGTACAATTTAAAGCCTCTCCAGTTTGAAGCTATTGTCTGATAGATTGTCCGCACAATGGGCGTAGCTATCACTTTTAACATTAATATCGGGGACAATGTGCGCCCTACACTGTGATGTCTTATGGATTTTTATGCACTTTAAATCAAATTTACTTTTTGATTAAATAGTTTAATATGTTTCATGTTTTATCTTAAGGACGATTTGTAAATTTTTTTCTCTTGTTTCTATCATTACTTGATAATTCATTAATTAATTATTTAGTTATCGTAAATAATTTGCGAATTTAATTATTTTCATATTATTAACAAAATAAAAAGGAGAATACAATATTAACCCCTCAATATATCGATATATAATAGGTTATGGTAGTAAAAATAATGTCTTAAATGTGTTTTTCATGTATAATTACGTCTCTAAATGTTTTTTTAATACATTCTTTTCATTTTTTTTTTCAATATGTAGATACGATTAATATAATTTTCGGTTATTAGTTTAGAACTTTTCTGACTAATGCAAATAATCTTCTACAAAAAATGGAAATGAATTTGAATTTAATTTTCCATACCCACAAAAAGTTTTTTTCTGAAATCTTCCTTAAATCTTTTAATACTTGTAATAAAGAAATAATCAAAAGAAACAAGCATTGGAGGGTCGTGTCTTATCTAGTTTCATCCGGTATAAATTGGTTGTGAGTTTCGGTTCTTTGATACGTCAACCAACCTGTAAGATGATTTGTTGGTTGCGGGAACCGTTTTACCTTTCAATTAATTATTATTCTAAAAATGTACCTTCAAATCTGTAATTTATAGGTTTTTGTGAAAGTAATTTTATGTCAATCGACATAAATACGCTATGTACTTATAGTACTTGCTCAGGTAGTTAGGGCTGAGAAGAATAAATTTTCTTTAATTTAAATTGTATCTTATTCTTTTTAACAGTTTTTAATAATAAAAATAAAACTTGCTGTTTTATCATATCAAAGTTTCAAACATATAATATACAAAATTAACAGTACATAGGAAAAAAAGAACCTTGTACTTTTCCAACTGCATTCGCATAGACTTTGTCGAAACTATTTCCTCACATATCCCTCAATGAATCTTTTTATTTCCTCTCTAAAAATATATCCACTTACGCAAAATATCACCCTGTCGAATTTCCTTAAGTCCATCCATTTGTTTGAAATGCGATGATTCTTGAAATTGTAACTTCATTGTAACTTCATTCACGGACAGATAAGCCCAATATTTTTTTTTAAACACACACACAAGGTCGTCTATTCCTAAGGTAGGCAACTTAATGCCTGTGTTTTAGGTAACAGCCGACTGATATACTTTTTTTTTATAAATATACATATAAATAATACATATATAAATAAATATATATTACACCCAGACTCGGTGCGGGAATCGAACCAACAACCCTTGAAGCAGAAAACAGGGTCACTGCAAACTGCGCCAACGGGTCGGTCAAATTAATATTATTGTGTCGATAAAATATCAGCAATATGAGATACATAGGGGCCGTCCATAAATTACGTGAGAATAATTTGGTGATTTTTTCACGCCCCCTCGCCCCTTGGTGAGATTTCGTAAGATTTTGTTCGACCCCCTCTCCTCTACCCTAATCTCATGTGAGATTTTTTAATATCGATTTTTTAAGTGCACACGAAAAGAAGAAATAAGAAAAAAAAGGTCATCCCAACCACCACCAAAAGGTGACCGTCGGCGTTGAGGCGACTACTTGCATCACTGCACCAGAACAGTTGATGTTTTATAATATACTTTAAATATTTCTCAAGTGAAAAAAAGATGCAAGAATTGTGCAGTTATTGCCGTCAAATCACCATTCGAAAGCGCTTCTTCTGCTACTTCTCAATAAAAAAAGTTATGCCTGTGGACTAAACGTAAATAAATAATAACATACATTTGCAGCTATACTACATTTGCTACTAAATTCAGATTTTTTTTTAAAAAGGTAGCTCTCGGACACCTTCTCCAAGCTCCTATCTATCTCTAAACAAAATCATCATTTTTTTTTTCAGCAATAAAAGCGTGAAAAACGTAATAAACACACAAGCGAAGTAAGCATTATAACATATATTTTAATGTATATAAATAAATATATATAATAAATTAAGTTAGTAATTACTAGTTGGTAGTTAAGTTAATAATTAGTTTCATATTTAATTATTATGTCTATATTATATATATTGGCGTTGTATGTTTGGTGAAGTTGAAATAACCAGTATGAGAAATAGCACTAAAGTTATTCAATTAATAAAGAAGACCCGAGTGCTTTGTGCTTTCCTTTTGTGCTCGTACTCTTGGACTTCACTAAATTTTGATTTATTTTCAACTTTCGTACAAAATACATTACATATATAGGTATAAATTTTGCACTATAATTGAATTATAAAAAGTTTCACTTGAGTTTCTAAAATTGTGGTTCAACGACCAAAATTAGATATAAGTCGTAAAGTTGCGCTAACTTGTCACGGCTTCGGACGCTCAGGACAAACAATTATATTGTAAGGACATTTGTCCTGTTCTGGTTGTTTATATGTTTTTATTGCCGTACGGCGACCTCTTTCTTGCCGAGGTGTCGTAAAAGGTGACTAAAACCATAGGGGTGCGAGCAACTGTACACCAATCAGGGTGGTGATGGGCAGCAGCGTCCCCATATCCTGCCGCAATACTGCGCTCGCCAACCCGCCTGCCAAGCGTGACGAGTATTGTAAAACCCCTCATAGATGTTAGGGATCCAACGGCTGATACGGTTGTGGTGGTGGTTCTATGTGTTCCCAAGTATTTTGTTAAGGGTTGTTCACAGTGTGTAAAAAATAAATATAAAAAATACAAAGTACTCATCAGATTGAGTTATTATGCCTAATACAGATTTGTAGTTATAAGTCTGCACCGATGAAAGTAAAAATTAATTAATTGATTATGGATGCACAGGAATAAAAGCGATACGCTGCAGCACCAGAGGAACAAACAATGCGTTATTTGATGGAGTAATAAATGGAGTAAGGGAGTAAGAGAGAATTAGGATGGAAAAAATTAGAGGGAATGCTGGTTTCCAGCTCTTTGACCCAAAATGAAACCACAGTAGCTACTTTGATTTTATATTAGAGTATGGTCTCCAGCCACAGACAATATCAATTACTTGCAGCTTAGTACTAGAACAACGGACGTATGATATTAATTAAAATACATGTTACTGATGCTTAATTGCTTAGCTTAGATAGCTTACTGTATGTGTAACTTGCTGACAGCGTTCTGGTGTAGTAGCGAGAGAAGTTGCCTTAATGCCGACAGTCAAGAGTTCTATTCCCACTCGGGGCAGATATTTGCGTTAATATAATAAAATTGTTTCTGGTTTGGGTGTGTGCCCTTGTTGGTTTCCCCACCGTGCCTCGGACAGCATGTAAAACGCTAACTAGCAATTGAGCAGCGAGGTGGCTTAAACTACAACTCTTCTCCTATAAAGAGAGCTTTTGCCCAGCTTTGAGACGTGTACAGACTGTTTCAGTACAGTAGCTTGGTTTCTAATAGGTACAAATTGTATCAGTATATTACTATTATTAATAATAAAGTATCGTCCAGAAATATAGTTGTGAACTTCGAAATATTTATAAAATTTATTTTAATTAAAATTTTTCAGGCTTTGAACTGAAACTTGTAAAGTAACTTAAGTATATGATGTTCTTTAGGATACCGTTCGTTGCAGAACTACTTGGTTTACTACAAGTTGGTCGCGGAAGTCTATCATCCTAACACTAAACCTACTAGAGCTGTCAAATGACCGCTTTTGAGACTTTAATAAATATAAATATACATATTCCTTTTTTACAAATATGTGATCTGTGTGACTATCGCTGGGTCGATTCCCAGTTATGAGTAATGTTTGTATACAGATGTAATATTAATAATGTAGTGTACGTTTACTATTTAAGTAAAACGTTGTTTTATATTATAGTGCTTTGTATTGATTAGTTGTTGAAGTCCAGTTTTTTTTACTGTTTTTTTTGTTTACTCTGTACACCCTCACCGCTTTTTATCACATTAACATGGGTTGTCTGGAAGAGATCGCTGCTTAGTGATAAGTCCGCCTTTTGTAAATAAGTCTTTTATTTTATACTTAAAAAGTTTGTTTCTTTTTCTATGTGTATAAGAAAGAGTAAATAAATAAATAAATAATATTTATTTCTAAATATTATTTTTTTCTTATCTTAGACACTGCATAAAAACATATTTCTAGTCTTCTTAAAGGATAAAGTCAGGTAAAAATATTCATTTAATATTTCGTATCTGTTGATATTATATAATCTAAAACATAAAAGTTATATCTTATTTATTTATAGTATTATTTAAAATAGCTTAAAGAATTTTTAGACTATATTTTCTTTTATATGTAAAAAAATATCGTCTTAGATTTCTTGAAGAGTACCTATTAGATTTTTATATTATATATTAATTCCAATCTCATTAATGTATAATTTTTAATATTTCGTCTCAAGCCTGCAAGGTACGGAAACCGTCATGATGGTCCCTAAATTTTTAATATATACACTGATATATTTCGGAGCAGTGTAGTGGATTGAGCTTAAACTCTCTCTTTAATAGGAATAGAAACCTTTTTGGAGCAGTGAAACGTTATAGTTGGATATATATTTTTTTTTTGTTGTATGGAATAGGCGTTTGTCTTTCATCTCACCTGATGGAAAGTGTAGATGAAGACGAAGGTGGTACATACCCATCCAAAAGAAACCTGCTCACTCTACTCTTACATCCAACATACAGATGAAATTTGTCAATTGTCAATTTTTATCCACATTTAGATATCTCTTTATATGAAAATTTACTTTCAAACGAAGTTTTGGTTTTTGTATCTGTGGACAAGTGTGTATGTACTACGTTAACGTTTACTTGCAGCCGCTCGCTCTGGTCCCTGCCTAGAACCATACGAGCAACATGGAATAGAATAGAATAGAATAATTATTTATTAAGGAATATTTATACACTGTTACACATAAAATAAAGTAATCTAATACACACATAGGTACACAGCACATAAAAAATTATAGTTAGGTACAATAAGAAACACTTAAAATTACATATACTTAAATGTTGTTACAGAAATAGAATTAACAATGTAGATATTATGATATGATATTATGCGTCTGAAAATGCACAACAGTGTAATAAAATTCCTCAAAAAGTAACCACTCAGTTGTGTGATTGTGATATTCGGAGAAGCCGCAATCCTGATTTTATGTGGTCCCTAAATATATCCTACATACTTTATTGATATACCATAAATATTATTTTCAGAGTGACCAAAGTTAGAACGCGTTTAAATTGTAGAATCTCTACAAATTTAATAAATCAACGTCCTTAATCCGAGCCCTCATTCGACTTTTAAGACACTTACTTTGTAAATAAATATCCCATAGCTCGTTACCGCGAAATTTTTCTTATAATACCTTTTAGCTTAACTTCTGAATCGACTCTTGACTTTAATTTATCATACCGCCTTATACGGGATTGAGTCTACTTTCTTATTTTAAAAGCTAATTTTAAGATGATCCCGAGCGGATGGTTTTTAGAAAGTTAAGGAGACATTAAAATTAATCAGTCTAATGCAAGGTACTAGCTTTTGCTTTCATTTCTGCTGAGATAGATTGAGGTCTTATAAAAAGTGAGTAATTTTAAAATTTATATGGGTTTGAATTTTATTTTCCTATCATTAGATAGTATAGTAGATGAAATATGTTGGTTTCAAATGCGCAATCGCGCAAGTTACATAATAGCCGCAACGGAAGGTTTGAATTTTTTTTTAATGATAACTCAGTTCGGGTTCAGCGGTAAAAAATAATATATTTTTAAGGAACATTGCTGATTTTGGTTCATTTTTTTGTAAAAGATGGCTTTGTACACAAAAACCTTAAATGCAGGCTAAAGAGGAGCGTTCTGTATAATTCACGTATTTACCCAAACTCCATAATTATGATTATGTGTGCTACGTTTAGCCATTTTATTAATATTTAAGTAGCATGGTCGTTTTGTTACACATACTTTGTTTCTTGAATATTTTGAGGAAACGTAAAAATGATGCGTTTCTTTAAAATACTCGTATTCTGTTGTAAAATTACAACGCTTCTGTAGTAAAATTATACAAGTACCTGAGCTACCGCGGTATTTTACCCCGGTAGATATTTGAATTTATACAAATATCTACCGTCTATCTCTTTACTGTGTCTCCGAGAGCACTTAAGTCTGTCGGTCTACGTTGTTATCATAGATACATGAAAGCGATCATTACTCATCATAAGAAAATTATGTACCAACTCGTAATGCAGTAGCTGGGTGGATTAAGCTCCAACCCTTCTCCTATATGGAGAAGAGGTCTTTGCCCAGAAGTGGGACCCTTACAGGCTGTTTCAGTTCAGTAATGCTTGAATAACACTGTCAAATTCAAAAAAGCGATAGAAGTATGGAGTGGAAAAACGCGATACTATAACTTCTTAGTATAAATTAAATACGCGCCCAGTTTTTCCAAAAGCTTCAATATCAACTGTGGAAGACCAGATTTATATAATGTAATATGATGTCTATTCATTCTAATAAAATATCCCTATTTTTTTATTACAAGGTAGCTTACTCTAGCTTATATTTCTGATATGAAATTAAAGAGGACAATGAAAAATAATATTTCGATAGCAGATCACTAAAATTTGTGAATACAAGAGTATCCCCAACCAAATATCTTATGGAGTGCCTTAACTGGAAAATACAGATTAATTATATTAAATCAAAGCTTTTGTCTTTTTTGGGAGACACAAGACAAAGTACGATGCGTGCCACGAGAATTTTATCTCATGATCTACAATTTGTTCGTCAAATCATATCTCTCCTAACTTATTGAAGTATGGTGAAGTGCACCGAAAACTAGACTTAAATAATTGCAAATACTTTCTACAATTGTAAAGGTTCTCTTCAACTATGATTACGAGAAGCACTAATATAATCTATAAGGAAACAAAAATAATGAATATTTAACAGTTATATAGCTACTTTTAATACGCTAATCTTGATGTATAAAATACTATTTAGGAAATTCACATTCAAATCAAATTTATTAAACACCACAAATTTCCAAGGTTGAGTACCTTAGACTTAAGTTACACGACACAATAAGTTAGTTACAGCTAAAGCTAGAACTAATTATAGGAAGAAAGCAATAACATACGAACGAACACAGCTTTTCAATAATTTACCAAATCTTGTAAAATCCGCAGACTCCATCAGTATTTTCAAACGGAGGCTAAAACAATTTGACTTTCTTTTATCATCATTTTTAATATATATATATTTTTTATTTTTCACTTCTATCACGGGTCAGTTGTATGATTTACAAAATCGCAAACCAGGTCTGCCACCTATAAATTGGACTATAACTAAATTTCACTGTTTTTTTTTTTATTTTTCATGCAAATGAATATATGTTTTTAAATGGAAAAATAAAGATCTTTAAACTTATGTTCTAGTATTTAATAGAAACATAGTTAGAAATAGAAAGGAATATAAGTCTTACATAATCTAGAATCACGTTGTCCATTTGTTAGTACGAGTACGTCATGATTAACGTAAAGCAATCCACGTTTATAACCGTATAGAAAGGTTCATTTTCCGACCTATGAATTTTCCACCGCGTAAACTAATGACTTCGACAACAGAACCTGAATGTTCGTCATATAAACAGGTAATTATGTAGTAACTAGCAAACCCGGCGAACTCCGTTTCGCCACCAACTTATTTTCGTGAGGGATACTCACACCACGTACTGCCGCCATGCAAAACCATATTGGTTTGTAGTACATGCTATCTATCAGAGATGGCGCTGTATGTGAAAAATGATTTTCTCTGTTTTCCTGCTTTTCTGTTGAAAATTTTCCAGAATTTAGTTTGCTATAAAGCTCACGGAGCCCGAGACCTTTCCAACGAATGCAAAATCTTCGAAATCGGTTCGTGCGTTCTTGAATTATAGCGTCAGGAAGGAAAACCCGACTTATTTTTATATTATAGATAATATTAAAAAATT
The DNA here is from genome assembly GCA_036937285.1 of Euphydryas editha. Classification (NCBI taxonomy): domain Eukaryota; kingdom Metazoa; phylum Arthropoda; class Insecta; order Lepidoptera; family Nymphalidae; genus Euphydryas; species Euphydryas editha. Next base: position 4,522,284 of record JAUPFZ010000025.1, read on the forward strand.
TATAATTTTTAAATCATTTGATGAGAGTCAATGATGACCCTTCTTCTATATGTAGAAGTGGCCTTTGCAAAGCAATGTGTTGTTTAGAAGTTGATTCAATGCACTTCAGTTCATTATGAGAGTATAAGATTATATTATTATGATTTTAATAATATAAAAATAAGTCGGGTTTTCCTTCCTGACGCTATGATTCCAGAACGCACGAACCGATTTCCACGGTTTTGCATTCGTTGGAAAGGTCTCGGGCTCCGTGAGCTTTATAGCAAACTAAATTCAGAAAAATTTTCAACAGAAAAGCAGGAAAACAGGGAAAATCATAATAATATAATCTTATACTCTCATAATGAACTGAAGTGCATTGAATCAACTTCTAAACAACACATTGCTTGGCAAAGGCCTCTTCTCCATATAGAAGAAGGGTCATCATTGACTCTCATCAAATGATTTAAAAATTATAAATTTTGTAATATTATCTATAATATAAAAATAAGTCGGGTTTTCTTCCTGACGCTATAATTCCAGAACGCACGAACCGATTTCCACGGTTTTGCATTCGTTGGAAAGGTCTCGGGCTCCCTGAGCTTTATATTAAACTAAATTCAGAAAAATTTTCAACAGAAAATAAAATAATAAATAAATAATATTAAAAAATTTATAATTTTTAAATCATTTGATGATAGTCAATGATGACCCTTCTTCTATATGTAGAAGTGGCCTTTGCCAAGCAATGTGTTGTTTAGAAGTTGATTCAATGCACTTCAGTTCATTATGAGAGTATAAGATTATATTATTATGATTTTCCCTGTTTTCCTGCTTTTCTGTTGAAAATTTTCCTGAATTTAGTTAGCTATAAAGCTCACGGAGCCCGAGACCTTTCCAACGAATGCAAAACCGTGGAAATCGGTTCGTGCGTTCTGGAATTATAGCGTCAGGAAGGAAAACCCGACTTATTTTTATATTACAGATAATATTAAAAAAATTATAATTTTTAAATCATTTGACGAGAGTCAATGATGACCCTTCTTCTATATGTAGAAGTGGCCTTTGCCAAGCAATCTGTTGTTTAGAAGTTGATTCAATGCACTTCAGTTCATTATGAGAGTATAAGATTATATTATTCTGATTTTCCCTGTTTTCCTGCTTTTCTGTTGAAAATTTTTCTGAATTTAGTTTGCTATAAAGCTCACGGAGCCCGAGACCTTTCCAACGAATGCAAAACCGTGGAAATCGGTTCGTGCGTTCTGGAATTATAGCGTCAGGAAGGAAAACCCGACTTATTTTTATATTATAGATAATATTAAAAAAATTATAATTTTTAAATCATTTGATGAGAGTCAATGATGACCCTTCTTCTATATGGAGAAGAGGCCTTTGCCAAGCAATGTGTTGTTTAGAAGTTGATTCAATGCACTTTAGTTCATTATGAGAGTATAAGATTATATTATTCTGATTTTCCCTGTTTTCCTGCTTTTCTGTTGAAAATTTTTCTGAATTTAGTTTACTATAAAGCTCACGGAGCCCGAGACCTTTCCAACGAATGCAAAACCGTGGAAATCGGTTCGTGCGTTCTGGAATTATAGCGTCAGGAAGGAAAACCCGACTTATTTTTATATTATAGATTGCTACAATGTACGAATCCAATTTTAAGTTTAATTTTTTACATATTTGAAATTTTACACAAGTTATAATATGTGTATATGTTGTAATGTTATATGTAATACTCTGATTACGGTCATAAATTTAAATTAAATTTATTTGGATAAGTGATTGTATTTTCTGTTACTTAGCTTTAATTGTTGATTAAACGAATCTTGAAGTTTTAACTGTGTTAAGTTTTGAATTTGTCAGATTGATAGACTTCTATCTATATATAAACTAGCGGCCCGCCCCGGCTCCGCCCGGGGTATTGCAAATGATATATCATTTTCGTGAGGGATACTCACACCACATACCGGCGTCATCTGCTCCACCACCATGCAAAACCATATTGGTTTGTAGTACATGATATGTATCAGAGATGGCGCTGTATGTGAAAAATGATTTTCCCTGTTTTCCTGCTTTTCTGTTGAAATTTTTTTTGAACCTCACGGAGCCCGAGACCTTTCCAACGAATGCAAACCCGTGGAAATCGGTTCGTGCGTTCTGGAATTATAGCGTCAGAAAGGAAAACCCGATTTATTTTTATATTATAGAATTGCGACTATAATTTGAGATTTAAACTATCCTATATCTCAAGTTGGATCGAACTGCACATGTTGTGCGAATTTTATTATAATCGGTTAAGTGGTTTAGGAGTCCATTGAGGACAAACATTGTGACACGAGATTTATATATATTAAGATTAATCTATAAGTCACGCCATAACTTCAGAACGAGTTTACCAATGCCATTCATATTTTTGTAAAATTTTCTAATACTTTGTAGAAAATTCTTCCAGAATGAAATATTTGGAAAATTGCGCAGAAAATAGAAAATAGAAAAAAAATCAGAAAACTATGTAACAAATAGCCGCAATCGGGCAAAAAGCGGCTCCACCACACGTCACTGATCACTAGTTCACTACCTACACAAGTCCGAATCTATACTCTCAGTCGAGTTCATTAGTTACCTGCGGTTTATTTGTGCTTGATTTTGGGATTGTTGTGAGTATTTTAGTAATTAAATAGTTCGCCATTCGACAAAATTTATTAACGAGCGAGGCTTGAACCAACTTTCACAATATTATCTTCAATTTTGACGTCCATATGTTATATTTACGAAAACTTCGATTACGCAAAACATTTTTTTTTTCAAGCGTCATGTGGATGGATTACTTTTACTCGACTGCGTCAGAAGGAGGGTTACGTTTTTCGAGAGTATGTATGTATGTATAATTATTTGGCACGCTCTACGGCCTGAAAGGCTCGATGGATTTTAGCTTGAGATGTGTCATTAGATTCGTATTTACTGTGAGAGAGATACTGGGTATATCAAAATAAAAAATTAGCGTCGAATTAATTTCATTTTCAAATTACACAGAAACGCAGTGGGATTTTTTAGTTTTTTTAATCACTTTGACTTGTTATTGATATCAAGTTCACATTAATCTTATACCTAGTGAAATGTAGGGTTATGCAAAAAGAAGTAAAAGTGTGTATGTATTTATTTATATATAGTTCCTCGTGTATTTAACATAGTGATTTTTACTAATTTTATAACCTTATTTTGCCTTTTGAAAATTGAATTCTATCAATTTCCGGTTTTGCACACCAATAAACTTCCGCTCTTGTAAGTTTTAAGGTTGACTGGTAGAGAGTAGACTTTTATTCAATATTGTGTTGTGCAATAAAGTATAAATAAATAAATAAATATGTGTAACCAAGTACCAATATATATATATATATATATATATATATATATATATATATATATATATATATATATATATATATATATATATATATATATATTAATGCTGGTATTGACGTTTTGGTGTAGTGGTGCAAGTGTTGCCTCAACGCCTCGCGGTCGCGGTTTCGATTCCCGCTCGGGACAGATATTTGTATTTGTACAAATATTTGTTTCCGGTTTGCATATATGTCCACCGTGCATCGGAGAGCACCTAAAGTCATCGGTCCGGGTTGTTATCATAGACACCTGATAACGATCGTTACTCATCGTAGGGAAATTATCTGCGAACCCGCAGTGGAGCAACATGGTGGTTTAAGCTCTAACACTTCTTCTATATGGAGAAGAGACCTTCGCTCAGCAGTGGGTGGTTTACAGGTTGATACAGTACAATGCTGTCATAAAGACTGGAATAAAAGGGAACGTGATATAACACCTAAAATATAAAATAATCAATATTCTTCGTCTGCAATATTCATTGCTCTAGTTTCAATATTTACAATTAAATTTACAGATAAAAATATATATACTTAAAATCGTATCATTCAATTTTTAAAATCAAGATGAATTTGCTCAGCAGTATATATATTCAATAAACAAACAGCCGAATCCGAAGCGGGATTTAAGGCTTTCGCGTGAAATACAAAGCGATGCTAAATTTATCAATGTCAGAACAAATATTGTCAGAGTACTCTACGGCGGCTCGCCGATTCCTAGACTGTTTCTATCGCTTTCGAAAATATTTTATTTCCTTTAAAAAAATGCTTGAAAACATATATAGACATTAAACATATTATATAGGGAGTAGTAATGTCGAAAACAGTTCTGGTATAGTAAGGGGTAGTCGCTTTAATGCTTGCGGCCGCCGGTTCGATTCTCGCTAAGAGCAGGTATTTGTATTAGTAAAAGTATTTGTTTCTAGTCTGAGTTGTAGGGAAATTATCCGCAAAGCCGCACTGGAGAAGCGCGGTGGATTACTCTCCAACCCTTCTCCTATATAGAGAAGAGGCCTTTACCCAGCAGTGGGACGCAAACAGGCTGTTGGCTGTTTCAGTTCAGTTGCAACTTTTTGTTTAAAAAAATAAGATTAAATGATAAAGATTTAAGGATTTACAATAAGTACAATTGCTTTTAATTTGAAAACTGTTACTGTAATTGAAAATATTAAAAAAATATATATATATTTGTTGCTATAAAAATAAACTCATAATATTAAAACTGCCATGAAGGAAGTTAATGTGGAACACATTTGAGAAACTTAATCTGTAGTTAGATTAACACAGCTTACTCTAGCTTTGTAAACTTTACTAAAAAAAATTAGCTTCTAAATGTCATGATACTATTACAATTTGTTCTCTTGGGTTAAGGGCTTATTTCAACATTATGCTCCACTATAAGTTAAGAAATATGACAAGTTAAAATCGTAAGAAAAATACAATATACTTTGGTTGGCGCAGTTGGCGGTAACCCAGCTTTCGGCTCCAGGATTGTTGATTCTATTCTCGCCCCAAGTCTGGGTGTAATATATATATTTTTTATATGTGTCTATGTAATAAAAAAAATGTGTATCGGTCGGCTGTTACCTAAAACACAGGCATTATGTTGCCTACCTTAGGAACAGACGACCGTGTGTGTATGTTAAACATATTTATTTATAAAATTTCCAATTATGATTCAGCACAAGACTCATGACATACTTCAAATATATTAGAGAAATCGATAAGGCTTTTATGATTGCTTGTACAGACCAACTCCCATAAAATAGTATTCTCACGTTCTATCCGTCGGAAGTTAGTTTAAAAATATATTACGAAGAAATAAGTTCTAATAACTTTGAAAATAAAGAAAAATAATACAGCTTTTTACAGCGTCACGTAGCTCGTCTAGTATGTGAAAACAATGATCAGCTTAAAGAGACAAGTACATCGTTTGCAATAAAAAAATAAAAAAAAAATAACCTCAAAGAAAATCTCATCGTAAATCATGTCAAATAGAAGAGAATACTTTCTAAACATGAATCAGTGGAATTGTCATTAATTACGTTAGTGAAGCTGTATTCACTACATATCAGTAAATTTCAATAACAAGTTAGTGAATACTAACATATTATAATACATACAAATATCAAATATCACTAATGCTGCGTGGTATGATTCTCACATTGATAAAAAGTAAATAATAAAATTCCTATAAACCATATTATAATTTTTTTTGAATTTGTTTCTTTGCAGTCATTGGTTAAGATTCTAAAAAGTAGACAAATCTAAGTTCCCACTGGTAACTGGTAACAGAGGGCTGATTCATTTTTTTTTTTGTTCAGAGAATCGGAATTGTGATTTAACGGAGAAATACTGTTATCATTCTTGTTGCCATTTCACGCAGACATAATATGTATATTTTTTTTGTATTGTAAATATGTATTATTGTACCTATATACAGTTTTTTTATTATCTAATTATGTTTCGCCCTTTTAATAGCAAGTAACAAATGAATTTATTTTTTGTCATTTTTTTTTGTCATTCAATTCTTGTGTTATCTAAACACAAAGTCTTCACAAACAAAAAAAGTCCTGAAACTAAAATTTAATTTTGATGATATTTAAAAAAATAAAATAAAATGTGAAATATTACAAAAATATATTAATTAGCTAATACAAAACCATTTTAATGACCGTAAAATCTGTATTAAATATTAATTTAACTATCGTATGTAATATATGTACCTGCCGCTCTTTATTCTAAAAGGTATTCTGCTAACATTCCACCGAGTCCAATTAGGCTTGATATTACTAACAAACAACAATACTTTGAGGAATTAAGTTCCATAATAAAGAAGAGTAAGCTAGAGTAATTACGGGCAAAGGCAGTAAAAGATCCTCGGTCGACTTATTAGCAACACAAAGCCTAATAACTACAAGTAGTTTTTTTTAATAATATCACTATGAGAACTGGAACGTCACCGTTTCAACTTTCTATATAAAAGTAAATTTACCGCTATTGAGGAATAAAAATATGTTTAATTATAGTAAAACTGCAACAGATCAATTCTGAACATTGAATATAATTAGAATTTTTTTTTCGAGGATATTTTATGATCGTTATTGATGACAATACTGTATTTTTTTATTTTTGTCTGTCTGTCTGTATCTTGGCGGTGAATTACATCGAATTTATTAAACGAATTTTATTTAAACGTGGCATGATTTGAGTACATACTACGAACTAAGATATTGTATATTTTTTGTCCCGAAATTCAGTACTAGCTGAGCCTCAATTAGTATTGAAATTCAACACCACAGCGATTTCTCGCGATCACGAAAGTTAATAGTCTCACGGTTCCTTTCGTAGAGAGTATGAATGTTACAATGTGTAATCGCGTAAGAAGTCGTGGCTGCGTCTAGTATTTGGTAATAACATGTTGATTGCTTACCGTTCTGCTATTAAAATATCATACAATTACTTCCGATACATCCACAAATCATTACATACATCCACATTTCTAAAGTACTCATACATAATTGTTATCAAAATGAATTTTTAAACCTAGCTTAGATAACTTGCAACCATCAGCTTTCATGTTCCCATTTACTAAGCTTTCTCTGCTTATTATTTTCCCATAGTATTTTAGAAATCTTCAAAAGATCTACTATGAAAGTTATTTTAACGATCTCAGTGCTCTGGAGTCAAACCTCATTTCCTCTTGAGATCCGATTCGAACCCAATGCGTTTCAAGCGTATCAAATCTACTGACATCTCAGTTATTCAAGTTTTGCTGACAGTGAAAAATATACTTGTGATCTACGATATTATTTAAATTTTATCTAATATTAACTTATTTGATTAAAAGTCTATACCGGATTTTATCGCGTTTATTCAAAACTTTATCTATATCGGATTTCGGATATATTCGGACACCCACCACCTCAGTCCCCGAGATCATGGACGCTGTAAAGGGTCCGAAACGTCGGGAAATAATTTAAAATATTGTTAAACTGTAAAGTTTTGAATAAACGTGATAAAATCCGGTATAGACTTTTAATCAAATGAGTAAAATTCGCGTAAATATAAGAGAACAGTATAATATTAACTTATATTAAAACTGTACAAGTAACTGTACCTACAAGTCAAATTCTGTACATTAAAAATACTTTGAAATTTTTTTAGAGGATTCTTTATAATCGATATTGGGGCATATCACGCTGAGAATACTGATTAGATTTTAATTAAACTCAGTACGATTTAAGTTCATGTTATAGTCTAGAACGGTGATTCCCAAAGTGGTCTATATCGACCCCTAGGGGTCTATGACAACCTGCAAGGGGTCTACGTCAGCGAAAAAAAAATTGGGGGTCCATGAAATGAAAATGTGGGTCCACGATAGTGGATCTCAACACATACACTGATAGTACCTATTTACTTACAACATACTATCTTATAATATCAAAACATATTTATAAAAGTACCTATGAAGTAAAAAATGAACAAAAAAAAAAAGGCATCAGGTTCATCCTTCTCACTAAAAATATTGACTTATTGTTTATGTTATTTTATTTATAGTTTATTTAATGTTTATTTAATGTTACGTATATTTTACATAACAGATACAAAATTTTATTTTGAGTAGTTTTAATTTAAATTCAATTAATAAATGTATAAATTAACATGTGTTTTTACTTTAAGTTTTTAAGACTAAACTTCACTACAGTTAGAAATTTACAGGAAATCAATATCAGGTAAGTAGGGGGTCTACCCAACACGGAAAAACATGGCAAGGGGTCTACGACACTAAAAAGTTTGGGGAACTCTGGTCAAGAACATTGGATAACTTTTATACCAAAATTTAAATACATTACATTTAAAGGTTACTTGGGAGAGAGGATGATAGTCAAAACGTGTTATCACGAACAAAGTCGCGGCTACAGCTTATCTTCGATATAATGAATAACGCGTTTCTTAATGAGTTAAGTACCAAGGTTAGGTTATCTAGATAAGGTTTTTAAGAATTTATTAATTATAGTTTTTTTCTTAAAGACAAAAAAGGGGACGTTCAGTTACACATATAGTTAATTTTTTTTTGACGACTTTTCGGATTTTGTCGATATTTCGGACCACTTACATGAACCGTGGTCACGACGACATTTTCCCGTAGTATATACTCGTTTTTATCTTTAAAAAATAAATTATGTTCGAAAACCGTGAGTGTTTACATTTCCAAGGTTAGGTTATATAGATAAGTATTTTGAGAATTTATTAATTACGCTCCTAATCCTTCATCCAATACACGAAAAAATTTAAAAGTGATATATTTTCTTTCTGAGAATAGAAATCAATTTATATAATGAATTAGTAATCTTCTCTGGATTACTTATAAATACGCCGTCGTGATTACAAATTGGTGAGTCATTTAAGATTAGACTTGATATTAAATTAAATAAGATGGGATCTGTAGACGGTTCGCAAAATAGACTTCAAATATATTGACTGAGTATTGTTCAACCCTAACGCTCCTTTAATTTTCTTTTAGGTAAATAATTGCTGCTTAGGTTATATTTTTATAAAAACTAATTAAATAAATAAATAAAAACGTGTAAACTTTTTAGATTTCTTAAAACTAATGGTGAAATCTTTGGTAAATTTATAGACAGACGTCTCACACTCAACGGCCCCCAGTAGGATGTGAATCCTGAGTCGGGGGTCCGGAAACGACAGACAGACCACGACAAACATCTGTATAGCCTATACAAATATTTGTCATGTGCAGGGATCGAACCTACGACCGCTAGCGCATCAGCCAGTTGCTGTGACCACTGCGCCAACGCATCGTCAATTTATGAAGAAATTTTATCAATCTAAATAAACTAATATTTTAATTGAACTGTACTAAATCAGTTGAATGAATTGTATATGTCCCATTTCTGGGCCATATCTCTATGTAGGAGAAGAGTTGGTGCGGAATCCAATACGCTGCTCCACTGTGGGTTGGCGGATAATTTCCCTATCTTGAGTAATGATTGTTTTCAGATGTCTATGATAACAATCAGGACCGACGGCTTTATATGCTTTCCGAGGTTCGATGGGAACCCACGAGAACATATTTAGACCTTAAACAAATAACTGTACAAATACAAATATTTGCCCTGAGCGGGAATCGAACCCGTGACTCGGTGGTCGTTAAGGTATAAATTATATAATATTTTAAGGAGGTAGAAAAAGGCCACTACGGCACTTATTTACTTTTACTTATGGCATCTATTGGCTAATGTTGGATATAGATATGCAAGATATTACTAATGTTATACTAAAACAAATTTTATATATTATTTTTAAAAGAGTAACTGCGGAGTTTCTTGCCGATTCTTCTCTGCAGAATCTACATTCCGAATCGGTGGTAGCTTTACTATTACAAAATAATAATCACTTGCAAGTGTTAATTTGTAAAATGACGATTCGAAGGTGTTCTTGGGGCCTATTTGAATAAAGTTAATTTTGATTTTGATTTTGATTATAATAATATAAAAGTAAAAATATTATCCTTATGACAGTTCGTATAGCTATACGATTTTATTGATTAATTTAATATTTGATTCTATATTATATTTCGGAAAGCAATCAACTGTGTTTACGTAGAAAAGATAAATTTAATATTGTTAGAAATAACGTCATTATCTTTCAATAGAAATGTATGGCATTAGAAATGAACTGAACGGTTTAAAATCGGTATCACAATGAAATGCATTGAAATCTCGGTCCTTTATTCATCATGCCTTTTCAGAACTTCGTTTTCAATATTCAAGGGAACTGATACGCCTTCAGATTTTATTTGGCTCTGAGGAACTGCTATTAGCCTAGGTTAAATAGATTTATTGGATTCTTAATACAAATTTAAGTATATTTGACTCGAAACATTTGCTGTTTTATTGAAAAACTTAATTATAACAAAAAAAAATTTAAAAAAAAAACCAAAAATATGAATTTACACCATAGAAATATTAAGATCTTGTGGCGTGTACAGGCACGATATAAAAAACTATAACTTAAGTTTAGAACATTTTTATATTTGTCATGTGTCAGAAATTTGGTATATAAGTCGATTAATTTGTAAGAGTAAGGGAGTTGTAAAATAGAGTTGTAAATATATAATTGGAAGGAAATACAACGTTATTTACTAATTAGAGGATTTTATTTAACCTCCTGAACAACACTAGCACTACACCAGCCCGGTGACTTTCCCTTCCAAATTGGTGACCCCGACGTGATTTCAACGTGTTTATATCGGGCCCTGGTGTTGGTTTCCACCTTGTCTACATGAATATTGACGTGCCATCGTGTCGCTTGGATGTTGCAAGATTTGTTGTTGGATTCATACTTACCATAATCCTGCCGGTAAGGTGTTTGACGTGCTACTGAGGAGTGGAGTTACGCATAACGAGGTACTCGCTGTTCATTAACTTCCTACGACTTCCCTGGAAGCGCATCGTCGATACGTACCGAATTCATCCCGTATTTAGAACATTTTATACAAAAGTTATTCCTTAGACAGTGTTAACCAAACTCCAGAGTGTTATCTGCCTAGTGTTGACTCACATATAAAAAACTGTTTGTAATCATACTAATTAACACCCCAGTGCTTTCTCCATCAATTACATGTGGATTTATTGGACATTATTTTTTAATTTTTAAGAAGAATAACCTTTTATTTTGTTCAATTACATAAATCATTTTTTGCCTATTAGTTATTATGACTGGGCAAATTTATTTGTTAATTTAATTTAAAGTGTAGTATAATATTTAACTATTTTTGTTGTAAATTTTACTACAATTTTCCACGGAGGGAGTATTCTGGTAATTTCATATAAAAGAGCCTTATTCTGGTGATTGTACATTATTATTTCATACATTTTATTTTTGCGTTTGTTTTATTATTATTAAATTTTTACATTTTATTTGTGTCCATTGTGTATTGTATAATTTTTATTGTAAATTCTAATTTAATTTATTTTACATTGTGTTTTTACTGTGTGGTACCGGTCGTGTGGTATATATATTCTTTATTATAACGGAAGCTTTTGCCGAGGTTAAGGAGCAGTTAGAGCGTGTAATGGCAGAGAAAGCTGTTCTTGAGGAAAAGCTTAACCAGTTTCCTCCAAGAGAAGCTGAAGTTAACGCTGCTTCCATCAAACTTCCGCCATTTTGGTCCGATAAACCTGCGGTATGGTTTGCCCAAGTTGAGGCACAATTCCAAATTGTCGGTATTTTGGCCGACATCACTAAATATAATTATGTTGTTGGTCAGATTGATTATCGAATCGCAGGTGAAATCGAAGACATAATTACTCAACCCATAGAAGAAGGCAAACAGTACATTACATTAAAAAACGCACTCATTAATAGGTTCTCTATACCCCAGGAGCAGAAGGTCCGTCAGCTGCTTGGCAATGAGGAGCTCGGCGACAGAAAACCGTCCCAGTTTCTCCGCCATTTAAAATCGTTAGCTGGTTCTTCACCATTGGATCAAAATATTTTACGACAGCTATGGATCAGTCGCCTTCCTCAGGATATTCAGGTACTATTAGTTTCGCAAGCGGACGACTTGAGTTTAGAGAAGTTGGCTGACCTGGCAGACAAGGTCATTGACCTTACTGGCTGGCCACGTGCTGTCCACTCTACAGCTGCGCCTCCACTAGATCTAATCGCCGATTTGGTTTCTAAGGTATCTGAACTTACAAAGCAAGTTCACGCTCTTTCCACCAGAGGTCGCAGCCGTTCTCGTAGTCGTGCCAATTCTAGAAGGCGATCATCGCAAGCACTACACCAGCCCGGTGACTTTCCCTTCCAAATTGAAAATGTCAGCACCCTCACCAGCCGCTGGTAAGCATTGCTGGTATCATAAACGCTTCGGGACCCGCGCTTCTAAGTGCATTTCGCCTTGCAACTGGGTTTCGGAAAACCCGAGAAGCAATCAGTAGCGGCGGCAACCGATTGCTACAATGTCAGCCGCCGCCTTTTTGTCACCGACCAGGTTACCAAACGTCAATTTCTTATTGACACAGGATCCGATTTGTGTTGCTATCCGATCAGCTGGCTCCCGCGTCGTCGAGAAAACTCAGACTATGAGCTCAGTGCTGCTAACGGTAGCAAAATCAAAACCTACGGTATGGTCAACCTATGTCTAAATTTGGGGCTGCGACGCGATTTTTTCTGGCAGTTCGTCGTTGCCGACGTCCAGAAGGCGATAATAGGAGCCGATTTTTTGGCTCATTATCATCTCTTGCCCGACTGCCGTAGAAAAAAGCTCATAGACAATAAAACCGGATTATGCACTATTGCTACTTCGGCTATGGTTGAGCAACCGAGTGTAAAGGCTGTGGTCGCTGGAAGCTCTATTTACGCATCAATTTTAACTGAGTTCCCTGATATTATTCGACCACCTGGCCTACCCAGGGTTATCAAGCACAGCACTGTGCACTATATTAAAACCACAGACGGTCCTCCAGTGTCGTGCCGTCCTCGCCGTTTAGCACCTCAGAAATTATCTTCTGCTAAGAAGGAGTTTGAGGACATGGTACGCTGTGGCATTGCAAGACCATCTAAAAGTGCATGGTCTTCTCCGCTTCACATGACCCCTAAAAAAGACAACACCTGGCGTCCCTGCGGCGATTATCGCGCACTGAACGCCAGGACTGTGCCGGACAAATACCCAGTTCGTCATATTAATGATTTCGCGAACAACTTGTCCGGTGCAAAGGTCTTCTCTACCTTAGACCTTGTCAAAGCCTATCATCAAATACCCGTGTTTAAGGACGATATCCCGAAGACGGCCATCGTTACCCCGTTTGGCCTCTTCGAATTTCCTTTCATGCCTTTCGGTTTGCGTAACGCTGGTCAAACCTTCCAACGCTTTATCGATGAGGTCACACGGGGTCTCGATTTCTGTTTTGCGTATATTGATGACATTTTGGTTTTCTCACAGAACGAGTCTCAACATCAAGAACACCTTCGAACCCTTTTTAAGCGCCTCCAGGAGTATGGTGTTGTTATCAACCCGTCTAAGTGTGTCCTGGGTGCTAGTGAGGTTACATTTTTAGGTTACCATATAAGTGCTGAAGGTACGCGCCCTCCTCAGGACCGTATCCAAGCACTCCTGGATTTTCCACCCCCAGAAACTGTCCAAGGCATGAGGAGATTCCTTGGCATGTTAAATTATTACCGCCGGTTCATTCCCCATGCTGCCAAGTTCCAGGCTCCACTCATTGACGCTCTGGTTTCTACTAAAAGCAAAGGCTCAAAACCATACCCATGGACGCCTGAGCTCTTACAAAAATTCGAGGAATGCAAGAGAAGTTTGTCTGATGCAACATTGTTACACCACGCTATCGCCGATGTCCCCCTCGGTTTGTTTACCGACGCATCGAGCGTACATATTGGTTCATGTCTTCAATGTATTTTTTTATATCGTGCCTGTACACGCCACAATCTTAAATCTATGATTAACACCATAAACTTTCAAAAGTTATATCTATTTAAAGATTTATAAATCAAATTTTCACTGAAAAGAGCCGTCAAGATGTCACTATTTGAAAAAATGAATTCGTTATATATTCATCTCATTTTTACTTCGTTAAGGGTAAATATTAAATAATCAAAAGTTTTGTAAGTATTTTCATACAAAAACACCAAAGATTTTCAACTTTGAAACTTACGTTGTTAGAAGCGAGTTGTCTCAAATAAATAGTATATATTATATAGTATCAATATATAGTATCAAATATAATTAATCCCTAAAATTATTTAACACCAAGAAAATCATTAATCTATTTAATGATTTTTTTGAAAAACATTAATTAGATTGAAGATTTTTTAAGTTAAATAAATTAACTAATTATTTATTTATTTTATCTAAGATATAATACGTTTTCGTAGATAACTTTTAATCTAATAAACAGTATTTAATATTACACATGTACATAATATATAATTAGGTACGATTCGTTTTTACCGGTGTATATTTATACGGTATTACTGTGTATATATATATTTATATATATCTAACCAAATTTTTACCTGGTTCCCTGCCCATAACGCTTTTTCGTGACACAAAAATTCTTAAGACCCCCCCGTCTATATAGAAGTTTCACTTCAAAAAAAAAAAAACTGTATGTAAAAGACAATAACAAAAGAATGCTGAATCCAAACAATTTACTACACAACAATATATACTGATATCATGTATCAATAATACTGTCTTATTAATTAATATTTTATTGTATACAAAAATTAACTTATAAAATTGATACATAAAGCAAAGCTAAATATTAAGTACAGAGAGTGCAACGGGCGATCTTATCACTAAATAGTGATCTCTTCCAGATAGAAATAATCTTGTAATATAATGGGCTTGTGCATATTTAATAGTACAAATTTATATAATATCATCATCATCATATCAGCCATTGGATGTCCCACTGTTGAACGTACGCCTCCCCCATCGACCTCCAGAGCGACCGGTTATGTGAAATTTACAACCCATATATACATTATACATATGTAGGTATATAATACATACATACACATACTCAACATATACGATATTAGCTTACTTAGGTATTTAAATTTTAAAGTATGACGTTACATATAACTGAAAAAAAAAAACATTATAAACGGTACAGTACAAATAATAAGGTAGAGATAGAGATACTATATTTGTAATATAAGTAGTAGAGGAGTCACAGTTGAGTCAGAGTTGAAGATAGATATAGAAGAAAATCGAGGAATTTCAGATGGAAGTGCATTCCACAACCTTACAGCCTTTAAAGGGATATAATTTTTTACGAACAATAGAATCTTTGGAAACTACAAGCTGCCCAAGCTGTTCAATACTGAGCTCCAGCTGGCTAACGAGGTAAAGTATTTAGGAGTGATACTCGACAGCAAGCTCAACTGGGGCGCGCATCTAGATGCGAAACTAAGTACAGCCACCATATCCTTCTGGCAGTGCCGTAGAATGATAGGTAAGACGTGGGGCCTCTCCCCAAAAATCGTTCTATGGCTCTACACAGCAGTGATACGGCCCATAATATGCTACGGAGCTGTTGTATGGTGGCCTCGCACCAAACTCATAACGGCACGTAACAAACTACAGAGCTTCCAACGATTAGCATGTTTAGCTATCACAGGAGCCATGAGGACGACACCAACTGCAGCGTTAGAAGTTATGCTGAATCTCCCAGCCCTCCACCTATTCATAAGGCAGGAGGCAGCTTCTACAGCGGTAAGGTTAAAGACACTTCATCTTTGGAAGGGAGACTTGTCCCCCCAAGCGGAGGTTCTAAATGAGGTGATGGAAAAAGAACCAATGCTGCTGGCGGTAAGCGACAAACTTCCAAAGCAATTTGTTTTCGACAAAAAATATAAAATACAGCTTCATGAAGATCCAAACGAAGCCCTGAACACAAAGGACGTAAGGATCTTTACTGATGGCTCTAAGACTGGATCAGGTACAGGATACGGTGTATTCTCCGAAGATCTCAACATACAAATAGCCGCCCCTCTGGGTGCTCACAACACCGTCTATCAGGCGGAATGTATGGGTATCATAGCAGCGGCCTCAGCTACTCTTGTTCGAAAGGTAAAGAACTACTCCATCCGAATCCTCTCGGACAGCAGATCAGTACTACAAGCTCTTCAAAGTCACTCTATCACCTCAAGACTTATCTACAACTGTCACCAATCCCTGATGGAGGTATGTAATAACAACAATAACGTAACTCTTCAGTGGATCAAAGGTCACAGTGGCTCCCGTGGTAACGATGCCGCTGATGAAATGGCCAGAAGAGGTTCGGAGATGGCTGCGATTGGGCCAGAACCAATTGTCCCCCTTCCTACAGCATGGCCTACATCAGTCATTCGACAACACACGAAAGAGCTACATAACAAATACTGGATGGAGGTGAGTGGATGCAGACAGGCGAAACAAGCTCTCCCACACATAGATCGGAGACTGTCTCGTAAGTTAATGAATCTCACTCGCCCACATTTACGCAAAATTACTCATATTATTACGGGCCACGGCCCATTCAACAAACATCTGTTTAATGTAGGTGTTACTGACAGCCCCCTGTGCAGAGCCTGCCTGGAGGCAGAGGAGACGGCCGCCCACATTATTCTGGAGTGCACGGGCGTGACCACCTACCGGGCCAGACATCTGGGGTCACCGAGGACTCTCTCCGAAGTCATTGGTGACACCAGAGGTTTGATAAATTTCTTACAGGAGTTAGGGTGGCAAGACTAGCTGCCCACTCCCACACGCAAAATAGGCGCACAGTGACGTCGAGTTGCGGAAACAAGCCCGTGCCTTACAAGATACAAGATACAAGAAGGGATATAATTAAAATAAGAATTTGAGTCATTAATTGGTATACCTAACTTGTAAATATTTATTAACAAATTCGAAGAAGGATTCATTGTTACCAATTCCCTGATAATATTTATTGATCATCAGATAAAAATACAAGTGAATTTATTACACTGAATTTCTAGAAACAATATTACGTTTTAGGACACACAATACACACTTAAGATATTATAGTTTTGTTGTTGGCTAAGAATACTCGAGTAGCATATTGTTTACAGGAGAACAACCAGTCAAGTTGTACAGTTAGTAGCGTATTACCTACGAACTACTTTATATTTGAACCAGAAATGGATCAGAAAAACCTTATATTTGAAACAAAAAGGGTAAAGGATTAAGTTCCTAAGTTTTTCAAGGGTCTTTGTATTTGCGATTCATAGTTCGGTTAAGGAAAACATCTCGACGAAATATGTCGCTAAGGAATATTTAGGACGCGTTCGTTAGTTATCCGGTAAATAATGTAGACTGAAAATTTCAGAAAATATTTTTTGGTTAAGACAAAGTAGGATTCGTCAATATTTTTATTTATGGTCGATTAGGTTCTAAGATTAAATACATGAATTACTTTGTATAAAAACATTAAGGCCGGGTTTTAATAATCTATCTATCAATCTCTTATTTTGCCCACAGTATATAGAAATTTGACATAGGTAAGTTACATACTGATACAATTGTGTAAAATTGTACTTTTGATATGAATACATGCCATAATATACTGTAATTATGTCAATATTTCGAAATAGTTACACAGATTGTAGTGACGAGACTGCTCTGAAAAGTCGACAATCGTAAAATTACCGAACCACTAGATAGAAATTTCATAAATTTGAAAGGAACGCTACTTCACTTAGTTATGCTATTTTCTCTACTTATAAACATATCCAACAGAAACACGATTAACAACGTGATAAGCATTGGCTTTTGTATATTGTCTGAATACACTACTAAACCAGGCATCTGTTGCTTGTTTGACCCTTTTTTAAAGATTTTTTTAAAAAGAGTACCGAAAGGGTTTTCTTCCTGTTTTTTCCCTCTCGGCCAACACTAGGGACATTAGATTAAGTTATTTACTGTAACATTTAATATAACCGATGATATAATAGTAAGGTGATGTCTACTGAGACACTAGAGATTAGCTGTAATATTTTAAAAAGAGGACTTAAAAAATACTATACTTTAATTAAACTAAACTGAAGTGAATCAGCCTGTAAGAATCCCATAGCCTGGGCAAAGGCCTCATCTTCATATAGAAGAAGGGTTGGAGCTTAATCCAACACGCTGCTCCACTTCGGGTTGTCGCATAATATCCCTACCATGAGTACCAATCGTTACCAAGTGTCTATGATAACAACTGGGATCAACGGCTTAACGTGCTCTCTGAGTCACGGTGATGAAACCTACAAGGACATACACCCAGACCGGAAACAAATATTTGTCGTCGCGAGTTCGTTGGCCAGATATACAACAAACTAGCGAAATCGATAAATATCAATCAAGAATAAGTATCCTCGAAAGTATTAAATAATCTCGTAAGTAATAAAATGTCTATCGGTAAAATAATATTTTAGGACACTTGACCTTGAAAACGATAGTGATAAACGAGGCAAGTAACCTCCCAGTCTAGCGTCTCGTTTAAAAAGATAAATGAATCATCTTTGTCTATCGCTGAATGAGTAATAAAATATATTTTTATGGGAACGTGATTTTGATGGTGTAACATTTACGTGAAATTCAATGTTCTGTGAAGAAAAAGAGACTACGAAATTGATAGACAAATGCAAATATAATATTACCAAAATACAAAATTTTTGTTTCGAATTAAAATTTTCATTGTTTAGATAACGATGTTAGGTAATTTAATTAACTGTAAGTACAAATAATCTATAAAAAATAAATATTACACACAGATTCGGGGTGGGAATCGAGCCCACAATGTTGGAGCGGAAAGCACTACCAACTACGCTAACGAGCGAGTAAATATACTAAAACATTTATATACTTTTTTTTTTAATTCAGAAATAACATTGTTGTTGTGTACATTAAAGAGCAAAACAGTGTTAAGCAAGCAAATAAATTTTATTTAACGTGAACACAAAATGTAAAAAAAAAGCAATATGGTGTGCCGCATATATGCCAAAAAGGAAGCAATAAGATTATACGTACGTACTCTTTTAAACGTAATTTTATTAATTAATAAAGGTTAAAATGCAGAACGGTTTCTCGTAAATAAAGTTAAAAGGGTAACAAACAAATATGTAACAGGATGAAAAAGAGTAACAGATTGTTTCGAGAGGGTAAAAGTAATTTCGTGGAGTTGGCCGGTAATATATTATCTTTACTAGAAAATGAAAATATATAAGGAAAGATACAGGATTTTTCCCACGGGATGGACAGTGAAAATATGAAAACTTGGGAAGATATTGAAATAAATATTCGTAAATGAAATTTGACAGGTTAATTTTAGTGAACGAAATTGAGAGAATAAGTTTTATTTAGATTTAAAATATCGAAGTTTATTGGCTTATTAATTTCGAAGTACTTATCAAAGGTCAATACTACTGCCACGCTAATCTGTTGCGGATATACAAGTCTCATAGCACTAGATAAATTTTGAACACTGCACAGCACTGTAACAGCCTGGTATTTGCCTGTCCACAAACTTATGTTTTCTACCTTTGACTTAAAGCCTCTTTTATTGAAAAATGATTTTCCCTGTTTTCCTGCTTTTCTGTTGAAATTTTTCCTGAATTTTGTTTGTTATAAACCTCAGAGACCTTTCCAACGAATGCAAAACCGTGGAAATCGGTTAGTGCGTTCTGGAATTATAGCGTCAGGAAGGAAAACCCGACTTATTTTTATATTATAGATAAATTTAGTACAGGTAGACAAACGAACAGTAAGTAGACAACAAAAATAAATTCAAATTTACACTATTTAATTTCGAAAACGATTGTTTCGTAGTTAAAATAATTATAATATTTAAAAAAAATATTAAAAATAAAAGAAATAATGAATCACCTAATTTAGTTATAGCAAGCTGTAACTACTTTCGCGTCGTAATCATTAAGAAATATAAATGAAGAAGATGTATTTCTAAAAACCGTTAATGGACAATTAATCTACATACACTATTAAACGAAACTTAATACTTTGACTAGTAGCGCAGGGGAACTGGCTTTTGTACAGAAAGACCATGAAGACTAAACTATAATTATAAATCTTACATTTCATTATATGCATTAGACACGTTCGAATGCTCGAAATCAGGTCTAACTCTGAACTCAAGTCAGCAAAACTTAGTTACATTGCCATAGTAAGACCTACATTGATTGTGTTCCAACTTTGAAGTAGGTCGATTAGAAAATCCGACATAATCGTACAAAATAAAATTTTACTATTTGTTCTTAATATTAACGACTGAATAAATAATAAAATCTTTACTGATATTAGCTGTTTGTCATAGTATATATAGTAATGGTTTATATTACTGAATGTTTAATTTACTAGCCAAGAGTTTGTTGTTTACAAATTCAAGGCTTAAAAGAAAGTTTCATCCTTATATTTTCACATCACCTTTCATTGCTCTTTTAACCCCTTTCATGGTATTATTGTCTAAACATATAATAAAATTGTAATTTCACGTGTCTGTTTATTCAGAACTTATTGACAAAAAAAATTACGAGTCTAAAAACGCTAGGTAATTATATAAATTTCTATAATTTTTAGAAATGTCTGTCTGTCTATTTGTTTGAAGACACATCGGCGCTAAATTACTAAGTAAAGATTTTAAAAAAATTGCATAAAAACCATAAATATTCTGAGGTAACATTTAGTCTTTATTTTATGAAAACTACTTCACTCTATCAAAAGTTATTGTGAATTGAATTTTGTAGTTTGAATGACGGTGTTATAGAGTAGAAGGTATCCAAATATGGTTATAACGTTGTGTAAAATGTTAATTTATATCACTTAATTAAAATAATTAATATTTTATATACATATTCAAAACTCAGATGATAAAATAAGTTTACGGAAAGCACAACAGTTTTTAGTACGATATTATAATTATAGATGGCGCTTTCAGTATCGCGGTTAGCTACTACCGTAGTAGTACTAGATGTGAGGGTAAATTAAAATTTATGTTGTTATAAATGCGGCGCTACAGGCATAGCTAGTCTTAAATAATATTATCTTATTGATATTTAGGTTTTGAAAATGTTACCGTTATACTAATCAAAGAGAAAATATTATAAATATAGTACCTATGGTGGTACCTCCAATACCTTAAGTGCCTGAACAATGAAAGACCAAGTATAATATCTAGTTTTATACACTGTAAATTTAACATTTGTCTCCTTGAAGATCATAGTTAGGAATGGTTTTCTAAAAATTCAAATTTATATTTTAAATATTCTTTAAAAAAAAAGTTTAATAGTTCTTTTGAAAACATTTATCTTAGATTTACGTTTAAGAAAAAAAAAATAGTTTTTTTTTAATTGCGCTGATCAACCCTTTTTTGTTCGTTAGCATTATTTTTCTTCTTTTAATAATTAAGTCTAGACAGATCTATAGTGACCGTAAAATTTGTTAGCTATACTCTATATAATATCTATATAACTGATTCTTATTAAATTGTTTCAATTTTGTGTCTACAATATTTTCAAAGTAATTAGTTATATAATATCATAGAAAATAATATCTTATCGTATCACAATATCCTACTTATTTTAACAAACACACCAAGTTATAAAACCTCTATACCTTAAGATCATGTGCTATTAAGGAGTCCATTGTTGAGATTTGTTTTATAGCCGAGACTCCGATGCGACTTCAGTTTTTGGCGGTAGTGATAATCAGGTCGTCTGCAGTTTCAAACTGGTTTACCACTCAAGTTGTTATCTCACCCGGAAGTTTTCCCACTGTATTCATCTACACGAATTTGAGTATTTGCCAATGTTCTAAATTGTTTCTCTCGAGATTAATTTTTAACATTTCTCTGTTCGGAATATGATCATAGAGTAGCTTCCTTCGTCTTCGTCAGCATTTATATTTATTATATAAAAATCTATAAAATCGCTAGAATTAATACATTTCTTGCACGATGCTGAGAAACGTTCTTCGAGTGATTCCAATTTCTAGATTAATCCTATTTTACATTCCTTTTGTTACAATCGGTTTTTAGCTTTTGCTGCGATTTTTCAGCATAATTTTTTTCATCATCTAATATAGCACGCGTAGCTTGAGAATCAATAAAGATAGATCAACAAAAATTATACTAACAATTACAAGAGCTAAGCAGTGAACAAACCATGATGAAAAATTTGTGGAAGGTTTTTATCAAAACTTGATTACGTAGAAGTAACATTTTGAAGATATACATAGCTTTAAAATACATTAACAATTAGGTGAGGTGTTAAGGAAGTACCAACATAAAAAAAATAGAAACCCGCATCTTTACGATTTTTGTTTATTACAAATAATTATAAAATAATTTGTTGTATGACTTAATGACGAGTTTCTATATTTATTCGAAAAGGTACGACGTAATAGATTTTGCAGCTACAAATTAATAAAATACATTTATTCAAAAAGGTACGACGTAATAGATTTTGCAGCTACAAATTAATAAAATACATATATTTTGAGATATCGAAATGTTACTTCAATACTATTACAGAATGTAAAAAAAATATCAATTTCATTATTTTTATTATATTAATATTATTTATTATTTAAAAAAAAGAAACCAGAGTAAATATTAACACATATTTATTAAATAACATTTTAGTATACAGAATTAATAAATAACAGGATAAACTTTTTTACAAAATAACAACGTTTCGTTGGATACTTTGCATATGATATATATATGAGTGCCTGTATATGAGTTAACTTAGTCATTTAAAAAAATATATACTTTTAATTCTATTCTGTGGCCAACTTCATTCTGTTAATTTTGTGTCACGGTGCGCGCGCATCGTAAAATTTCACTCTCATCAATTTTTCATAACGCGCCTAAAGAAGTATAACTTCAATAACTTCAAAAAGTTTGTTACAATCTTAAGAAGTAGAAGTGGAGAAAAGTTTTGCTACCATTTAAAGTGATATATTTTAACAGATACTAACTTGAACTTTAAAGGAACCCATGTTTAAGGGCAAGTGACTAGCAAAGCATTAATATTTATTCATAATAAATTAGATACTGATTCATCATCATCGTCATCATCACCACCACCACCACCATCATCATCACCACCACCATCATCATCATCACCACCACCACCACCACCACCACCATCATCATCATAATCATCATCATCATCATCATCACCATCATCATATCAGCCATTGAATGTGTATTGCTGAACGTATGGTTCTCCCATCGACTTCTAAAGCGATCGTTTCGAAGTAGTCTCCATCTTACGGTTATGGCGACTCTTCTTAAGTCATCTGTCCATTTCAAATATTGATTGCAATATTAAAAATAAAGTGTTGTACAAATGATTTTAAAAAAAATTCTCATTTATTTACAGATAAAAAAAATCTATTTTATAAATTAACAAAAGAGAATAAGAGAAATAGTGTAATCTTTTATCGCAGTTTTAATTAAGAAATAATAAGCAATGTTGCGTCATTAATTTTTAATTACGACATAGATTCCACTTTCAGTGCGTTCCTACTGACTAAAATGAATATATTAATATATAAAATGAAAACATTTAAGCTACACAAATACAATAAAATTAAATACCATTTATTCCGTGTTATCAAAAACATTATTATTTTAGGTATAATTATTTTTACGTTGTGGTTTTTGTTTCCCCTTTGATGCTTTTCACTGTTGTTTTAATGGCGGTAAACAAATTAAACAATTGATACAACCATTATTACTAACAACAATAATAAAATATTGCCTTCAAATTCAAAACAAAGATGTTACGGATGCTATTTTATCTTTTAAACCAGGTTCCGCTGCAGGTTTGGATGGAATCTCACCCCAACATTTGAAAGACTTAACATCGCATTCTGTGGGTGATGCAGGCAAGCAACTTGTAAATTCAATCTCTAAATTAATCAACTTTATGTATTCCGGTAATGTTAATCCAGAAATTGAATGTTACGAAAATTTTATTAATACAGTCGAAGACAACATAAATAAAAATAGTAAATACTTTTGGACATTTATTAAATCCAAAAAGAGTACACATGGGTTACCACAGACGTTGTATTTGAATGATGTAACTTGCACAGAGGGAAATGATATTTGCGAGTTATTTAATTCCTACTTTCAATCTGTATTTGAGCCAAGTAATTCTGTTCAGCCTTATAGTGTTACACAGTCTTCAACTTCTACTTATAACAGTTGTGTATCAATAGGTTCCGTTAATATATCAATTGATTTTGTGGAAAAGCATTTGAAGTGTTTAGATGTAAACAAGGGTTGTGGGCCTGATGGTATCCCACCGATATTTTTAAAAAAATGTTGGAAGTATCTTTCTCGCCCTTTATTCTATCTTTTCCAATTATCGCTGCGAACAGGAAGATTTCCTTCTGCTTGGAAACGGTCCTTCATAGTGCCGGTTCACAAATCGGGTGATAAACATAATATCCAAAATTATAGAGGTATATCTAAGATTAGTACCATTCCAAAGTTGTTTGAAAAATGTGTTTTCGATTTGATTTATCCCAAACTTATGCCAATAATTATAGACCAACAACATGGTTTCATTAAGAAAAAAAATCAACTGAGACCAACTTGTGTGAGTTCGTACACGATGTAGCTTTATCGATGGATAAAGGTTATCAAGTGGATGCTGTGTATACCGATTATTTAAAAGCATTTGATAAGATTTCTCATGACTTACTCATTTTCAAGCTTGGTGAAGTCGGTATACATGGTGATCTTCTTCGCTGGGTTGAATCCTATTTACGTGAGCGTAGTCAGGCTGTTGTTATAAAGGGATTTTGCTCATCATTCATCCCAGTTACCTCGGGAGTACCTCAGGGTTCTCACTTCGGACCTTTATTGTTTGATTTGTTTATCAATGATATTGTTTCCAAATTTAGATATTCTAAATTTAAACTATATGCGGATGATATGAAAATCTACAAAAGCATAAAAAATTATTCGGACTGTTTATTACTTCAAAATGATTTGGACGAGTTAGTTTCGTACTGCAACAACAATGGTTTACATTTGAATATAAAAAAGTGCTGCGTCATAAGTTTTACTAGAAAGAAAAATACAGTTATTTTATACAACTATCATTTAAACAGCCATTGCTTAGACCGTGTGTTTGAGGTGAGAGACCTGGGTGTTATCATTGATAATAAGTTGTTATTTAATAAGCACATTGATCATATAACTTCTAACGCCTTTAGAATGTTGGGTTTCGTTTTGAGGGCTGGTAAAGATTTTAAGCGTTGTTCTACATTAATTCTTTTGTTTAATTGTCTCGTAAGATCGGTCCTTGAGTACGCTTCAATAGTTTGGAATCCCCAATATGATATTTATATAAGACAAATTGAACGTGTTTTTTTCAAGTTTTATAAACATGTTTCTTTTCGGTGTTCTCATTGTAAAGCTAACCGTGAAGCCATTATAGCAGAGGGTTCATTAAAGAATCGTCGTTATGTTAGAGATCAAATATTCCTTTACAAAATAATCAATTATATGATAGATTCCGCTTTCTTAGTAAGTAACATCAGTATAAGGTGTCCCCGATTCAATATGAGGAGTTGCGATCGGTTGTTTTGTGTTCCTCTTGTTAAGAGAAATTATACTGTAAATATGTTTTTATTCAGAGCTTGTAACAATTATAATGATAAATTTAATACAGTAGATATATTTAGTAATTGTTTAAAAGAATTTAGGGCGAAAATAAGAGAGGTAGCATTGGTGTAATGTTTTTCCTTAGTTTTTTTTTTTTTTTCTTTGTAAATATGTGTTCGTTTAAGTAGGTTTAATGCTTAACTGCTCAATATGTATAAAATTTGGTGGAAACTTTGCTGATTTATGAAATGTTATGATGATGTAGCGACAACTATCTCGCCACATATGAACTGACGTATCCTACATCGCGCTATCGAAGTTTTCAAAGCGATTACTAAATATACAAGAACCCGACAACAAACGTTAAGTGGCGCGTAGCCCACCAGACACATCCGTCTGGTCGAAGGATCCTTCCTTTTCAACGGCAGCCTCTCCTTACCTATAAACTGGTGACCCCGAGCATGAACGTCAGCGCAGCCTTCGCAAATCTACGTCATCATGACGTCATCACCACTTCCTCAAGCTTTCGAGGAGCGAGTCATACAGCCAGCCAGCATCCACGGCTACTACGGGTATCCTGACCACAAGCATGCAGCGGACGCGCATTCCTGGTCATCGCCCACAGCCTTCGCAGCGACCTTGGCACAGCACACTGCACTTCGGCCGGTCAGCAAGCAGAGACGCTCTAATCTCCTGGTCGACGCAGTAGCCAGCCACTACGCAGCACTGCACCACCCCGACTCACTGGGGCATCACCGCAGACAGTTCCGACTCACCGTGAACTATGCGGCATCTGGTTCCGACTCACTGGAACATTCCACTGGCCCGGCAAGCATCACAAGATGTCTCAACCTGCTATCGACCTCCGGTCTCGGAGGGGGAGTGATGTAGCGACAACTATCTCGCCACATATGAACTGACGTATCCTACAGCGCGCTATCGAAGTTTTCAAAGCGATTACTAAATATACAAGAACCCGACAACAAACGTTAAGTGGCGCGTAGCCCACCAGACACATCCGTCTGGTCGAAGGATCCTTCCTTTTCAACGGCAGCCTCTCTTTACGCCAAAGTTGATTATGTTTATATGTTTTAAAAAAAATTGTTTGTTTCCCTAATAAAATAAATAAATAAATAAATAAATTGTCCCCATACTTTTCGGCGCGAACCTCATTGCTCTCACGAAAAAGGACGGAGGGGTGAGACCAATTGCTGTTGGTTCAACAATACGACGTCTGGCCTCCAAAATTGCTGTTCGACATATTTTACCTAAATTAAATTTGGAATTTGAACCCGTACAGTTAGGCTTCGGTGTAAAAGGAGGGTGTGAGGCAGCAGTCCATGCCTTACGCTCTTTCCTAACTTACGGACAGCCTGACGTGTTGCTCAAAATTGATGTCAAAAATGCATTCAATTCGGTAAATAGGGATACCCTGCTGACGGAAATAAAACAACATATACCGGAAATATACAACTATCTTCTTCTCAGTTACGCTGAACCAACAAAATTGATATATCGCTCTAATGAACTATCCTCGGAAGTAGGTTGTCAACAGGGTGATCCCCTTGGGCCTGCAATTTTTAGTTTGGCCATAAATCCGATAATCAAAAATTTAAATTCTAAATTCAACGTTTGGTATTTGGACGACGGAACCCTAGGAGGTGATGTGGATACTGTGTTTTCAGACCTTTTTTTAATCAAAAATAAATTTGAAGCCATTGGTTTGGAGCTTAATTTTAGCAAATGCGAACTTTTTATAAATAACAATGATTTAAATTTAAATGACGTAAAACAAAAATTTAATATTTTGGCTCCAAATATTAAAATCGTTAACAGTAATTCCCTTTACCTTTTAGGTTCTCCAATTTTTGATGAACCTATTTCTGAATATATTAATAATTCAATTACTAAATTTCAAATATATTCTGACCGTCTCTTTGAAATTAGTCCACATTATGCACTTAGCATCTTAAAATTCTGTCTTTTCGTCCCAAAATCTTTATATGTGCTCCGTTGCTGCTCCTTTTGGAATCACCCAGATCTTTTGACAAAAGTAGACGACTTAATCAAAATAACTTTAGAATCAATACTTAATATGCAGCTCAACGAGCAATCTTGGACCCAAGCATCCCTACCCATCCGTTATGGTGGTTTAGGGATTCGCAAAATTTCCAGTGTCGCTTTGCCAGCCTTCCTATCTTCTGTCCATAGTTCAGCAAATCTCATAAGTAAAATTTTAAGGGCATCCCCTTCAAACTTTGAGATTGCTGGCTTGGAAGAAGCTAGAAACGCTTTCTTAATTGCATGCCCAGGTCAAAATTTTCCATTTGATCCAAATTCACAGAGGAGCTGGGACGACATAAACTCTAAATTGACTTATAACAATCTTTTGAGCCTTAGTACAGGTTCGGCACGTGCTAGGCTTTTGGCCGTGGGTACACATGAGGCCGGCTACTGGCTTCACGCGTACCCTTCTTCAAATACAGGAACATTTCTCGAGCCTGACACGCTCCGAATCGTAACCTGTCTACGGCTTGGGGTTCCGGTCTGCACTCCTCATAAATGTCCCTGTGGCAGTGATGTCGACAAACTAGGGCATCACGGACTATCATGCCAAAAAAGTGCAGGCCGCTTGTCGAGACATGCCGCACTTAACGATATCATTCGCCGATCCCTTGCCACCGTCAACGTGCCAAGTCTACTCGAGCCGATTGGTATTGCAAGAGACGATGGCAAGAGACCGGACGGTATGAGTTTGATTCCATGGAAGATGGGCAGGGTGCTGGTATGGGATGCAACATGTTCAGACACATTGGTACCTTCCCATCTACATGAAACCAGCAACAGAGCTGGTGCGGCTTGTGAAGCGGCTGAAAAAGCTAAAATTTGCAAATACAGGGGTCTAGGCTCCGAATACGTTTTTGTCCCATTCGGTGTCGAGACCCTTGGTCCGTGGGGTCCTAGTGCTATAATGCTTTTTAAGGAAATAGCAAAAAGGTTAGTCGACATTACAGGAGACAGAAGAGCTGGCAGCTACCTCGGACAAAGAATTAGTCTAGCTATTCAAAGGGGGAACGCTGCCAGTATCTTCGGAACCTTGCCTAAAGGGACTCCTTTTAATAATATATTTTAGTCTTTAGGTATATTATATTTTTAAGGCTTTTTTTTTGTTTTAATATTTTTAGTTATATATGATAATAATAATGTTAATAGTCTGTTAAAGTAAATTATATTTTTATAGAAGAAAAAATTTCGTAGGTTGTAGTACATTACATTACATTTCTGGTGAATATATATTCTTATAAATAAGACCAGAAGTTATTTTTTTAAAAACAAATTTATTTCTACCCTAAAGAATACAATTCACAAAAACGAATCTACCTTGAAAACAATTGAATTTAACAAACCAAAATTAAACGAAAACTAAAAATGTAAGACCTCTAATACAATTACGTAACAAAATATCGAAAACCTAACGGACAGAATGACGATGCCGAGATGTTGACCCGTTGACAGCCGAACAGCAAAGAGAGCGCGCCGGGTGTTGGCGCTGCCTTTTATGCGTTTTCCCCACTCTTCTATCTTCCATCTCCTACACGGCCTTTCCTGACAGGAGACCGTCCTCGGACTCCTTCATCTTCTAACTCCGGAGATCAATCTCCGAAATTGGCAGCGAAGGCTCTGGGCAGTCATCACTCGACGCAGCAGGCTCTTGGCGACGTGTCTGCGTCCCTGACGTGCTCGGTTGCGGCTCAATCGCGTCACCAGGAACGTCGACATCGGAAGGCTGGGTAACGCTACGAGCTGTCGACTCCTCGTCCTCGTCGTCTGTACCTGCACAGAACAAAATAACCGCACAGAACAAATTCAAAAAAAGGAAATTATCTAGGTTCGTAAATCTTTGTCAGCGCAAAAGATTATCTTTCAACTTTGTATACTTGTAGGCTAAACTGACAAAATAGAACAGCCTAAACACAGCGGATATAAAGCAAACAGATATGAGTACCAACCACCCGGGGCAGTTCCCGTCGGGGGAGTGCACCCTCATGACTCGATAGAGGTCTATGCGGACTTACATGAGACATAACTTTGCATGTGTGAGTCGGTACCCATAAGAGCATGCTTAAACCCAAGCTTGTAAGCTAAACTGACAACATAGAACAGTCTAAACACGGCGGATATAAAACAAACAGATATGAGTACCAATCACCCGGGGCAGTTCCTGTCGGGGGAGTGCACCCTCATGACTCGATAGAGGTCTATGCGGACTTACATGAGACATAACTTTGCATGTGTAAATCGGTACCCATAAAAGCATGTTTTAACCCAAAATAAAAACAATAAAAACACGGACAATGTCTGCCACGCAGACATGTGTCACACACGCCACGACTCGTCAGAGGCCAACCCGTGGCATGACCCTGCGTGTACACAGCTCCAGGACCACATGTCTGAGCGACTCCAAGACAGCGTCCGAGCACACAAACAAAACACAACATCCCTCATTTTAAAAAAAAACTACACAAGGGGAGGGAAACAATAACTTTTACAAACAATAACAAAAAATTCTAAATTTTGAAATAAATCAATTGACTTACTATTAAACATAGCAGAGCACACATCGGGAGTCCACTCTCCTTGCCACGGAATCATGTATTCCGCAGCCGCTTGCGTTGATTTCCCGTAAGAGCCGGCCAGGAGCTGAAGCTCATAGCGACCGTGGGGGAGAACTCTCACCACACGGTAGGGCCCTCGCATACAGGAATCCAGCTTCCCAGTCGATTGTGCCTGTTTTCTAACAAAAACCAATGAATTTACTTCAAAAGTACGAGGCGGCTTACGACCTTGGTTAACATATGCATCTTGACGCTCTCGATTCGAACGCAGTCGTTCAGATGCTCTCTGGCGACGCATTTCACGTAGGGCTTCCCTGTTGGGGCTGGAACCCTCAACAACGACGTCACGGACCAGACTGCGGATGAGTGGTGTTGCAGCATCGATACCAATCAACAGGTTTAGAGCTGAATTTTGAGTTGTACTATGCTTGGTGATGTTGAGGATCAACTGCAACTTCCACATCACAAGTGGCCACTTCTGCTGTCGATAATTGCACTCTATGCGCACCATATTGAGCACCGTGCGACAGTAACGTTCCACCTGCCCGTTGGATTGATGCATTTCAGGCGTGATCAGATGCGTGTCACAACCCATGTTTTCAATCCAGTTGATAAAGGCGGTACATTGAAACATACGGCCTCTATCGGCTACGACTAGCTTGGGCGTTCCAAAAAGCGAAATGAAGTTGGTGAAGTGACGTTTTAACTCGTCAGTATCTTGTCGATACATCGGGTACAACAAACAAAACTTTGAAAATGCATCGATAACGATGAGAACATAACGATAACCGTCAGCTTCGGGCAATGGACCTAGTACATCCATGTGAATCGTATCAAGGGGCACGTCTGGTTTCTCCCAGGAATGAATGGGCTGTAGGGGAGCACGGGCAACTTTCTTGTGTGAAAGGCACACTAAACAGTGAGTTACGTACTTGGAGACAAAAGCTCTTAATCCCGGAAACCAGAAGTGTTTCATAATAAGATCCACTGTCTTCTCTACCCCAGGATGCTCATGTTCATCATGGAATATACGTAAAAGACTGAGCCTGTGACCCTTAGGGATCAAGCACAACATTTTAGGATTTTCACCAGTAGGTGTATACTTGAAGTAAAGTACATCGTTCTTAACTTCGTAGCGAGAAGGATCCAATTGTCCATCCGATAATCTCTGAATGAGAGACCGGGTCTCTTCATCAGAAGCCTGAGCAATCTGAGCCCAATTCAGAGGTTTTTGAATGGTAACCACATTGACTGGGTTTCGACTAAGATAGTCAGCATGGGACAAAAGGGTACCTTTACGATAATGCAAGACAAAATCAAAGTCTTGGAGGTACACCCACCACCGGGCCACCCTAGGCAATAAGTCTTTCTTACGCTGGGTAAGTTTCAACGCATTGCAATCGGTAACCACAGTAAAGCGTAAACCCACAAGATAATGCCTAAAATACTGGAGAGCCTTAACTACAGCCAACGTCTCCAGTTCGTATGAATGGTATTTACCTTCAGCTCCCTGTGTAAGTCTGCTGAAGTAAGATACCACTCGCTTACGATTACCTTTGTGTACTTGTAATAAAACAGCTCCATAACCAATAGAGCTCGCGTCTGTATGGACCTCTATTGGTAACGAAGGATCATATATGGCAAGCACTGGCTCACTCGTCAGACATTCAACAATATACTTTCGAGCAGCCTGTTGTTCTAACCCCCAATTAAAGTTAACACCCTGTTTAGTTAATGCGGCAATACAAGCGGTTTTCTGGGC
The DNA here is from genome assembly GCA_036937285.1 of Euphydryas editha. Taxonomy (NCBI): domain Eukaryota; kingdom Metazoa; phylum Arthropoda; class Insecta; order Lepidoptera; family Nymphalidae; genus Euphydryas; species Euphydryas editha. The sequence goes on from JAUPFZ010000025.1 coordinate 4,554,229, forward strand.
AAAGTCAGCTATGTAACGTCTAAAATAGCTGGCTAACCCCATGAACTGACGAACCTGCTTGACATTCTGCGGTTCAGGTGTCTCAACCAAAGCCCTAACTTTTTCGTGACTCGGCCTGACCTGACCTTCACAAATCGTACGCCCTAAATATTCGATCTGAGTTGCTAAGAAAGAACACTTTTTCAAGTTTATTGAAAAACCGGCTTTAGTTAATGTGCTCAAAACTTTACGGAGCAGAACAAGACCCTGATCTATAGTTTTACTGAGAATAAGGACATCATCAATGTAAACGAGAATATCGCCAGATTCAATGAACTCGCGAAGTGTTTTAGCGATAATTCGCTGATAAACTACCGGAGCATTTGCCAAACCATAGGGCATTTTCAAGTATTGATAATGTCCCTCTGGCGTGACAAATCCGGTTAGCGGTACCGAGTCTTGGTCTAGTGGAATTTGATGAAATCCAGTAGCCATATCTAAGCTACTGAAGTACTTATTGTGTCCTAAGCGGTCTATATGGTCATCAATCCGCGGTAATGGAAACCGATCTTTAACCGTAATGTCATTAAGCTTACGAAAATCTACACACATCCTATCCGTCCCGTCTTTCTTTTTGACAAGAAGGATAGGGCTAGCGTACTCCGATTCAGATTCCTCAATAATGCCCTTGTCTAACAGTTCTTTAATTATTTCGCGAACACGAAGCGTCTCGGCATGAGAGAGACGGTACGGACGGTAGTAAACTGGGGTACTGGAATTTAATTTAATTGACATAGATCCTGTATTGACTGTCGAAGTAGCAGTACCGGAAATAAAAAATGTTGAAAAATCATTTACTATTTGCATCAGCTTTTGCAACTCAATACCAACGAGAGGTGTATTAATTGGAATAGCTTCAGACTGAATCGTCATTACTTTATCTAAGCTACTATTAACCCTAGTTAGCGACTGACGACCCTTAGTGCGGACATACTTAACACCGTCTCTATTCAAGACATCCGTACCTACTATAACCGGGACGTTCATGTATTCGGATGACACGACAAACAAATCTACTTCGAGAGTCAAACCATCGAATTCAATTGGTAAAGTAACGTAGGAGGTACTCTCCACTTCCTGACTACCTAAACCCTTCAAAATTCGAAGACCTGGCTTTCGTGAACAATTAAAATGTTTCAGCAAAGAGGAAGCAATCAACGATATAGTTGAACCACTATCAATCAGGACATCTACAGGGATATCCTGAACAACGGCTACCACTACGTCGCTATTGTTAGAAGTCACCAACAAATTACAAAAATTAACTGTATCTTTGCTTGCTACCTCGGACCGTTGTTTGGCGAAACAACTGTCCTCTTTATGACCTGGTTTCTTACAGAACGAGCACGGTTCGTATCTAGTCGGCACAAAAGCGGGCTTCGGAGCAGCCGAATTAGAAGTGGCTGCAGAATTGCTTGAGCCTGTATCAACTCTAGGTCGTTTAGTACACGAAGCCTGCCTATGTCCCAACTGTCCGCACGAGTAACACTTTATGTCACTACTACGTCTTCTAGCAACGTCAAAAGTCTGTTTACCTTTGTTTCTATTAAACGGAACCGAACGCGACACAGAACTTTTAGAACTATTCACTGGCTTAACATAAATCGAGAAAAATTCGACTAAATCGTTTGGTAGCAATTTGGCATTTGTTGCCGCTGCACGAATATTTGGATCGGTAATACCGCGTATTATTATTGCTGAAATCAATTCGTCACTCAAACCACGAACTATACGTAAACGGAGTAAGGAACGACGTGCATATTCCGCGTAAGTAGGGTACTTATCAGAGTTCGTATTAATTACTTCCGCTAAAATACCCGCGATATCAGGTGTTTTCGGACACAATGGCCTAAATTCTTTCTTAAAATTACTCCATGTACGATCAGTCGTTACCCACTCGTTCAACCACAATCGTGCATCACCCTTCAAACAATTACCGATTCGCGAAAGGCATTCAAAATCGTTCCAGTTATTGAGGGCCCTAGCTCGATCTACCTCCGCACACCAATCGTCAATGTTGTGTAAATCGGGATCAAAATTGGAAATATAAAAATGTTGGCTAAATCTGCCCGCGTTACTAATAGAATGAATCGCATCTACGATACGATCAGTAATAGTAGAATGCGCCGATGCATTCACCTCGTTACCATGACGTGGCGATCTGGATCGAGGACGCCGGTGTTGACTAACCTCTCGAGTAGGCACGTGGTCACGCAACCGCGATGTCGTATACTTGTTAGGGGAATTTAACCTACGCCTAGGCGATAACGGACGGAGCACACTACGTGAATCAGTGCGATCCCGTGATGGCGAGGCATTGCGACCTAATAATCGTGTATTCAGACGCCGCGATGGCGATCTATCGTGCACGTATTCCGACACTAACACATCGTTACTATCAGGACCCGCCATGTGTTCACTCAAACGCGCTGGAATAGACGTAGCCCTAGAACAATTTTCTAAAGCACTAAGACGTGCTAACATTGCTCTCATTTCGAGTCTCAGCCTAGTATTCTCGTCAGGAGTTCGTTCACGATGCCTACTATCACTTCGATTACGATCACTGTGACGCTCACGACTGTCGCGACGCTGGAAGTCATCACGACGCTCATAACCGTTGTGACAACTACGGCGATTGCGACGATGCTCACGACTTGGGCTGCGACTACTACGACGGCTCGCACTACGATCACGCTCACGATCTGACATTGTGACTAAATAGAAATAAAAACAGAATCGTAAAATCTATTAGAATAATCAAAAAAAAATCGAATCGAATCAAATAATCGAAAAATAATCACTACACAACTACCTACGTATCACGTATCAAAACAAAACTAAATTCAACAAATAATCTGTAAATCGAATTACGTAATCGAACACTGAAAAAAAAATCACTTGTACACCGATAAGAATACAACAGAACGACCAAAATAGCGATGTACTAACTAATCACCACTAAATATTGCAACTCACTTGCACACTCGCTAAAAATAGAACGTAAACAATGAAACTAAAACTCCGAACTGAAAAGAACAATCAACAGCAGCAAAACAACAAATGAAGTGGGCTAAATGAGACCTATCCCACTTCTGATCTTATAAATAAGACCAGAAGTTATTTTTTTAAAAACAAATTTATTTCTACCCTAAAGAATACAATTCACAAAAACGAATCTACCTTGAAAACAATTGAATTTAACAAACCAAAATTAAACGAAAACTAAAAATGTAAGACCTCTAATACAATTACGTAACAAAATATCGAAAACCTAACGGACAGAATGACGATGCCGAGATGTTGACCCGTTGACAGCCGAACAGCAAAGAGAGCGCGCCGGGTGTTGGCGCTGCCTTTTATGCGTTTTCCCCACTCTTCTATCTTCCATCTCCTACAATATAATATTGTTATTTTATACTACAATATACATATAGCCAATGTAATGATATATAATGCTAAATATAATAGTAATACGTAGATATAATACATACGTACATATATAAACATTATACAAAATTAAAATAACGTCATAAAATATTATTATTATTTTATTCATAAGGAAAATATTGTATTTTAATTCTGAGACGCGTATGATGTATTTCTTCCTATATATAATCGCGCAGTATGGGAGATTAGGGTCCAACCCTTTTCTTTACTGAAGAGCCCTTTTCGCAATACTGTTGCATAAATATAAAAGCTGTTACAAATGATATTAAATATAATATTTTTAAAGGTTATGATTTTTTAAATAGTAATATTTTATTAAATCATAATTTAAAATAAACAACAATTTTCTAATTTTTGTTAACAGTATCATTATTTTTCTATTTGAATTCATAATAGATAAATTAATTAAGTAAACTCTTTAAAGGACGTTTACTTCATATAACAAAATAAATATAAATAAATAAATAAATAAATATTAACCAACAATCACACCACGTTTACCTAGCCCCGTGGTAAGTTCGTATGAACTTGTGTTACAGGTACTAGGAACGGAAATAAATTTAAGATATAAATACATATATACACAAATACACATCCATGACCCGGTGCAGACATCTATATTCGTCATACAGATTATCTGCACCTGGCGGGATTCGAACCCGCGACCGCTGCGTAAAGTGTCCAGTTGTCTGACCACTCGACCATGTCATAAATATAAAAGCTGTTACAAAAGGAATCGAAACATCATTTTAAACAAACCCCAAGGTCTACAGGAATAACTATAAATATTTATGACGTTTTACTCTAAGGACCTAATCTAAATTAGGTGTGCTCTAATTTTGTAAACCTTAAGCTTAAAGGTCTATCGTACCTTATGCATCTTTTCACTGTACTTATGTGTGCGTTAAAAACAATTATTTAAAAAATATATAAAGACGAACGGACGTTAAATTAAACATTTTTTATTAGTAGCTGTTTTTATTCACTCCCTTCAACAACCGACCATTAGAAGTTAAAGGGAAAAAATGCCTTTTCATCAAACTACTTTTCTTAATAAAAGATGTATTTTTAGAAACCTTTTCAGACGGAGTCCGGAACTTGGAGCGGTCAAACTTAGTTAGATCCGTCAGTCAAGCGAACCACAGTGATTGTGTTGAACCTACAAAGTGGGTCATTTTGTTTGATTTCCAAACCTTAGGTTGATTTTACTTTGAAGTGAACTTTACTTAAAGTCCAAGTCAACAATCATTGGATAAAGCGAGTCGGACCTGTACGTTTTTATCAGTTATTTTACTGCTAAATTTTAACATACCTATAATACAAAAAAGATGAAATGTTTGTTTCACATTATTAGGGCCTGCTTCACCGGTTGCTGATATAGTTTATATAGCAGATAAGTTACTGATAAGTTTTAACAGCAAGACGTAAAATTAGGCCTTGGATCTTTTTCACCTCAACTATAAACTACAACATATGGATTCGTAGGTTGTTAATAGAAATATCTGACAAGTAAAAGGGTTTTGATGGCGAAAAAGAAAAATATTTCATAAAGTTTTTTGTTTATTAAGAACTATTAGAACGGAATATTAGATTTTAAATTTTAATTATAAACCAGAAAGGTGTATCCGCGACATCCTCCAGGATTACACATTTTGAATTTCATCCCCTCCCAAGGAAACCGTGCCGAATTTGATAAAAAGTATCTAGTGTCCCAGGTAAACTCAAATTATGCCAAGTTTTATTCAAGTCTATTCTTCATTATTTATTATAGAGTGCTCTGTAAAAAAACAACATATTTTTAATATACAGATTTGGACCTGTTAAATGTTTTATTAGATATAGTACCTGGATGACCGAGCTTTGCTCGGTTAAATTATATTTAGATACATTACATACTGATTAAACATAAATAATATTTTCGATCTTACCGACATAATAGTAAAACAATAGGAAATGGTTATTTAAATAAAAAATAAAAGGAGCTCTCAATAATAGTTTTTCTCACAAAAAAGAAACTTGAAAAAAAAAGGAAAAAATTTAGTCTGTAGAAACCGGGATTCGAACTCTGATTTTCTGGCATTGAATCCGCCCGATTCCCATCGGAGCTATTTTAAACTTATTAATGACAGCGAAATTTACCTTCGTATTCTAATGATATTTTTTAATTGCGTAAAAAAAGCGATAAAATGACATTTTCTAAAAATAAATCCTAGCTAGATCGATTTATCGCCCCCGAAACCCCCTACATACTAAATTTCATGAAAATCGTTGGAGCCGTTTCCGAGATTCAGATTATATATATACAAGAATTGCTCGTTTAAAGATATAAGATAAGATAGACGACCGTTCTGATGGGAGTAGTCGCTCAACGCCGACGGTCGTAGGTTCGATACCCGTTCGGAGCAGATATTTGTATTTGTGCCAATATTTGTTTCCGGTCAGGGTGTATGTCCTTGTGGATTTCCCCACCGTTTCTCAGAGAGCACGTAAAGCCGTCGGTCCCTGTTGTTATCATAGACACCTGATATTGATCGTTACTCATGGTAGAGAAATTATCCGCCAACCCGCAGTGGAGCACGGTGGTGGATTAAGCTCCAACCCTTCTCCTACATGGAGAGGAGGGTTTTGCCCAACAGTGAGTTGCTTACAGGCTTTTTTTATGAAAGAGGAGGAAACGGACAGTCGGTTCACCTGATGGCAAGTGAAAGCGACATCCATAGACACCCGCTACGCCAGAGGATTAACAGGTGCGTTGCCGTTCTTTCAGATAAGAGGCTTCAGTTCAGTTCAAAGTTTTATAATAATTCTAGATATCGGAAACTCAGAATGATCTACGTAAAAACATGGTAAATATCACGTTTTACGTCTTAATAATAATTTCTACAAACTATTTAATTTTGCGGCTTTGTGAATAGTTGACTTTAATAGCTAAAGCATGTTATATACAGGATTATATAAATGACAAAGATGTTGAGCCGATTAGTGCTAGCTTTCATGCAGAACATCCATATAACTAAATTTTAATTATGATGCATGCATTTAAAGGAGTAACTGTTGAGTTTTTTGCCACTTTTTCTCAGCAGAATCTACATTCTGTATTCGATCCCACCTTCAAATTAAAATAATATATTAACTGTTCCGAAAGACATTCTTCTGTCTTAGCTATGCATATTAAATTCTAACTGGAATAAATAATTAAATTAAAAAATTCTAGAACGTAGTGTTTATGTAAAACTTTTTGATATACAATATTCAAATGTACGAACTGTCAAACGCGAGACACGCGAAATGTCAAACGCATGAAGCTTAAAGCTGTAATCGAAGTTGCGACCGCCAGATTAATGAAAATTTCGTCAAAACTACGTCAGAAAAGTCGTCTAAAACACAAACGCAATAACATAGTTTTATTTTTTTTTATCACAATTGACCTCGAAAGTCCGTCGAGTATTTCTCACTATTCCGTATAATCCGAGAGATTTCAGGATTCTTACTTTGATTAATTTTTCGTAAGTACCGGTGTTTCTCAAGAAGACGTGTAATCGTCTGAACTTTATCATTGTTTATTAGTAATATAAATCACAATTTACTGCTCTCTATCATTTATATGTTGACCATCTCAAGATTTATTATCACTACATTTTATAAAAAAAATTTTGATACCAACCTGCAGTAAACGAGTTAAAAATTCAGGTGTTTTTTGTGATCAAATTTTTTCTTAAATAGTTGGTCATTTATTTTATTCATAAATAACAAAATAGTTAACGGATTTGTTACCTAAACTAGATTATGGCGACACCCGTTACCTCGATTTCAGGTAACGTCCAAATAAATTTGAGCATGTTCGAAACCTTGTAAATATTTTGTGTTTCGGTTTTGGGATAAGCACAATCTACAGATTTAAGTTTTATAGATAAAAACCGTTTAAAACCGCTTTAAATAAAAACCGCTTACATAGTCCCTCGATTAATTAATCTGCTACCATCCAATTTGGTCGAAAGTAACAATAGGAGTAATATTAAATATAAACTTAAGAAATTCTATCTTTCAAGGATATCTTTCGAGGAAACATATATTTATAATTAATTGTATGATAACTGATATTATTAATTGTAGTACCTATTTGTAACTGTACTTGAGTTTGTTTATTATAAGATTTAAACTATATATTGTAGCATTGTACAAACCTTAGTGGTTTTCTTTTGCTACACATAATTATAATTTTGTATACATTGTGTTTAATATGATAATTAAATTAAAAAAAAAATCCACATTGTTTACAAGTTTCAAATTTTAAGTGTTCATTATTATTATCATATTCATTAATTTTAGCTTTATTTTTATTCTAGTTCAACTAACTCTTATGCTTCATTTTGTCAATTACTGTAAGTGATAATATGTGTGTTTATTTATAATTTTATGTATTGTATATGTTTGTAACATTAGTTTTGAATATTGTTTATAAATTATTTTTTGTACACCCTCGCCTGGGCTGGCCTGGCTTTGCTGGTTGGCTATCCTTTGACAAGCCAGTTACCTGGTAAAGATCGCTCTATCGGTGATAAGGCTGCTGATTGTATACTAATCGTTACGGTTAATGTTTGTATAACTTTTATCTTCTTCTTTATAATCCTTGGTATACAATAAATTTCATTTGATATTTATTTAATTTATTAATTAATTAAAATTTTCACTGTACACTTCCTTGTCGCTTTATTGTTCCTCATATCCTTTCCCAAAAGTTCTCTGGCAGAGATCATCTTTATCAAATAATATTGAAAAATAAGATCTTTTTCTAGATTTTACTTTTATCATTTTCTATATAACTTGTTATTTATTACTATAGCTTATTTGTATCATAATTATATTTTCATCTAGCAATTTATGACCCCCATATAATAGGGCAAGAACAATGTAATATTTTTATAAACTTTTCATGTTTCTAGATACAATTAATCTAATCCTATCTAATATAAATAAGATAACGAAAGTATATAAATCTCTTTAAGTCGTTTATTATTCTGTAAGATTATCTAACTAAACGGTCTTTTGTAGAAAACGGTTTTCTAAGTTGAATATTATGCTCAAAGGCTTCCCCAGGAAGAAGTTACTTTGCCCTATTTACTTTATTTACTATTATACGCTGGCGGCAGCCCCTTTTACGGGAGGAGGCAACCCCCCTGTTGGAACTACTCACCCTAAAATGTAATTTTGTTCTAGCAAATAATTACTGAATAAATGAATTTAATTAACTAAATCAATATTTTTCGTTACACAATCAAAATTTTATTATTCTGTGTAAGAGTAGTTTATGATAAGGTTTAAAAACTGGTATATTTTGTCTTTCTATGAAAAGGAAGTCTGAAATATAAAAACAAAGTAAAAACACTCTTAGAAGTTTTACATTAATTCGATATAATAAAAAACCTTTTTGAGTTAGAATTTTGATCGTGAAAACACAGGCCTAAGTTATCAAGGGAGAGAGAAAACTATAAAGAGAAATGGTTAGAGAAGGATGTTGGATTATAATTTTTTCACTCACTCTTTTTTGTCGAGTTTAGTACTACACCTGTCTAGCCAACCGTACGTTGAGTTAGCAACCATAGAGTTGTAACGCCATAAGTTTTTAAGTAGCTGATCTCCTCAAAGCAAAGAACTATACCTTTACAACCAAAATCAAGAATTCGATTCTGCAATAAAACGTGGATCAAGCTATCATTCAGTCGCATTAAGTTTACGATTGGCATTGGTGAAATAAATCATGATAAAATCCGTAGATTTTTATATGTACTCGATTTCAACTCGAGAGGTTTAATGGAATCCGGCCCGAGGGAACTTACAGGTTATTTAATGGTTCAACTCAGACTGGGAAACTATTAAGATATAGCTTTTATTTTGGAAATGTATAAGATTCATTTTAAAAGAAATTGGCGTAAGTAGTAGTATATTGATATTTTTTAAAAGTAATTTCGATAGACACTCGTAGTTATAAATAGAGATATAATCCAAATTATTTGTTGAATTCGAACTAAATTTTAACTTTTTATGAACGACATTTTTTATGTACACGAACTAATAAGAGAGCAGTCTTCCATATGACATCCAATTTAAGCTTTATTTCAGAATGTAAACCGTAAAAACACGAAACTCAATTTATAAAATGTTTTTGGTGACATTTTTTCAGATTGTGAAATCACAGTTTAAAATCAACGAACATTAATATCACCGCACATTTTAACATGCTATCGAAAATTGCTTGGAAATCATCACGATAAAATTTTTAAATTTAATATTTTCTATTTTTTTTTAATTATAAAGCAATACCTTAATTGTTACTTAATTGGTTAAATATGACGCTACTGCTAAAAAACAAACTTTAACATATATATTTTTTAATTTGTATATAATTTCATATACATTTTGTGAAAAAAATAATTACAGATGTCAGTTTATATTTAAATATATATATATATATATAGTTCAAATTTTGTATTGTTAAGTTGTAATGTTTAGTTGTTAACGTATAAGTAATTTTAATTCTCGATTCACTCTTAAAGGATTCCAGTGAGCCACTAGTCATCTAACTTGCAATTCCGAAGGTCGAACGACATTCATTAGTGTTTAATAATGCGCTGAGTATTCGAGCAAGTATTTCGATATCCCACAGAATTTCGATCTCTCTTCTCTAATTAATTCGAAAGGTGCAAGAACGTCAAAAAATTTCGCAAACAATTATATCTTTAATAATTAAGATGAACTTAAAATTCATTTATTTTACGTCAATTGAATTTTTTCTTTAGAAAAATGATTGTTGCTGAAGAATCAAGGTACAAGGTAGGAATAGCGACCCAAATAGTACAGAGTCACTTTAAAATATCTCGAAAACACTTTAAATTATCGTGATTTTATTGGCCATACATACGTACAATTTTTTTTCAACATCCGTGAGTGAGGCTACAATAAAACCTTGACTGATCCGTTGGCGAAGTTGGTAGTGACTCTGTTTTCTGCTTCATGATTGTGGGTTCGATTCCAGCCTCGAATCTGGGCGTGTTATGTCGTATTTATAATCTATATTTATTAAAAAATAATTTATATGGATAATTGTATACCTCGGTTAACTGTTCGTAGTTCGGCTGCAGATCCAAGAACCATTATTAATATGGTTTTGGGGCAGCTTAAAAACAATAAGCCACCAGGTGAGGATGATATTACGTCAGAGTTTTTAAAATCAGATGGAACAACGGTACTTATAGCCCTTCAGAGGCTCTTTAATACCGTTTTGCTTGAGGGCGTAACGCCGGAAGCCTGGAACAGAAGCGTGATGGTACTTTTCTTCAAGAAAAGTTTTCACCCAAAACACCTTATTGAAGAATTATAGGAACATTTAGCTTCTAAGCACATTTATAAGCTATTCTCTATAGTCCAACTAAACGAATAGTTTGACGGAAAAGTATGACGACTTCCAACCTCCAGAACAAACCAGTTTTCGAAAAGGCTATAGTACCATAGATCACATACATACGCTACGGCCGATTATACAAAAGTCCGAGGAATATAATCGGCCATTGTGCTTGGTGTTTGTGGACTATGAGAAAGCCTTCGATTCGATCGAAACTTGGGCGGTGTTGCAGTCTCTCCAGCGATGACACATTGACTACCGGTACATCGAAGTGTTGCAGTACTTGTAGAATAACGCTAGTATGTCAGTTTGAGTACAGTAGCATAGAACAAGAGCGATTTTAATGCAGCGAGGGACATGTTGTCGCTCCGAAATAGTTTACCGTTGCATCGGAAGACCTTTTCAAGCTCTTGGAACGGAAAGGATTCAATATAAACGGCGAGTACATAACTCATCTTCCATCCAGTTTATTGAAAAAAAAAGTATCTTGTACCTTGATTTATAGTATATAAAATTTATATACTTACTTACTAGTAATAATTTATGAATGTATATGTATGACATATATGCATAGCATAATATACATATTGGATATAATTAAAGTATGTTTTATATTTCCTTCGCCTATAACTATATTTGTAACTATAGTACTTATTGGATTTTTTTTTTGTGTATTTGTACGTCTACTTTATTTGGTTTCTGTCTGAAATGATTCCTTTTTAGGTATGCAAGAAGTAAATAAATCTTTTATAGGGATAAGCAAAGCCTTTGTACATTTATTTCAACAACTTGTATCTTTGTAAAAAAATTCTGTACGTATAATAAAAAGTTATAATAAGTTATAAAAAGTAATACCGAAGTAGTGCCATGCTACTTGCAGCTAAATGGACCAGCGCGCCCGGGAAAGTACTTTGCTCTCACTTAACACCAATATGAAATTACGGCACTGTCATCGTGTTTCGTTCGGTTTGTGAGAGATCCGGTGGCCCATCTCTTCCCTGACCTGGCCCATCCCTTCGATTCTCTCCCAGATCTGTTAGAACATCCCTCCCCTAGGGGATTCAAGGGATGAATTCTGGAAAATAATATCGAGTGTTAATGTAAAACAAATTTATTATAAAAGTTACTTTTATAGAATTCATTTTTTTTTGTTCAAGTACTCGAATTAAGTTTATGACCCCATAATTTCATTATGCATGAAAAATGGTAAATAAGTCATTAAAGCTTAGAATTTCGGACACGCTTATATCACGTATGACCCAATTTTTTTAAGGGAGATAACCCATCGACCACACGCTTAATGCGTTTATAATTAGACACTTCGACTTTATCCTTTATCTAAAAAGGTCACCCGTTGACGTCACGTACTCAATTGTCGACACGTGACACTGCAGATTGCGTCCTATTTTCTATCTAATGCTAGCGGTTCATTACTCAAGTGTTATAACGTTTGACAGTTGCAAATATGTTTAGCAGCTTGATTGTGTCTATACGCTCTGTCAACCATTACCGTGTGGTTAAAGAAAGTTCCATTAACGATGATGGTCACGGATTCGGTGCTCGCTCTGAACATTTGCTACAATACATTTAATAGTTTATTGAACTGAACTGAGTCAGTCTGTAAACGTTCTACTCTTGGGCAAAGGCTTCTTCGCCATTTAGGAGAAGGGTTGGAGCTTAATCCACCACGCTGATATACTGCGGGTTGGTGGATAATTTCCCTACCATGAGTAACGATAGTTACCAGGTGTCTATGATAACAACTGAGACCGGCGGCTTAACGTGCTCTTCGAATCACGGTGGGGAGACTCACAAGAACGTACACCGAGACAGGAAACAATTAGCACAAATAAAAATATCTGCCCCGAGCGGGAATCGAACCCTCGACCTCTGGCGTTTAGGCGACTACTCACATCACACTAAAACGGTCGTCAATACTTTATTATACGTACAAAAATACTAAAGAAAGGTGCATGTCATAGAAATACAAGCACGTATTAATATTAAATAATAATTCATATATAAGATTTGTCTGGGTGTTTATTCTTATAGGTATCTCTAATGTTCTTCTGAGGTCATATAAAGCCGTTGGTCCCGATTCTTATCATAAACACTTGATGGAAATAGTTATTCCTGGTAAATATTCTTCAATTGGCTCGTTAAATTGCTTTACCCGCTCAACTGCCCGAGTCAACTACTAGTAGACAAGAGTTTACAAACTAACCGCAATAACCGCAAGCGCCCGTGTCATGTAAAGGTCGCCATGGCTATATTGCCCATGTCAACTGCTTTTCAACACAGGCATTAGTACGCGAAGTGCACCTGTCAACTACAGGTTGACTAAAGTATATTACGTTGTCACCGGCGGGAAATTACGTAACAAAACGTGAGAGGCCTTGGGCAGTTTTGTGCAGTTGGTAAATTAAAAGGTCATTGCCCGGACACTCAAGCGGTTATGAATTTAGCGGTTTTAGTTCTATCCATTCTCCTGTTCGAAGAAGAAGGCTTTAGCTCAGAAGCGGGACATTTACAAGGTGTTTTAGTTTAGTTCAGTATAATATGCTGATGATTACGATAATGTGTATTTCGCCGGAGTGGAATATTTTTTGTGTGTAGGTGGTATTTCCATAAAATACACAAGACATACAACACAAACGCACAAACCACGAGAACTAAATGTATGGGCTATATAAACATATGTATATCATTAGTGGAAATCGAATTTGCGACCGTTAGCGCAACAATCAGTTATTGTGACCTGCATCGTCTACGAGTATACGCTACTTTTCGTAAAAAAAATTAAAAGTTGTACCGTAAAGCTACCGCACTGTACTTTTTCCACGATATTATGCGATAGAAATCACGCAATGAGAACTTTGAGAACATAACATTTTTTTGTTTAAAACTATTAATTGTTCTGAAATTTTCAATAATAGGCTTTCGATGTAAAAAAAGTGGTGGTAAAGTTATTAAAAAGATATATATTTTAATTGTTAACAAGTAGGTGTTAAGTTACAGACTACTGCTTATTTTTACACAATATGAATATTGATATTATAGACAAATATATTTGTCAATCCGTTAAGATTTTATTAGTTTAATTAAAATTTACTTTCATATAATTTGTTTGAAGATAATTTTTATATATTCCTTATTTTTACACTCATATATAGAGAAGAAGGCCTTGCAAGGGCCTTTTGAGCCCAGCAGTGGGAAGTTTAAAGGCTGATTCAAATCAGTTCAGCTTATATATTCATAAACAATTTGAAACTCACGTGGGTCTTACAGTCTGAGACAGTGTCTACATTTAGTAATCGAATCCATGACTTTGTTGAAAGTCAACGCCAGAGACTCAACTCACATTGTCTTTAGACTTTGAATAAATAGCTTAATATCTCCTCGTCTAGTTACGTAATAACTGGAGTTGGAGCGACGGCTATCTCAAATATTTATGTCGTATTGTATCGTGTATTCTATTACGCATGTTTATATATACACGCATACTGTTTGTCTTAAGAGACATTTCTGTACAATAGGTATCATTTTTCCTACATTATGAACATTAAAACTATGTACTAATAGATCCACCTGTTTCCAAGCGGTGGTTTATATATGTATATTATTGTTCTGATTTTGCTATACACTGTATACTGGGAAGTTCTTGGGGCTCAATCTCTAATTTTATTACTATGTTTAAAAAAAGAAAAGTATCAAATACTTTTATTATGGAATTCAAAAGTCTACTAATGACTATAAACGTAAAATATTGAAAGTTTTAATTTCATATTATTAGTTTTAATTTAAAAATATAGAAATAAAAAATAATAGCACACTGCACATGATTATGCATTATTTTGTAAAAAGCACTTGCTATAGAACGTCTGACGCTATGCATCCTGCTTGACTAACACATTGTTTACGACTATTCTCATATAAAGTAGATGGAAACGATTCCATACATTCTTGGGCCAGGATGTAATGAAATGAAAATTATTATCAAATATTAATTAATATTTTCGCTATTAATGTATTTTAATTTAAATGAACTTTATTGCTTACAACTTCAATTGTGCATCTAAATACTTTGAGTTAATCAACTAGTGCAAACTTTTTTTTTAAATTCTATAATCGATTTTAGTTGAATCGATACCCAATTAATTTGACGCAAATGATCTTTTTCATTTTTCTCCGCTCCCAGATTCAGAATTGAGTTGATTTTTTATATTTTAAAATAAATAAAAAAATATGACCAATTTTTTAAGTTACTATTCACTGTTTATTTTTTTAATTACTTATTACATTTTTGCCCAAAAGCCCCCATCTCCTTTACACACAGGCCTCTACTTGTAGTAAAACAATTATGGAAGGAAGAACAAAATGAAAGAGAAAATACTACATATGTTGTATCATAAAAGTACGATATATACTCGTACTTAGATTAATGTGTTCTGGCAAAAGAAACGAGGTTACGTATATACTGTTGTTTCGTTTGCCAGAAACTTAATTGGTGATAAAATGAGATGTTTAGTTGAACACATCCAGTGATTTACTTTGTATTACTATTACCAAATCGTAAGTGTTTTAACGATATATAAAATCTTGATTAATTTTTAACTAGAATAATAAAATAATATATCGTTAGTGGTCAAAGGTCCTTTCTGGTGTAGTGGTGCGAGTAGTCGCCTCAAAAGCCGCGCGCAGTTCCACGTTCGATTCTCTCTCGGGACAGTTATTTGTATTTGTACAAATATTTGTTTTCAGTCTAGGTGTATGTCTTTGTGGGTCTCCCCACCGTGCCTCGGAGAGCTCGTAAAGCCGTCGGTACCGGTTGTAATCATAGACACCTGATAACGATCATTAGTCATGGTGGGGAATCCGAATATATATATAAAAAATATCCGCCAACCTGCAGTGGAACAAAGTGGTGGATTAAACTTCAACCCTTCCTGTATATGAAAAAGAGGCCTTCGCTTAGCAGTAGGTGGTTTACAGGCTGATACAGTACAGTATTCTTATTTTAAGGGAGAGCAATAAACTATCTTATGGGCTACTCAGATCTGATTATAAGGTATAAAATACATGCGACATACATCCTTTGAATGACTAAAAGTGGGATAATGAATCCCGGTAAAACCCCTTTTGGGATCCGCATCAATGCGAGAGATCTTCTTAGAAGGTTTTCATTGTTATAACTCTATTTAACATTAATCTTACTTCTATGATGTATTAATCTGATTTTTTTCAAGACGTACAATTTTTATCACGATATTTGTTTAGAGTGTGACCGAAATGAATAAAAACACTTATTAAAGATTCAAAAATTATTTGCTTTTGCAGATATAAAATTTCGTCATTTAGCTATATATTCGTCATCTATTTAAAACTTTAAATATTTCGTAATACCTACATAAAAACGAAATTAGATTATATAACTGTTGTAGAGCTCTTATTATTTTTAAGCGTTATCTAAATCCTGATAATTCAAAAATATATGTACTGATTCCTTCTATATTATTTATTATTACTATTCGATAATTGTGACTCTGCTACTAACTGACTGTAATATTCCTTTTCGAGACAGTTCGTGTAATTTATTATTAATACCTAATAGTATTGTATTATAGTAAAGCCTCTAAAATCCCACATATAAATAATTAATTATTTCAGGTATAGCAGTCTACGAGCAACCTGGGTTTGACATCATTTTTAGGTAAGCTCTTTAAAAATGTATATTAAATAAGAGCGAGTTTGAAGTATTCATTCTGGATTTAACTTATCATCGTGTTTTGAAATATATGAAGTCGTATATATTTTCAGTATTTTCTGCTATAAAACATGCAAAAAACTGGGGACGATATGTTCATGATAGCCAAAGGTATTACGTTGAAATGCAGCAATTTATATTACAGTGTGACGAAAAGGGGAGCTGCCTAAAAATGTAACAATATCCCTTTGACGAGAGTACAGAAAAAATGATAAATAAGATTTATGATTCTTTTTTAGGGTCTTCATTATATTCATGGTGATGGATGCATCTCCATGAATCCTTTGGCCCGAATGTACAAGTACTTCAAATTTAACTTCGATTTACAATTTTTGTAAACATTATTCTTCAGTACTTGTGTGTTTTACAGATCTATTCCTAAATGGCTTAAGAGATTTCTTTTTGTATGTATTTAAGTGCAACTTCTATTTGTTTTCACACTTGAATTCATAAAATTACCTTGTAATATTGCTCTAAGACTTATCAAACCCTGCTTGGTCTCAAGTGTATATAAGAATATTTAAACTTGCTGTTTATTTTATATATTTTATAATTACATTGTTTGGTTTTGAGATATCGTAATTCGTTAAAACAAGCGTAATTTCGTAATTTTAACTCGATATTCAAAGATAGACATGACCACAATTCCACTGAGCTCCTCAAATTAAGTCACGAAATGGTAATTTAAGCCTAAGGCTCTACCAAAACTTGATGCCATCATATCACGTGTCCTCGGCTAATTTATGAAGGGTACAAATTGTACTGACTTTAGAACTCCGTTTTAATTTTGTAGCAATGACTCCACATCGTTCTTTGTTAAATTAAAACCAACAAATCGTTCTGCTATAATAGTACTTTGGGAGGTACGAGGAACAAGGTGTAAAGTTCCTCATCTACTATTGAAAAGGGATCCTCCCCTTTCAATGGTAGATGAGGAACCGACCAGACGGGTGTTGTGTCTGGTGGGCTACTGCACCCCGACGGTTGTTGTCAGGTTCTTGTATATATGTTCAATCGCTTTGATAACTTTGATAGCGCGATGTAGGATACGTCAGTTTCTTCTAGTTCGTATGTCGCGAGATAGATGTCGCTAAATCACTCCCCCACCGAGACTGTAGGTCGAATAGTAGGTTGAGTCGTCGCAGGTTGATGCTTGCCGGGCCTGTGGAATGTTCCAGTGAGTCGGTACCAGATGCCGCATAGTTCACGGTGAGTCGGAACTGTCTGCGGTGTTGCCCCAGTGAGTCGGGGTTGTGCGGTGCTGCGTAGTGGCAGACTAGTTCACGGTGAGTCGGAACTGTCTGCGGTGTTGCCCCAGTGAGTCGGGGTTGTGCGGTGCTGCGTAGTGGCAGACTAGTTCACGGTGAGTCGGAACTGTCTGCGGTGATGCCCAAGTGAGTCGGGGTGGTGTCGTGCTGCGTAATAACAGGCTAGTTCACGGTGAGTTTGGGAGGTACGAGGAACAGGGTGTAAAGTTCCTCATCCACCATTGAAAAGGGGAGGATCCTCCGACCAGACGGGTGTTGCGTCTGGTGGGCTATTCCGCCACTTAACGTTTGTTGTCGGGTTCTTGTATATATATACTCATCGCTTTGATAACTTTGATGGCGCGATGTAGGATACGTTAGTTTCCGAGATTTGTTCCTATGATAATTATACTCTGCTCAAAAGGCTAGGAAGTAACAAGGAGAACGAACGTTATTATAGTTAGGTTGTGATAAGCATCCAGGATATGCCATATATAAAAAGATAATTTAGGAGGAAAGAGAGCTAGAAACATGTGGCTTAGTCCGAAATAAAATTTCGATCCGACTTGATGTAAACGTGGTTTAATTATACTTTGTACTCCTTTATAACTTTTATTTTATGTAAATCAATGTTTTAGGTCCTAGCGCGTGTGATATAGCTGTAATATTCTATCAGGAGGTATCAGCTATACGAGTATATAATTAAAGAAAAGTATTCCTTTTTTATTTACTTGAATCGTCGTATCCGTATACAGCTAGATGGAAAAAAAGATCGAAAAATAACAATTAATTTGTGCTTTTACTATTAAACATATTGGTTTTTAGGGGTATGCCATACGGTATAATTTTATATTAGTATATATTTAAAAAAAATCCATGAGTATGATGATAATATAATGAAACCGCGTTTACATAGAGATGTAAACGCGGTTTCATTATATACATAAAACACCCGTCGTTGAGGTGTTCCGTTTTACCTTTGACTTAATGTAAATTAACCTTTTGGGCCCCTTACGAATGCGGGTTTTTACTAAAGCGATTCAAACGAAAGGAACTCTGTTAATTGGGATTTTAAGCAACCATTGAAACAGGGTTGAAGTAACAGACTGAAATATTGGTTTTCGTAAAGACCTTTTGAAATATAATATTTAGTAATTTCACACATTTCTATAAAAGTTTCAGAATTAAAATAAAAGTGATAATGATAGTCTTAGGTGAAGTTCTTACAACAAAATTGAGTCTTATGTTACATTAAAATAATGTTTTTTTTTTAATGACGAATAAGGAGGTTCCGTATTGTTTTTTAAAAAGAACGAAGTCTGCATTGATAAAGTCGTTTACTTCTATAATCCGTGCGCAGAAACTTTGCCGATGGCCTTGAGACGTCAAGCGTCGATAGTCAGTAGGGTTGAAAAAAAAGGTCACATAAATGTAGATTATTATTGTATATATTTTACATCAAACTAATAAAAAATTGTCTCGGTCGAATTATAAATTTGATATAAAGTATAATTATAAATATTAAATAAAAAACGCTGTTGTTATAAGGTAGATTATATATTTTTATGTATTTATATTTAGTGAATGAATGAAACGTAGCCGTTCCAAACAACGAAAACAAATAACTAACAAAAATAAAACAAGTAAAACCTAAGAAAACAACAATTAATTAATTCGTAGTGAAAGCAAAAAATTACACGCACGTATCGGCTGCGTTGGTAACGGTACACCTCAGACGAGCGAGGGACGCAGTCAACTACGGTGGGAGGGGTGGTCATCGGCAAAGTTTCTGCGCACGGATAGTATATTGTTATCATTTTTCATGATATGAATAATTACAATAGCAGTTTCTTCACTTAATCATTTATTGAATTATACTGTGTCACAGTAACAATCAGGAGATATGTACTCTACGGCTGTTCGCACAAGAATGAATCGATTAATAATAATCACTTATTATATTACGTATTTATATCACAATCATGAGTATTTATGAATTTTACAAAAACTCTTAATAACACTTTTAATATTAATAATAATAATGATGATTTATATGCAATGATTTTAAGGTAAATAAACAATCATAATTTAACTTTAATTACATTTTTAGAACAATGAAAATAAAACCTTTTTATGAAAACCTGATTTTGAAAACGTAATAGCAATTACATTATCGAATATCTTTATGATGAATATGAATGTAATATGTAAAATAATGAATGTAAAAATCACAATTTCGTAACTGAACTGAAGCAAATATGTCGTTGCGAAGGAGAATAGAAGATTTGAAATAATATTTGATTCAAGACAGATTGTCTGTCATATTGACAGTGGTTGTCTGGCTGTTTGTGTTGTATTGGATATCTGACATACGATGTCTTGAAATATTGTTTGTAAATATTTTTACGTTAACTTTTTAGACCTATATTGATAGGTTTTAAATTGTATTCCATTGAATATGAAGAGTTTTAAGTAAGTAGCTTAAGTATTTACAATCTAAATAAGGAATTAATTTTATAATTTTATAGAAAAATCGTTAAACTGTAAAGTTTTTTAAAATAAACGCAATAAAATCCGTTATAGACTTTTAATTAAATGAGTGAATTTCGCGTAAATATAAGAGAACAGTATACTTTTAACATTATTTATTTCAATAGTTTTTATCGTAATATAACAATATATTCTAATAAAAAAATTCAAATGGTTAATGATAAATTATACTTCGTCTTATCGCTATTGACGGTTCGAGGATGGCGAAGGGATGATTTATATTTCCTTGTTGGTATAAAAAGAGGGATGCAAGGGCGGATTTCAAATGATTTCGGTTTTATCGATTTCAATCGTTTTGTTTATCCTCGAATACACTTTGAAAAATTTCAACATGATATCTATATTTCCTAAAATATACAGAACATGTCAAATGCATCAAAAGAAGTCCTTGCTTACATAAAAATAAAAGTAACACTTCCTTCCTATTTTTTATAAAACAGACGTTTTATATACGTTGAGTGTACTCGTATAAACTTTATATTATAGATTATGTTTTAATTTAAGCTTACTTGTAGATGGAAACGTCAGACAAGCCATCCAGAGAACGTTAGATAAGTTTTGACGTGTTATAAAATTTTAAAAGATCTGTTGTAAACAACATAGTTGTAATTTGAGATTACGTGCATCTTAAAAACTAAATTATAAGTTTTACTGAACTAGGCCACTCACGTGGTTTTATTAACTACTCCGTTCATATCGTTCGGAATATCATGTAATATAAGGTACAAAAGTATTTTTGTAAATTAACTTTGTAAATCTCAAACTTGATAATAGTTATTTTATATACTATCCGCAGTTATTTATTTCGTTTGTTCTTTAAAAAAAAAAAAAAAAAAAAAAAACTCCCGAGTAGATTATACATGTATGAGATAGATGAAGCTTAAGTTTTTTTTTTTTGAAGTCAATCATTTATATAGACGGGCCGGGGGATTTTTTCTGTCACAAAAAAGCGTTATGATCCAGGAGCCAGGTAAAAATTTGGTTAGTTATTTTCTCTCGAACGATAATTGGTGAGACGCATCAGGGAATAGCATCATAAAGCCTCGTGAACGCTAGATGCGGGTCTTAAGAAATTAAAATATAAATTTTATGCACCTTTATTGATCAAAACTTTGGAATTAATTAGTAATAGTAATTTACCTACTTATTATTCTCTTTTTTTATCTTTTTTGATCGTTTGATTGTATGCTGATTATTAATGTACTGCTGATGCATTCCACTAATTATCGCTTGAGAGGAACTTGGCCATGTAAATTTGTTACTTACTCCCGGACTATTACGGCCGCGTGGAGGGGGTAGACGATATATCGCGTGGTGAAAGGCGGCAGCGTCGGATGGAGAGAGGGCAACAGCTGTATTAGATGGATATAATGTACATTTACGCGCGTTTTTTTTTTTTGGTTCCGGATTGAATTCAGTTATTTTTGTTTGATAAAATAAAATATGTTTAAATAAAAAAAATGCATTCATTAAAATATGCCTAACCTATTAACCAAATCATAATTTGCAGTAAACCTTCAAAAAAAAAAAAAAAAACGAAATTTGTACTGGTACATATAGTAGAAGTGAAACTTTAACAGACAAGTGACAAAACGAGTCGCAACGAACACGTGAAAAAACGAATGGCAACGGACAAGTGGAAAAACGAATCGCAACAAAAAAAAAATACTTGAAGTTTCACGGGCAGATTGTTAATGTACTTGTCCAATTTGAAAACCGGTTTTACTTGAAGTTTTACCTGTCCGTTTTTATATTCTTTGTTAGGCATTTTGTACACATGAATGCAGGGCCGGATTTAGAGTTGTGGATGCCCGGGGCAACAGAGGAGTGGAGGTGATTGAAATTGATCTGAAATTGAATTGTTTTTTTCATTTCTTGCAGAATAAAGTGACGACGAAAAAAAAATGACGACAAAAAACAAAAACAAAAAAACAAAGGTCGTCGCAATCTCACGCTAATATATTATCGTTGCCGGGTGGACATATTATTAAAAAAAGGTCATCCCAACTCCGAACCGCTCCAACAAGCTCTATTATGGAAGCCCCTCTTTTGTGGATGTGGGGGCCCCTCTTTTGTGGACCGTCCCATCTCGGTCACGTCCATACTCTGTAAGACTATGGAACGTGCACTAAACAACAAACTCCTGGCCCACTTGGAAGGTAACGATCTCCTCAGTGACCGGCAATACGGTTTCCGCCAGAACCGTTCGACTGGGGACCTTCTAGTGTATGCCACACATATTTGGAGTGAGGCCATTGATAAACACGGTGAAGCACTTGCCGTGTCCCTCGATATCTCGAAGGCTTTTGACAGAGTTTGGCACGCGAGCCTCATAAGCAAGCTTCCTTCATATGGTATTCCACCTGGCCTTTGCACTTGGATTTCTGACTTCCTGAACGAACGTTCAATACGAGTTGTCCTTGACGGGTACTCGTCAGACCAAAAGGCTATCGACGCCGGTGTTCCTCAGGGATCAGTCTTGTCCGCTACCCTCTTCCTGCTGCATATTAATGATCTGCTCGTCCCCGGTACCTTTGGGTATGCTGACGACAGCACAGTGACGGACAGATACTTTTCGAGTGCAAGGGCTAGTAAGGATGTTATCCGGTCTTGTCGAGAGGATATGGTCAGCCGCTTGAACGTCGCCCTCCAGGCAGTCTCCGAATGGGGCGATGCCAATCTGGTCACGTTCAACGCTACAAAAACACAGGCGTGTGTGTTCTCCTCTAAACGGAGTCCTTTACACCTGGCTCCGACTTTCCGAAATGTTACTGTAGAAATTACCGACTTCCTTCAGCTCCTCGGAGTAGAGCTATCGTCCAATTTGAACTTTGGGCAGCACATCGAGTCCAAAGCAAAAACTGCAGCAAAAAAACTAGGTATTCTCTCTAAGGTCAGGCGATACTTCACTCCAGAACAGCTGCTTCAACTGTATCAAGCACAAGTTCGGTCTTGTATGGAGTATTGCTGCCATCTTTGGGATGGATCCGCCAAATACCAACTGGCAACTTTGGACTCGGTGGAAAAACGAGCTAAGAGACTCATAGGTGACCCTTCTCTGACAGACACCAAGTTGCAGAGTCTCGATCATCGGCGTAGGGTTGCTCGTCTGTCGGTGTTCTACAGAATATATTTTGGTGAGTGTGCGAAGGAATTGCACAATCTAATTCCCCCAACAACCTTCCGCCATCGGGACACTAGGCGCGGTCGATCGTTCCATCCTTATGTCATTGATATGCCACCTACGCGCACAAAACGCTTTGGCACTACGTTCTTGATGCGCACGGCTAAGGAATGGAACTCGTTGCCCGCGTTTGTGTTTCCCGAACGATACAACCTGGGTGCCTTCAAGGCCAGAGTGAATAGACTGCTATTAGGCAGGCATGCTCCACCTTCGACCGCATCGTCACTTAACATCAGGTGAGATAGCGGTCAAATGCCTGTCTATTCGTCATTAAAAAAAAAAAAAAACCTCTTATGTGGGGGAGTTGTCCCTCTTGCCCTCCCCTAAATCCGGCCCTGCATTAATATGTCAAAGAAAGAGTATTAAAGTGAGTCTCAAGGTGTGACTAATTTACAGCATCTTAAGATAAAAATAATTTAAAACTTGTATATATATATCTAAAATTTTATAGAAGTAACTTGAAAATAGTAAAAATGTAATTCTTTTAAGATTTGCTTTCAAAACGTCTCTTTTAAAGGTTTTTTTTACGGTGATTTTAGCGAATGTTTTAAGAAATTGAAAAAGTTTTAGCAGAGCGATTCTGAATTAAACGAAGAACGTTTGAGATTACTATTTTGAACTTTGTAGGGCGTATTTTATAGTGACGACTTCGACGTGACAGAAATAAGTATTTGTGGGAATATTTTACTGTACATGAAAATCAACGTTTTGTCAAATTTATCAATGATTTTGAGGATATACGTAATTTTAAAATATATTGTGAGATCTGAATGAATTCATAAATACTGCGAACATCTCTTTTTTGTATAGTTACAATTTTTTCCGACTAACATTTAAATTACGATAAATAATATTTAGTAAGGGTTATTCCTGTAGCAAAATTTTGGACTTCTTTTTATGCTTGTTTTTCTTTTTGCTGCTATTTAAAAGTGACCTGTCCATTTTTGACTATATAGTTGAAGAGATTCATTTACACGAATTTCACTTTTATATTTATATGTTTTATACGTTAATTAGCTCTTGCCACGATGTTATTCTATTTTTTATGTTATACGATTATTTTTAAATAAGCGTTAGTGTATTGTTTTAGTATTTAGCAGTGAAATATAATAATTGAGAAAATACTAGTAATAAATCATCTTAAATTATAATTTGATTACATGATATCATGTAAATTGTATTAAATATCAAAATCAGAAATAAGAATTCTGCGGAGCGTTAAAAAGAAATAAAACTACATATAAAACATTACCGTGTATTTAGAAGTCGTGTAAAAATAGACGTATAATATATAAAAGGTAAAGAGTAACAACTCAGTTGTTATCAAATTTATTCTTATTATTTATCTTGCCTGCTTGTATTTCAAGATAAGTTTGTCTGAGTATAAAATGAGAATTTACAATTTCTTGTAACATTTTAACTCTGTCATTGTTATGTAAAGACAAAGATTTAAAGATCTGTCCGCAGAACAGAGACAATCAGAAATGTCATCATAGGTTAGTTTATTTAATTACCCGACTGCGACAGTATGTATGTATGTATATATGTATGTATGTATGTATGTATGTATGTATGTCCATTTCTTTGGCACGCCCTACAGCCCAAACGGCTGGACGGTTTTTGACATATTTGGTGTCGTTGGATTTGTCTAAATTGTAGTAGTGACATAGGCTATATAAATTTTCAAAATGGCGCCCACAAATGGCGGAATGAGGGGGGGAGTTGAATTTTTTTTCTTACTGTAGCAATATGGGTATCAAATGAAAGCTAGTAAATTTTTTTTATTCTTTTTAGTTTATAATAAGAGTATTTTGCGCAGTCGGGTTTTTTGATTTTTTTAATTAAGCATACTTGTAATATATGTATTAGCCTTAATTTTCATAAAAAGTGGAATTCTATTAACATTAACGATGAGAATGTTTGTGGAGATGGACAGTCTTACGTCTTCTTAACATTAGACTCGTCTTACTTAACATATTCCCGTGAAACTAGTACTAGTAGTAGTATGTAGATAGATATTGGAATAAAATATAACATTTTTTTTGTAACATTAAAATTCCGATATTAAAAATTACGCTAAAAATACTGAAAAGCGTAACCAGTATAATTTACAACCATTTTAGTTAGAATAATGTCAATATTGCCACAAAACAACTAATAAGCGAGTAACCAAGAGCAAGTTATAAAGCGTAGAGGAAAGCAAAAGAAATAATGTATATAATATATATGATTACTGAAACATGTGATTAACAAAAGCATAAATCAAGGTGATAAAAAAGTATGATCCATTTTACTTCTATAAATTATTACTTTTCATTATTTATTTTAAATTTTTATTGTTTATTTAGCATCGAACCTAATTATATTGTACTTCTGTTACATTTTGTATACTGTGATTCTTCAAAGTCGTAACGTGAGATTAAATATCGTATTTCTCGCGAAATAATATGTTGAATAATCCGACTTCAGTATTTTCTTCAATGAAACTCATTTAATATTAATATTTTCTATACAATTACGGATCGGATTTTATAATACTTTGTCAGTCTGACGTTAAAAGTTTTTTTTTTTCATAAAAAACGTAATTTTCTGCTCGCTAAATCTACGTTTAAATTCAATTGTTTATTTATATTGTAAGGATTTTTAAAGGAAACTTGGGATTGTAATACAAAATCACATCGGAACATAGATTTTTTTTTAAATTTTATTCTCAATATTTTATTGCAAAGAGAAAATTCGACTATTGTATCGCGATGGTAGTCTATTAATGTCATTATAAAGATTGGTTGTTTCAGCTTTGGTAATCTATTAATTCTTTTTTTTAACGTCTCACAATCAATCCCCAGTAGGATTTGAATCCTGTGTCGGGGGTCCAAAAACACACACAATACACAATCACAAACGCCCAGACCACGACAAACATCTGTATGGCTTATACAAATATTTGTCATGTACAGGGATCGAACCCGCGACCGCTAGCGCATCAGTCAGTTGCTGTGACCACTGCGCCAACGAGTCGTCAAAGGTAATTCGATGGTGTTATAATGACTTGTATCCCTGTAATATGTTAGTATTGATACTTGTAAGATAAATCTACAAGATTGGTTTTTTGTCTCTCTTTTCGATAGTTTAATTTTATAACTAAAGTCATGTATTGGTCATAAAGATGGACGAAAATGCGTTATTCGTTAGTTAAGAATGTGTTATTTCTGGTCAATGTAATATTTATTAGTTTTGTAAACAAATCTCAGTTTTGCTATGTTCGTAGGTGAGTTATTTGTTTAAAATTTCGAAAACCTTATAAAATCACTTGCTAATTTCCAATTTTACAATCATTGATAATCCGAGACGATTATTGAACCAGAATTTCTTTGGTTTATTTTCTTGATATATATATATATATATATATATATATATATATATATATATATATATATATATATATATATATATATATATATATATATATATATATATATATATATATATATATATATATATATGTACCAGTATATGTGTGTTGTTGTTTAAAAAAGGTCTGTAACATCTTGACGTGCAATCACTCTGTCCGCATGATAATTATGTTTATTTATATACTAGTTCTTATACGTAAAGACCTATAATTAGGCAAATGTTGTTTAGTATTACTGCTATATTAAATAAATAAATAAATCCGATTAATTTGGTGCTAAATTAGGTGATTATGGAATAGTTATGTCAATGTTATGTAATTTGGTGATGTATTAAAATTAAATCCCCCAAGCATTATATACTGCTAGTATTGTAGTATAGTTAAATTATGTGCATAGAACTCTGTTATTTGCGTCTACCTATTATTTTATGCTTATAATATAATCATAATTTAATAAAAGAGAGTTATTATGAAACTAAATATTAATTTAACTTATTTCGTTTTAGTTAATATTTTTCTAACAAAAACCTTTTATCCATCCAAAAGATAGAGTTTTTCAGAAGCCTAAAACTTGGCATTTACATTTATCCTTTCTAATTTTAATGTAATTTCTTAAAGTAAATAATGAATGACTAAATGAAATAAACTTTACACTAAAAGATATACTCGAAAATAGTTTAAAAAAAAAATCTATACAATTGCCGGTATTATCGTTAAAAGAGCGATTTCCCATAGGCGATCGGATTGATAAAAGGATACTAAAAAAAGAATGTTTGGCAATTATTAGCAATTATTGGCAATTATTGGGGTATTATGTTATTGCTATATTACGAGTATATAAAATTATAAAATAACAGCAAGTATTGAATGAATAGTAAAGGAAATAATAATATATCAGGGTTATGTAAATGACAAGGCACGTCCTTTTAGTACATGAGTAAATAAACCGTACAGAGGCAAAGCTTCATACAAGCGCGCCACGATAGGTACACTACTACAAGCATGAGACGCGCGTGTGCGTCAGCACAAGCGCCTTGTCACGTACGAGAGAAACCGGCCTATGATATGCTTAAACTCAAGGGCTGCAGCAGCAACGTCGCGCGTTGAGTTTTAATTTAATGAAAATATTAAATTAATATAAATAGTGTTTTAATGTAATTTTAATAGTGTTTTAATATAAAAGTGTAAAAGTTTCCAAAAAATATTTAGGAAAGAATCAATTTTTTCTATTTTAAATCGTAATATCATTAAAAAAGATCAAATTTGATATAAGAATTTTTTTAATACCTTGAAAAATGATTAAGGTTACTTTTGAAAATATTAAAAAAAAAACAACAAAAATAAACTTTGTCATCTTGTTGAACAACTAATTATTGTTTATTAAATTTTATCCTCCTATGCCAACCCTACCGAAATAGGTATAAATTTTGCTCGCTCCTTAGAAGCTTTCACTCTGTACGGTTTCTTTACTCATGTGCTTTTAGTGGCGCTGCCCTTCATGCAGGACGTATGACCAAATTTATAATGTACTAGGTTCTGTCCGCGGCTTCCCCCGCGTAGATGTAACACACAAACTTACATTTCATATTTATAATATTAGGGATTCCAGATGAAATTAGTTCAATAATTACCAATTTTTTTTAATAATGGATATTATCCACCAATCCGCAGTGGAGCAGCGTAGTGAATCCAACACTTAACCTATATGGAGAAGATTTCTTTGTCTAGAAGTGAAACGTATACAGACTGATTCAGTTTGGTTAAAGCAAAGAAAATACAATTTTCTCATCATCAAAACTCATTTGAAGAGACTCGTGATGAAGTGAATCTCGTAGCATGTAATAAATCTTTCCCATGATCCAGCGCTAAGCGATGAGCGTCTATGGCATTGTGTCCGCCTTTTCTCTTAAGACTCTATTTTACATCAAAGTATATATTACAAAGGGAGAAAAAGTAAATATTGTATCTGTATAAGTGTGTGTGTATGTATAAGTGAATATTTTATGTTATAGAACCGTGGAGATACGGAGCAGTAGTCATTAAATTCTCAGAACACGTTCGTTTTAGTTGACGTAAATGTCATTACAAGTTGTTCGCGGGCGCTGAGCTGACAGATCATTTTTGGCTACTGGCAACGTTAAAAAAGATCTTATTTTATTTTTGTAAACAAGAACCGTTATTAGGACGACCATTTTGTATAAATCATTATGTAAACCACATTTTATGACGGCATTGTTTTATTTGTCGTACTGTTGTTTGTTGTGGTCTGGATATATATTTTTATTTTTGTATGTGTTTTCGGATCCATGAAAAAGGTTTTTCAATGGTTAAAACTAGGCGCCGATGAGTATAAGGTTAACTATATGTTTGACATCCGGTACTAGGCAGAGAAGAATATTCCCGACTTCTTTTTTGCCGAGGTGTCGTAAAAAACGACTAAGGCTAAGTCCCCATATCTTGCCGCAACATACTGCAACATACCTTACTACCGACATACTTTAATTTTTGCAATAGTGATGGCATGTAACATAATTGTGGAACTTAAGCTTCAATCAAGGAATTTATATACAAACTGGAATGCTCACATGCACTCCAAAACCGTTACTAAGCCCGGGATTGCATCTCTTTCTCCCATGGATTCAAGGCAACTCTCGTAAGAAAGAGACAAAATACCGGTTGTCAACGAAATGCTCGGAACGATTTTTCACTTTACATGTTATAAGCCAATGTCAACCTTATGACAAATGTTTCAAGGTGTATATTTGAATATACAATTTTATTAAGTGAGCGTTCCAGTTATGATAGAAATTCCTTGGCTTCAATCTACAGATCACATTCTAAATATTAAAATAGTTAATTAGTTATCTTTAAAGATCATTTTGTCACTCTTATTCTATCTCAATAGAAATAAACTTTTTAGCTTCATTGATATTTATTGTTAGTATAAAATAGAAAATAATAATTCATTTTTCTCATCGCGTGTCGGTTCGATTGACATAGCCCCGAAGCCATAATTTCCGCCCATTAGAGCCGGCTAAATGTAAACTAATATTATAAATGCGAAAATAACTTTATCTGCCTGCCTGATAATATACTTAAAAGCTAACCGTTAAAACGTTTTTATTATTGGTACAAATAAGGCTTTAATGGAAGCTATTTTTTTAATCGTTTATGATGGCAAAATATGTTTTTTATTACTGTAGATGTGTGTGTGTGTATGGTTTAAAGCGTAACTGAACTGAAATGAACCAGTCTGTAAACAATCCACTGGGAAAAGGTCTCTTCTCCATATAGGAGAAGGTTGGAGCTTAATCCACCACACTGCTCTACTGCGGGTTAGGGAATAATTTCGCTACCATGAGTAACGATCGTTATCAGGTATCCATGGTAACAACCGGACTGACGGCTTTACGCGCTCTTCGAGGCATGGTGTCGAAACTACAAGGATACCCACCCAGACCAAAAACAAACACTTTTATAAATACACACACCTGCTCCAAGCGGTAATCGAACCTGAGACCGTAAGCGTCAAGGCGACTACATGGATCACTAAACCAGGACGGTTGAAACGGTTGACGGTTGCTTAACTACATATGCTTAATACACTCAACTCTCAAGCATTAGATATAATATGTAATATAGTACGGTTTTCAAGTACTATATATTATGGAATTGCCAAGAAATACATACAAAAACTAACTATTCCTTGTCCAACCGTTTATTATCTTTTTGACATTTCGACATTAGTTACACCCTTACAAGTTATTGATTCGATTTGAAATTATAATCGATGTTATTTAAGAAGAACTTTCAATCGATTTAATGAAATATTTTAGTTTAAATATTAATTATTCGTTTCTTAGTTTTTTTATAACGCGTGCAGATTTAGCAGCCCTCAAAAAATAAATAAACAGATTCATTATTCTTTACTCTTGATTTGAACTTAATTTCCAAGATTTCGACTTAATTTCTTGCAAATAATCAATATTGGAGTCATAGATACTATTTTTATTTCCTTTTTTTTAAATTTATTTTACAGAAACAGTACTAATATGAAGTCAAATTATTTTTATCATATGATCGATTTATCGATCGATATATTTCATGAACTGTTTTATAGTCTGTGGTTGTTTTTTATGCACAGGGCACTTCACTACCCATCTATAAAGTACGACATTACTGTAGCACATTATTCCGAAAAAAAAAAAACGCTAATTTATAGACGTAAGCTGTCAAAAAGATAATAAACGGTTGGACAAGGTATACTTAGGAACTCAAGTAGAAAAATACTAATTTATAAAAATTAAATCCCGAAATTGAAGTCTGTCAGTCATCATCAAGCTGAAAAAATTTTGATTAAAAATATGATAAGAATACAAATACATACAATTTCTTATAAAATCTAAACTTGAAAAAATTATTACACCAAAAAGTCTAAGTTCAACCTAAACTAATATTATATTAAAGACTAGCGGCCCGCCCCGGCTTCGCACAGGTATTTAACTAAAATTTTAAAAATTATAAATTTATATTTTTTATCACCTACATGCGCCATCTATCGTATAATAGTAGAATATCGTTTTTATATTTAGTGACATTTAACATAATAGTACCTTAGACCAGATGGCGTTGGCGGCGTAGGTACCTATTTCTATTTTCTTAAATATTTATTTTTAAATTTAATTACAATGAAATAAAAACTAAATTATACTGTGAATTATGTTAAATTTTTATGTATTAAAGTTATTTACATTGGTTTTGTACTTTTTACGTGATACGTGCACACAAAAAAATGATAAGAGATGGCGCTTATACAAAAATAAACGCGCTATTAAAATTTTTTCTTGATGATATATAGTGTATTAATAAAACGGAGATTTTAACAGATTTATTATTTGTATAGATGAATCTGTCTTCCTATTCTCTAGAATGTAAAAGGCGTAATAAAAAGGCAAAAAGTGATTGCTGACGTCTAGTACTTACATACCGTCTTAAGGCACGGACATTTGATAATCTCACTTTAACCGGATCCGTTGATAAACAGCGTGCAAGCATGATAGACTATTAAGTTATCATGATTTTGGTACATAAATTTTGAACTGCGCCAAAGCCAGAATTTACAATATTCATGCGAATTTTGGCGTGATTCCAGTATGCATATATTTCAGAGTTCAGCATCGCTTTTTGTCGGTTCATAGCGGATATATGAGCTACTAATCATGTACTCCTTCCTTTTTTAAACGTTGAAATTGATCTAATTTGGCTTTTACATGATATTTTTTAAATTCAAAGTGATCTGTGCTTTCGAGTGTGCGGCTATATGTATATAATAGAAGTGTGATAATGGATTTTGTGTAAATAAACACACTTAGATCGACTTCAAAAAAGTGTGAGTATGAAAACAAACAAAAATATTTTTTATACATTCAAAGATTTTTTGGAGATAGATTGTAAAGAATATTTTAAATGTCATAATTTATTTACCTTATTACAGCATAAGACATAATAAAATGTATAAGAGGCAGACGTTTGTATATGAGAGATGTTTAAAACGAATACTATTGTTTCTATGAAAGCAATTTTAGCTAAAATAATTTTAATTTTTTATGTCGGCTTCTTGTTCGGTACTATTTACATACAATATAAGTTGTTAAAGTATCCTTGGCGGATATCATTTGCAATAAGTCTTTATGGCTTATCCACAAATCAATATATCCTATCAATTTAATTCGGAAAAGCTTACTTTTAATAAATTGTCATCGCTATTAGTCGAATCGGTGTTGAATCTTTCGTTTTCATAAATTAAATGAAAAAGCAGTTACTTAAGAGTGTATAATTTTTTTTCTAAATTTTTTTTGTTGTTGTCTAAATATCTTTAATATATAACGTTTGTATCAGATACTAATCTGATAGTTTTAAAGAGGATTGAATTTGTAGAATATAAAAACTGTCAATTACATAAATATTATTTTTATTTATTACTAGTTGCTGCCCTGGACGTCGTCTGCGTTAACGCTATTAGATTACACGTTGTTACAGAATGCGTTGAAGAAATAAAGGTTCACTGCTCGTTCCCTGTATGTAGGTGATAGCGTGATGATATGTAGCCTATATGTTGACCCGACTTCTAAATAATATTCGTGCCAAATTTGAAGTCAATTCATGCAGTACTTTTTGAGTTTATCCCGGACATACATACAGACAAACAGACAAAAATTCTAAAAACTATATTTTTGGCTTCGGTATCGATTATAGATCACATCCCAAGTATTCTTTTCAAAAAATGTTCAATGTACAGTTTTGACTTTCCTACCATTTTATTATATGTATAGATTTTTATCTGAACGAGTGAAATATAAATATAAATATATATATATATATATATATATATATATATATATATATATATATATATTATCTCAAAAAAAAAAAACACTAACCTGATGTTGCCATAACATATTGTCATATTTATCAGTAGTAAGAGATTAAATTTGTGGAATACAAAGACTGAAAACTGACTGAAGATAACCATAACGAAGCCGAAATTAATAGTAGAAACAACGCTTACTCAAACAGATCAACACAAACAGACACAAAAACAGATAAAAACACGAACATATAATTATTCTCAAGATCACAAATTATTCAATGATTGATTTGATTGAATAGTAATTACATTTTTTTATCTAGGACTCTCTAGACCGACTCAGCTCTAATCCCTAACCGTTTGATCTCAGTGCTTGGGCGTAACCCTCCACCCGCTTATATTTATCTATGTTAGTTTGTATAAATTACTTATATGTCTTATATGAGTGATATATATATGATATAAATTGACGATAATATCGCATTATATACAAAACCGGTAATATCTTGATTACAAAATTGTCACCATTTGGGGTGTGGAGTCCGCTCAAAAGGTACGAACTAGTGAAGTGAATAAATTTATATGGAACAACAACATAGCAAATTATCCTAAGGTACAAAGGGCAGCCTTATCGCTGAAAAGCGATCTCTTCCAGGAAATATAGGCATATATTCAATTTCTTCAAATATATAGTACATAATATTATTCGCCGCACAAAGCGAGTGAAGATAATGGGATCGTTGTGGTGTAGGCGTTGAAGTTCAACAATCTTGGAAAGAGAAGCACCGACAATATTGTAAATTATGATAATTATGTTTCCTTGAAAAGTTTAACGTAAAATTAAAATTAATTTTGACAAGAAAAGACAAGAAAAGTGTATATTTGATTTGAATTGCTTGGCTAGCTTAGTTCCTAAGAGTATTAATTGTAAGTAATAACTTATAATCAATATGTAATAATTTTAGTTCAATGCCGCTTGCATTTAAAATCTTTAATTTTAAATGCAAGCGGCAATTTAATCTTTTTTTTCTTAACTTTTGTTAAAATCTTTATCCTTCATTTGGGCCATCACAGATTTTGATACAGGGCCCATCTAAGGCAAGCTGCGCCACTCTTGCCTACTTCTATTATATATATTTGAACAGCTAAAGTAAGAATGAGAAGTCAATGTCGAAGATACGGATTAACACAAGATATATATTTTTTTGCCAAAACTCCGATAAGGTCTAGACTCTAGGGGTTTAGATAGTATACATGAAAAAATTCTTGCGTATATACACTTCTTGGTTGGCTTGCTAATCTTCAAAAAAATTGTAAAATCTCGTAATATTTATTTACAATCTAGTGTAATTATCATTAAAACTGGAATCTGTTTGTTTTAATGATTTCAATTTATAAATACTGTTTAATTTATAGCTAAAAGCCTGAGATTAGGTACAAAGATAGCCAATTTTAGAACTTGTGATTTTTTGCTGTGTGAAATGAAATGAAAATATTTATTTCGTCATAAGGTGATTTTACACACTTAACGAACGTCAAAAAAATTCATTTAAAACAAATACGTCAAATCATTACAATTTAATGTCTCGGTAGACATATCATTACTATTAGAGCCAAAACACATAACGGCGTTGCGGCGACGCAACGCTAAAATCGGCGGTTTGCGTTGCGGCGTTGCGTCGCCGCGAAAAAGAGCGTTGTTGTAGGGTAACCAGTTCTTCGTGATTTTTTATTGTGGATATTAATTTAATTATTTTAAATATTATAGTTCACGTGAAATTTGTTAATTATTGTTTGTGAAGTTGTTATTTAGTAGAATGCATAAAAAGTAATCCTTTGTAACGGAAATAATTTTGTGAATCAAGTTTGTATGCTGATAGAATTTTAAACAACTTTTGTCTCATAAAGCCTAAACAAAATTGAAACAAAGTGATACATAAATTAATATCTTACTATATTAGTTTTATAGATTAAATATAAATAAATAGGTTTTGTCCGGGGCTCCGCTCGCATGGTACAGGCACCAACGGTAGTCGGTACGTAAAGTAGGCACTCTATGTACTTTTCTGTACCCCAGACAACTGGTATGCAGAATTTCATGATGATCGTAATTCAGGTGAATAGTTAAAGCTTGAAAGCGTAACAAACAAAGAAACTCACTTAAGCGTTTATCATATGCATGAAATTAGCATTCCCCTATAATTGTGTAAGATAGAAAAAATATCACTATAATAACTTTTCGAAACGCTGCTTTATTACATATTTATAATTTAGGTACATCATACATGTCATTTTTTGAACCGACTCATAAATTAGCTGTAAATCTAATAGTTAAAAGTGGTTAAAGTAACAATACCTATAACAACAATTGAGCTGAACTGTGAGCCGTTTCACAGCTCCGGTTCAAGCATATGGCTCATGAGCTTATCTGCAGTTCATAAAAATTCATTGAGATACCCATGTCTAATAAAGACACAAAAAAATAAAATATAAAAATAGACACAAAATGTCAATAAATCATGGTCAACAAGTATGACGTCACAACGCCGGAATTGGCGGTGCCGCGCCGCTAAAATTGGCGGTGACGCCACCGCCGATTTTAGCGTTGCGGCGCCGCAACGCCGTTATATGTTTCGAGCCTTACATCATCGGCTTTATTGAATGTTACAATAAATAACTTAATCTAATGTCCCTAGTGTTGGCCGAGAGGGAAAAAAAGCCGGAGGAAAAAACTTTCGGTACTCTTTTAAATAATTAAGCGTCATACAAAATAAATAAATAATGCACAGTATGACCATGAAATGATTAGGACAAACACGAGACAGCCAATCGTATATGCCGAAATCACCACATGCCACCTGCTGACAAAATTGCATAACTATATCTAATGACAATTTGCATATTGATAGCCTGGCAGAGTTATATTCAATCCCATGCCTTTTTATCATTTAGAAATTCATTTATGTCATAATAAGCTTTTCGACACAAAGTTTGCTTAATAGTTTTTTTAAACTTCTGTAAAGGCAGAGATTGAACCGCAACCGGTATTTTATTGTAAATTATAATAGACATTCCAATAAAGGAACGACTTTTTTTACTGAGCCGACATTTAGGAAGCGCTAGTTTGTAGCCGTTCCTGAGTGTTACATTATTCAAGGCATGATCACTACGGCTAACAAACAAATGCCTATTTTTACGTATATACATTATATTTTCATAAATATATTGCGATGCAAAGGTCAGAATATTGATCTCTTCAAACTTTTCCCTCAGTGATTCTTTACATTTAATTTTATATATGTAACGGATAGCCCTTTTCAAGTGAAAGTTTTTAGTGAAACAACGTTACGGGTTAAAAACAACGCTAGAGTTACAAAATTAAAACAATATATATTTAAAAATTCAACTTTTTGTTCACGAGTTTTAACCAACATAGATATGTTATACATTTACATTGTGTTACAATCAAGGAATTTATATACAAACTGGAATGCTCAAGTGCACTCAAAAAAAGGTTTCTAAGAGAGGGATTGCATCTCTCTCTACCATGGATTCATGGTAACTCGTAAGAAAGAGACAAAATATCAGCCGTCAACGAAATGATCGGAACGATTTTTTTTGTTGGAAACAAAATAATGTCAACCTTATGTTCGTTATTTCAAGGGAATATTTGAATATACAATTTTATTAAGTGAGTGTTCCAGTTATGATATTCTATATAAATTCCTTGGATAGAGTACATTAGAGTAAAAAAATCCATAACTAATTTTAACGTAATTTAAAAATTGAAAAGGAATTAATTAGTTTTATTTTTTTAAATTAAAATACAAATCATCAAACTTTATTGTTAATGAAAGTTATTAAGTTGTATATCGAGAAAAGTAATTTATACAGAAAATATTTTCCTTAATCGGGTGGTAATCAACGCGATAGCTGCGAGCACTATTATGATAACGAGAAATCCTTGCTTAAGTCGGTTTATTTAATTATATTTTATAATAACTCTTTATGACTTTGTATTCGCATTAATTGCATGTCTTTCTTAAGAAGTAATTAGTGTCTACGAATTACACTCCACGTACAATAATATGTTGAATATATTTTAATATGTACATTAAATGCTTATAATAAAAATGTATTAGGTCCAATTCTATACCTTGAAGATATTTTAAAAAATTTTAGGGCTGCACTATTTAATCGATATTAAATCCAAAAATTTAATTTTGTTCATTTTTGTCTGTCTGTCTCTCTAGGTACTTTTTATTCCGTAATTCAGTACGATTCCCTTTGGAGTGATTAAAGCTAAAATGTGTAATCGCCAACGAAGTCGAAGGTATATCTAGTATGTCATAAAGGCAAAGAGTATGATCTCCTGAATGCGAAAGCTATGGAAAACGAAAAATATTAAGTAATAACGATAAATAAGTATTTTTTTCATAGAGGCTTTCTCAGTAGAGTATTTTAACAGTAGTAAAAGAACCGAATAGAGAACGAGGACATCACGTATTCTCAACAATCTCTTGTACCGTAGTATTAAGAAGAACATAAATTTTAGAACATTTGAAAACAAGCAGTGTTCGAGTTTTAATTCAAGCTCTCTATATACTAGAGCATCTTGCCTCTTTAAAACTACGTCCTCGACCAAATGTGGGTATGCACGATCCCGACATAGTTTAATTACTTGCTTGAATGGATGTATAGTTAACTTTATCATAGATATTCTATGCATATTCAGTGCTTAAATTTGAATAGACGCATGGTGAGAGCTTTCACATCATTACGCTTTTATATTTAAAAAAAAAAACGTAATTTTTTTGTGTATAAATAGAATTAATGATATTCTAGATGAAATAGAATCTAGGCTAATCACGCGAAATCTCACAGAATTTCACGTAGGGGGAGGGTGGTCTCGACAAATGTCACGTAATTTTTTTTCCGTCATTAAAAATCTGAAATAGTTTTCATGTCGCGATGGCCTTTTTTTTTCGTGTGAACTTATTAAAATCTTCGTGATATTAGGGTAGGGGGAAGAGGGTCGAGCAAAATCTTACGAAATCTCACCAAGGGGGAGAGGGGGCAAAAAATCACCAAAATTGTCTCATGTAATTTATGGACGGCCCCTACATAAT
Organism: Euphydryas editha; assembly: GCA_036937285.1. NCBI lineage: Eukaryota > Metazoa > Arthropoda > Insecta > Lepidoptera > Nymphalidae > Euphydryas > Euphydryas editha. The sequence continues at coordinate 4,592,767 of JAUPFZ010000025.1, forward strand.
TAAATTAAAATTATATTAAATTTTTGATACTTTTAGATATACACTTTTATAAATAATAATCAATTTTATTGTGACAAATGAGATTATGAGGCGTGCACTTTTGGACTTTCCAAAATATTTTATGTATTGGTATTGGTTACTGCTTCCTTCCAGTCGTAACCTAATGTTTCAGAGATCTATTCCACTTTTAACAGCCTTTTAATATAAATGTTGATTCTTATATAAGCGCGTTAAAACAAGGAAAGAAAATAAATAAGTGTACTGTTTTAATTATTTTTCGTACAAATTTAAGACATCGATCTCGTTTGTCTTAATTTAATGCCAGGGCTCTATGTAAACAGTAAGAAATTAGTTATTTTAAGGGATATTCTATTAATCTTACAATAATTAGACTGCCTGTAAGCCACCCACTGCTGGGCGAAGGCCTCTTTTCCATGTAGAAGAAAGGTTGGCGCTGCTCCACTGGGGGTTGGCGAATAATTTCCTTAAAATGGGTAAAGATCGTTATCAGGTGTCTATGATAACAACCGGGACCGACGGCTTAACGTGCTCTCCGAGGCACGGTAGGGACACCCACAATGACAAACACCCAGACCGGAACAAATATTTGTACAAATACAAATATCTGTCCTGAGCGGGAATCGAACCCGAGACCTCCCCGGCGCGTGACGTTGAGGTGACTACTCGCATCACTACAGCAGAACGGTCGACTATAATCGTAAATTTATATGAAATAATGGTACATTTATATGAAAATATTGCAGAAAAGCCAAATACGTTCTTTCGAATAGAAGATAACGTGGTAACTAAGAAACGTGATTTTGTCTCTTATCTCCGACATAATTTTGTCCTCCATATCTTATTACATGCTACTCCGCTCAGCTAGCTAAATGCAGCTAGGCTAATTTAGTTTAGCAAAACGAATTAATAAGGGGAAGCTGGCCATTATTCTGGTTTAGCCATCTAATAGTTGTCTAGCTTGATGAGTTTTACGATGCTCGTTTGTTAAGTAAAATTCGCTTGTTTCTCTAGTTAGTTTGGCCGATAATATTTTATATAAGTATTAAAACGGTTGTTTTTAAGTTCGTACATAATGAATGTTGTGGTAGATTGAAAGATTGAATATTATTTTATATCGGTATATGAATATAATGATGTGTTAACTAAGGGAATCTTTCTTTCATCCTTACAAAGCCTTATTCAGATATAACTGTTGATTTTCTTATTGATTCGTCCGAGTGTAATATAGATTTCAAATCGGTAGTAGTACATCACTAGATATCATAAAATAAAGTCCACCACGTCTATCTGTTCGCGATAAACTCAAAAACTACTGCACGGATTTCACACGGATTCACGATTATGCGGCTTTGACTAATAGAGTGATTCATGAGGAGGTTTAGGTACGTATACATACTTCGGTTTCAGCTGGGGCGGGCCGCTAGTTAAATAATAAAATATTTTATAGTAAAATATTTCAAAATGAAGATTTAAAAATGTTTAAGAAGACTACTAGAATATAATAAGTTTTGAATGATTCATGTACAAACTCGATGCACTAGACTCGATTGATCGCCGCACCGGCAGAATCAGCGGCAAGTACTGGATGAAATGAAATAAAAATTCGTCGCCTTAGAAACCCTTATTGGCTATGCATAAGAAATACATATTCCGTTTCGATATTTTAATTTGCTGAGGTTGTCATTATTGGAGTTAGGGACGAGCTGTAATTAATCGATTACCGTTTTTATTTAACTGCACTAATCGGAGCAGCTTAGTATCTGCTCCGGAGCTATCAGAAGAAGTATCACATATTCACTGAAAATCAGTAAGAACTAGCTCTTAGAACACCGTTAAGTGATATCACTTGAGACTTGACTTGGAGAGCCGGAAGTTAAGCAAACCTCCCAACCACCATGTCAAGTCAGTCAGTCATATGTGAATATTCATAACTGACAGCGATCATATTCATTATCATCAATATTAGGTGATTTACCTGTTTTATTTGTTCATTATTATTATAAGATAAACGTTTTATCATTATTTTAAAGTTAAAGTCTCAAACTTCATTTATATAATATTAAAGAGAAATTCTAGAATTATTTCCAAGAAGACATTCAACACGACAATGCAACTCTGTCCCTATACAACGTTAATTTCAATTTACTATATTGCTTTAAAACAATGCACTTTATCTTTTTGTCACAACGTCAGCTAACAATGGCTGGCTTTTTAGTGTTGTTATTTGTATAACCAGGTTTATTATGTAATGTACTGTAAAACAACAACGCGTAAACGTTTCATTGCTTGACACAGGCGTCTTCTTCTATTAAAAAGAACATTTTTCTATTTGTTTGTACATATGTTTATTAGTTTTTTTATTCCTACTAATGTCAGCACTGACAGTTTTTTTTTTTGCTTTAGTATGTTTACTAAGTAAGATATTATCACAATTTGATTTCTAGGAACTATCGAAACTGATTGCGGATAAAACTGCATGATGTATTCAGTTCTGTATCCGCCTGTAAACAACCCAATGCTGAGGGAAGGCAGATGCCTTCCTCCAACCCTTCTTCTATATGGAGGAGATCCTCCATATAGAAGAAGGGTTGGAGCTTAATCCACCACGCTGCTCTACTGCGGGTTGGCGGATAATTTCCTTACCATGAGTAACGATCGCTATCAGGTGTTTATGACAACAACTGGGACCGACGTCTTTACGTATTCTCCGAGGCGCGGTGGGGAAACAAACATGGACATACATCCAGACTGGAAACAAATATTTGCACAAATACAAATGGCGGCGCGGGCGGGAGTCGAAACTGCGACTGCCGGCGTTGAAGCGTCTACTCGCACTACTACACCAGTACGGTCGTCTTAGTTCACAAGTGTTATTAGACAAAACCGAGTCGTGCAAAACTATTTTGTCTCGAGACACACGGACTGTTAGTATTGTTAGTATACAAAAGTACTATCCTGTAAAATTGCATCTGGTGTCACTAAAATATATATCCGAAATATCATAAGCTTTTTTTTTGTATCGCAGGGGAATCCATTTACGGATGATATCCAGAACGCCTGGGTAGGCAGTCCTAGACCTATGTCGGACTCAGCACTTTGGGTGTGCAATACCGTACTAAACCCCTGCGGGAGCCTTTAGCCGCTGTAATTGGAGGGCCCCGGATCTGCAGGCAACAGGATCCCTCCAGCGACAGGCTGGCCTCGGCGAAAAGGCCAGACTTCTCCTCCATGGGGACTGTCCGGCTTACCTCTGAACAGTCCCAACGAAGCTGTGTCTAGCAGGACCGGGTTCCCATCCCTGCCCGACACGGGCACAGGGGCGTTACTGGAGGCGCATTAGGTAGTGCCTCCTTCGTCGCCCGCGGATGGAGGCCACGTCGGCGGCCTCCTCTCTCGCCCGCTCGTCGGCCTCCTTCTGGGACATTACTGTCTCGCAGAAGGAGACCATCGCCTTCCAGGACTCATCGTCGCCGAGCATCGCGGGGATGATGCTCGGGAGCGACAAGTCCCCTCCGAGGGCCGACGTCAGACCTTGACGCAGCGCCGCCCATCTCGGGCACACCTCGAGGGTGTGCTGGGCAGAGTCCACTGCCGCGCCACAGTCATGACATTCAGTCGTCGGCTCCCTGTGGGCCGTCCGACAGAGGTAGTCTCCAAAGCAACCGTGCCCGGTGAGAACCTGCGTCAGACGTAAGGTGAGGCTTGCGTTTTCGACGCATCCACCGCTCAAGGACCGGGCGAATGGCAGCCGTTACGCGTGTGCCATAGGGCTTTCCCGCCAGGTTCTCCCCTCACCTCCGCATTAGCGCTTCCTGCCCTATCCGACGCACCCGTAGGATCCCGTCCAACGTGGGGTTCTCGCCAAGAGCCCTCCTACCCGAGACGTATGAGTAGGTCTCGGCAAGAACCTCCGCCACGAGCTCCCACGAGGGGTCGCCGGCTAGAGCAGTAGCTGCAGCCCACGATACCGTACGGTACCCTCGGATCACCCTCACCGCGATGGTCCTCTGCGCAGAGCGCAGCGCGAAATATCATAAGCTTATTTACTCTAAACATACCCATTTTAAAGTTTAATGTGTATATAATTAATTTGAAACATTGCAATATTCAAGTTATAAGCAGGCTGAGCCAACTAATCCCTTAATCCTCCTCATTAGAGCGTAGGCATTAACCCCGTACGTATTTACATAATTGGACAAACTTACATAAAATTTTATATTTTAATGTTTCAAAGAAATAAAGGCGTATCGTGGATAATTATTTCGACGTTTAGCCCTTTATTATGGATAATACAAGTTTTAAACGTTCCAAGTGGGCGTAATTATACGCAAATGAACCTTGCGAGCTGACGATTAAATTCATAACAACATTTCAGTTCTATTCTTCCACGTGCCTTTATTACTTAGTAACCTTATCATCACACTCCTGAGTAACGATCTCTCTTGTGTGTATCTCTTAGTGAAAAGATACAGAGCGCTAATGCGTCATACTATTTGTTTTTTAGCCTAATTTTTTATTGGCTTTTCCGTCCTACTTGAAATGTTTTCTTATTTCATTTCCTCTCCAACTCCGATTACATTTTAGGAACTCGACCTCCAATCCAGGTTGGTTTTGTAATTAACGAGCGCATAGATTAAATGCCACAAAGCCGTGTTTATTTAAAGATGTTAATTTAACTTGTGTCATTAATAGGACTGAAAACTTTGCGTGATTACGACATCTTAAGTGTTGTGGAACGTTATTAATGTTTGAGAGAAAAACTCAGTTTTATCTGTTATTTGTTTGTAATACACATAGAGTATTTTACAAGATAAAAAAATCTAGTTAAAAGAAGAATTCATTTTATTTTGTATCACAGGAAGCCATTTACGGATGATATCCAGGACGCCCGGGTAGGCAGTCCTAGACCGTATGTCGGACTAAGCACTTGGGGGTGCAATACCGTACTAAACCTCTGCGGGAGCCTTCAGTCGTTTTAATTGGAGGGTTCCGGATCTGCAGGCAACAGGATCCCTCCAGTGACAGGCTGGCCTCGGCGAAAAGCCTAGACTTATAAGAATTCGTTTCAGTTTGTGTATGTCTAACATTAAAATCTATTTTTTAACAAATTAAAATATGTGTTATCGAAATTGACGATAGCCGGTTTATGACCTTGATCCGGTTACATCCAATAATGCATTATGTTAATGAATGAATCTATATACCATTAATTTACATTTAATATGATTACGTTAATATAATAACTAGTAATAATATACAGACACCCATAATAATAGAGACATTTTCCAGTATTTATTTTATAACAAATACTAATTGGGTATACTGAACAGTTCGTTATTGTCACGCTTTATACTCCTTGCCTAGGATCCCATCCATCCACATCAGGCATTCGATGTCCACTGCTGAACGTAGGCCTACCCAATCATATCTGGAGGGACATTTCGGCAAGAAAGAGGTCGGGACTATTCTTCTCTGCTAGACACCGCACGACCTTTGATGCGTGTGTGATTGAAATGTATTTAACTGAACTCAAGAAAATTAACAGAATAAAGCCATGTGTGTTTCTAGTTAAATAGAAATACGCGAATCTAAATAAATTGGAGCTTAACGGATTAAGTAGAACTGATTGAAATATAGTATTAGACTAAGTGCTACGGCGCTACAACGCTACAGCCCTACGGCGCTACGAGATGAGCAAAACGATTACGATTATTAAAGCAAGTGAGCATACAACTTCAGATTATGACTGATGTAACTAATGAAATAGGTTTTTTCCAAGTCATTAATTCTTAATGATAACTACCTATTTACTACATATTAAAAGTAATTGAGTTTAGAGATTACTAGTAAATATAAGTATTTAGTTTAGAGAGTAGTTGAGTGAAGATCTCCGTATGTAACTCTGTGAGACATTAGTATTCTCTAAGCTACTTTAACTTATACCATATCGGCCCAAGACTACTAGTGTGCTCGCAGGACCTTGTACAGTGTGTTTAAAGTGCCTGTACACGGTTTTGCTTTATCGTAATACCCAGAGCTCACGTTAAATCTTATCTAAATACCGCTACTCTTCTAAAAATGAAACATCGGGGGCAGCTGTACTTTGATAGTTTGTTATCCAAAGCTATTAGCCATTACATTTAATTGAAAAATTTGATTTTCGCAAATAACTTCACTATGTATTTTACCACCAGGCGTAATATGAGGCGTCACCATATTAGCGCAATATATATCGCCTCTTTATATTGGCGGTTTTACACGGCGTAATGTCCGGCAAGATTTCGTGGGATCTTCAAATATAGTCTCATATCATATAACTCTCAAATTTTCATCGCCTTTACGTTCCATAAAAACTGTCGGAGTGTTTAACAAAATAGTGGTAACTACAATTAATTAAAGCGGGATGTTTACCATATTTTTTTATTTTGTTGCGTATTTTAGAAGTGACAATATTAGTGGTAACTAGTGTTTACGCAGCAAATGTACGAAATAGGAGGTAGTCCAGTATGGACACTTCTAATGCCCTCAACATCTAACCGCAAACTTCAGTCTCGTGAACAATACATTCGTAGAAAATGTCGAAATATCGAGCTCCATCAAGTGAAAAAAAAAAAACATGGTAAATATCCCGCTTTAATTAATTGTAGTTATAAAAATAACCATGTTAATTTAAAATCTTAAAATTAGGTATTTGTTTCATGTACATCAGTAGTAGGTATTTTACATTACTAGCGGAACTACATAAAACAGAACATTCCTGCCTGAAAACCAGCTGTCACATTTTACTACGGCCATTGTTGAGCATTTCGCATAGATTTAATTGTAGTTCTTTGTAATGTTATTGTAAGCTTCTTTTGTTTGTTTTTAATACATATTCTATGTTATTCTATAAATTTAAGATTCAGTTAACAACTAAAACCTGAAATATTTAGATAAAAGTAGGATGTTTCCTGCTAAGAAATATATTTTAACACGCCTAAACCTAATTGTTTGGAATGAAATGGGATTTGCCATATAATGTCTAAAACATTTTAACTCATTTATACCTTTTTATGTAAGCGTTGTATATTTTTTTTAAATATATCTAAAATATATTAACAAACGATAAATTATCAAATTGGAATAATAAATAAACCTCGCAACGCGATTAAGAAATTGGATTAAATTAAATATTGAAGGACTTATCAGTCGGTGCAATTTACCAACCGATGGTAGCTTTCCCATGAATATGTGGCTACCGCAGAAGGATTATACTGCATTTAAATGATTCACCGAAATATTGTTGAAATTTCCACTATAAACATGGAATATATTTTATTACAGAAATAAAAAAATAAAAAAATAAATAAATATTAACCAACAATCACACCACGTTAACCTAGCCCCGTGCTAAGTTCGTAAGAACTTGTGTTACAGGTACTAGGAACGGAAATAAATTTAATAAATTTATATAAATACATATATACATAAATACACATGCATGACCCGGTGCAGACATCTATATTCGTCATACAAATTATCTGCACCTGGCGGGATTCGAACCCGCGACCGCTGCGTAAAGTGCCAGTTGCCTGACCACTCGACCAGCCGGCCGTCAAAGGGTAAGGGGTCAAAAAAAGAAATGGGATTATAATTATTTATAATATACGACTACGAAATCACATCAAGATATAAGATACGATACGTATAACACATTAAAATACAATTTGAAGTATTAAAATTGTCAGCGAATAAAGCTCGAGGACTTCAGGGTTGCTGAAACCACAAACAAAATTTTGTTCGTTTGTTTTGTAGGTTAAGTCTTTCAGGGTCTAATTGGGGTCGGTGGGTTGCTGTGGTTATATTTAATGTGTGAACTTGTAGTTTTCACATACAACCATAAATGTAACGAACAAGTTAATGGAGCAGGGGATTTTTGTGTGTATTAAAATTTACAGTGGGACTACCAAAGCATAAGTTTCATGAATTTGCTAGCTTTTGTGGCTGCCTTGTTACTGTGAGACACGAAAGGCGGAGACAGCTTGAGCTTACATTGAAATTTATAGCTGAGTCAGCTAAGTGACAGTCAGCCACAAACCATTTGCTTCATAGCTCCCCAGCCTAGGACGATCCGAACGATCTAGTATACTATTTTAGCTTGAATGGTCCTTTCTGCAGTTCCTATTAAAAGAAAATGCTGTCATTCAATATTATTTTTTATTATTTTTTTACAGAAGTGCAAAAAGTAGTTTTTATTCGCTGTTCTTTCAGTGACATAATGTTATCTTTAAAGTTTACATGTTTCTCTGAACTGTTATGATGAGGATATTATGCTTTGTACCACTGTTAAAAATTGCAAAACGTTATAATGGGATCATTAAAAAAAATAATTTCGAAAAAAGAAATTGGATTTAGTGCCTTGTATCTCCGGAGTACTGAAATGTGAACAGCTTTTGAAGATTCATTTTGTATGGTAAATTTAGTCTTGTAAAATATTAAAAAAAAAAAAATAAAAAAAAAACAACTTAATTGTTTGTAAAATTCTCACAGTCGGCTTTTTTTCTACATTTATATTAAATATCAACATATTGATCTTTATCGCCATAATTTTTGCACATGGTATTTGAAGATTAGGTTAGGTTAGTTTAAATATTCGTTAATTTGTGACAATATAATAAAGGAGAAAGTTCGTGAGAATAGATTAAAGAACTATGTTCGGGAGGGGGAGGTTGTTTCTTTTACGCTAAAACAAATGAACCGTATACGTATATAAAATTTGATAAGTAGATATTCGTGGATAGTTAAAGACTCGAAGACACAGGCTTCCACTTACTTCGAAATTTACAACGGTTAGGTTAGTAAAATAAATAACATAGCTTAAAATAATTAAGAAAATAAATAATAATTATAAAACAGTCTACGGTAAGTAATTTATTCAGAGTATTTTAAAATTATATATTTTATTATCTTGAATAGCCCATTAACAGTTACCCTTCTAAGGTAGGCTTTACGACTTGCATTAATTGCCTATGGCTTAATTTTGTAATGAAGGTACTTATCAACCTTTTAGGGATTAGTAAATTAACTTACTTAATGAGAAATATTATAACGAGAATTATAATTTGGGTACAATACTTTTCTAGAGCGATGTACGTTTTATTCAAAAGTTATTTAAAATTTTGAATTCACCATTAGAATTTATATTAGGTAATTATTGCATCTGTGTTTAAGACTTCCTATACTCATTTCATTGTTTTTTTAATTAGTTACACTTGATTAAATTAAATGAATTAGATAATAATTGATTTATTAGGGTATCAAACAACTTTATCGATATCGACATTTGTCAGATTATTTGACACTTAGGGGAATTGCTAAGACATTCGAAACTTTTTTTTTCTTGATTGAAATAGCATTTCTAAATCACTAGATGAAAAAAAATATTTTTTAATCCAACCGGTATATTATCGTGCATAAACAAATAAACTCTTCAACTTTTTTTATTAGTATTAAAAATAAACTAAGTTTAATTTAATGCATACTCTAAACTCTACGAAAAACTAATTGTATATTCAATACAGATACAATCAGTATTTCTAAAGAGACGATATGAGCCTTAAAATGGAATAATATTTAGGCAAACATATTCAGAAAGGGTTTTATTTACATTATTCCGTCGCAAATGGTATCTACGCGTTTCGCTTAAGAGGTTTTTTCGATATTGCTTTAAGATATTTTCTAAGTGTTAGGCTAAACCTATGGTAAAACAAAGGAGACATTAGGTACCTACTTATTAAATTAAAAAATAATAATTTTTTTTACGCAGATTTTATTTTTATTGAAAAGTTTGGAATATTTCCTCCTGCATATCAGCAAACGTTCAGTTTAATTTTTTATTTGCTTTGATCCAGGCTATAAAAAGCGGATTTCAGCTTTTTATTGAAAAAAAGTTTAACGAATAATTTTAATCACTACGAAATTTTAGGATTTTATAAAAATAAAATATCCCTTTATTATTTTACAACGTAGAAAAATATTTAAATTTATACGATTATGATAAAACTTGATGTGTTTTATATTCGTTAAGTACGTACATATACTTAAGGATTTAGAGCTACCGTACCATTTAGAAGACTATAAAATAACGTACACGAATATTATGAATATCTAATAATATTACATACATTCGAGAAGAAAGGACAATCTATTTTTTAAATCAGATAAAACTAGAGCGACTATTTTTGTTACAAAAATAAATTACCTTTTGTTAATTATTGCTGCGCCCAAATTATTTCATTGCGTGTTTCGGTAAGTCTATTATTATTTTTTTTGTTAAGAAATGTTGATTTTTTTCGCTCTATTATTCTCAAGTGCTTAAACTATTAACCTTTTTACCGACATGAACATGTATTAAGTCTACGGATTATCTTGTACTCAACGCCATGTCTATTTTAAACTGATGATAGAAGGCTAGATTATTTTCTCGAATTAAATTTACTTTTTAAATAACTTTAGCTTACTTTTTTATAAATTGGCTAAAATATTTATACAAAAAAAAAAACTTTTGTTTTAAAATTTAATAAATACATTGTTAACACAGTATCTCAAAAAACAGTGAATAGTCACTTTTGTGTGGGATTTCTGATTCCTATGTAGTACGAGTATTTAGTGATTTAAATAACTGTCTTGAGCTGGTTGTAGCTCCTTGTTGATACGATGTCATTTTTTTTGTACAACGAGTAACGTTTAACTGGCAAATAAACAGACGAATCACGTTATGCTTTGTTGACATCGCTCTCGTTATGTGTCAAGGACGGTGAACGGAAAGGGTGATGATTTCAGATTTTCAGAACGCAGTCATATAAATTACTTAGTGCTGCTGTTCTGTAGCGTTTCTTAATGTTTCTGTTCTTCTTTTTCTTAGTATGATCTACAGTTTGGATCTACATTATAAAAAAAAAAATAGTAATGATTCATAAATACTTGTCACTGTGACCAGATTAAATTTTGCAAAAATGTGACTAGAAAAAGTTCTGAAATACACAATCCTACACAATACTTTAAAACTAATAAAATTATGATAACGCGTTAGCACAATGGTCATACTCGTAGCAATTTCGTGTTACGTTAGAGGTCGTGGGTTCGATCGTAAGTGTCACACGTTACACATAGCGCAATTTATTATTTTAAATCAGTTTAAAAGAAAATGTATATTTTTGTAAATATCTTTTAAAATTTTTATTTCAAATAAAAGAAACTGTAGTCAAAGACGTCATACACGAATTACCGACACGATTACATAATGATTTGATAATGACATAGTTTACCGAAACCTATTTAATATGTAGTTGCGGACACAGAAATGGACACACAAATACAGAAATGACTCTTAACTCTTTTGGGCTTTACCGTAATTAATTAAAGGCGAAATACATTTTGATGATGACAAAAATGTATCAACTTATTACAACTTTTCGGTTAATCTTAAAGATTAAGTTTAGTGTAAAATTAATATCTAAAACGAGTATATCACTGTTTGCGTAGATAACTCATAATATATTTCAAAAATACTGAATTTGTGCAACAGCTCTTAAAATATTAATGAACAAAAAAAACGTTATTATATACTGCAAAGGCCTATTCGAACAAATTTTCTTTTAAATTTCCTCACGTCAAAAGATGAGTAGAGAAAAATATTGCCAAAACTTTCCTATAAATATATTCTATACTTTAAAAAGAATGTTAAAGTCAATTTGACTCGATATTATATCAAAATTTCACATGATAGGTTAATGGAACATGGTTGTAAAGTCTGCAGCATGTGGCGTAATCAATTTTGATGGATGACTCGATTTGGCGTTCAATATACGTACAAAATCTTGACTTGAGTTACAAAATTAACAATTTAGTCAAGCTTCAAGTAGTTTAAATGTAATAGATTATCATCTTATATTAAAGTAAAATTCTACCTTATTTATATTATTTGTTATTGCGTCCATACTATTATATATGTTGTTGGTTAGCAGGATGGAGCCTGATGTCCTCTTTCCTGCTAAACAACAACATATTCTACCTTATGTATAAAACACCCACGTTCTAAACTATCGGACCTACAAGTATAACAGTCTATACATAAGTTTTATTTTTATTTTATGTTTATGAAAACTTAGTAATAATTTTTATTTCCATAGTGGTTCTAACAAGAATAGAAAGTTTTGCCCAGAAGTTTATAATTGTGTACAATTTATTCCTCATCCTCCTAAGATGTATCCCGTGGGCGATGGGAAATACAAGGCAAATATCTGATGTGAAAAAAAGCATTTTAAGATTCCAAGGTTTTTAAACATAAATCATTTCAAAATTAAATCAAGGGTGACATAATTACGATTACTGATATCATGACGTAAAATAGTCAAACGTGAGAAGAGTGTCTTTCATTTTAAACAAATAGACAAGTACGATTAAATTTTTATTTAATTTCAGAAAACGCAGAAAGCAATGTTTATTAAAACCTTGAGTTAAACTTCAAGCATGTGAAAAAATTTATCACCACTAAAATTCCCTCGTGTGTGAAACTTTGATAAAATGCCTCGTATATTCCAAATTTAATTTTCACGTATAATTTTAGAAATTTCGTGATAAATTGGATAGTAAGGGATATGTAACTTTTACAAATACTCAAGATATAAGTTCAATGACCATGTTCAGTTCTAATAGCATGATAGCAAAACAAACATATAAAAGGAATGCTTATTTTATAGACTTGCTTCGAAAAATCTATAATAGAAATTCGTGACTTACTACGCTTTACTATTTATTATCATGTACCAATCACTAAATTGCTATGGCAATGTTATCTGAGGATATTGTTAAATTAATATGAATAATCGTCGCCGGTCACAGGGAAAGGAAGAGAGAGGAGTTCAAAGTTAAGGAGTGAATGAATACAGAATATTTTCTGTCTCATATTATCTATTGATAATATGTCCCTTAAGTAGAAAAACAGTACTTTGAAGAATCCACTGACGTAGTAAGTCAGCAACGAGAATCCATTGTTTATGAACATACAGATAGGAACAGAATAAATTTAGCATCTGGCGTATCTATATATACATATATTCAAACGTATTAAAGTATGAAGCCCTACAATTGTGAGTGGTGTAAGTCAAAATATCTACTCTAATAGGTAAAATTCTTTAACAAATTTATGTAATGTAGTCTATTTGTATAGGAGTATAGCCTATTGATTAAAAATATATATATAAAAATTGACTCACAATTGGCCAATAAAGTAAGAAGAACCTTCATATACTGAAAAAAAAAATACTCAGCCCAATTAGACAATGCCTACTTTTTCAAAATCGATCGTACTTTATAGATGCTTAATATAAGCCAATTCGAAGGTCACCGTGAATTTAATTTAGGAGGTAAAACTTCAGCTCTTCTGCTCAACAGAGATACAGTTAAATATTAAATTATTCAGAAGTCGTAGTTGACCCTAATTATTATGCTGTAAATGTTGGAGCGGTCTTAGGGGTCTATAAAATATTATCACGACAAGTATTATACTGATATCTTTTTAATAAAACACCGGATATTATTTGCTGGCTTGATTAATGCACTCTCGTGATTTTAGTTGATAAGAATTTAAAACATTATTTCTATTTACGAGTATTTACTAAGTATTTTGAAAATTAGATTTTTGCATAACTGTTTCCTCATAATCGTCTAAAGATAATGTTTATAAAAATTAAAATTATAGTTTATTTGCTCGTCATATCATTTAGTTAGATATGATACTTAATAATCACAGTTTTTTTTACTGTTCAACTTTGTAATTCTTTTCCTGTGTATATAAGGCATGCTCTGTATCAGCCTGTAAACAACCCACTGCTGAGCGAAGGCCTCTTCTGATACAGTTTATCACTAAAACCAGGACTTATCAAAATTCATGATCGTCATTCAGAACTGTATTTTTGAATAATTGCTTAGACTATTCAGCATTTCTAAATCCTGCCTAAAATTATCTACAAATCGTAAGTGATCAATTTATTTTTATAAAAAAGATATTTGTAATTTAATTACTCTTAGTTAACACAATTATAATAATAAAATTCTGATTGTACAAAGTAACATTCTAATTGATAAAAGTCCGAAAGAAATAAATTATTTATCAATAATAGTAACAATTATTCGAAACATGCAACTCGCTACAGCTACCACCACAATCATAACTTTTTTTACCACAAAGTATAAACAATTGAAAACAAATATTTATAATACAGGGCATCTATTAAACAGCCGTTATTTTCACACGGCGTTAGCTTCGTTTGCGAATGGCCTTACGAACAACAGCGAATAACTTTAAACAATATATGCATTGTGCTCACTTCACAATGTAGTTGCGAACAATGTGAAGGCCCTGACTCCAGCTGGATTATCTCTATGAAAATGAGAAAATTAATACAAAGCAAAAATAGTATTTGTATTAGGATACCATTTTTTTTTAATAATAATAGAATATCATCTTGTTTTGTTTATTTTCACTTTGTCAAAGTCTGTTTTGTAAGGATTTGTTTTGTATTAATTTAATACGTAGGACGACCTTTCTGGTGTACTCGTAGTGGTGAGATGAGTAATCGCCTCAAAACCCGCGGGTTCGATTCCCGCTCGAGGCCAATATTTATATTTGTACAAATATTTGTTTCCGGTCTGGTTGTTTCCCTTGTGGGTCTCCCCACGGTGCCTCGGTAAGCACTAAAATCCGTCGGTCGCGGTTGTTGTCATAAGCACCTGATAGCGATCGTTACTCACAATAGGGAAAATTATCTGCCAACCCGAAGTAGAGCAGCATGGTGGATTATGTTCCAACCCTTCTCCTATATGGGGAAGAGGCCTTTGCCCAGCAGTGGGATGCTTACAGGCTGATTCAGTTCAGTTCAGTTAATACGAATTTAAATGATTTAATTTTAATGTACACATACTGAAATTGTCAACATAACATTAAGTGTTTCTTAAATATTTTCTTCGAGACGGGTGGGCAGGAGGAGGTTAATTCATCCTTTTGTGTATTTTACGTAATACCTTCATTCATTTTATTGATATTTTTTTTTGTTAAGTACACTCTGCTTTTAGACACCTCTCATACACGTCATTGTAAGACTCGTTGTCCATGAGCCGCAAACACGGCTACATGTAGACCTTAATAGTTAGTAGCCGTACTTGTATAAATAAACAATGCTGAATACAAATAGCTTCTTATTAATCGTAGTAATAAATAAATCTTTTAAATAACCTTAACTAAAATTGTTATATAGAAATGAATATAATAGATATAATTTTTTAAATCTAAATATAATTTTAATATGGACTATATCCTTTAGATCAACTAATTGATTATTGTGAAAACCTCATAAATGTTCTCTTGCAAGCTTAATACCCCTTTTTGAGACGAAAGAAAGTATGGAACAAAAGTGCTGTTATAGACCAATGTCGATAAATTTTGAAACCACAAAAAAATTGTAGGATGAAACCCATTGGAAAAGGAAAAGAATATAAAAAAAAATCAAAGGTAAAATAAATTACGGGCGATCTGAGGGCGGAAAGTGGAAGGGAGAGGGGGTTTAAGGGTAAAAACCGGTAATTTCGATTTCCGGCAAAACTACAAGTCCTATAGAAAAAAGTTAAATGGAAAACTTGTAGGTAATAAAAAGATCTAAAACTTTTGTATTTAGACTTTTTTCACATAACCTCAAAATTTATGTGAAAAATTCAAATAACCAAGTTTTTGGTTTTCTTGTTATTCTTCCGAATTAACAAAAAAAATTAGAGTCCATTAACGGTATTAGGTTTAATGTGTAGTAGAATGAAGGTCTGTATTTGCATCAAAACCACATACAATATGATTTCTAGTTTAAATACAATTAAATTTTTATATTTCAATACAAATACAACATATACAAAATGATTTGTTTTAATAGAATTGTTATAATTCAATTATAATAATTCAATTAAATTCATAAAAGTATCCAATTTTTTATCAATGTTTTCTTATCACATTATTACGTAAAATTATCGTTATCAGTAAGTAATAGCACATTACGGTATTATTAAATAAATAAATCATTAAAACTGTTGAAACCATGTCGATGTCAGTATATAACCATCTTAGACATTCGTTATCGCTTCATATATAAAATAACTGACTTGAATACCGTATTTCTAACCTTTATCTACAAAAGAATCGTTAAAAGGACGGCTTTATCTAGGTTGCCTAGAATTAAGCTGTCGTTTTCGGACGACGAATCAGCATGACTGATCATTTGCGGCTTATTCCATTAGGGTAGGACCAAATCACGTTTCGAGATGATGCTGAAAAAGTTACTGTCTTGAAAATTATTACCTTGTATTCGTTTTTGCGGCTTCTCCTCTAATTCAAATATTTTTTAATGCATGCATTAGAAAGTTAATTTTATAGAATAAGCTGTGTATATAGAAAGACGGACAAATATTATAATTTATTTTATGACTTTGGTAAAGAACATAAAATGAAACTTTTCCGAATTTATTGTATTTTATAGTTCATACAATTTTTGTTTAGGAAGCCTATAATATAAACATGATTATTTTTGTATTGTTTAACAACGTGATGAGTAATCATTAATATGACAATACAATCTATTCACAAAAAAAAAATGAAATTATTTTCACAAAAGTCAAATATATATAGTATTGGAAATAGGTTCTGATGAAAATAGAAATAGGTGTTTTTTTGAAAATTTCATATTGAAAATTCTAGCTGTACCCACGACTCCGTTCACGATTGTTATCTTTTTCATTTACCTTATAAGATAAAGTAAGTATGTACAATAGATAAAGTTGAGCTGTACGTTCAAGTTTCTGTATGTTCTGGGATTTAAGTTATTTAGACCTCTTAACTAGGACTATTTATCTGTAATTTCTGAAATTTCATACCAAAGTACTTGAAATATTTATGAAACAATCTTTGAAATATCTCTTTTCTAACGGCGTGATGCATGGCCTACTTACATACAGACTTACAGACAAAAACGAAGAAAAAAATTGGCTTCACCATCGACTAATAGTGTCCTTCAAAAATTTTCGAAAAGTCATTAATTTTCAGGAGTGGGAGCTGTTACACTTTTATTGTAAGAATGCATATAATATTGCAATACTATCGATTTCACATGATAGAAGAGAACAAAAGTTAGCAAGGGAGTAAATAGCGTTGTGAACTAGAATAGTGTAGCCATTCAACTTCAGAACGTGCTGAGAATGGAATTGTAAAGTCTTTACTCACTGAAGCAGCAAAAGAAAAATATTTTAAAGACACTTAAGAAGAAACGTGGTCTGGATATATTAGATATATTGTAGTAAGAATTAAGACTATTATTATTGGATAAATTATGTCAACTTATCTGAAAAATCGCGGGTTGCGTTTGGTGGAGAAGGAAAAATATAAATATATAATATAATTGTAACCGGCTAATGACTGTTAACGAAGGATAAGGAAGAACTAATATAGGAATTTATGAGCTAAATATTATGTTTGTAATCATGGAGGTCTAACTTAAAATCTTGTTTAGGATTCATCTTGATAGTACGTCTAGAATTTGAGTTATTATTCTAAAATCCATTGTAGAGAAATCGAATTGAAGTCGTTTAGTATACACAAAAATACACACATATATTTTTTTGCACTTGCTGCTATTGTCGTTACTATGAAAAAAATCATAATTAATAAATAATGTTTTTACATCTGTCTGTTCGTATGATCATAGTGCTAATATATAAGCAGTAAAGTAACCATTGAAGTCAAAGCGACTAAATCGTAAGGGTCTGCTAGTGTTAAATATGTACATATATCTATCAACTTGCAGTAGATTGGCGTTATAAATAAACGTCTTTGACCCCAATTAAAAAATACCTTTGCCCAACAGTAAGACTTTTACAAGCTGTTACATTAAGTATAATAGTATTATTAGAGTAAAAAATCGGATTTAGAAACTTATTACTATAAACTGAAAACAAGAGAATTAATTTTTACTAGACATCGGCATCGGTTCCAATTGCATGGTTTTTTTTTAATTAGTTGATATTAAATTCAATGATAATTAAAACAGCTATGAAGACAGATTTGTATACAAAACAAGGCATGTCACGAAGACTCATAACGACAAATATTTACTTAGACTTTTTTTTTTAAATTTTTTTTATTGTTGTTCGAATTGTTCAAACTTCGAACTTGTTTGAATACAAATATATGTGCTCCAAAGGACTATCAAATCCACGACTATTGGTGTTATTAGAAATATCATCACAACTATGAGTCGCAGTATAAAGGACGTCAAAAAGCCTATTAAGGATTAAAAACTTTGCCGAACTTGTATTTAAATTCAACAAATTATATTACCAAATGAGTAACAATTTGGCCTATTTAAACTTTATAATTAACGAGTGTTTTGACCATTGTACAAAATTGTTCCAACAGTAAACACTACAATAATTAACCGACAATTTCGATTGTACGACAATTAGCATCGTAATAAAGCGTCTATGTCTATTACCTGAATTTAAATTGAAGGATTATTATTTAAGTATTTATGCTAATATTATGAAGCTTAAACATTTTTTCGTTATTTATTTATTTATTTACACTTTGTTGTACACCACAAATATATAAACAAGATAAGTTTATGACAATTACAAAATGTTAAGTACAAGGGGCGGTCTTATGGCTAGTTAGCCATTTCTTCCAGACAACTCGAAATAAGTTCGAGTAATTTATTTAAGAGAGAAAGGATAGGTGGTGCAGTTATATAATAATAAACTTACATACTAATATCTACACACTAATACTTAAACACTTATATAGTTCAAACTTAATATAGTTCAATTAAAATATTTTTCGATCTATATATAATAATGATAGAAAAATTATATTTTATAATTTAAGTATTTTATAACTTATACACTATACCCGAGACAATGATCATGATTACACATTGTAACTTTTATCCCATTTCCTACGAAAACCATAGTGAATTTTGTGATAAGAATTAAGCAGTGTCCTAGCTTGTAGTAAAGACTCAAATCATGTCAAGTTTTATTCAAATCAATTCCGTAGTTTCGACGTGATGCGGCTAAGATACAAATTTTATCTATATATTAATACGTGAAACAAAAACTTTCTACCCATTTTTACGAAAATTACGCGGACGGAGAAGTATAAAATTTGCACAGTTAAAGTTTATATGGAGAAGAAGTGCAGAATTCCAATATTTTTTTTATAATAATGCTCAAAAAATACATTAAATTAATTAAAGAATCACTAAACACACCACGGCACACACACATATGTACAATGACATATATACACAAATTTTGTTTATCGTCAAAGTCTGTTGTCAAGATGGTTTTAAATATTGGTTTTGCAAGGAATTTTTTATCGAACACGGTTCTAAATACAGGTCTTGCAACGAATTTTTTATCACAAATCAGGTTCAATGACTGCTGCATATGCTTACCATGTTATGCGCAATCATATTTTTATGATGTTGTCAATGCTGTTAATTATAGATTATGTCGAATTTCGACCACTGGGCGACCATTAGTATATATTATAATTCTCTTAGATATACTAATGGACGTAGGTTCACAAAGCTTACGATATTAATTATCTACTTTTGCAGTTTTACGTCACCAAAGCGTTTCTTTACCTAGTTGTGGCCGTACCTACGGTACGCTTTTTAATGTAGAGTCACCATTTTCGTACTTAAGTACTCGATTATTGGCACTTCTAACTTTTTTCCCAGCTATTATGACATTTTGAAATTTCCAAAAGATTGCATTCGACAATTTATCTATTCTTTTGGCTCTGTATAAGTTGAGTCATATAGTAGTAAAAACGGCAGTCTCCATTTTTTTAACTCCATTTTTTACTAACTAATATGGAAGAGCTGATTATAGAGGAAATTTTGGCTTAGATAACTTTTTAAGCAAAATGCGGAGACTGCCGTTTTTGATACTACATGATACTACTATACTATATGACTCAGTTATTGTTAACTAATACACTTTTGGATCGATAGGTTTACTTACTAGCTGTATGCGAACTAACTACATTTAATAAATAAAATTATGTAAGGACGCGTGTTGTGTATAATGCGGAATGTACAACTGCGTAATGTTACGGTTGTACCGTACACGCTTATATTACGAAAAAAGGAAAAGTTTCAAGTGTAATTTTACTACACATGAAGTAACACATGGTCATAATTTAATCCATTTCGTTTTTGAATTAATTCCCTTTCTATTATTTTGAAATATAAACTTGTATTTTTTTCCTTGTTATTTTTATTTTATATCGGTCCTTAGTAGATGCTGCACGACGTTAAAAATTATTACACCTTACACCTTACTGTTAAGTCAAGTATAAGACAACCATGTTAACAGCGCTATAAAATATGATTATGTACGCTAATCTTGTCATACTTATTATTCAAGTGTATAAAAATGTCTTAGTAAATAAAGGCAGTAATATTTTACGATGCGTTTTTGTAGAAAATTAAATCGTACACTAAGGCAAATTCGTACGAATTCATATACATACCAATTTTAGTTTTATTGACTAGGTTTTAAATTTATTTTATTATTATATTAATGGAAATTATTGAATTGATTGTGGATTTATAATGGATTTTATTAATATTGATTATGTACCTTGATTATTTATCGTGAATTTTTACGAAATTTTTTTTGTTGTGTTTAATGACTCAATGGAATTGAATGTGATGTCAATTATTGTATTTTTATCTTTATATGACACGTATCTAACACGACAACGACACTAAGGCATTAGGATAACTATCCTGTAATGTTAAATGTAAGATGATGGAATAAATAAATAAATAAATGTATAAATTTTGTGAACGTTTTCGAATGAATAAATTTCAAAACAACAACAAATTAAAAAAGTCAAATCAAATAACAATTCATAAATGATAAGACACTTCAAACAATTAATTACCAATTTTAACGCATCATTGGTCATTATTTATATTACTCCGGTTTTAATAATAACCAATGTGAAAGATTAGTATGGTAATAATTGATAAAATTATAAATTTGACCAATCTGGCTTAAATAAATACTGCATTTCAACAACTAGGAAGGTTGTAAAAATATATTTATTATATAATATATATATATATATATATATATATGTTTCAATGATTATAGTTGATAATATTTCAAATAATTATGTTTTATTAATCTTTATTTTTTAATAAATATATAATCATTATTGATGTTATGTACTAATGTATCAATGTATATAATATCGAAATTGTAAATATCTTGATGGAAAAAACGAAAAGATTTCGTGATATACATAGTTGTTTTAATAAAGTTTTAACTCGTAATGTTGTGACAACTGACAACTCGTAATGTTCTGGTGTAGTCAAAGCCGACTGTCGTGGGTTTGATTCCCGCTTGAAGCAGATATTTATATTTGTACAAATATTTGTTCTGGTCTGGGTGTATTTCCTTGTGGGTCTTCCCACCGTGTCTCGGTGAGCACGTAAAGCCATAGGTCCCAGTTGTTATCATACACACCTGATGATGATTGTTATTCAAAGTTAGGGAAGTTATTCGTCAACACGCAGCTGAGTAGCGTGGTGGATTATGTTCCAACCCTTCTTCTATATAGAGAAGAGGTCGTTGTTACGCAGTAGGATATTTACATATTGATTCAGTTGAGCTTACACACAAAAACTAATAATATCCGTGATCTGTCATATGTATCTGCGTGTATAACGGGGCACTATGACAATAAAAAGTATATAATTATTAATCATATATCCTGATTTCAATTGACATTGTTCAAATATACCAAGCATTATATAATACATTAAACTATACTCTTATCTTTCGCTCCATAACATAAAATATAAATGAATATTAATATTATAATCATGACATTATGCGTAGTTTTAATCTCTTAAGAATACTTTGATTTGGTTCTGAACTGAAACTGTCTGTAAATGTCAGCCTGCCTAGGCTTGCGAATAATTTATCTTCTCAGTTTCTATAGTAACAACCATTATTAGGAGTTTATTGTAATGTTTGGTATTAATAGCCTTACATATTCTCCGAGACACGGTGGGAAAGACCTACGTGAATGTACATATGTTTGTACCTGTACAAATTAAAACATAATTTCCAAACGCTAATCGAGTCGATAAAAATCATACTTACGACGAGAGTAATGATGGAAAAAGATGGATATATATATAGACGCATATAGAACGTTACAGCAAAATATATAGTTTACTTTAAAATTCAAGTACCTGGATGACCGAGCTTTGCTCGGTTAAATTATATTTAGATAGGTACATTACATATTGATGAAACATAAATAATATTTTCGATCTTACCAACATAATAGTAAAATAATAGGAACTGGTTATTGAAATAAAAAATAAAAAGAGTTCTCAATAATAGTTATTCTCACAAAAGAAGAAACTTGAAAATTGGATTCGAACCCAGGTTTTTCTGATTTCGAATCCGCCCGATTCCAATCCAAGCTATTATAAACTTATCAATGACAGCGAAATTTACCTTCGTATTCTAATGATATTTTTTAATTGCGTGAAAAAAGGGATAAAACGACATTTTCTAAAAATAAATCCTAGCTAGATCGATTTATCGCCCCCGAAACCCCCTTCATACTAAATTTCATAAAAATCGTTGGAGCCGTTTCCGAGATTCAGATTATGTATATATATATATATATATATATATATATATATATATATATATATATATATATATATATATATATATAAGAATTGCTCATTTAAAGATATAAGAATTTCTGACAATATGTACGACACGGACGGACGATAACGCGCGTAGACTCACGCATTCGCACGATGTTGATGCGTTATGACACTTGCGACACTTTGCCTAAACCTGAATACAACCTTGTGTAAAGATTATTGAAATATTTTTATTTTTACTTTAATAACAAGATTTAGCATATAGTTCTATATCCGCTCGAGTGTCCGGGCAATGACCTTTTAGTTTACCAACTGCACAAAACTGTCCAAGGCGTCTCACGTTTTATTAGGTAATTTCCCACCGCTGATAGTGTAATATACGTTAATCAACCTGTAGTTGACAGGTGCACTTCGCCTACTAATGCCCGTATCGAAAAAAACTTGACATGACCAATATAGCCATAGCGACCATTACAAGGACACGTTTGTAAGCTCTTGTCAACTAGTAGTTGACACGGACAGTGGAGCGGGTATTTCCAAATAATATTAACAAAATAACAGTTACGTTCAATCACCTATAGCGAAATAGCTACATTACCGTTATTACGTCGCTCGTTACCAGAGTACGTGTTTTCATAAATATAATATTAAGCCTCTTATTCCTTTTGAAATCATAAGAACCGTCTAATTTTTTTTCCATTTCATATAATTTTTATTTAATGTTGACTATTGTACATAAACTTTAATGCTTTATATTATAATATGCCAAAAGTCTTCTAAGCATTTCGTTCTCTAATATTCCATTCATAATTTAATATTAAACGAAATATGTACTGAATCTTCTAAATTTTATATACACGTTGTGTGTGTGTATATTGATGTAAAATAAAGATAAAACGTGCTTTTATGTAATGGATTTTGCGTAGCATATGTACGTATTATTAACACCGATGTATTATGTGAGGTATTGTTAACACACGTTTTTGCATTAGCAGTATTTTTAGGTATCTCAATATCATCCATAATATGATCACAATTGAATACAATTTTTTTTTCATCAATGAGAAGAAGAAGACTTACTTAGACGCGGACAGCCTTCTCTTTAAGCAGTCAGTTAAATTTTCATTAATTACGTTACTTAAGTTATATTTATTTCATATCAGTGAATTTCAATAACAAGTTAGTGAATATTCACTAATACACATACACATATTCAATGATCAAATCAGTGGACTCTGATATTCACATATTCATACATTTTGGCGTTTATATTTTTGGTTTTGGTTAAATTTGCGTGAGCCATAACGTGATATTTACCATAACATTAATATTTTTAATTTAAAGGATTAACGTTAAAATGTTTAAAGTTTCACACCTAAAGGTCGTTGAACCGCAAGCTACTCTTAAGATTTCGCTGTTTGTCCGTCTCTATAGGGCTAGATATTGTATAGAATCTAGTGGAAATTGTTCTCTTATATTTACGCGAATTTTACTCATTTGATTGAAAGTCTAGTTCGGACTTTATCGCGTTTATTTAAAGCTTTACAGTTTAACAATATTTTAAGTTATTTTCCGACGTTTCGGACCCTTTACAGCGAGCGTCCATGATCTCGGGGGACTGAGGTGGTGGGTGTCCGAATAATGAGTTAATTGTTACATATCCCGCTTTTTATACAATTTTAAATTATTACTATTAACTGTACCTATTGATGCAGAATGAACTTATTGGGTCTGGAATTCGTGCTGCGTTCTTATTCTAGTGGAAATTTTCAATGTGTTACAATGGCCAAGATAACGAAAAAAAGAAAAGATATTCAATACAGTTTCTATATAAGAAATGTGTCTTTCCACATTTTTAGTTCGGGCTCGATAGTGTTACGAAACATTACAGGGGTACGAAGCCGTTCGTGTGGAATTCCGAATCTCACATGGCCGGTTTTACGGATACAGATTCTGTGATTAAGGCATTCAAAGAAAAGTAAAACAAAAATCAAACTCATCGAATTTATTATATTGGTATAGCATACAGATTAAATTATTTTTAAAAGCCTTTTCCTTCCTTAGTAAAATATGTTATAATACATAAATGATTTACTTCAGTAATTTATTAGGATTGAATTTGTAGCGACAACTATCTCGCCTCATATGAACTGACGTATCCTACATCGCGCTATCGAAGTTTTCAAAGCGATTATATATATATATATATATATATATATATATATATATATATATACAAGAACCCGACAACAAATGTTAAGTGACGCGTAGCCCACCAAACGCAACACCGTCTGGTCGAAGGATCCGTCCTTTTCAATGGCAGCCTCTCTCTACGCCAAACTGGTGACCCCGACGTGATAAACGTCATCTCCACGGACACAGGAAATTGCAGTATTAAGTATAATTTGGCAAGGACATACTAAGTAAAAAACAAATTCTTTTCCTTGTCAAATTCCGCAGTCATAACATAATTATCCAAGGTTACTCATGAATGATTTTCTCTACTTATGTAATAAAGTTGGAAAGTTTGTTTGTGTGTAGATTATAATTTTAATTACATGCTGATTTCAGATTAAATTTACTGTACTGTACTGAATCAGCCTGTAAATAGCCCACTGCTGAGCGAAGTCCTATTCTCCATATAGAAGAACGGTTAGAGCTTAATCCACCACAGCGCTTTAGGCACAGTATAGTAATATATACAGTATTGTAACTCGGCCGTATCTTTGAAACAAATGCCAACAGTGACAGCCGCGCACTACGTAAACGTGCGATAGGGCTGCCCGCCTCAGCATTTTACTTACATTTGCCTACTTTGTGTTTCCATTTAGTTTTGTGATTGTAAATATACTCTTTTTATATAAACAAATAAAATACTTTGTGAATTGAATAGGAAGTGTTCAAAAAAAATGCGTGTTTTTTTGATTGTTAGATTTAATTAAAAAACCATGTTTATGTTTGAATAACGAATCAGTCTTATAAATTTGCACCCGAAAAATATTTGCTCCTCAACTGAGACGTACGAAATGCTTTATTATTAAAGTTTAAAGTATAAAAAATGCGTATTCTAATATAATGTTTAATTAAAAATACTTATCCATTAACAAGTATGCTTAATTAAATAAAATCAAAAAACCCGACTGCGTAAAATACTCTTATTATAAACTAAAAAGAATAAAACAATTTACTAGCTTTCATTTGATACCCATATTGCTACAATAAGAAAAAAAATTCAACTTCCCCCCTCATTCCGCCATTTGCGGGCGCCATTTTGAATATTTATATAGCCTATGTCACTACTACAATTTAGACAAATCTGACGACATCTCATATGTCAAAAACCGTCCAGCCGTTTGGGCTGTAGGGCGTGCCAAAGAAATGGACATACATACATACATACATATATACATACATTCATACATACATTCATACATACATACATACATACATACATACATACATACATACATACATACATACATACATATATACATACATACTTACATACATACATACATATTATATATAATACATACATATTATATACAATACATACATACGTACGCACGTACGTACATACATACATACGTACATACATACATACATACATACATACATACATACGTACATACATACATACATACATACATACATACATACATACATACATACATACATACATACGTACATACATACATACATACATACATACACTCGAAAAACATAACCCTCCTTCTGTCGCAGTCGGGTAAAAAGACACACATTATGTACCTACCTATTAGTACGTACAATTATTTTATACTCTTACATTTCAGAGTTTCTAGGTAATCTAAAAAAAGTTATCTCTGGATGCGTTATTGGCGAATTCATGCAACCAAAACAGCACAAATAAATCGTACTTGTCATATTAAATTCGAATTGGAATTATTTTCAGTGAAAAAATCGTGTGGTTATTGTTAAAAAAAATAACACACGGTCCGTTTGTCACTGCGGCACAGTCGCGACTGTTTGCGTTCCGAGTGCATCCCGAGATCGAGGCCGTTTGTATGAAGTTGGAGTACTGTATATATTACTATACTGTGCTTTAGGGTGGGTCGGCGAAAAATTTCCCTACCAGGAGTAACGCTCATTATCAGGTATCCGTGATAACAACCGGGACCGACGGCTTTACGTACTCTCCGAGGCAAGGTCGGGAAACCTACAAGGACTACACCCAGACCGGAAACAAATATTTGCACAGATACAAATAAATATCTGTCCCGAGCGGGAATCGAACCCGCGACCGCCGGCGTATAGTCGACTACTCGCATCACTACAGAAGAACGGTCGTCAGTGATTTTCTCTACTTATGTAATAAAGTTAGAAAGTTTGTTTGTGTGTGTGTTATAATCTTAATTACATGCTGACTTCAGATTAAATTTACTAGGGTAGGTAAATTAGAGTTGTTTTGTTTGTTAGAATCAAGGCGGCAATTTGAAAATATCTTATTTCATGTGAAATGTTTATGGGTTCGAGGAGTATCAATGAACGTTAATACTAGTGTACCTAATTAAGCAAATCGTGTAGCATTATATTTCATACATATTAATTGTACACTTTTCTTGTGCCTTGTGTAATGGAAATTTTTGAAAAAGCATGTTTAGAGAGTACGTAAATAATTATACGACTAAATAAAATAACATATTATTTAAAATATAAATTAACCATAAAATGTTCTAATTAAAATTATGCAAAACGATTTGTAAGGTTTATTTAGTTGGTTCGCTTTTTAATTTTTGCCAAAGTCTTGCGAGATGTAAATTTTCTCATCTCATCTAAATGTTGAGCCTTTCAATGTAAATATCCAATTCATGGTATTTGAAGTTTTGCGTTTGCTCGTTGTACTAAGATAAAGTCCGTTTACGTCTGAATTATAAAAGTCAAAATGTAAATTACAAGTTTAGATATTAGAAAATACTCATTACATATACAAAATTTGAGCTGAGATGACCAAGTTTTTATTTTCGTGATTTGAGATAAGCGGTTGTGAGCTCAAATCTGGATTCGATGCTGACTTTTCAAGCGCTACTCTTGTGTAGCGGTAAATGAAAATATTTTGACAATACTTGCATTTTGACGTGATAACGTCTTGTCAATCGATGAATGCTGGCTGCACGCACGAAAAAGTGTCACGTGTCGCGAGCGAGAGCGCGGAACAACCGAAAGAGAGGCACGATCGGCCTAAGCGTTCGGCTTGTAAATGAAAAACAATAACGCAGATTGGACGATCTTAAATATCACAGATGTATATAAATTGTTAAAAGTACATTGTTACTTGTAATTAATCTGTATAATTTAAGTAATAAAATATTTGAATTAACGAGTGCAAATAAATGTTAATTTATCGAAAAAAAAAATATATAAATATATAAATAACTGAATTAACTCATTCTTTGTATTATACAAAATAAAGATAACTCAGTGAAGTCAGTGATAATAATTCAATTCAATTAATAAAAGTATGCAATTTTTTTTTCAATGTTTTCTTATGACGTTACCTTATCGTCCGTAAACCGACTTTACAGACAAACAATTTTTTTTAAAGAAATTATGTGACATGAAATTTTTTTGTCCGCCTTGGTGTTGTATTGCGGTTTAAGTCACAACCTTTCTCCTTTATAAAAGATGGGATTTTACTCATAAGTGGGATGTTTATAAACTGTTACAGTATAATACCTTCAGTGTTAAAATGACTGACAGTTATTCGTTATTGGATCTGTATCTACATTTAAAAGTGCGTAATTTCCAATTATTTTCAACTCTGCTGAAGAATATGAGGAAAACTGTCAATCAGAGAAGAAACAGTTTATTATTTATGCCGCGTTTAGAAAAGTAGCTGGAAGGTAGCTAGTCGCGGGCAGAATTAGAGGGTAGCAGGTTCGTAACAACGTACTTTAGGTACCTTGTTTTAAGCCTTGTTTTTCGCCAGCTGGCCCACGTTCCGACAGCGTGATTAGACGGAAAAGGACACTGGCCTGACTGTTGGCTTCCGATGGTGATGGCTTCTTCCAGTCCGAGCACGCGGGGAGATCTCCACCGGTATTACAGAATCATAGGCCGGCCGGCCTCCGTCTACGTCCTTAGATGGTTACGACGTCGACGTGCAGTAGGTTGATAAGAAAAAAGTAAGGGTAGTGGTAATAGTAATCGTGATCCCCAGCGGGATTAGTAGTAGCTCGAGGTTAGGCCT
The DNA here is from genome assembly GCA_036937285.1 of Euphydryas editha. Taxonomy (NCBI): domain Eukaryota; kingdom Metazoa; phylum Arthropoda; class Insecta; order Lepidoptera; family Nymphalidae; genus Euphydryas; species Euphydryas editha. Next base: position 4,621,798 of record JAUPFZ010000025.1, read on the forward strand.
CGAGGGTCGGCGTCAGTCCACCAAGAGTGATCAGAGGGAAAAAGCCTCTTAGAAAGGTCGAGAGACCTCCCGTACCAAAACGTCACATTTGAGAATTTATTACAGATTAAAAAAAAACTGACATTTATGATTCAATAAAACTTTGCATAGATTTTCAACATTATATATTTTTTAACAATTTATAATTTAAAAATTAGGTTTAATTATTATAATTTTAATTATTAATTTTAGACAACGATTTATTAAAGATAGATATTTTTTAAACCACGAGTATTAGGATAAGAAGCGACATCTGTTATGATAATTAGAAAAAATGTTGACAGGTCGATAGCTAATGACACTGTCAACTTCAACAAGTCACGGAAAGATGGCGCTATTAGAAAGATTAGATAAAGGAAATTAGTAAAAATAAAAATTATTTTAATTTTTTGCTTGTGTACAAAGTAACGTGCCAGCACAACGTTACAGTACCCCGCCAAAAAGCGTAGGATTTTGCCTCTTACAGCAAAATCCGACTAAACTAACTGTTTACTAAACTCACTGCAAGCTAATATAATTAATTGCAGCCTTACATACCATCTATGCATGTAACTAGACTTACTACACTTCTATCCTATACATACATCACCTCTCATGATTATCTTAAGTCGGCAGCATCGACATAAAGATTCTCACACACAGAGTAAACAACTGCAGCACTATGTTGTTCACTCAATAAGCTAGTTCAAGAGTATTAAATAATTGTAGATTATCTAATACAGCATAGTTTAAGGTAGCAGATTCTAATTATTAGAGTTTAAATTAACTTTAAGTTAGTTTTGTTAAGTAGTAGTTGTAGTTTAAGAGTATTAAATAATTTTAGATTATATAATACAGCATAGTTTAAGCTAGTAGATTTTAAATATTTAGAGTTTTAAGTTACGTTAGTTTTGTTAAAGTAGTTTATTTAGGTAGAAAATATGATTTAGTTTACTAATTAAATATCTTTAATATGCCAGTCACCTAGAGGTTTGTCTGACATATCAGAAAGTGTGTAAATAATCTGCTTGCGCAACCCGAGTACGGTTGAAATAGATTCCTCGCCTCTGATCAGTACCTCAAAAGTTAGTTCATTTTTGTTTAGCAAAAAGAATTTAATGGGGTATGTTTCCATGATATTCAACGATCAAAATTATTAATTTTAAGTTATATAAAACAACAAGAAAATGTAGGTTATAGAATCTTAAATAGTTAAAAGATTACTAAAACAATAAGACAATGTAAGTTATAGAATTTTTAAATAGTTAAAAAGATTATTAAAACAATAAGGCAATGTAGGTTAAAGAATTTTGAATACTTAAAGATTATTAAAACAATTATAAAACAATAAGGCAATGTAGGTTAAAGAATTCTTAAATAGTTTAAAGATTATTAAAAATAAATCAACTTTTTAATTGTAGGTATTACTAAATGGTGTTCTTTACAAAATATCCTACCTATTACCCACGTGTAATTACGCTAAGTGACAAGTAAAATGCAAAAATAATGATAGAAAAGTTATGAATTTAAAAAGTTAAAATAAGTAGGTATTTGAATAATTTGCAATTAGAACTTGAATTTACTAGATATTACTATATCCCTGCGAACTATTACGTTTTACAACAGCTATTTAGAATTTTGTAGTAATTTATAGTATTAAAGACAATAGATTAGGTAGCTACTTGTATTTAAATTTTGATGTTCAATACGGTCGATTCGAAACACAAAAAAATTATAGTAAAATATGATATAAAAACCAAACAAATTTATAAATTGTGATATACAGATTTATAATTAAGCAAATAAGTACGTACCAGTTCGCTAGGCGGTAGGTCACCTTCACGTTCACACGTAGTATGCGTGGGTATGTTTAAGTTTACAAAATTAAAAAAAAACGCTAATTATTATTGAAAATAAACTATCAGAACGTGAGCAGGCCTTAGAAAATACACGTTTAGGGCGCCACTGCCGCGTTTAAAAAATGGGGTAGGTAGTTGCGGACAGAATTAGAGGGTAGCAGGTTCGTAACAACGTACTTTAGGTACCTTGTTTTAAGCCTTGTTTTTCGCCAGCTGGCCCACGTTCCGACAGCGTGATTAGACGGAAAAGGACACTGGCCTGACTGTTGGCTTCCGATGGTGATGGCTTCTTCCAGTCCGAGCACGCGGGGAGATCTCCACCGGTATTACAGAATCATAGGCCGGCCGGCCTCCGTCTACGTCCTTAGATGGTTACGACGTCGACGTGCAGTAGGTTGATAAGAAAAAAGTAAGGGTAGTGGTAATAGTAATCGTGATCCCCAGCGGGATTAGTAGTAGCTCGAGGTTAGGCCTCGAGGGTCGGCGTCAGTCCACCAAGAGTGATCAGAGGGAAAAAGCCTCTTAGAAAGGTCGAGAGACCTCCCGTACCAAAACGTCACATTTGAGAATTTATTACAGATTAAAAAAAAACTGACATTTATGATTCAATAAAACTTTGCATAGATTTTCAACATTATATATTTTTTAACAATTTATAATTTAAAAATTAGGTTTAATTATTATAATTTTAATTATTAATTTTAGACAACGATTTATTAAAGATAGATATTTTTTAAACCACGAGTATTAGGATAAGAAGCGACATCTGTTATGATAATTAGAAAAAATGTTGACAGGTCGATAGCTAATGACACTGTCAACTTCAACAAGTCACGGAAAGATGGCGCTATTAGAAAGATTAGATAAAGGAAATTAGTAAAAATAAAAATTATTTTAATTTTTTGTTTGTGTACAAAGTAACGTGCCAGCACAACGTTACATTTATAAGAATGGATTTGTAATAAGAACCATGGAGCGTTATTGGTTCTGTTATTTATAATATGCTAATATGTTAGCTTGTATAATAGATTACGGGTTAAATAACAAAAATGTAATACGCACATGGGGCTTAAGGTATTGGCTTGATCCACTGACATGGTAATGTAGACAGTTTGGTTATTCTACTAATTCGATGACATTATTAAGTTAATTATTAAACCGCTTTTGTAGAATGCCAAAATTGGCAATGACAACGATAGTCCTAATTATAACACAGTCGCAATAATAAATTTAGTGATTTAGAGATTTGATAACCATAATTCAAAAACGTGATCTGAACTAGTCTGATAGTAGTCTATAACTAGTCTGAAGTAGTGAAATCTCGTCAGTGTAGTCTCATTATATGGGAAATAAAAAGAGAAGCAATTTACGAATAACGATGAATACGATTAAAATTTTATCGATACGCTGTGTAAATATGTGAAAGTGATATTTTATTGCTTTTTCTGAGAATGATTAAATTTTTGTTATGGAAAAAGTTATTGAATTTTACAAATATAAAAATACGCATAATGTTATTTATTATGAATTGAATTGATATTTTAAATTAATCGTAAGTCATCCTAAGCTAGTATATTATTGGTAAAATAAATATACAATAAACATATTGACTAATCAAAAAACTACCTCCTTAGTTGTAGCGTCCTATCTTATCATTACTTCATGAGCTAATTTCTATAATTGTAAAGCATAATCTTGAAAGATTCGAAAATTGTGAGAATTCGAAGTGGCATAACAATTAAAAGATATTACTAGTACAAAATCCTCTTGGAAAAAGAACAAATTATGAACCTACCGTAAAACGAAAGCGGTAGAAGTTTACAACTAATTATTAAAACACTTCAAGGTGAAATTTCAAGAATTGGAATAGAGTAGAAATTGGAATTGAAAGTAATTTTTACTTTTCTTACATTTCAAAAGAATATGCAAATAAAAGAAGCTTACGGTAAAGTTTTTGCCCACATCTGCGCGGTGAGAAAACTATGCTACGATTAATTAATTCGTTTGTAAAACTTTGATTTTATAAAAATTACCTAAGAATTATAATAGTGATTGCCTTGAGTTTATATATATATATATATATATATATATATATATATATATATATATATATATATATATATATATATATATATATATATGTATTTAATAACTGGAGCACCTGCACGCACATTTTATTAGATTTCATTTTTTGTGAGATCATATTTAATGGATTAATAGCCTATAATTGTGCAACCCCTTGGCTTGCTAGATTCTCGGGTCTCACATGAGTTATTCCTAAGATGGCTTATCAAAAGCATCGGGCAGTGGTAGATTACAGACCCTAGAAGTATTACGGAGTGGATATTATGCGTCATAGCTCCGCAAGTTTTAAGGAAAGTTGATTTAGAAACTGTAAGTATGATGTGTTAATGTACTACACAATAGGGTCGTCAATTTAAATTATTTAAAATTATTATTAATTTTTTTTTTGTATTTTCTATAGATATTAATCTATTTATTTTTTCTTAATTTAAATATAATTTTATTATTTTATGAAGTAAAAAGAGTTTTTATCGAGTATAACATGTAAGGTTTTAATTGTCCTTTAAATTAAAGACACTAAAAAAGTTATGTTCTTAATAAATGTAAAAGAGTGATGAAGTCAAAATTCAAGAAATGTATCGTCTCATTTTTAAAAGTTATTGATCTAATTTTACTAATTGAATGACCTACGTTGAAAATTTGCTAATTTTTTTTTTATATTTTTCATTTACGGAATAATTAACTGGGTACATTATATACTTACATAATATTACCAGATATTGATATAAAAAGGATCACTGGGAAATTCCAGCAAAACAACATAATCTGTCAAGCCATATATCAAGGTACTGAGATGTATATGACGCGGCGATGATGACCGTCCAAATCCAGAACTAACGAACAAGACCCATTCACCTTCGTCGCGGGGTGAGACAATGGGTTGTAATGTCCCCGAAACTGTTCCCAACCAATACGATGGAGAATATCTTTAAGACTTTGGGCTGGAGTGAGCGAAGATAAAATTTCAATGGCGAATACATCTAACACCTTCGTTTTGCCGATGATATCGTCATCTTTACGGAGACATTGGAAGAGCTAGGCCGGATGCTGGGCCACCTGAATGAGTCTTCCCGACTCGGTCTCGGTATGCATTTGAACAAGACGAAAGTTATGTTCAATAAACATGCCATGCTAAGACCGATATCTGTCGATGGTACCCTTTTCGAAGTTGTACGGGATTATGTCTACCTAGACTACACAATCTAACTTGGACGAAACAATTACGAGAATAAAGCTGATTGGAGGATTCAGTTGAGCTGGGCGGCATTTGGTAGGCTTCGAGTCTTCGACTCGAAGATTCTGCAATGCTTAAAGACAAAAGTTCTCGAGCAATGCGTTCTACCTGTGTTGACATATGGCGCCGAGACGTGGATACTAATGACGGGATTAGTACACTAAAAGCACACAATCTGCTATGGAATGGGCTATGCTTGGAGTGTCTCTCAAGGATAAAATCATGAAATGAGATTATCCGCGACAGAACCAAAGTAACTTACATAGGCCGTAGAATCATAAAGTTGAAGTGGCATTGGGGTGGTCACGTATATCGCAGGACTGATGGCCACTGGAGCAGAAGTATCCTAGAGTGGAGACTGCGTATCGGCAAATGCAGTGTGGGGCGTCCTCCAGTCCGCTGGATTGACGACTTACGCAAGGTCGCGGGTGGATTCTGGATGAGGATTGCGGAAAATTGGGATATTTGGCGTGAGCTTGGGGTGGCCTTTGTCTAGCAGTGGACTGCGATAGGCTGAAGCGAAGCGATGTCAAACCAACAAGAAAATTATAGCTAAGGCAATTCAAATTTTAAAAACCTTAATTTATATTAAAAATCGATTGATTTATATCATCCTCATCATATCAGCTATTGGATGTCCACTGCTGAACGTAGGCCTCCCACAACGACCTCCAGAAGGACCGATACCAAGCAGCCTCCATCCATTAGCTTCCGGCAGCTCTCCTTAAGTTGTCTGTCCATCTCGCGGACGGTTATCATACGCTGCGCTTGTGTACGCTGGTGCGTGGTCTCTATTTGGGACCCTTTCTGCTGAATCGGGCGTCAATTTTATGAGCTATGTGCCCTGCAAACTGCTACTTTAGCTTGCAAATCCGTTAGGCTATGTCAGCAACCTTCGTTGGTCTAAAAATCTCATTATTTCTTATTCGAACTCGTAGAGAAATACTCAGCATAGCCCTCTCCATTGCTCACTGTACATCTTACAGCATGATTAAAAAGCCCATAATTAGAGACCACGTCTCAAATTCGTATATCATCACTTTGGTAGAAGACTTTCGACTTCAAGGCACTGAGGTGCGGTGGATAAAAAGACGTTTTATAACTTCCCAAACGGTACCATTCCTAATTCCCTCCTACCTTGATTCGATGATTGATCTCTCTCTTCAAGTTTTATCTACCAAGTTGGATCTTTTGTCCTAAGTAGGTGTACTAGTACTCTTCAAAAATTTCAAGAGTAGAATTTCCAACTCATATCGGGGTGGTCATGACTTATGATTAATTAATTTATTATAATCATATGATTTTTAAAATATACCTCTTACCTAGAGGTATATTTTAAGGTATTTTTAAGGAGGTATTTTTTGTTATAATTGTGTGCACTTTGTAAGCATTATAAATAATGTCTTGTCCATTTTTAACTATGAAAGTAATCAAATCGTTCAAGGAACTAAACTTTCTTGTTTTTATTTCTTCGAAACGTTTAGTTATTTTGCTCGCAAATTAACTTTTTATATAAAAAAGTTACTTTGATTGTTTCTTGTTTACAATTTAAGAAAACTCTGAAAAAAACTGTTTATTAGCTATATGTTTGTCCCGAACAGGGTGTTGTTCAGGAAAACTTTAGGATCGCTAAATAACCGTATTATTCGCAACTGAAAGACCTCGAAAGTTTCGGATATTATTAATTTGAAACGTTTCATAGAAACCTACATAAATAAGGTTCCTTAACCAGAGGATTTAATGAGGTCATTAACTTTCTCTGACTGTTGTGTATCGAAAAATCGTAAATTATAACGTTCCCATTCTTATAATTAATAGGAAAAAAGGAAGAAGTTATGTCCAGTTCCATTGTAACCTCAATATACTTGTATATACATTTTATAACTATACAAAATATTGAAATATGAAATACTGCATACAAACTACAAAATCTATAAAGTAGAAATACTTATTTTTAAATTCTGATTTACAATTTTCTGAAAACTTTGTTTAAAGTATATTTTCTTTGTAAATTTATTTCTAAGACTGCGAGTTTTAAGCTTTAAATACATTCCAAGGTGTTGGAATTTGGTTTACAGTTTTGCATACAATTGACCTAATTTTGTAAATGGACACTTAGGTGTGAAACAAGTGAACGCAGTGGTCTTATTATCAGGATCCTGGAAGATGTTTTTGAGTTAAAATCCATTATATTTATCGTAAGATCGCACCTAAAAGTCTGATATTATGAATTATTATTACATCGGGAAAATTTTCTAGTAAATGAAATGAAATTAAATTAAAAAAAAAACTTTAATTAATTAAGCTTCAAAAGTTTATTTTTAAAAATATTTTGAATAGTCGGGAATTGGACGGCCAAAGTCCTCTTCTATTTACGAGTATAGCTGTAGCTTAATCCACCACGCTGTTCCAGTGTGTGTTGGCAGATTATTTCTCTATCATGAGTAACGATCGCTATCAAATGTCCATGATAAGGATCAGGATTACATGCTGTCCGAGGTACGGTGGGAAGGGACAAGGACATAAACTCAGACCGGAAACAAAAATTTGTTAAAATACAAATATTTGCCCCAAACGGAAATCGAACCCACGACCGATGAGTATATAAAATAAATAAATGATGAGTAATGTAAAGCTACCACTGATTCGGAATATAGATATTGCTTTCATTATGAATTCAGTCATAAGTTCTGCATGAAAGCCAGCGCCCCAAGCCCAAACATCTTAATCGTTAATTTAATCTTGTACTGAAGGATAATATGTTTTGGCTGTTAAAGTATTTTTAATATAAACTTTGTAGTTATTTACCGTATGAATTGAATGATTTCTTCTCGTGTTTGTACGATGTTTGTTACTGTTTTTTGTGGATATATATAATATTATTTCAGATAAACTGTGCCTCATTAGTAAGTACTAATTATATATATATATATATATATATATATATATATATATATATATATATATATATATAAAGTATATTATTGAGGATTTTTAAAAATAAACCACAATTTGTTTCTCTGAAAATACAAAGTTTTGTTTTATTTAACACGCCTTTACAATATTGTAACAATCATTATCGATTCAAAACATTACAACAATCAATTTATCTCACCTGAAAATACAAAGAAACAACAATCAAAGTTTACTAATATCGCTTCCTCAATTATACCGTTTATTTCTATCCAAATCACAAGTTTAATAACAATGAGTTAGACAATTTAATTTGAACATCATCCGTCATTGAATAATACGTCACCTCGACGATGCACCTTTACCGACCTCCACAGACAACGACACGCGCGAAGCGCGGCAAATTTGAATTAATGAAATGTTATTTCATTACATGTATACTTAGTACTTACAATAAACATAACAAACTATAAGTCCTGATACTATGGAAATAACTAAAATATACAAATCGAGAAGTACCAACGTCGTTCAATTGAATAATTTTTCTAACCACGAAAGCCAGAGCTGAGTCTCCAAGTCTTGGACGACAAATATAAATCCTACTTAAGTTTTAAATTCAAAATTATCTCTAAGAAAACTGTGATGTCACTAGCAACAATATCTCGTTATTAATTAGTTATAGTTATTAGCTTTATTAAGCATCATTATTATAAATTGTATAACTGCTTACTTAGTTAAGCAAACCCAACACTTTTGTTTTTTTGCGTTCAAAACTAAGTCGTCTTGTATTTATGACAAAGCACCTTTTACGTTATTTATCATTAACAAACAATACAATATCACAAATATCTTTGACATAAAATGGGATATCATTTATTTTACATATTATATTTAAAAAAGGACTTAAAATTGATCCCTGTGGAACACCCTTTTTAAGTACAGATTGATACATGTTGATACATGTTTGACATTTTATTAGCAAGGCATATAGCAAAGAGATCGAGAGATTTGCCATTAACATCTTACACACATCTTTAAACTTTATTTTCAAATACAATTTATTAGTTCAGTTTTTCGAGTATTTATATAGGAACTGCTATTTTTTACATTTTAATAAAACCTAAAAGAGTGAAATATGATTAAAAACTGGCTTTTAGCTTTGTAACAAAACATTTTAAATTTTGTTATCTTCTATTTTTATCATCTTTCTATGATTAAATTGTATGTATTGTATATTATAGTTATATGTAACTATGTATTTTTATTTCTGTTTAATATGTACATATCTATGTACGTATTCATTTATTTTTTTATATTCTAGTATACATTACTTTTACAATGTAAGTAAAATTAAATTGTTTAACACTTTAAAAAAAACACGCGTTGCTGGCAGTTTAATGGTAGAAAAAGTCTCAATGTTCTAATGTTAATAAGCTTAGCGTAATAACAGAGCTTACTTGAGCTGATATCAATGCCGGATAACATCCCGTTTTGTCATGTTTTATATTTCTAAGTAGGTATTTATATTTTACACTTAAGTTTATAAGAAAATAAATAGGTACTGTTGTTGGACACTTAAGGGTATGAACTTACAAAAATACAATGCTTGGAAATTTGTTTGGTAATGAATATTTAGTATTATGATGAACTTCGTAGAACTTCGTGAGAGTAGCAAAATTTTGTTAGGGAACAACAATCAATCAGTAATTGGACTTGGCTAAATTTTAATATTAAGCTGCTGTAAATTGTACTTAGATAGAAATACTAATAAACAATTAACACGTAAATTTGAATAAAACAATCTCGAATATCATTGAAACTTATATCAACGTATTTAACAAACACAAATTCTATATTATATAATATAGCTCATCCTATTCTTCCCAATAATTTCGATTTTTCCTCTAATATTTCTCCTGAGTTATGGCGTGTGGCTTATGTTATCCCTATTTCCAAGCTTCGCAACGTTTCCGTACAAATTTGTACATTATATACCAATTGCTGTTCTTCCATTCTTTTTCATGGTTCTTGAACGAATCAATCAACAACATTCTTATTACCTTTACAAAAATAAGATCCTCAGTTCTATCCAGCCTAGTACAGCGCAGCACTGTCTCGACCCTTCTTAACACTAAACATACCAGAGCGGTCAAATGACCGCTTTTGAGACTCTTATTAAAATTGTTAAATTCTAAGTTTCTTTAGGTTTACAGGTTTCTTAAGTAGCTATATATTATAGAAAAAGTCGTGCAGTAAGTTAACTAAAAAACCTTAACCTTAACTTTTTCAATTTTAATTAAGTCTCATAAATTTTACATCATTAATCATTTTACCGCACTGGTAGGTTTAGTATTAAATATGTAACGACATGAGATATGATAGTTTAACTAGATTGGTTGACCTTGACCTTGTTTTTTTTTAACTAGTTAATTTTTTCGCTAGATTCTAGGGATGTTTTTTTTTCACTTCTTCTTTTTCTATATTTATGAATTTTGTGTATATATATAAATTTGTTTGTGGTTTTATCTAATAACGCCTGTTGAATATATTACTGTAACAATTCTATCGATATCTAAATCATTACCCCGAATATGTTCTTGGGGTAATTATTCGGAAGTGGGGCTCCTCCTTAAATCGGGTTTTTAAACGTTTTTTATAAATAATAAAAATGAGAGGAAGCAGTAATAAGGTGGCGCAAGATCTTATTCGCGGATTTTTTTTATTGATTGGTTGTTAGGTCTTTTTTGCGTTAATTCTAGTTTTAACAAAGGCAATTTAGCAAGAACTAGAATTAAAAAAAAAAATCTATATTTTTGGCGAATAAGGTCTTGCGCCGCCTTATTATTGCTTTTTCTCATGTTTATTATTCATAAAAAAAAGTTTATTTACGTTTAATTTACTACATTGAAAGAGAGCCCTTCTTCCGAATAATTACCGTTCTTGGAATGAGTCGTATCAATTTTAGGACTTCTGATAAATCGCACTATAATATGTAACTACACATCTATCTAATATATATGTTTTCTTTCTTCCTCTTGTCAGTTTTGAGCGGTTGTTAATAGGTTGTTAGAGCTTATTCACACGAAGACGATTCCTGTTTTTCGCCGTATCGTCATTTTTCACGATTCGTGATTTTTTTGACGGCGGCAATGGTTTTTATTGGCAATGTCCACACGAATCACGAATTGTAAAAAATGACGGAAACGTCTTAAATTGCGTACCGTCGTTTAAAAATCACGTCCGTCAAAAAACACGAATCGCTATTTTTTTGTGACGGAATCGTTGATGAGTTTCTTAGTTCGTCCACGACTGAATTCTGTATCACGAATCAAGTGTCTATCTATTCGTATATTTTGACGAATTGCGAAAAAACTCATTTCCGTACGTAATCAAAATCAAAAACAACTTTATTCAAATAGGCCCCACGAGCACTTTCGAATTGTCATTTTACGTAATGTGAACGTACATGCGGTCCCGTGTGAATGAACTCTTAGAATACTATAATATGCTTTAGTTGTGATAGTATACTTTTACAGACCTCAAGTTATTGAATCAGTCATAAAATAAATGCTGCAATCGGCACACTGAAACAGTGGATTTGGATGGATGACTTTTTTTCTCAAGTAGGTAAAACACATTACAATTACACATAAGTTTATAGTGTATAATGCTTTGTAGTTTGGAAGCTGCCTCATTAAATAAACTATCTAACGCAAAGAGAATTTATAAACCAAATAATCAAAAAAACTTTTCCTTGTTATATTAGTACGTCCTTTGTGCAGTCTTGTATAAAATATGCAGTATGCTTTCTCGTAACTGGTTCGTTCAAAGCGATTAACTAATATTTAAGACTTATTTATATTACACTATAATAAAATTAAGTTTCTGAGAACCCAATTGAGTTCGTAAAAGTTTTATATACTTTTCATAATCATCATCATTATATCAGCCATTGTTTGTCGATGTCCACTGCTGATCGTAGGCCTCCTCAGAATAGTAGGGCCACATTGCTGAGCCAATACACGCAACGTTTGGCAGGATATGGTAAGGCTGCCGCCCATCACCATATTGTACAGTTGTTTGCACCGATATGACCGTAGACGCCTTTTACGACAACTCGGCAAGAATGAGTTCTGGACTATTTTTCTCTGCTAGTCGTCGCACAACATATTATACTTTTTATACTGAATTTTGTCATTCATTAAAAACGACGATATATTTAAATATGTCCATCTATTTTTTTTTGCTGAAAACTTTCATACGTTTTTTTTTTTGTTAATTTTCAGTTTTCTTAGTTGTATTATTTATTTTAAGTTTCTTGTTCTTGACCATAATTTAAAATTAAAAAATAATTTGAAAATAATAATTATGACCAAATATTTTGTTCACCTCGAGACTTGAGTGGCTGCTCGATGGATCAGCAAATAATTTCGACATACAGCTTATCATGCAAAACTTGCAATAGTTTTCAATTAAGGATAAACCAAGTCAACACGTTCATCCCCCGTATCATTCCCCGTAGACTTTGTACTAAGGAGCCACACCTTTTGCGCATTGTAGCAAAGAAACAGTTAAAATAAATAAATAAAATAAAAATATGAAATCACGCCATTTTTACTTTATGCTACGTACTTTTGTACCGACCACAAATTTTACGCGCGTCTAATAAACGGCTTGGAAGTTGGCATCTCAGCTTCGTGCTCTTTCTTACTTGGCGGGGGTCCAGTAAGGATGGCGTGGGGTCAGTTCAGACCATTTCACAAGACAAATTACTGTATAAGACAATATACGTAGGTGGTTAGCGATATTTCTGTCACTTTTTTAATATCTATATTAATGGTTGTAGTTATAATATTTTACTAATATTGAAATAAATAGTAAAATCACAAAAGTCAGCAGATAAATATAGTTTTCGGTAAATATATTTGTTAAAAACTATTAATAAGTAGGGAAATATAAATTGTATTTATATAATAGAATTCTAGTTCGTGCCAGTTTGTTTTGAAAAAATAATTTTGCGAACGAAAGCTGTTGGTGACGGAAATATTTAGAAAAAATTCAGAGAAATGTAGGTACTGATGATCCTTTTGTAACACGACCCTGACAACTTGAGCGAATTACGCTCCGACTCTTTATATTACTAGGCAAAAGCCTTCCTTTAGTAAAGTACCTATTAGAATAATATTTAAATTAACTGACCCGTTGGCACAGTTTGCAGTGACCCTGTTTTCTGCTCCAAGGGCTGTGGGTTCGATTCCCGCCCCGACTCTGGGTGTAATATATGTTTATTTACATATGTATTATTTATTTGTATATTTATTTTAAAAAAATGTACATCAGTCGGCTGTTACCTAATACACAGGCATTAAGTTCCCTACCTTAGGTGTTAGACAACCCGCTGCTTGAATACAAAAGGGACACAAATCAAACAGACACTATTTTACAGGAGAGCCATTCAAAGTTTAGAAAATTTATATTTGTCTGTAACTTATTATTCTTTCATTAATTACATGCATGTTATATACCGCTAAAAGCGTATTTCAAAGCTGCATTTAATGGTACGTAGTATTGTAGTACAAGTGTTGCCTTGAAAGATATATTAGCACATAAGTCCCTTTTGTTTAAAAAAAATCCCTGGTTTTATGGTGAAAAATAGAATAATTAGACACAATTCAAAAAAATTGATGTTTAAATCAAAATATTTTTCCACTGACTTAGGTAATCTAGAAAAATTATGACATAAAAATTAAAATAGCAATGCTAGTTTATAAAAATAAATGAAATAACTTCTTTAAGTGAAAATAAAAAAATCTGCTTCAAAAAAACTAGAATTAAAATCTTCCTTTTAATAAAGAATTGAAAAAAAATATTCAAAAATCATTAAAAGCTTGAAAGCAATTATTTTTATAAAAAATTTAGTTAATTGGCTCATTACTACAAGCATTTTACATCAATAATAAGGTTTTGTTAATTTATTAATTACAAAATTGAACTATCCATCATAAAAAAATATACCAAACTAGACTTATAGCTTAATATCAGTCTCGAAATAGATATAATATGAATTCTACTAACTAAACAACAATTAAGTAGGATATTCTAATGTAAAAAAGTAATTGTACAACATAAATGTCATTAGAAACAGTAAGAAATCACAACCATTCTTGAGCTTACAACACTATAAAAATTATATTTTCAAAGCTAAATTTGGAACTACTCTGCATATTTCTATTTAAATGACAGGTTTATAAGCTAGAAAAAAACTCCTCGTAATAAAAATATGTAATCTTTCTTCAGTTGTAATTTTTTTACAGCATTGAATCTCGCATTTTTTAGAACAAACTGGCCCTAAGATGTGTATGCCTTACCACTGTTCTTTAATAATTTTATAAGGTTCCTTTTCCATAAATTAGGATTTGCTTTCCTATTGTGACCTTTTCTTTCATAGCTTTCATTTTCATCACCCGGAGATGCCGTATCAACACTCGACGTAACTACACTGGGCACCTGAGTCAGTGTTAGCATTATTTGCTGACAGTATTATGTATTTTCGGCCGTAAAATTATCGTTTTTTGTTCCAATGTACCGTACAAATACAAAATTTTTACACAGATACTTTTCGACAGTAATAATACATATATCCTGCCTCTGAAGTGGAGACGAAATAAAAAAAAAAGTCATCACCTGTACATATCCACTACATCTAATCTAAAAAGCTACAGTTAAGTAGTTAAAATTTCCATTTCGATGACATTCGAACGGAATAAAAATGTTCGCAAAATTATGTTATGCACGTTAGATTATCGTACAATTTCGACACCTCTATATTCGATCGTACCAAGTGCTAAATTATTTGATTTGTACGATAATTATGTGACGAATGCTAGCGCTGACCTGTGTGTTAACACTGTCACACCGAGAATCAAGGATAGATGAAAAATCGAGAAAATTAATCTTTTCATACTGGATTTCAACAGGAGACAGTACCTAATGCTATCAATTTGTTATTTTGTTCTTTAAACTCTTTATTATTTTTATTGAAACCTGAAGGTTCAGGATCAGAAGGTAACAGCTGACTGTTAGTGAAAAAATTGAATTTATATAATTATCTTCATCGGAATCTGTGTCTGTCATCTCTAGGTCATTTTTAGTTATAAAGTTTAGATCTGCAACGTTGTCGTGTGAAGAAAAAACTGACTAGAATTTGTCAAACATGTAGACACAGAAGTGTCACTATCATAATCAGTTTCCTGAACAATCACGTTTAGTCTGGTCTTTGATCTTTGTAGTTCAAACCATGATTCTTTATTATCTAACAGGGATAAACTCAGATTGTGTTGACTATCAGGTATGGAATTACTGTTGGAAGAGTTATCTAACAGAGCAGCTGGTTCATTCCATGTTGGGTTTTCAATTTGTGCCTCAAATCGGAGATTAACTGTCATCGGTAAAGTTATAATTTATAGCACTCATCTTTCTGCCTCATTTGGTGTGTGGTGTTCAATTTCCTAATCCTTATTCGTGTTTTTGTTGGATTTTAGCATTTCAAATATTCTTTGTACTCTACTACTCATTCTATTATCAAAAAACGGTGATTAATTATAATAAATTACGTATACCAAATAACATTATACATTAAAAAATAATAATAATTTACTAAAATATTTAATTTTATTTTAAGTTTTATATTAAATTTATAATTATAATGAATTTACTCCCATCTAAAGAAATACAAAAGTAGCGCATTCCAAAATATGGCACTAACGTTTGTCAAATAATATTACAACCTCTAAAATATTATAAGCAAAGCGGACGCTATGCTTAGTAAGGCCCTTTTCATTTAAAAGTGATTTTATACTTCTCTAAATCTGTAATACAAAATGGGCAATTTTGAAATATGGCACTTTTGTTAAAGAAAGAGGAATAAACTTACGTGATTTCTTAAGATCGAAACGGACATATTTCACTATATGGCGCTTTTTTTATAAAATTACTAACGCAAGTTAAGGATTTTTTGAAATATGGCACTTTATCTTAAAAGAAAAATGCGTTCGCTTCGATTATAGGGTCGCAACTGAGAAAATGGCAGTTTTGCTCATATTTGGTCCCCGAAACTCGAAAATACTAAAAAGGCGCTAGTGTTGTTTTCATATATTATAATGAGAAATCAATGGGAGTCTCTTTTAAATACAAAAATATGACCTATTAACATCGCATTTTTTAAATAAAAACGATTTCACTTTTTTTCCATTTATGTCCCTTTATTCAAGCAGCGAACCTTGTGTGTGAGTTGAACGTGGAGTTGAACATATTTGTTATTTATTACGATTTATGTTTTTTTCTTTAATTTATAATTTACTGTGTATTTTTTTTTGATTGTATAGCTGTTTGTCCTGTTTATTATGATCAGCTTATTTTTGGTACTGAAATTAATCTGTGGTAAACGGTGTTAGTGTTACATTAAGTACTTCTTGTTTATATCTTACTTATGTTGTACATATTGTAATGGTGTTTGTTTACCTCAATAAAGAGAAAAAAATTACTAGGTATCGTAGTAGGTACTGTATTTATTTTCGTTAGATGATGATTTCGGGTAATGATGTATGTATGTGTTTACTACACATAAATAATTTTTAAATACTTCCTAGTAAAACACATCAATTTATTAAAGAAAACAATTTTTTCTCTTCGTAAAACATAGTAGAAAAATATTCATTATCGATAGAATGATCACTTACCAACTTTTAAAATCGAAACCGAGATAAATGTGTATCTGCTGTGATGTGTGAAATATTTCCCTAAGATAGAGTTTTATAAAACGGAAACATCCCTTGAACCCTAAATCAGAAATCTTCTAGAGATTTCTTTTCTCTATATATACTTCGCACAACAATTAAGGGAGCAGAAAAAAAATTCAAATTTTTGGGGGATTTTCAACAGGCTGTAACTTATACAAAAATGGTCGTACAGCAAAAAAAAAGAAGCAAATTGTAGCTCTAAGTATCTAGTTTTCAGATCTGAGTTTGAAAATTTTTTTTTGAAAATATTTTTCGAGTAATCATAAGAAAACCACCGAAAAAAAAATTTCGAATTTTTTTTGTTTTTTTTTTTTTAATCTACGGACGGGGAAAAATTTTTTTCGACTTAACCTCTATATGGACTGGATAGTTTGTTTATTCAGCTTTAATTTGATTTTTTAAAAATCTCGATACGAGCATTTCTCGCTGAGATATCGGTGTTTGAATGGAAAAAGATCATTTTGTCTTTGATTACCAATATCTCAGCAACCAATAATCGCACAGAAATTTTGAGATTGGTTTCAAAAACTTGAATAAATTCTTTACAAGGATTGGCAATTGAATTTTGAAAAAAAAAATTTTCTCAATCATTACATGAATTTGAAAAAGCAACCAAAAAGGGGCTTTTTGTGGTTTTTTTGAAAATCAAGCGCCCAATCAAAAATATTGCGGAAATCACTAATGTTAAGTGTGCCTTTTACTGTTCAATATACCCACAAAAACTCTAGGAAGTTTCAATTTAATCCAGCCAACCGTTTTTTTTTCCCACTTGATCGAATTTTTTAAAAAAATTAAAGGAGCAAGAATTTCTCTCTGAAAATGTCATAATTTTTATCAAAAATGAAATTTTATTTTTTATTTTTCTCTCAATTCTGTATTAGTGACTTTGAAAATTTAAGAAAAAAAACGAAAATTTTTGAAAAAAAAATTCCAAAATTTTTGAAAAAAAAAAATTGTTTTTTTTTTATTTTGTTTTTTTCAATTGGCTAAAAACTTCAGAAAATTAAAAAAAAATTACCGCCGGCATTAGCGTTACCCAAAGCGTACCACGCGGAGGTTGCACGGCGGATTTACGCTTCTTTTGTGCTTGCGCACGTGTATGTGTGTGGTTTTATCAGAGATTGAGACCCTGTGGTTCGTCATTTCCACAGTATTTTGCGACTCCAAACTCACTCTCCGAATGTGTGTGTGTGTGTGTGTGTGTGTGTGTGTGTGTGTGTGTGTGTGTGTGTGTGTGTGTGTGTGCGTGCGTGTGCTAATACCGCGTATTACCACCTCTGCTCGTGATAACAGCCCGCAATCTTTCAGGCAAATTCGAAATGCAGTTTCGAATCATTGACTGCGGAATCTGTCGCCAAGTTTCGATTAGCGCCCGCTCTAATGCTGCTAACGTTCGTAAATTGGGATAATTCTGGCGCAATCGGCGCTTCAGGATATCCCAGACGTGCTCGATAGGGTTAAGATCAGGGCTTACCGCTGGATGCCTTAACAACGTTATGTCGTGTCTTTGGTAAAACCGACGGGTGATGTTTGCTGTGTGAGGCCGGGCATTGTCTTGCATAAAAATAAAACCTCTAGTTTGCTGCCGTAGAGGCAAGACAACAGGTCGTAAGATCTGATTAATGTAACGCGTAGCGTTTAGATTTTCGTGGACGATTACCAAAGGAGTTCGTGAAAATCTCGAAACTCCTCCCCAAACCATCACCGACCCTCCGTTGTAAGCAGCTACCGATCGAGTGAAGTTACGTGAAAAACGCTCTCCCTGACGGCGCCAAACTCGGGGTCTTCGGTCATTTCCAAACAGGCATACCCGACACTCATCAGAAAACAAAACATTGTTCCATTGCCTCACGGTCCAATGAATATGTTGACGAGCGTAAGCCAGACGGTTTCGGCGATGTATGGGTGATAACATCGGTACTCGGGCGGCAATTCTTGATCGCACTCCAGTCTCACGGAGACGATTTCGAACCGTTTGAACTGAAATGTTCCTCGGTTGTTGTTGTCGTCGTCGTTGTTGTTGTTGTTGTTGTTGGTTCGGAAAATTTCGGGCGACAACGTTCGCAGGAACGAAAGGTTCTTGACGAACGCGCCGAACGATCGCTCGGTCATTACGAGGATTTGTTGCGCGACGACGACCTTGGCCAACTCGTCGTTGATAATCACCGGTTTCCAAATACCGATTGTATGCGCGAGACACGACAGATGAACTAATGTCCATACGATCCCCGACTTGTCGGTAATTGTACCCTTCTTGCACTAGAGTCACTATCTGAGCGACTTGTGGCGCGGATAAATGTCGCCTAGGCATTATGAAAAAAAAAATAAAAAAATAAAAAGAAAACTAAAGTTTGCAAAAACTCAGTTAATTTGCTTTTCTAAAAATTAAAAAATGCGGTAGTTTTGAGAAAAACTGTTGATTGGCTCAATTACCAAGAAAGCAGGTTAGTTAGTTTAAGAAAAACTGTTTTTTTAGACACTGTTTAAATTCGCACAAAAAAATTATTGACCCAATATTCGTAGAACGAATATTCGACTTGCCTTGGGGGTATCAACTTTTAATTTATTCAATTAATTTGTGACTAGGAAAATTAAAGTGCGGAAAAAAATTTCGTTATTTTTTCTTAAATTTTCCAAGTCACTAATATAAAATTGAGAGGAAAATGAAAAAAAAATTTATTTTTGATAAAAATTATGATTTTTTGATTTTCAGAGCGAAATTCTTGCTCCTTTAATTTTTTTAAAAAATTCGATCAAGTGGGAAAAAAAAACGGTTGGCTGGATTAAATTGAAACTTCCTAGAGTTTTTGTGGGTATATTGAACAGTAAAAGGCACACTTAACATTAGTGATTTCCGCAATATATTTTACTATAATTGCTAAAATGGACTGGAATTATTGTTAAATATTTTTTTTAGGTCTAAAAATACAGCGAGGTTATTATACATAATAATGTTTATATGTACACATGATAACGTTTGTAATCAACGTCTAACGAATTGGGTTTACCTGTAATGTTGGACGTAAGTTTATGGCTTAAATAAATAAATAAATAAATAAAAAATATTAAATTTTATAGAGATTTGTGCTTAGAGAGAGCACTTAATAGAAGTGCAGTGAGAGTTATTTTAATTTCTGATTTAATAGCAAATGTCATAGTAAGTATATTTAGTTTTTGGGTACCCGTGTGAGTATAATTAAAACCGTTAAACTGTTAAATGTGTTATATTAAAAATTATCGTAATGTTTTAATTCCTAGAATCTATTTATATAGTTGTTTGGCATATACGAGTATTTTTATCTTTGAATTTACTGTCTGACGTTTAGATAGAGGCTTTAGGAGGGCCTGTTATAAACTCAGGGAACTTTAGATCGATACCCTAATACGGAATCCTATGAAAATTACCTAGTATTTTGCAAGAGGGTAAGATTTAAATTATTTATTAGTTAAAATTAAATTAAAATTAAAAATCAGATATTTAAAATTATTTTGACTTGATACGTTTTTTACCAAAAAAAAAGTATTATTTATTAATTTTTGTTTACCATTACGAAAAATATATAATAATTATTATATTAATGCATTAGTTATTACTTTTTGTTTAAATTACGCATAGTAGGTATATTTGTCTCAAGTAAAAATTATCGAATGCTGATATGCTACACAATGTATCGCATAATTCTCCCATCAATGAGATCTCCGATAAATTGCCACAGAAGGTGCAAATAAAAGCAAATGAAATTAACAATTCTCTAATAAACAAGGTTTTTTAAAGTCAAATTTTTCAGGTGTTTCAAAGGGCGCAGTTGTTCATTTAGTACCAGCCGTTGACGGTCGAAATGAATTGACTTTATTGATGGCCTATCTGTTCCAGTGGGATGCTGGCCATTTATTAAAATCCTGTTTGCGTTCAAATTAATTGCTTTAAAAATACATGAACGGTATGAAAATTTATTTTATCATCCAATATATATTTGTTTGTATATATTCATTTTTTTTAATTTTTGTTTATTCTAAACGTTGCGTACATAAATACGGGATATATCCCGTGGCTTTACTTGCGGTAAATTATAAACAAAATCGTTTTTGAATTTCGTAGCAAGATCTCTTTAATTGCTGTGAAAAAAAAATACCAAAGTACCTTTCCCAAAAAGATTTATTGATACCGAGCTGAAATGAAATGAAAATATTTATTTCGTCATAAGGTGATTGAACACATAAAGGGATGTAAAAAAAAAAAACATTTTAAATAAATACGTCAAATTATTACAAGATAATGTCTCGGTAGACATCATCTTACAATTAAATCATCGGCTTTATTAAATATTACAATAAATAACTTATTCTAATGTCCCTAGTCTAAACTCTCAGTACTCTTCTTAAAAAATTGAACGTCATTACACAAAATAATTAAATAATGCACAGTACGACCATGAAATGATCAGGACAAACAAGAGACAGCCAATCGTATATGCCAAAATCACCACATGCCACCTGCTCACAAAATTGTATAACTATATCTAATGACAAGGTACATATTGATAACCTAGCCGAGTAATATCGAATCCCATGCCTTTTCATCATTTAGAAATTCATTGATGTCATAATAAGGTTTCCAAATATGTGTTATAAGCGTGTTCTCATGTAAGTAATAATATTGTCTTAATGAGAATAAAATAATGTCTTTAAACCTAAACCTAAAAATGAAATTAAAATTGTTGCTTGTCTGACTGCATATGGCTCATCCGGAAATTAATTGGAGCCATTTCGGTAAGCAGTGGGACTTATTTTAATAGGATATTTACTTTACCTTTATCTAGCTAGATAGCATATATTACAAAGAGTTATTCGGACACCCACCACCTCAGCCCCCGAGATCTTGGACGCTATAAAGGGTCCGAAACGTTCGGAAATAATTTAATTGACAAAATTGTTAAACTGGGAGCCAGTACTAAAATTAATCAAACCCAAGGAAAATAATAACACAGCACGACTTCCAGACACAACAAGCTCATTCTGCATGAATAGGAACAGTTAAAAGTAATAATTTATAATTATATTAAAAGCGGGGTATGTAACAATTGATTCATTATTCGGACACCCACCACCTCAGTCCCCCGAGATCATGGACGCTATAAAGGGTCCGAAACTAATAATTAATCCGACTTAGACTTTTAATTAAATTACAAAGAGTAGCTAGGATGAGCAAAAAAGCACACACAGAGCATACGTGAAATATAAGAAACAGAGATGACAATAATATTGTAACTTATACTATAAAGAAAAAATATTTATTTATTTTTAGCGGATAGAACCTGAAAGACGAAACTATTGAATTGTTTTCAATGATTCTTAAAGCAACTGAGTAACAAAACAGTATGTATAAATGTTATGTTATTATTGTTGGATGACATAATTAAAACATCTCAGTACAATGAGGAGCGTTTTAAATCACTGATGAATAATCAGTGTTGTACTTGCTCTAATCCTCCAGAGTCACTTAGTGGGTCTGGTGCTCTGAGTCACTCCGTGACCACGGAGCCTCTGACCCATTTTGCTCCTTCATCTACCTCGTCCGTGGATACATTGTGTGTCAATTTGGTTAATCACAGGTCCTCTCCTAATAATATAGTAATGTACAGTGATTTTATCGGTAAAAGTATGGGCACAAAATTAAATGTATTGGGACATAAAATTATAAATAATTGCTATCCAAACTTAAATTATCTGGATATTATGAAGAACATATATAAATCCAAATTTGATTCAAATAGTATAATAATTCTACTAATTGCCAATAGGGGAAACATTAATAGTGAACAGTTAGTTAAACATTTAAATAAATTAAGTCATTTGCCAATTAAAAACATTGTAATGTTCACTTTTCCCTATTATAAGAATGCGCCAGATGCTGAAAATAATATAATTTATAAATTAAATCAGAAATTACATTTATTAAGTAATTATAACAATAAAATAAGTATTATTGACATAAATAGTATATTTAGTTCAGACTCTAACAGTAGTGTTAGTAAAAATAAATGTAATTTAAAATTGACCAAAGGAAGGACTTCCCTTCCTAGTTATTTATCAAGACGGATAGCTAAGTCGCTATCATATTTTTTACATATTACAGTTAAGAATTTAGCTAAACTATCTGCTTCTATTGAGCAGGATAAATTTAAATTTTACATTACCAATGCTTTGGAATTTGTTCCAAATCATTTAAATTAGTCAGTAAGACAACAGAGATTATTCCCTCTAGCGTTATACTGAATAGTAACACACAATTAGCTCATAATTGCCCTATAAATATTGTTAAATCAAATAAAATAAATAATATCAACCTGGTACATCAAAATATTTGTTGTTTAACACAGGGCAAAGAATTAGAGATGGAACTATTCATGAATTCAGAACAAATTGATATTTTATGTATTACAGAGCACTGGCGTAAGGGAACTGAACTCATCTTTAGTTTCAGCAACCACCGGGTTGGTAGTTCATTCTGCAGAGTCAACACAATACTTGGGGGGTCGTTAATCTTATTAAAAAATAATATAAAATGTAAAGAACGGAAAGACATTGTGTCCCGCTCTGTAGAATGCACAATAGAGATGTCTTGTGTAGAACTTGAGCAATTCATAATAGTGTGCGTATACAGGCCTGGTTCCTCTGATTATTTTTAATTTGAGGAAGTTCTTGATCAAGCCTTAAGCAAATTGTCAAAATCTAATAAACATTTGATTGTATGTGGCGATTTCAACGTCGATATTCTTATTAATTGTTCACAGACTTACAACATCCTAAATTTATTTAAATCATATAACTTGTTTAACTTATTTTTGGAGCCAACTAGATATTGCAATACAATCTCAACATGCTTAGATAATATATACTGTAACATTAATCCTGATAGTAAGATAATATTCAATAAATTAGATTCAGGCCATTGTGGTCAACTAGCAAGTTTTAGTGTAGAAAAAAAAAGGGTCAAGAAACGAAAAATAGTATGTAGGCCAATGACAGCAAGTCGCCTGAATTGTATGAGAGTTTATTTTTGTGTAATAAGCTTCCTTTCTTGAGTAATGACATGGACCCCAATTTAATGTATAAAATATTTTTTGAGACATTTTTAAATGAATTTAACTCCATATATAAATCCAAGGAGATTACAGTTTGTGACGCCCCAATATTTAGTGAGTGGGCTACTGTAGGTATATATAAGAGTAGACAGAGATTGTATGAGTTGTACGCAGAAAGACAGTTTAACACAACGGAAAAATTTCAAAATTATGTTAAATTATACTCAAAAACATTCAAAGTAGTCTGTCAAATTGCAAAGAAGAAATATATTAGTGATAAAATATTAAATAGTGTCGACAAAGTGAAATCTACTTGGAAAATTATAAATGCGGAAACGGGTAAATTAAAAAGTAATGAGAGTGACTATAAAATTAATATTAATGGCAAAATCATTACTGAAGACCTAGAAATTGCCAACGAATTTGAAAAATTCTTCACTCGCATACCGGTAGAATTAACTAAAACCCTGAACTCATCTACTACCATTGCAGAATCATTGTTGAAATCTAACGTACCTATGTGTAATGTAGAATTTAAATTTAGTCATGTGATTAAGTATTGTATTTTAAAGGCTTTTAAATTGTTAAATATAAAAAGAACACCAGATATCTGGAGCATTTCTGTACATCTTATAAATTCCCTAATTGAAATAGTTGCTCCAGAACTGGCTTTAATTTTTAATAATTGTATTGATAGTGGTGTGTTTCCTGACTTGATGAAATTTAGCAAGTTAATGCCTTTATTTAAATCTGGAAGTACCGCAGATCCTTTTAACTTTCGTCCAATATCGGTACTTCCCACTTTCAGTAAAATCTTTGAAAAAATTATCTTAAATCAACTTCAAAAACATTTTGAAAGTAATGAACTCTTACACAATAAACAATTTGGTTTTACTCGCGGCCGGTCTACTACTGATGCTGGAATTAAACTTTTAGAGACTATTTATGAGGCCTGGGATCATTCACACGATGCCTATGGTGTATTCTGTGACCTTTCTAAGGCATTTGATTGTGTCCAGCATCAGACATTAATCAGGAAACTACATCATTATGGAATCCGGGGTACCGCTCTTGATTTTGTCACTTCTTATTTGAGTGGCAGGACCCAAAGCGTGGTGATCAACGACAAGCGGTCCCCCGGCTCTCTTGTAACAATGGGAGTACCTCAAGGTTCGATTTTAGGTCCCTTTCTATTTCTGGTTTATATTAATGACCTCCCTCATCTTGTTAGAGATGATCATGAGATAGTCTTGTTTGCAGATGATACATCTTTACTGTTTAAGGTTAAACGTGGACAAAATTCACTCGACGATGTAAACAGGGCTCTCTCTAAGATTATCCACTGGTTTAATGTAAATAATCTACTATTAAATGAATCCAAAACAAAATGTGTGAGATTCACTTTACCGAATGTTAAGTTGGCTACAACCAGTATCAGGATTAGGGATAAGGAAATAGAATTGGTCGATCAGGCTGTCTTTCTGGGTATAACCTTAGATTCAAAATTACAGTGGGGTCCTCATATTGGAAAGTTATCTGGCAGACTCAGCTCCGCAGCTTACGCAGTAAAAAAAATACGCCAGTTGACGGATATCAAAACCGCGCGATTAGTATATTTCAGCTATTTCCACAGCATCATGACTTATGGTTTACTGCTGTGGGGAAACGCTGCTGATATTCAATGTATATTTATTTTGCAAAAGAGAGCTGTCAGAGCTATCTACGGTATGGGTACCCGTGAGTCTTTACGAAATAAATTTAAGGAAATAAAAATACTAACTGTTTATTCTCAATATATTTTTGAAAATTTATTATACACACATAAAAACAAAAATAAATTTGTCAAGAACTGTGATAGACATAATATAAATTTAAGAAATAAAAATAAATTGGCAATTCCTAATTTTAGGCTCCACAAAATAAGTAACTCTTTTGTAGGTAACTGTATACGCATGTACAATACACTGCCTGGTAATGTGCAAGACTTGTCCCTAAATAAATTTAAACACTTCATTAAATCCAAATTATGTAGTAAGGCATATTATAGCATTAAAGATTTTTTAAATGACAAGGCTGCTTGGCAGTGACATGATTTGCTCGTTCTCTGTGAATAATTTTTTTTTATATTGTATGTACAAAATATGATATGGTAAAAAGAGTACCGAGACTTTTTTTCCTCCGGCTTTTTTTCTCTCGGCCTACACTAGGGACATTATTATATTATTGTAATATTTAGTAAAGCCGATGATGAAATTGTAGATGTCTACCGAGACATTTTTTTTTTTTTGACGTTCGTTGAGTGTGTGTAATCAATCACCTAATAACGAATAAAATATTTTGATTTTGATTTTGTTAATACAGATGAATTCGCGAGTGACGTCCATTATTCTAGCGTTCTCCTGCAACACGAGTTTTATCACGTGTGTCAAGAAAACGCTTATGATTCTTTTATATACATATATTTTTTCATACTAATACCCATGCATATAATAACCTACCCCCAAACCAGACACCCATGTATCAATAATTCAACACATTGATAAATTTGTATATAATCTAATTTTGATGAACGTAACTTGTCAGTTTAGGAAATAGAATAACAACCAAAATTTCGCTACACAAACAAATAATTACAATTTAAAAACACAAGATACAAAATAATATTCAAAATTTTAACTTTATTCCCAATTCGGAAGCTTCGTAAAAGTCAATTTCAGTCTTAATTAAAGTCTATCCGAAATAATTTGAATAGAAATGACACGAATCATTAGACTTTAAATAAATTGAATTCTTATTTTATTGTTATTATTATTGTCTTTTCGTTTGGATATTAACTAAAAGTGATATCATTCGCGAGTATTTAATTTTGGGTGCAATTAGTGCTTAACAACTCTTAAAAATGTTTGGAATTATAAGAACTGCACTTTTTACTATTTTTGTTTTATAAAAAATAGATATTTTTGTTTCATAGTAAAATTACTTTTAACAGTTTTTGATATTTATATTGTTTGTACTAAACAAGATTTATAAGAAGAAAATTAATAAATAAATGATTTACTTCCCCTAAGCGGTTCAAGTAGGATGTGAATTCTGTGTGGGGAGTCTGAAATTAAATACAACACAATTACTAGTGCCCAGACCACCAAAAACATCTATATATATGTGTATATATATATATATATATATATATATATATATATATATATATATATATATATATATATATATATATATATATATAGGTTATACGAACATTTGTCATGTACGGGGATGAAACCCGCGACCGCTAGCGCATCAGCTAGTTATTGTGACCACTGTGACAACGCGTCTTTGAAATAATTATATATTATATTGTTAATAAAATGAGTATAGGCTTCAGATTACTGATACGAATTCAACTATAAAAGAATCAGTTCCAAGAAACTTTATTCAAAGTATCATATTTGAAGCAAAACATAATATTATCATAAGTTCTAGATAAGTTTTGAAGTCTAGCGAATAACGATTGATATAATTGTAGCATTTTTAATGTGTTAACCTCAATGGACCCCAGAACGTTGAAATTCTAATAAAACTATCGCCCAGAACATGACAGATGTATGACAGTACAAATATTTTTCAAGAATGACCCTAGTATGATTATAGACTCAATACATACCGAGTTTCATTCCAGGCTTCAGTTTCGCTAATTGAGTGCCCTACAATTTTTTTTTTAAATATTTTCAAGTGCAGAATTTGACTTATTACAGTTCTAACATGAGTATAGAGTACAATGCTTCCAAAAATATGTTTTTCCAAAATATACCTTTAAAATTTACTTGCATGCACGCATAATATTAATATCATTTATTTTTAACAAATATAAAAATAAAATAAAAAAATATCATTGTTTGATAATGCGTTATTATAAAGGAACAATAATAAATAATTAAATAAAGGCTACTATTTTTCATTTTTATAACTTTGAATAAATTAAAAAAATCAAAATCAAAATTAACTTTATTCAAATAGGCCCCAAGAGCACCTTCGAATCGTCATTTTACAAATTAACACTTTCAAGTGATTATTATTTTGGAATGTAGATTCTGCAGAGAAGAATCGGCAAGTAACTCCGCAGTTACTCTTTTGAAAATAATGTATAAACTGTGTTTTAGTATAAAATTAGTAATATCTTGCATGAAATACAGCGCTACTAAGTCCACACATCTTTATCGACTACCACCAGACCAGACCATGATCGGTGTGAGACCAAATCGTAATAAGGATCGCGTTATGATGATCATAAAAATAAGTATATCATTTAAAAGATACGCCTTTAAAAATATAATAAATTAACCTATTTTTGAGATTAGATGGAAAGATGTTTGTCACTGTTTCCCGATAAAACCGTTATATATGAACCATTTACATATTGTTGGTTAATTATTTAATAATTATACTTATATACTTCAATATTTTAGATTAATTCTTTAGACTGTTCATTATCCATAAAAAATTCAAATAAACTGTTTTTTTTTTTAATTATATTATACTAGCTATGCCCCGCGGTTTCACCCGCGTTAATTTGAGGGAAAAACGTACTTAAATATTTTTAAACAATTAATCTAAAAGTACAGATATCCGCCGAGTTGGTCGTGTGGTCGCAAGCGTTACTGCCGAGCAAGGGGTCTCAGGTTTGATTCCTGGGTCGTTCAAAGTATTATTGAGTTTTATATTTTTTATTTTTGGAATAATTTCAGTAAAAGAGTGATGTTATATTTTCTTTAAAAGTGGAACTATGGTAAAAAATGTCTCAAGAAGAGGAATAATAAGGGACGTAACGGAAGCTCTCAAAAAAGATTATTTTTTTCCGTTTTTGTAACATTTCTTATTATTGCTCAGCCACTATTGGTCGTAGCGTGATGTTATATAATCTATAGCCTTCCTCGGTAAATGGGCTATCCAACAAAAAAAGAATTTTTCAATTCGAACTAGTAGTTCCTGAGATTAGCGCGTTCAAACAAACAAACAAACTCTTCAGCTTTATAATATTAGTATATATATACAAAGGTTTATCATAAAAACAGATCAGCCTCAACAATGTGTCGAGTTAAATGAGTTAATGTTATTATTAACTTAAACGTAACGAGTTAATTATTTTCGGTCGCTTGTGAATAAACTGTGGCAATTATAATGTAAATTGAGTTTGTCACATGTTGCTCAGTATCCTGACGCGTTTATTAGCTGAAAAATTATTGTTAATGCACGTTTACGTGCTTAGTTAACTAACAATGTTTTATTTACTTCAAATGGGCTAGTTTTGTATGTATTAAAATTTTATAGTATTAAAGTTTAATATTTTGTATGGAATGATATTGTAATTGGTCGATGTTTGTACATATTAAGATGTATTAAAAAAAACTTTTTTTTATAATTAGATTCAGATCGTTTTTATATTATTTTTGTTTATCAAATGTAAATCAATCAAAATGTTTAATTTCTTAAGATCCTAAGTGTTAATTTCTATACAATGAATTAAAAATACGCAAAATTTTTAATGTGGTCCAGGTAGGTTGGACGCTACTTTTCGTTCGTTCTATTTTTTTTTCTTTTTTGTGTAAAAAAAAAGTATTTTTATTATTATTATATTACATTTGTAATTTTAAGACGCGTCGTAAGAGTAGTAGTAGTTTAGTAGAAAATTGTTAGTGATTAAAGCTGTCGATTTTTTAATCAAACACTCTCGCTTTTACTAATTACATTTTTGTCATTTCACTTCTGGCATTTTCAATACGATATTGAAAATATCTTGATACCGAGAAAGTTTGACAGTTAGCCTTCTATTTATTTTTTGAGAAACCTGATAAAACAATCTTGTTCGTCTGTTATAATTGTTATTCTAGGAATAAAATGAATATTATTTTATTGCTCGAGCGAAAAAAATACGAAAAACATTTTTAAAACAATATGTTATACTTTGTGTTCACTACAAAAGCATCAAGACCAAATACTTATTTCTGCAACTATATAGATATAATTAACTATATTTCATGGAAATATAAAAAACGATATTAAAATTATAAACATGCCTTATACGCTAGAATCACCTGATAATTTTACAGCTACGAGAGAATGCTTATATTGCGAAAATATAATTGATAAAATTATTATTTTCATAAACACATCTATAATTATTATAAATGTAATAATAACTCTAAAATTATTATTTAAAATATAAAACGAACTAAATGGGAGTTAGATATCAACGTTTCCGTATCATATTATAGTACTTTACTGTATACTTTATAAGATCGGCATAAAAATGGGGAAAATACGTTCTTCCTGCATAAGAAAAAACTTGTGCGTGTGCGTGTGTGTGTGTGTGTGTGTGTGTGTGTGTGTGTTCGGTATGGTGTACGGCAGTGTTTCCCAACCTTTTTTAGGCCATGCCCCACCTTAACATTTCTAAATTTTTTATGCCCCCATGCATAATTAAACTTTAACCTTTAAAATTGTTTTGTTCCGTTAAGAAATATAAATGATAAGTTTAAGATGAAATTATTATCAAAACATCGTAAATAAAATTTGAAAACATATAATGAAAAAAAAAATGAAATTCAAAATGTAGTACATTATTCTGAAAAAAAAAATTTAATTTATAGACGTAAGCTATCAAAAAGATAATAAACGGTTGGACAAGGTATAGCATTGCATTTAAATAACCCAAAGCAAAAGCGTTAAAGTCGTGTCGAGTCCATTTTTAAATTGCCCCCCTTAACTATCAAATTGCCCCCCAGTGGGGCGTGGGCCCCACGTTGGGAAACACTGGTGTACGGTATCCTAAAAATAAACGTATATAGAAATATAATAAAACACATTTGTATTACATATAAAATAAATAAATAAATATTAACCAACAATCAGCCCACGTTAATCTAGACCTGTGCTAAGTTCGTAAGAACTTGTGTTACAGGTAGGGTTGCCACCTTTCAAGAACAGTAGACCCGGAGATTTTAAAAATAAAGTTAATTTCTTTAGTAAGAGTTTTTTTTAATATAAAATAAAACATTTTTAGCTGTGAATTAATTAATTAAAGTAAAAAGTAATGGTAAATTATCACTCGCAATGTATTTATTAAATATAAAAGACCTTTTTTTATACGTGGGGAAAATACATTATGGATACCACTCCGGAGCGGGGGCACCGAAATGGATATGCCCGACTCCCACGGGCTAAAAACCCCACGTGTCAGTCATCTGCCTAGGTGGGGCGAGATGGGGTCGCTGTAGCATTCTCCAACTCGCCTCGGCGGTAGGCCCGGACGAACATCCGGGGCCCCGAGACAAAGGTGGGGCGGCTTTGCTCACAACAAAGGCCACCCCTCAGACATGTGGGGTCGCGCTGTTAAGTTGGCCGAAGTCCCCCGACTATCGGTCAGTGACTCCTTTATTACGAGGGGGGAGGAGGTGGGCAAACCGTCTCCTCCTTACCCCCTTCCGTCGGAGCGGGTCAGCAGAGGCGTCGTCCTCCCTAGCCCGCTCCGCAGTCTCCTTCTGCGTCATTACCTCTTCGCAGAAGGAGACGGCCGCCTGCCACGATCTCTCACTGTCGAGTATAGCGCTTACGACGCTCGGCAGTGAGAAATCTTGCCCGAGGACCACTGAAAGTTCGCGACGCTGCGGTTCCCAGGTGGCACACACCTCAAGCATATAGAGCGATGTATTCTCTGGCACCCCACACGCGTGGCAGGCTGGAGTCGCCTCCCGTCTGGCGATTTTGTGCAGGTACTTACCGAAGCACCCAGGTCCGGAAAGCACCTGCACCAGACGGAAGGTCAAAAAAAAATATATAAAAAACCTAACTAGTGCTAGGCTAACTTGGACCAGCTTAAAACAATATTTTTTATTTTGAAGGGATTGTTTAAGTATCTTTTCTTGTTCATGTTTCTTCAAAATTTTCAAAAATTATCAGCATATCATATTTGTAATTAATCTTTACAATTAACTCTACCTTCACCATGACCACTGACACGCAGTTTCTCTCGTCTGTCCACAAATTTCACATTAAAGAAAAGACGCGCTCTACAAAAGCATTGCTTATAAGGATTAGTGTAAAAAATACGATTATTTTTGGCAGTTTGGTGAACACCTCGTCACACAGTCACCTCGACTTTGAATAACTGAACCCATTTTAAATCAACAGGCGATGTTGAATCACTAGATTGTACGAACTCTCGTACTTGGTTTAAGTCTCGCCCCGCGCCGTGATGGTCGGCTATCGCTTCACTGCCACTGCCCGGTCTGACCCGGAGATTTCGATGTTAAACCCGTAGCTCGGAGATGCACCATGCAAACCCGGAGACTCCGGGTCAAACCCGGAGAGGTGGCAACCCTAGTTACAGGTACTAGGAACGGAAATAAATTTAAAAAATATATATAAATAAACATATATACACGTCCATGACCCGGTGCAGACATCTATATTTGTCATACAAATTATCTGCACTTGGCGGGATTCGAAACCGCGACCGCTGCATAAAGTGTCCAGTTGCCTGACCGCTCGATCAGCCGGCCGTCACATAATATATTCACTCATATTCAATTTTAACATAGGTAATTTTATTGTTTGTCATTTTTTTATTTCACAATACTGGAGGGGGTAAGCTCACGTAATAACAACCAATTGATAGTCTTATTAAATAATAAATAATTTTTAAAATAACAATATAGATGCAAAAACATTTATAATAAGTTTGTATTAATACATACACAATCATAAACATATTATACTTATATAAGAAAATGTAAAAATTAAACCGTTTAAATAAAAAAGTCTCCCAACGCTTTAATTTTAAACATTTTCATGCTCATTTATGGTTATCAGCCATCTTGTAGTGACAATAAACTTTGTAGTGATAAAGCTGCACTGATTTTTCATATTTACTACTACGAAGACTCATTTGTTCGGAATCGAGAGTAAAGTTCGCAGCATACGGTCGTAATTGTGTCATACTTCAGAGTGATGAAGTGTTCATTACGGTTCGTTGAGGAAGATATTGTTTAAATTAACTTTTAGAATGGGTTAATTTTGCATCGTGGTTACCTTATAGAATCTTATCAGAATTTTGAAACTAGATTATTCGTAATATACTACTAATCTTTCCTTATATATTTACTTAATTTTAATGTGATCGATATTGCAATTATTTTTATTTTAGTAATTTATATAGTTGTTTTTAATGTAAAGTTTTTTTTTTTTTGTGTTAAAGTTAAGATAACATATTTGTTTCTCCGTATGCCCTGGTGAGATACAAATTATAAACTCTTTTGCAAAAAAAACGGGCACTTAAGCAAAGAACTATTTTATAGTTACTATTAGTTTGTTTGACAATTTTAGGTATTGTTATCCTCAGAATTTTATAAATTAATTAGGAAGGAATAGTTTTCATCAGTTTTATCATATCATTTTAATTAAATTATTAAGAAATAATGTTTAAGCTCAAAACACTATGATTGTACCTGCTCGCTAAATAAAAATGAAACGCGTTAATTTTCTTTGTTTTTCTTGAATACATTAAAAGCAGATATAAGTTTAGTATTGAGTGTGACCTCCTCTTGCTGAAATCACAGCTTGCATTCGTCTAGGCATGCTAGTGAGTATATCTTTTATGGTTTCTTGGGGAATACGTTCCCACTCCGCGGTAATCACATTCTTTAGCTCTCTGATGGTCTGCGGAGCCGGCTGCACTGATCTCACTCGTCGCTTCAGAACGTCCCAGACATGCTCTATGGGATTGAGGTCCGGACTTCTAGCTGGCCAGTCCAAACGACGAATTCCGACTTCTAGCATATACGCATCCACACCGCCAGACCGGTGGGCGCGAGCGTTGTCGTCCATAAAAATTGAGTTTTCGCCAAGAGCGGTTAAAGCGGGTTGTGCATAAGGAATTAGAACTTCCGTTATGTATCGGTGTCCAGTCAGTGTACCGTTTTCGATGAAGACTAACTCCGTACGATCCATAGAATTTATTCCTGCCCAAAACATAACAGAGCCCCCTCCATAAGGTGTGATTTCTTCAAAACATGCCTCTGCAAAGCGTTCTCCTCGTCTACGTAGCACTCGCCGACGTCGGTCTTCACCATGCAGAGATATCCTGGCTTCATCGGAGAACAATACCCTATCCCAGTCTTTATGGGTCCACGACATACAATTTCGAGCGAAGCTAAGCCTGGCAACTCGATGTCCACGGAGTAATTTAGGGCCGCGTGTCGGGCGATGACTGTGTATATTAGCAGCGAGAAGCCTCGTCCTGACCGTCCATAGACTAATTTGCACATTTCTTACTTCTTCGAGGGTGTTCTTGAGGTCCACATAAGAAGATTTGCGATTTCTCAACGCTTGACTAACTAGAAAACGATCATCCCGTGGTTCGGTACATGTCTTTCTGCCAGAACCAGGCCTTCTCATGACGGAACCGGTCTCTTGATAGCGCTGCCAGGTCCTTTGAACTGTCGACCGACTCACATTTAGCCTCTGAGCCACGAAGCATTGACTGCAACCTTCTTCAAGCAGCGCAATAATTTTGCTCGCTTTTATCACTTTATCTACCATTTTCGAGATTGCTAAACAGCAATAACAATACTTTTAAATGTCAAGGACACCAGATAATTTAATAAAAAATGACAAAAAGTTAATTAGAGTCGATATTAACTATAGGGAATTCGCGCCACAAAATGTAGTTAAAAGTTATTTTCTTTGAAAACCAGGCTCAGTCAAAAATTTGAATTTGGAATGTACTCTTATAAACATTATGGCACTTTTATAACTGGCCAGTAACATGTTCAAATGATTAAAACCTTTTTGGTATTTTATTTTTTTCAGCCAGGAAGAAAATCGAAACCGCCCGTTTTTTTTGCAAATGAGTATATTATATAAGATAAAAATTACCCTTCGTCGTTCCTCATCAATTTGAAGGAACTCCCCTAACCACTTCGGCCAATATTGGAATACTTGGCGTCGACATATCAAGCAATGTGCAATTTCGTTCCCATTTGGAAGGAAAGCCTAAGCCTAAACTAGCCTCAAAGAGACTTGGTGTGCTCAGTAGGGCGAAGCAGTATCTCATGCCTTGCTATCGCCTACAATTATATAAAGCGCAGATCCGGCTCCAAACGGAATATTGCTCTCACCTGTGGGCTGGAGCGCCCCAATATCAGCTTCTTCTTCTTCTTCTTTTTCAGGTGGCTCGAATCGTCGACGACAAGGTTCTCTCCAATCGGCTTGATTTTTTGGCGCTACGTAAAGATGTCGGATCACTCAGCATCTTCTACCGCATCTATCACGAGGAGTATTCTGCAGAACTGTTTGGAATAATACCTCCAGTAGAATTCCACCACCGGACATCGCGTTAAAATTCCAAATTTCATACATATCACCTCGATGTTCGGAAATATACAACAAGATGATTTTTACGGTATTTCCTGCCTCGCACCACCACTACTTAGAACCAGCTGTCACCTACGGTATATCTAATTGTAAGCCAATAAGACTTAGGGACCTTCAAGAAAAGAGCATATGTTTATTTGAAAGGCACCTGCTAATCTTCTGATGTAGCGGGTGTCTATGGATGTCGCTTTCACTTACCACCAGGTGAACCGACTGTCCGTTTGCCCCCTCATATATATATTATAGATGAGGATTACTTTATATATATCAGGATCATTCATAAATTGGTACCAAATAAAAACCAAATACTTTTACTCATTATACTACCTATAAATGGCAAAGTCAAGAGACTTTCCATAATAATGCAAGACTTCCATTAAGAAAGGACAGACAATCAGCAAATATGTATTATTAAAAACTATTTTTAATTAATTCGACAATCTAATTTTATAACGGAAAAGAAAATAATTAAATTTATATATATTCTCCGATAGAAGACGTCTTTACAATTTGTTTTTCTATTATTCTAATATTATTTGTAGTAATCGAATAATATTTCGTATATTATTTCATTTCTATATAATTCGTTCTTTAACTTTTGTTTTGTCTTATCAGGGCTAAACCCAGGTGAAAGTAATGAAAGTTGAAGCCCTAGGGCTTTTACAGAAGACACTGTTATATTTAAGCTGTTTTGTAATAAGATTATTGTGGAGGCTCCATTATCTTATGAATAAAAAATCACCTATTCTAACATACATTTTGAGCAACATTTTATAAAACAAATTTTATCCTAAAATTAAAGTTATAGGTACTCTAAACTTGATTAACTTTCCACTTGGTAATTTGTTTTAAGAAATTTATTCTTCATTTTCCTAGTTTCCTAGTTTCGGGTCTTAAAATCTAATTTTTGGTGTGATTTACCATGGAATATAGTAATGAAACCAGTAGCGATGGGTGTGTTTTCGTTTTATTGCATTTGTTATGTAAACCATCTATAAGTTTTAGGGCACTTTTTTGCTGTGGCATTTAATTTCCATGCTAAGCCAAAACTTAATAATGTTAAGATTGATTTGTAAACCTGTATCTCTTGGCTTCTCTCTTAGATATCATGTGAATGACGCAACTATATAATGCTATGTTGAGATTTTCTTTTATATAATTCCAGGCATAGAGGGATACCAGATATTCACACAGTGTCGATGAAAACTGTTATAATGCCTGGGGAAGGATGATTGTTCTTCTCTAAAAATGAAGATCATACAGACAAAGTTTCTTTAAGATTTCTTATAACATAACATAAGCACTTAAATAAGAATAAAAAAATATTAACAGAACGAAATGGCTTGTTTTTTCTGCTTTTTATATTAAAAAAAAAACTTATTTTAAGTAACTTCTTTTATTAAGAAGACAGTGGCTAAGTGTAACAGAGCTAAAATTGCAAATAAAAATTTCAGACTTCTGAAAAATTAAACAGTTCTATGAGCTATGTGCCCTTCTTTTGGCTAGAAAAAATGTACCTGACCGCACACCCCGTCGTGCGGGGAGACAACGGGGTAGTGTGGGGCCCTCACCTACTAAAATAACAAGGCAGACCACGGATACCGCGTACGTTGCTCCGTAGCCCGCAGGCGGCAGCCCCATCGGGCACTCTCTCCTGTGAGACGCCCGCGCACTTGGGCATCGAACTTTCACGGTAGGCTGTTTCGGCGGATGGTGGGAAATCCCCGACTCTACCGTTCACAGCCTCGGTTAGGAACGAGCTATGTGCCCTGCCCACTGCCACTTCAGTTTGCAAATCCTATCTCCTATTTTCGTATTCAACTTAAATCTCTTAATCCGCCTTCGCCGTGATAGGTGCATCTTTTATTTTCTTATTATTTCATGATTAAAATTCACCTCATTACCTTTGGTTCCGTTTTAAATTACATCATTTCACCCTAATACGCTTTGGTTTTCGAAGTCGCTAAACATAACACCAATTTCCTATTTAATTCCTTTAATGTACGTGCTGCTACTCTGTGAAATAAGCTTCCGAAACCAATTCAAGAAAGCACATCATTAAACACTTTCAAACACAGGTTAAAGAATTATTTTCTCTCCAAAGTTAGTACTTTCAAAATGTATGAAACCTAGAATGTACATTATTTTGTACTCGTAGTGTATGTATGTTTGCGCGTGTGTATGATTCTATGTATGTATTTTATCATAATTATTTGAGTTAGATGTATCTATTATACAATTTATTTTGACTGTCTTTTCTTGAACTACTATGCCCCGCGGTAACATCATCTCTTACCAACATGGAGTAGAGTTAGACGGGTAGAGATGTTTTTAAGATAAGTTCACCCTTGCCATCTTCCATTGTAATCATAATAATATCAAACGTAATCATATAATCATAACGTGTAAAATGTTTAAAAGAGCAATAAAGAATATACATATATAATAATTTTTATATTATATAAATTTATTTATTTACTTTTTTTCTCATTCTTCGGGTATCTTTACTTAACTAGGACATAGTACTTTTTCTTTGGTCATCGGTTCTGGCAATTCATTTCCCTTAACCTCAGAACTAGGTTAACATTTCCCCTAAATTATTCTTGCATTCAAGCATTTTATATTTTTAGATATTTTACATTTCAAGTACTCAGTACAATCGTGCTGCATCTATAATTATAGTAATCTGTAATGACTCTACCTTAGTATTGTGTAAGAATAAATTAATTGATGTGCTTTCTTGAATCGCTTTCGGAAGCTTATTCTAAAGAGTTGCAGCACGTACATCAAAGGAATAATTTATTTTCAAATTATTGATAGACAATAAATTTAGATTATCT
This sequence comes from Euphydryas editha, assembly GCA_036937285.1. Classification (NCBI taxonomy): domain Eukaryota; kingdom Metazoa; phylum Arthropoda; class Insecta; order Lepidoptera; family Nymphalidae; genus Euphydryas; species Euphydryas editha. The sequence continues at coordinate 4,660,054 of JAUPFZ010000025.1, forward strand.
TGCTAGATAAGGTAAAAATGTATACTAATCCTAATCTCATTCCTACAATCTCAATCTAAACAAAATAATTTTAACTAATCTAAGGAGTTTGATTAAACTAAGTTTGATCGCGAAGCAGACAAATAACAATTCTCTCTTGACAATTCTCTCTCTTGTCTATTTATTTGCTATTACATTTATATAGCATAGCTATTACATTAAGTATAGCGATCAAGCGATTGAAGCAAATGTATAATCAGCAGACTGATGCCTTTTGTATATTGTTGGTATTTATTTTATTTAAATATACAATGTATGTACGAGCAAGATGCAATATATATACGGACGGACGCGGGAGTGACAGAGACAGGTAGTAAAAGGTCAATGTACAAAATTCTTCCTGCTCCACGATCCGACTATATCATGTTAATGCTCGGAGGGGACTTGTCGCTCCCGTGCGTCATCACCGCGATGCTCGGCGACGACGAGTCCTGGAAGGCGATGGTCTCCTTCTGCGAGACAGTAATGTCCCAGAAGGAGGCCGACGAGCGGATTAGAGAGGAGGCCGCCGACGTGGCCTCCATCCGTGGGCGACGAATGGGGGTCCGTAGGAGGCGCTACTTAATGCGCCTCCAGTAACGCCCTTGTGCCCGTGTCGGGCCGGGATGGGAACCCGGTCCTACTAGACACGGCGTCGTCGGGACTGTTCAGAGGTTAGCCGGACAGTCCCCATGGAGTAGAAGTCTGGCCTTTTCGCCGAGACCAGCCTGTCGCTGGAGGGATCCTGTTGCCTGCAGATCCGGGACCCTCCAATTAAAGCGGCTGAAGGCTCCCGCAGGGGTTTAGTACGGTATTGCACTCCCAAAGTGCCGAGTCCGACATAGGTCTAGGACTGCCGACCCGGGCGTCCTGGATATCATCCGTAAATGGATTCCCCTGCGATAAAAAAAAAATATCATGTTAATGCTGCGTTCAAAACGTGCAAGTTGCTCGCAATAATTAAATGTTTGCAAGTATAGTAAGTAGTGTATAGGTCATTGTATTAAGAAAAATCTGTTAAATTTTAGTATTCAAATTAATAATACTGTTTAAATATGTTTCGTATTTCAGTCATTGTAGAAATAACGTGGGATTAAGAATGATCTAAAGCGAGTTAAACAATAAATTCTCAACGTTATTTGTCGAGTAAATAGAAATATTTATTTAATCGTGTCTTCATTCTTACAATTTTTATTATAAGTTACTTCTTAACCGAACAATCTTATATACTTTTTGTTATTTACTTCTATAATATCATGAAAGTGATAATTTATAAGGATAGACGGGTGGACTTTTAACCGAATACTTTTATATTTAAGGTGTATGTTTTTCTGTTTTTAGTTCTGAAACACTGTTATGATAAAAGTTTCTGTAAATTTAAGTAGGTATCTAAAAATATTAATTACTTCAAATGCTTTATCCGCTTTAAATTTAGATAACTTCTTTATATAGATGCTGTCCTAGTATATAGTTCTATGGCCTATAATGTTATTCAATGTATATAATAATTAATACATAAATACATTTTCAAATCAGATTTATGGTTTCATAAGGATATATTGAACAAACAAATTCATTTGATTCTGATTCTGCTTTATAATATTATCATTATAATTTACGATTAAGCCAACGATCTTCAAACGAAAATTATTGTTAGTAATAGCAAGAACAGGAAGTATTAATTTTAATATTTATTAAATTGTATTTTTTATTTTCAGAATAATCTCGTGGGTCTGATGGTGTATGAAAGTGAGTATTTTATACTAATTTTAATTAACAAAAAGGTACATTTGTATGGTAATATTATTAAGTTGAACAGCTGTTTTAAGATTGTTTTAAGCTGTGTTAATTTAAAAAAAATCTACAATAGAAGCAAATAGTTTATTAAGGATGGATTTAGGCTATAAAATATCACGTTACGACTCATAGAAGTAATCACTATAAACATCTATTTAACAAATATCGAACATGAGTAAAACTGCGAGGAACGTCTATGGAAGTGTAAACAAAATAGACATTAAAAGAACATGTTACGGCTTTATTTTTTAGCGTTAAAAATATTTTATTTTTTCGGTGGCAGACATCTTCACATAAAAGTTCGTCCTCAATGCATAAAAATGAACGACTTAAAGCGTGTATGAACTAAAAAAAAAATCTTCATCTGGAATTTTAAATATTTTTCTTGAGGACAAATATTATTTTACTAGGAAAGTAAAATAATCCTCTTTTATTATAAAATAAAACATATCAGCGTTTGAGTTAGTTAAATTTTAACTAACTTTTTTTTCGGGAATCGATCTGGTGTCACCCGATGTTATCATCGCCGGCCATGGGCATTTATAGTATGATTGGAGCCACAGATGAATAGAAATGAAAAAAAGGAGGTACCATTTTGTTTTCCACCTTATTAAGGACATATAAAAATAGATGTTTCAACAATAAATGAGTTATCGTCAGTTTGCTGTATTGCACTAAACTTTTCTTAAAGTAGTATTAAAACATAGAAGTCCCTACGTAACGACTTATGTATAATATTATCCTGTGCATTAAGCATTTGTAACCCTAAATTCGGTACGCAATTCCAAAGACAAGTCTCAAGATATTCTCAACATAATATTACTAAGATCGTCGAGAAATTTGAAACATATTACAAATGTTCACGATGAGACATCTTGATTCACTTTGATCTTCAAATAATAATCCTCAGACACTTCGGTTAATGCATTACCTTTGTGAACCAGCTGTAACCAAATACAATCGTAATAACTGGATATAACCGGATATTTCGTGTTAATTTGAGAAACATTGAATTTGAAACACGAAATTAGAATGTTTGGTTCGAAACAAAAATACCACCTTGGGACGATTCTTTTTTTATTAAATTTAGCTCACTTCAAATTTGTTTTCTCATTGTATTAAGAAAAAAAAAAGACATTTAGGCTGTTAGGAGAAATCATTAGGTATTTAGAAAATAACAAGTATCTATTATTACTAGTATTATAAAAACATAAAAATTTAGAAACTTTAGTTTTTTACAATCTTTTATTATTTTAAAAGTTAAGTTTTTCAGAAATAATATATATAATGCTTAAAAAATTACGTTTTACCAAGGCGAGTGAAACCGCGTGGTATCATTGATAAATTCTTAGATATTAGATTATAGGTTTTTGTCAGTAAATATAATTAAAAAAAAATTACAATCAAATAAAATAAAATATTTAGATGGGCGAAAAATAAAATAATATAGAAGAATATAACACACTCTCGATGAACGAAAAATAAAAGAATATATTGCGTCCTAGTATAGATTTTGCTTGTATATATCGATGTGTAATTAAAGGAGATGGAAACGATTCCATACATTCTTGGGACAGAATGTAATTGGAATTAATGCATTTAGACTTATGGATCCCTCGCTGAAAATTCTTTATATTTGGATCTGAAAGTGGAGTTATTAGACGTTTTGTAAAAGTGAGGTTATTTACAATATCTATTAAAAACCCGATCACTAAGTTCTTAAAGCACTAATGTTTATTATATTTAGTGAAGAATGGTGAAGAATTTTGAAATCTTATTACAAACTAGCGGCCCGCCCCGGCTTCGCACGGGTATTTAACTAAAATTCTACATACGCCATCTATCGCATAATTGTAGAATATCGTTTTTATATTTAGTGACATTTAACATAATAGTACCTATATTAATTGAAAATGATGTTTATCTAAAATATTAAAACGATTTCTATTCCTATCCGACATATTTAGTAAACTTTTAAGTTTAACAAAATAATAACTCAAAAATAAGTTTTGTGAGTTTTTAAGATTCCTAAGACCAGATGGAGTTGGCGGCGTAGGTACCTATTTCTATTTTCTTAAATATTTATTTTTAAATTTAATTACAATGAAACAAAAACTAAATTATACTGTGAGTTATGTTTAATTTTTATGTATTAAAGTTATTTATATTGGTTTTATACTTTTTACGTGATACGTGAACACAGAAAAAAACGATAAGAGATGGCGCTGATACAAAAAAAAAACGCGCTATTGAAATTTATTCTTGATGATATATAGTGTATTAATAAAGCGGAGGTTTGAACAGATTTATTATTTGTATAGATATCAATAACTTGAAACCATAAATAAATATAATCCAGAAAAAATAAATCTTTGAACGTATTTCATACTTTATTCTTCTTCTATTATTAATTCGCTAGTGACTATTAACATCGTCGGAACTGCAAAATCGATTTTTTATTATTGATTTCAAAAAACGTTTCTAAATAACCAAGTCTAACATCAGCTCAAAGAAAAATATTATTACCCGACTGCGACAGAAGGAGTGCTATGTTTTTCGAGTGTATGTATGTATGTATGTATGTCCATTTCTTTGACACGCCCTACAGCCCAAACAGCTGGACGGTTTTTGACATATGAGGTGTCGTTGGATTTGCCTAAATTGTAGTAGTGATATAGGCTATATAAATTTTCAAAATGGCACCCGCAAATGGCGGAATGAGGGGGGGAGGAGGGGGGGGGGGGATTATTTTTTTTTCTTGCTGTAGCAATATGGGTATCAAATGAAAGCTAGTAAATTGTTTTATTATTTTTAGTTTATAATAAGAGTATTTTACGCAGTCGGGTTTTTTGATTTTTTTTATTAAAATAAGCATACTTGTTTTATGTATAGTTTTTTAATCACTTAATTTATAAATGTCGGTATTTAAGAAAAATATGTAAAAATACGCATGCAATTTACACTTTCCATCGCTCTCCTGTAAAGTTTTTTTTTCATATCCGACATTTTTAATAGTCATAGGCGAATTTATTATTCAAATGTCATCTAGAAAATGTAGGTAAAAAACAGACGGCTAGTATCAATGCCAGTCAGCTGTCAAAGCTATTGCTACTACAACTAATAATATGATTTATTTTAAATCAATACGAAATCGATAATATTATCAAATATTAATTAGTATTTTCGATATTAATGTAACTTTATTTAAATGAACTTTATTGTTTGCAACTTCAATTGTACATCTAAATACTGCCGTGTCATGACAAAACACTGTATCTTCAGATACAGTGTTTTGTGCTAACATCAAAAAATGAGTTCTTCGAACATGATTACATAGGATGATATACAAAAATTTCGATTATAACTTAAAATCACTGAATAACACGATTGGAATAAACACTGTATTCCTAATTAAATAAAGATCTGTTTTGTCAAAGAACTGCATCTTTAAATACAGTGTTTTGTCCAGACACAGTTTATGGTTTTGTCGCCCGGTATCTGCATATACAGTGTTTTGTCATAACGATATCGTATACAACAACAAAGTGCGTTGGGTCTATTTTAAACGCCTTGTTTTTTTATTTGTTTTTTTTTTTTGCTATAGTAATAGATCGAATTCTCCTGATTACATGTTCAATTTATTTGTGCCCAAAAAATATTAAAATAAACAAAGGACGGAGCAAATTAATTTTAAGCTTTTAAACCCGGAAAGGGCACCAAGGAATCCAAGAATGCCAAGCAAATTCTTCGTCGTTCGGTCGGTTCGGTCGTTCTAGGACATGCTCTTACACAGAGACGACCACAATACCTTCAACAATTTTTTCGGAATCACAACTTGCCGAAGAACCCTCAACATCTGCAGTAATTACAAAAAAGAAACATGAGAGAGATCACAATAAACTTTGAGAGCAGACACGGAATCACGGGGCAACCTTTATTAACACCATGTAATTGTACGCTCAAATGCATTGAAAAAATTAGCGAAGATGATAGGAAAAATATATGCTCAGAATTTTGGAGTATGGATCGTCAAAGATGTTGAGATTTTATTTTAAGACAAGTTATTAAAATTGAAACTAACCTCCTAAAATAGCCGGTTTCCGAAAAGGCTATAGTATCATAGATCACATACATACGCTGCGGCAGATGATACAAAAGACCGAGGAGTAAAATCGGCTATTATGCTTGGCATTTGTGGACTATGAGAAAGCCTTCGATTCGATCGAAACTTGGGCGGTGCTGCAGTCTCTCCAGCGGTGCTACATTGACTACCGGTATATCAGTGTTGAAGTGCTTGTGCAATAACGGTACTATGTCGGTTCGAGTACAGGAGCATGGCACGAGAGCGAATCCGATGCAGCGAGGTGTAAGACAGAGAGATGTCATCTCTCCGAAACTATTTACTGCAGCATTGGAAAACGCTTTCAAGCTTCTATAATGGAAAGGATTCGGCATCAACATTAACGCCGAGTACATCACTCACCTTCGATTTGCCGACGATATCGTGCTTATGGCAGAATCCCTGGAAGACTTCAGCATTATGTTCAATGACTTCGATAGTTTCCCGGCAGGTGGGCCTTAAAATGAATATGGGCAAGACAAAAATCATGTCGGATGTCCATGTCGTGCCCACCCTGATATCGATTGGAAATTCTACTCTCGAAGTTGTTGACAAATACATCTCCCTAGGACAAAAGTTCCAACTTTGAGAGTTAGGTCAATCGTCAAATCCAGCTAGAATGGGCAGCGTAGGGGAAGTTCAAAAATGTCTTTTCATCGGTCATATCTCAGTGCCTAAAGTTGAAAGTCTTCGATTAATGTGTGACACCAGTAATCACATACGAATCTGAGACGTCGTCTCTGACTATGACTTTTAAAAAAGCTCCAAGCTGCACAGCGTGCAATGGAGAGAGCTAAGCTTGATATTTCTCTGCGAGGTCGAATCACAAATGATGAAATCCGCAGACGGACGAAGGTTGTCGACATAGCCCAATGGATTTGCAAGCTGCAGTGGCTGTGGGCAGGGCACATAGCTCGTAGAACTGACAGGTTTTCAAGTGGAGACCACGTACCGGCAAGCGCAGCATCGGACGGCCATCCGCGAGATGGGGAGACGATTAGAGGAAAGTAACCGGAAGCCGTTGGATGGAGGCTGCTATGAACCGGTCACTCTGGAGGTCGATGGGGGAGACGTACGTTCAATAGTCGACATCCAACGACTGATATGATGATAAAAATGGTTTTTTGTATATGTAGAATTTAGTACAATCTGGTTTAAATTTAATGTTTCCTGTATATTTTGAACCATAGTTGTTGTGACATAACACTGCATCTATATATACAGTGTTCTGCAATTACTAATGTTATATTTTTATTATATAATAGATTTGACAGAACACGTTTGTTGGTCTAAACGTATAAAATACTATTAATTGAAGCTTTTTTTCTACATGGCTGTATAGATACCAATCTAACGTAAAAAATAAACTAAATTTCAAAGAAATCAGACAAATATTAACGATTTTATGGCCAATTTCTTAAAAAAACAGAAAATCGCGATTTCTGAAAACTAACACATTTTCAGATACAGTGTTTTGTCATGACACGGCAGAATACTTTGAGTTAATTAACTAATGCAAATCATTTTTTTTTAAATTCTGTAATCAGTCTTCAATTAATTTCACGAAAACGATCTTTCTCATTTTTCTACTCTCCCATGTTATACAGTATTGAGCAAATTTTTTAAAATTTAAAAATAAAAAAATATGACCAATTTTTCAAACCATATCTCTACTTATTACTTTTTGGCCCAAAGCTCCATCTCCTTTGTATTGTTGTTTTTATTAATGTGGAATGGGAAAATAATTTTTTTTTTTTTACGTTAAAATGCAATGTGTATAATTTTTTTCTTTTCATTTTCTTTATATTGTAAAAAATAGTTCGCCATAAATTGATATAAGTCAATTATATCAATTTACGTGTCTTAATACTTTAAGTACCTACTCACCTACAATTTTTTTTTCTGACCGTTTGCGCAGTTGGTTATTGTAGTTGGACTAACCAGTTGACGCAGTTGGCAGTGACCGAGCTTTTCGCTGTATTTATACAACATATGCATTTATTTAAAATAATATGTATAGCAGCATAATATGTATAACAGCATCTTAGGAACAGAGGACTGTGTGTGTATATTAAACATATTTATGTATTTGGAAATTGTAATATATTATGTAAGTTGTAGGTAGAAACATTATTTCTATATATATAAATAGGGGGGTATTAAGAACTTGCTCAGAGTGTGAATAAACGGTCAATCAAGTGCTAACGTGTGTTTCCTTTGTCCCGGCTATTTAATACGGCTATAGATAGCCCAGATATTTCTCAGAAATGTATGTGTATGTATTTATTTTACACTACCTGTTTTAAACGCAGGTCCTGTAGAATAAGATCTCCAAATATCTCGTTCAATTAAAACTATTCAGTTTTATTTCATTAGTAGGTTTTATAAAGACATCACAACTCCAGACTATATCCAATAAGTAAACATATGTACGTACGATCAAAAATATAACACACGCACACATACACACACGCACACACACACACACACACACACACACACACACACACACACACGCACGCACACACACACACACACACACAGCGTGTTCCCACTACGTCGGACCGGCGAAAACCGGAAACCGGATGCCGGAACGAGGTGTTCACATTACACCGGATCGGCAAAAACACCTCACAAAACACCGGATCCGGCGTTTTCGCCGGAACCGGATAAATGTGAACAGCTTCATATAAAATGTATGGCCACTAGCTTTTCCGGCAGTTTCACCAATCGGGCGTTCGGCGTAGTGGGAACGAGGCCTTACAGTTCGCTCATTACTAATCAATTCCACGTTAAACCGTATCTTCACACTAAACTTATTATAACTAACATACTTTATAAAGGAATAAAGAGAAAAAATAACAACTTAACGCAGAATAACGAGAAAGAAAAACGTTAAAACATAAGATATTTATTCACTTTTAACTAGGAAAGTCACACTAATTACTCAACCTGAGCATAATCAAGAGCCGAGTTGGTCGACTCCGTAAAAACACTATAAATAAATTCTAAGTCCAATCTGGGTAAATCAGCTGTTGCTTCTTTATTTTATTTAAACGGAATGTTGCAGTTAATTTTCAAACTTGCTTCACGGTTTCAAAGGGGGTAACATTTTTTGAGTGTATTTCTATTAATTTGACACAATTTACAGCCTAAATTATTTTATGACTTTAAAGATCAAGCTAATAACCCTTTGTCCTAGGTGACCTGTTGTCCTACATATCGCACTACGCTGTGTGAATTTATTTACTCGTATGAATAGCTGTGCCTGCGGCGTCACGCGCACATAAGATTTACTTTAGTATTTAGTTGTGTGATTGGAAGTACTCATTAACCTATTTGTGTAATTAATTGAAAGTATTAACTAACCGCGATTCAAAAAGCACCATCACTGCCATCTATTATGATAGTATTGTACTTCAGACTGTTGTAGGTACTTTGTGTAAAAATAAATCAAAATCTGACATTTTGACGTTTTTGTATCCTCTTTTTTCGCTTACTAAGTTTTGAATATTCGAATTTGAATCACGTTTATATGTATTAAATTCTTAATTTTCTCTCTAACGCTGTCATTCAAAATACAAAATTCAAATGACAATGATTTTTGACAGAGTGAATCGGTTTTGATGAAGTAAAGACTAAATGTTTCCTCAGGATATGCTTTATGATTTTCATGTCAATTTATTAACCTACATTTATTACTTTGGCAATGATGCGTGTTCAAACAAACAGACAGACAGACGGACATTTCTAAAATGGCTCTAAATTGTTTTTACTTCACAACAATTATTTTCGTCAACAATTTAAAAAAATTGTGTGTGTCAGCTCCGACGCACGACTGGAGTTTACTCCTTAAGTACGATTGTCTAAACATACGCAAAAAGAGTTTATCCAACTGAAAATAAGATTAATACCATATGAAAGGGTAAATTAACAAATTAATGAAAATAATATACATATATAAATATATATTTATTCATTTTATATACATTTATTATAACTAATCGGCGAAATATTTTACATTAAACTTTTCACAATAGTCAATTTCAGATGTGCACAAATATTTCATTAGGAATGTTGATAAATTATGTAATTATTATTATCTGACAATTATCATTTATTTTTTAAATATTATTTTTCAATATTAATTAGATCAACATTACTTTCATTTTTAATTACAGCTGACATGAACATTGCTCATATAAAAAGCTCTAAAGAAATGATAAAACAAATTAAATGTTTAAAAAAATGTATACATTTCAAGAATAATCAAAAATAAAAATGTATGAAAGTCGACCTATGCATGTCCACCTTAATACACTCACAACCAAATTAGAAAGTTGCGCACCATAGGTGCGCGCGCACCGAAAAAGTAACGAGGTCATTCATCAGTAGATTTTACCTCTCATATTTTTCTCATACCGGGCGCCTTATATATGAAAATCGATTCTTAAGGAGTAAACTCCAATAAACTCCAAAAAAAAATCTAGTGTTATTATATGTATATAAGAAGAATTTAAACTATCCTACGTTTATTAATTCACGTCACATAATATTATATTGCTCATGTTATATAGCATCAAATCGTATCACGTCGCATCGCTTCGCATCATTTGCCTAGAACTCCGCCTAAACGACGGATAATCCTTAATGCGGTTGATCTAGCGGCCAAAGTGGCATAATGACAATTTTTTTTTTTCGTAAAATATTTGACAGATGGTAAAGAACAGTTACGGACAAAAAAAAAAAGAACAAAATGTAAGTATATATTTTTTGTATTTAAAGACTCTTCTCTTTTTAATCTTTTTTCTTGTTTGTAGCAACTTCACAGTTCTAAATAGTTAATTGTCAACCGATTTCAACGACAATTTTTTTTAAATCAAGTTCAAGCTGTTCTTTACAATAGTGTTAGACACGTTTTGACCTAATACTATTTCACCTGCATCTCGCAACCACGTAGATTGCTGCAGCCGTTAACATTGCGCTCAACCATTCTTTATTTTTTCGGTTTTTTGCGTAGAATTTTATATAGCCGAGCAGTTACATATCAAGATTAACACGAAGTTAGCTGTGTGTTACTAGTAATGACCTACCCACTTTATCTGACGACGCGTTGGCGCAATGGTCAGAGCAACTGGCTGATGCGCTAGCGGTCGCGAGTTCGATCCCCGCACATGACAAATATTTGTATAGGCCATACAGATGTTTGTCGTGGTCTGGGCGTTTGTGCTTGTGTATTGTGTGTGTTTCCGGATCTCCGACACAGGATTCACATCCTACTGGGGACCGTTGAGTGTGCGACGTTTATTTATTTATTTATTTATCTACAATACGACATACGTTAATTCATGTCATAAAATATTACTCGTATTTTGTTGCATCACACCACGTCGATTTTTATTGTTTCTTACAGCTCACACAGAAAAAAAAAACGCGGACAAAATTTCGAAGGACTTGCGTTATGAAAAGTACATTATATTTACATTTTATTTCATCCAAACGTATTTTATTTTTCATAATAATATTCTCAGGCGAATTAAGAGGAAGCGTGTCGTTTATACCCCTGTTTGAATTTTGTTTTAAAAAGCTACGTTTTTTGCACTCTGGGAATTGCATATGAGAAATGTGTGATAATTTCAGATATTACTGTTTTTATGAACTTTCATTTTATTTTCAAGAAAATACTGTTTCAAAAGCAAATACTGTTTATCCAGATATTTTTTAGGTTAAGGACTTTTGTTATCATAACTTTCTTAAGTTAATTCTATTGATGTATTTATAGATTCGATGATTCAAAAGTCAAAATATTTTTATTCAGCACAAAATTATTACAATTATTTAATGAATGTCATGAGTCTACCACCATTTCGGAAAGAAGAAGCCTCTGACCTGAGAAGAACTGGCGAAAGAAACTCAGCGGGACTATTTTTTTTTAATGTAATGGTTTTTTTTTTTTCAAAGTAAATTGTAATTAACAATAATTCTCTATAAATTGAAATAGCCTGGAGGCGATCACACCATTCCCAAGGCGTACTGTCTTCTAGAAAATCGTTGATAGAATAATATCCTTTAGTACACAAACGTTCTTTCACAATTTTTTAAAATTTGGCAATAGAAGCTTTTTGAACGTTTTCTGGGAGCCTGTTGTATAAGCGTATACATTGTCCATAAAAAGAATTACTGACCCGGCGTAAGCGAGTTACAGGCATTAAAAGTTTATGTTTGTTCCTAGTATTAATGCTATGCATGTCGCAATTCCTGGGAAATTCGTGTATATTTTTATGGACATACATAACATTTTCGTACACATATTGAGAAGCAACAGTCAATATTTTTATTTCTTTAAATTTATCTCTTAATGATATTCTAGGACCTAAACTATAAATTGCACGAATAGCTCTTTTCTGCAGGACAAAAATCGTATGTCGGTAGCTGCATTTCCCCATAATAAGATTCCATAGGACATAATACTATGAAAATAACTAAAATATACTACGCGAGCTGTATCTACGTCAGTAAGCAGTCTAATTTTTTTTTACCGCGAACGCTGCAGAGCTGAGCCTATTCGCTAACCCTTCAATATGGAGATCCCACTGCAATTTCGAATCTATAATTATACCTAGGAATTTAGTGGACTTAACCGGTTTTAACATTTCTCCTCCTAATTCAACACCATTATCAACAAGTTTAACATTGGGTGTCGTGAATTTTATTAATTTTGTTTTTTTGTTATTTAATAGTAAATTATTCGAGTCAAACCAATAGACAACCTTTGAGAGAGCATCGTTTACATCGTCATACATAGGTAAATTACGTTTTACCTTAAAAATAATCGGGCGGTATCCCTGGCCACCTCAAGTACCGCGGAGGTGGTCAGGAGGATCGAGGCACTGGGGCTTAGGGTGACCCTCAACAAGGCCTTACTTTTCCATGGGCCTCAACGTGGTCCACCCGCCGGTGCCTCGATAAGGGTTCAAAATACTGTGGTCGGTATACGGGCCCACATGAAGTATCTGAGCCTGGTACTCGCTCGGTGAGCCTGGTACTCGCCGAGCTCTGTACTGGTACCTGGTACGTACTGGGCGTTGTACGGCGCCCCCGTGTGGGCGGAGTCCCTGACTGCCCACAATAGATCCCGTCTGTGGTGTCCACAGAGGGTCATGGCAGTCAGGGCCATACGCGGCTACCGCACGGTAGGTGTCGAGGCTGCCTGCGCATTGGCCGGAACCCCCCCATGGGATTTGGAGGCGGAAGCGCTCGCCGAAGTTTATCGGCGGGTGACGGCGGCGCGGACGGTGGGCACTAATCCCCCGTCGAATGAAATCACCGCATGGCGGGACGACGCCCGCCGCACCACCTTCACGCGGTGGAAGGCTCGGCTGGAGACGCCCCAGGCTGGTCTTCGGACCATAGGGGCGCTTCAGCCGACATTGGAGGAGTGGACGGTGCGGCAGCACGGAGTCCTCACCTTCCGACTGTGCAAGTGTTGTCAGGGCACGGCTGCTTCGGCAAATACTTGCACGTTGTCGCAAGGAGGGAGACGACTCCGGGCTGCCGCCAAAATTAACTACCACGAAGGTGCGATGCTCAAGTGCGCGGGGCGTCGCACAGGAGAGAGGGCTTGATGGAGCTGCCGCCTGCGGGCCACTTAGCAACGTACGCGGTACCCGTGGCCCGCCTTGTAAGGGCGGGTGAGGGCGCACGGCGGGTTATTTTAGTGGGTGAGGGCCCCACTCTACACGTTGTCTCCCCGGGCGATGGGATGTGCGGTCAGGTACATTTTTTCCCGCCAAAACAAAAAAAAAATAAGGTAAACTAGTGGCACGTCTGCCAGTTTGCCTATCCAACTTAGTTTAACTAGCATTGAGAAATGATTGTAGATATTATCTAATGATATAATTAAAATAAAAAAAGTTATATGAAATGATGAATATTGCTCAGTGTGTCAACTATGTACTCGTATAATATGGTGATATACGAGTATATATAAAACAGCGTGATTAAATAAGCTTCAATTCTTCCTTATATGTAGAAGAGGCATTTTCCCGGCACTAGGACGTTGATACTTAAGCATTTTGCTTTTTCATACTAAGCATACTAACTTTAGACCCAATTATCTCGTCAGTGACGTCCTTTATTTGGAATATATACAGGATGACTGGTGAGTTGCTGTCAATATTAAGGAAGTACATGATTCTCATTCGAATTATGTAAAAAAAAAAAATAGGTACTTAATTTTTGACCAAATTTTCATAAATTTTAATCCAAATAAATGAAGCGTTGACACTTTTCCAGTCATGGCGGCTGCACGTGCACAGGTTTTGTACTGTGCCGCTTGTTCACACCTAAAAATGTTTATCCTGCTACCTGGTTATCACGTGGCGGCGTTTGGACGTAGGTAAACTACCTGTTTTGTGTCGAAAGTGGAGCTAGCTGCTAGGGTGTCCAGACGACGAGGCAAATTTGAAAGGTTACGAACAGGGCTCGCGAGCCAAGGTGAGCCATTTTGAGCATTTAGTTTCTCTCCGGCATACGATGATAATCACGTGTTTTCAACTGCTAAATGATCTGGGTCTTTTGAAACCCACAACATTTTGAAACTTCCGTAAAGTCGTATTTGCGATCGAGCGCCGCTCGGCCGAGGCAACGTGTGTCCGAGGTAGCCCGAGCCGCGTCCACACCGGCCGTGCTCCGTCGGTCTGAGGCCGATGTAAAAAAAAAAAAATATATTACACGATCCGCCTGGTCGTTTGGTATATCTTAAAAAAGGTCACATCATAAGACTTAATACTATTAATTGTCTCACAATTAGAAAGTTCTTGATGAAGTCTATTTGGCTAGTATTTCACGTGTCTTTTATTTATTCGTTAGAATTTATAGATAATGTTTTTCCATTAAGTACTTTCTGTTTTTTTCAAATCACAGTCTAATTAGAGGAAATTCAGTATTCAAATGACAGTAATTGAGTTGGAAGGTAATTGCGAACGTAGAGAAACAAATTGACAAACAAATGACATGGAAAATGAAATATTTATCATACACGTGATACCTATGTTATATAACATGTCATATTTTTATTGTAATCCGTTCCTAAAAGTTTATGAAGTCCGAAGAAAAATAAATACGTATCTATATATGTTAGTTGCTGTTTGTAGGTCCTTCATTTGAAAAATATATTTTTGACTACTTTTTTATTTTAACTGCTTTAGAGAGAGAAAACATTAAAGTTTGTTGGAAAATTTTAAAAATTTCAAGTTTCTTTTACTATGAGAATTGCATGGACAGCTTCTGTTGATACAGACGAATGTTCCATGTTATGTTATTTTATTCATATTGTCCTTGTATCCTTTAGCACAAATAGACACTTAAATTGAACAGTCATCAACGCTCAGTTCATTTTAGTTCAGTTATTTCAGTTCATTTGAACAGATGAGTGAAAATAAATAATCTCATTGTCAGAGTCAATAATTTTGAGAAGTTTTAGTAGGCCACGGCATCAGACCATAACTTTTAATTCTTTCAAATACAATAAATGTGAAAAATAGCTTTTTATATCCTGGAATCGAAAAGATTATATTATTTTAAATGAAATTGAAAAAAAGCTTGAGAGACTTATTTAAAAACTTGTCTTTATGTACTAAATATTTAAAAGATATTGTTTTGGAACTCTAGAAATTTCGCTCACACCTACTCGTATATCACCTTCTGTCATTGGTGATGTTTAGCAATTGATGGCAGCTTGCTTCCATCACATAATGTAGATGGGCATAAATTTTTGTCAGCAGTTAAATTTAGAAAATTTTGTAAATGATTTTTAAGGTGGTATGAATTTCATCGGTAAGGTCGAGTGCTTAGTAATGGATTCATTTTGAGACATAAAGTCAATATTTAACATTAATATAGTCAAAGATTTGTTATAATTAATTTAACAGAGAAATTATATTTAAATTAAATCCACCAAGTATTCATTAAAGGATTTTTAAATTAGACGCAATTTTATTAAATAATTACATTGCCAAATTAATTTCGTTAAGATATTTGTTATTGCGTAATAAATTAATTTTTAATTAAATGCCAATATTACGATCACCACATCAAAGTGGAATAGTCATTTCATTTTAATTACTCGCAAATATAATTGACGCAGTTTGATTTAAGTGTCAGGAGCGCTTTTAGAAGCATTAGCTAAAACTCAATATGTTATCATCAATGTTAATGTTAATGAGAATAAATTAACGTTTCACTAATCAATGCCTGTCGGATCAAATATAATTATAGTATAGTATGATTTCATAGTGTCTAATAAATGACGTAGGTATTTTTTTTAACACATTCGCTGCCAGACACTCGGAACCGAGTAGGGCGCTAGGTGACGCCTATCGGATCCGAGTATCTCGCACGTTCATTTTCCTTAGGCCAGTTAAAAATTGGCATTCGTGGATAAAAAATTCTCATTTCAATGTGCACATTGAGTGCCATAGAAATGAGAATTTTGATTTGAGATTTTGAAAAGAGAAAAGAGAAAAGGAAAATGAACGTGCGAGATACTCCGATCTGAGTGGACGGCACCTAGCTAATGCACTTAGCCCTACTCGGATCCGAGTGGCCGGCAGCGAATGTGTTAAATATTATGCTGAGCATTTACTGATACTGGAGCGATTCAATAAAAAAAAAAAATTAACAAACTGTTCACTCACACGAGACCCACAAGAATTTGTACAAATACAAATATTTGCCTCGAGCGTAAACCAAACCCATGACCGCGGCGTTGTGGTGACTCTCACCACTAAACCAGAACTCTTCTCCAATATGGAGAAAAGGTTCAGTTAAGTTTATTTCAGATATTATTTCCTAAAAATACAAAGCATTTACTGTTTGCAATGTAATAAAATCTCGTATAGATCATTTTAGGGATAAACTAGTTTACTGTATAAAACACTGTCAGCTATTTTTCACGGGAATCCTAGGAAAACGCATTAACGGTATAGAGGGAAGTGATACAGTAAATTTATATTACTTTATTTTTAAAATAGCGACACGGTTTTGTCGTAACCCGTTAAAACATAGCGCCCATACCATTGGTTACTTTTAAAATTTCATCGAAAGTGACTTTTAAGTGAGAGCCATCAAGGGAAAATAAAGACAAGATGACTATTGCAATTACCCTATATTTAAAATTGTAAATAATCGCCTTTAAAATTGTTTTAATTTTTAAGTAATTATTATGTAATTATTTTTGTCTAGCTTCTGCCTGCGGTTTCGCTCGCGTGGATGTCGTTTATCACGACCAAAAAAAGTATCCTATGTTACTTCTAATACCTCCAAAAACATCTGTACAAAGTTTCATGATGATTGGTAAAGTAGTTTTCGCGTCAAAGCGTAACAAACAAACTTACATTTCACATTTATAATATTAGGGATGTATTACTGTATGTCCAACTGTCATTAAGAGATCACGATTGCTCACAAGTTTTGCTTGTACGTACTTGACTTAGAGAAGACACAAATGGGTTACTGGGAGCGAAAGAAATAAGATGCGGTTAAGGTTAGGAAAAGGCTGTCGCTTCTCTCATTATTACCCGTAACTATAGAAGCTACTCGATACATATTTCAATGAAAGTGTGGCACTACCCTGACTAAGAAGCGTCTCCTGATAAAAAGTGTGATAATTTTTTGAGCAAAATATAAAAAAAAAATCATATATTTCGTGAATATTACAAAACACCAAATGGCGAATTTATTTTACAGTGATCGATTACAAAAAAAGACGAATATTACAAGTCTGTTTTTATCATCTTTTCAATTTTGTTCAACATTATTATATATAATTAGCTCTTGTAATTAGTTAGTGCTCGCCTTTTTTACATGCCTATTTGCATTGAAATGGTGTAGCGAATCGAGCTTTCTATTCTTCTTGGTAAAAAAATCTCAGCGAAAGAGCCCTAAGAGTAAATTTTAGTACACAGCAGTTTCTGTATTAACAGGTTAAAATGTTACATGATTAAATGAAAAATTATTATCTAAAGGTCTATGGAAAAGAAATAAATAGTGTTATATCCATCGGTTGAATATAAAAGATGAAAACGGTACTTAAAAACTTTATTCATCTACTACAATTTTTGTTAAAACGCTGTGAAAAATTTTGTTTATAGAATATATTAAAATGTGACTTTTAGTAGGGGATTTATTTACAAGAGGCGAATATTAAAATACGGACATAATATGTACTTTTATAGCGAGGGAAACGCATATGTTAGTAGTAGCTCTAATTATTTTTCATAGCTCAGAAATATAATTTTATTTTGTGTAAAAGTTTTATAAATATTTGTTTATTTCACTTGTTACATTGCTTAGTTTATTATGTGATCTGTCCTTTATATTATAGTGTGTTACGTATACAGCTAAGCTATTATACAATTAAAATTATTTATTTGAATAAAATAATGTTAAAGTTTTTCATTTGTTTGTTTAAAGGTATTAATCACATCTTATATTCCAGTTAAAATTTAAGGTCGCTACTGAACTTTGATGAAGTCGTATCATCAAAAAAAAATTGTTGCGGTAGATCTTGCGATTAAAGTTTAAAAACTTATTATTTTACAACTTGTGCGATCTTACCTGTCTTTATGAGTAGCGTGTTGTGATGCCAAAGAGATTTATGGTTGCTTATAAATTCTCCCACTATTGTTTATGATATATATTTTGTAAGGCGAATATGTTGTATTAATAATGTCCAGTAGATCGCGATATAAGCGCGTTAAAAACAAACAAACTTACTCTTGTACTTTAATATATACGATATATCATGATAGGCTTTTTACGTTGCACCGAGAACCTTTTGCTGACATCATCATCCTTCACACCGTTCCGGCTTATGTCTGATTGGTTCGTTGTCCTTGCCATTTGTCTATGGAATAAGTTACGTGAAGAGATTAGGAAAAGCGCCCTCAAGGAACCTTCAAAGTTTTCATTTATCAAAATCAAAAAGGCTGAATTGGATTAATTACATATTATAAAATTAAGTAATATTAAATGTTGCATATAATAGACAGTAATATTATGTTATAATATATATGTTAAATATACATTTTATGTGTAGGTATTATAAAAGCATTCAAATAATATTTTTATTAAATAAAAAACACAGATGATTTTATTATTACAAATGCACGCACTTAAAAGTACAATGTTTGTAAAAGTAAACGCCTTAAATAAAACGATTTTATCCGTATTATGTTCAATATTACCCAGATTGTGTGGTGTTCATGGTAAAAAATCCACTTTTATAAGCTTGGATATTTTATAAGTTAGGTTTATTTAAAAAAAATCTTAAGTGTTTTCAACAATTAATATAAAATTATATAAAATTAATGAGAATAAAGAAATAATCAATTACTTTATTAAATACTTTGAGCTTTATTACATGAGTACGTATTATTTTAAAACTGTTCACGTAAACGATTCAATTAACATATTATTTTACAAGGGCGTTAAGTATGAAGTTAATTTAACTGTTGTGTTCTGTGGTAATGGAATAATAGGATTGTTACAAGTAGTTCTGAAAACAGATTTTACGATGTAATTAGTGATTTACGAACATTATTTAGTTTAAGGCTTATAACGTTGTATTCTGAGAGTGATTGGGCTAAAACAGAATTAAATATTCTGATTGAATATTAGATATTAAGTACCTGGGTGACCGAGCTTTGTTTTTTTTTTTTTTGTAAATCGAGAATTTTGGAATATATATTTAGATACGAATTACATAATTATGAAAGAGTAATTTTTTTTCGATCTTACCTTATAATAAAAAAATATGAACTTGTTATTTAAATAAAAAATAAAAGTGTTCCCAATAACAGTTTTACCCACAAAAGAAGAAACTTGAAATAAAGGGGAAAAAAGTAATCGAACTGTTGTTCTAATGTTCTAAAAATGAGAATATATATTATATTTGTTTCAGATTTTATTTATTTATTTTATTTTTATTTTTATTCAATAGGAATAGTTACAGGCTACAGATAGATAAGCATGCATAATACAATATAAATAGAAGAATCTTATTTGACATTGAAGCCCTATTATAACTAAACACAACATTACTTAATTTTTAAATCAATATACAAAGTATTTTTAAGATCTAAATAATATTTGTGTATCAAAACTAACTTAATTTAATGAATGCAAAGAGCATCGATATAAATGTTAATTATTTTTGGTGTAAAAGATTTTTTTTTTGTTCGAACAATTATATATCTTTAGGAAGATTCTAGCTTGTGATCCTACTAATATTATAAATGCGAAAGTTTCTGAGTATGTATGGATGTTTGTTACTCTTTCACGCAAATACTACTGAACCGATTACGATGAAATTTGGTATGTAGGTAGCTGAAGACCCAGAATAAAACATAGGCTACTTTTTATCCCAGAGTTCCAGCAGGATTGATTCCTAATTGATAATAGATACATTTATCGTTTCTAAAAACTGAATACGCGATCTAGCGGTACGGCGGCGCCGAAGTCGGTAGCGGGAGCGGGAGCGGGACGGGTGGTCCGACGAGCGGCGCGTGAGGTGGGGAAAGAAGTCGCTCATAGGGTTTCCACGCGGACGAAGTCGCGGGCGGCCTCTAGTACTTAAATAATTTAGTAACTACCAAGATACATATGTATAGCTATCACTAAACATACAGTATATTGCGCATTGCGTTTAAGAAGCATTAGGAAAAACGAAACCAATGAAACATAAAAAAAAAACACGAATAATAATTCTATACATAACAACGTAGCAAAATTTAGGTAATAAAATATTCAAACTAAATCCGGATCAGACTCGTAAATAACAGCTTTGTTTGTTATTTTAACGTAGCCATTACGGAAAGCTAGGTATTTACGTAACGCGAACATAATTTTCAGTAATATAAAGAGAAAAACCAGGAAAATTTACAAAGTTAACAAACTGTTTCAATAAATATAATCTTCGAATGGCAATAACACATTTGCGTGATTAAACGCAATTTTGTCAAATAATACATAAATATAATAACAAGATGTGTTTTCGTCATGAATTACATTTTATTGCCTTTTTCCTGTTTCGTTATGAATAAATGAATGTATTATCTTTGTGCTTTATTATGTGATGAACTGACCAAGATATAAAGTTGTTTACATTTACTTTCTTGCAATAAATAAAGTATAAAAATATTTATTTTATTAAGAAATAATATGCAAGTGCATATTATAATAGAAAATTTGTACGTAAAAGGATAAATATAATAATTAATATTTCATGCAATATATTACAAATTTTATACTAAAATACAGTCTATATATTATTTTCAAAAGAGTAACTGCGGAGTTTCTTGCCGATTCTTCTCTGCAGAATCTACATTCCGAATCGGTGGTAGCTTTACTATTACAAAATAATAATCACTTGAAAGTGTTAATTTGTAAAATGACGATTCGAAGGTGCTCTTGGGGCCTAATTGAATAAAGTTAATTTTGAAAGTATACCTATGTATAAAAGGTAATTACTACGCAGATAAATAAATAAATAATAAATAAACGTCTCACACTTAACGGCCCCCAGTAGGATGTGAATCCTGTGTCGGGGGTCCGAAAACACACAAAATTCACAAGCACAAACGCCCAGACCACGACAAACATCTGTATGGCCTATACAAATATTTGTCATGTCCGGGGATCGAACTCGCGACCGCCAGCGCATCAGCCAGTTGCTGTGACCACTGCGCCAACGCGTCGTCTAAAGATCTAAGATTCTAATTTAATATGTTATGCTAGAGTCCTTAACTTATGGCGCCATCTATTATCACTTTGATAAAAATACAAAAATGTATGGCTATCGGTAATATTGATTAATTTCGACATTCAAGCTTATTGTATTATTGTTTTTACCAAGTTTTTGAATTTTAAATTTGTTAAAGGTATTAAAGCGTTTTCGTTACTTAAAATAAACGGCCCTAATTGCGCCTGAACAAGCAATTTGTAAAAATTATATTTATAATCTTATTTCTGTTTAATAACGGCCATGTCATTGAATGTTTTTCGTTTTATAATAAATAGTACTAGTATCTGCGATTTCATATCTGTAAAATAAATTTTACATTTGTAGGATTTTTTTTTTGTTCTTTCTGCAACAATTCCCTGTTACCTGAGTGTTTATTTTTAAAAAAAGGGTTTAATATTATTTTTTAAATTCAATTCTATTATTTCAATTCAATTCTATTCATTATTTTTTTAATTTCAAATTCAATGCCAAAAATATTCCACTGATTATTTAATAAATATTTTCTTTGCTCGAGAAATGATGACTAGATAAAATACTTGAACCCCTTTTTCACCCTCTTCATGTTTTGTTATCGCGGTAAAAGGAGACGTGTGTCCTTTTCCGAGATACAATATATCTCAACATTGGTTCAGATGTTTAGGCGTGAAACCGTTACAGACAGATTTACTTTAGATTTTATTATATTATTTGTTAGTTATAAATATACCTACACTATAATACAACGTGACTCTTTTTTTACAATTTTCTACCCGCTTCTCCCCATCGGTGACCACCAGTAGTATTGGCTAAGACCGCCCGCCGACCCCTCAAAATTTCACGTAATAAGTATAAATATTTTAAGTGAGTTTTTGCAAACAGAAAGTTAAAAAAGTGTAGTCAGTAGTAGTACTGGTATTGTAGCGTAGTGTTGCCAGTTGTGAGTTAAAAAAGCGCTAAGCACTGCATACCATATTTGAATATGGCTCAAAAAGCGCGAAATTTCTCTAGACGATATTGACAACGTGACGAAAACCTGAGACCAGCCCCCACCCCAGTAATCAAGCGTGGTATTTTTGAAGACCCTCATCCCCCCTGAACGAATTACTTAGTATGACTATGTTCCCTGATAAATATCATTTATTTTATGAGAAATCTGTATTTTTTTTTTAAATGTTAGTTGAGAAGGCAAACTGGCAGACGTGCCACCTGATGGTAAGTGGTCGACGTCGCCCATGAACATAAACTAGTTTACCTGGAACTAGCCCAGCCAACTCATTTATGTGTTACCTATCCTGAGACATATGATGTTAAGTCTCGGTGCCAGTAATTACACTGCCTGTCTTGCTCTTCTATCCGAAACACAGCAAAGCTATTTTACGGAAGAAACAAGCAAGATGGTGGTACCCATGCAGCCGGGAGCGCGGCACAGCGCATCCCTCCCACCGGTAATAATGTTAGTACAATGTATATTATATATAGGTCATTCATTAAGCGATTCCTATATTTAAATTTAAATAAAACAAAGTGTGTTTGAAATATCATCGAATTTTTTTATTCGATTGAAAGTTCTATCGATGTCATTATGTATGGAATATTACATCCTGCAAATGTACGCCGCAGCTTCGCTGGGTGGCGCGCATCCGAATCCAATTTTTCATGACTGGCGCATAAATCACGCTGAATTTGACCGATGGCATAGATTATATTGGCTTTGAGGACCACTGTGCAATGTGGCTTATTCGCACACATCCGAGACATAATAAAACCCCACAGAAAAAGTATAACGGGGTTAAAACGCATGATCTCGGTGGCCAGTTCACATCACCTCCACGTGAAATGACCATGTCTTCAAATCACTTGTGCATAATATTCAATGTGGCATAAGCCGTGTGGCACGAAGCGCCGTCCTGTGGAAACCACATGTCTTTGGTATCCAGATCATCCAATTCAGGCCAAAAGCTGTTGGTAATCAGTGACCTATAGCGCTCGCCGTCAACAGTGATAGCCTGGCCAACATCGTTCGCAAAGAAATATGGACCGATGACGCCAACAGCCCAAAATCCACGCCAAACAGTGACTTTTTCGGGATGAAAATTAGGGATAGTTGCCAACTGTTCCAGAGCTCATTCAGCGGAAATACGTCGTTGTCTATGGTCGTTTACCTTCAGTTCCTAGGTCAGTTGAATTTTGTGCCAGTGCAGGCCCATGTCACGATGCAAAATTCGACAAATTGTTGTCTAGCGACACGAAATCGACTGCTTTTGATTCTCCTACACATTCTCACGGACAGCGGCAATGTTTTCTCAATCAATTCAATATTGCGTTTTGTTGACGTACAGGTGTTGGTCGATCGTTTACTGAATCAGTGGACGCAAAATCCACCACATTGCGAATGATCCTCTTGGTAGAATGATTATGGCGACCTTAAATATATATGTACGTATATAGGCCTATTATTGATTCTTGCTGGCTAGACTATTAAGCTTTGAAATTAATTCAGTCCTTTATTTAGTTGACACTTTAACAGACGCTTAAGACCGCCCCTTGTACTACACAATTTGTAATTGTCTTAAAATTCTGTATTATTATCATTATTCATATATGTACAATAAAACGTAAAATAAATAAAGGAATTATATTTTACATATATTTTTCCTACTTAATACACTGCATTCAACGTGATTAGATAAAAGTTTATCGTTGCTGTTCCAGGCCTATCAGTTACAGCTTAATATTTAGTAGTCCATGGTTTTACTCAGTTAACAGTCATATGGGCGGAGGGTGCCAATACTCGGCATGCTTTGCAGCCGTGTTGACGAGCGCAGTGTGTTATATCAGGTCATGGTGGCGCTGCTGCCTATTACCACCCTGGTCGGTGCACAGTTGTTCGCACCGCTATGGACTTAGTCGCCGTTTACGACACCTCGGCAAGAAAGAGGTCGGGAGTATTCTTCTCAGCCAGTCATCGCACGGTCATATATATATACACACATATATATTTATAACAAATTCTCTCAATTGTCAATTCAATGTTAAATATGGTTGAAAATACACATTGTAATGTATTTAAATCCACACATAAGAGAACTCGCGGAATAAATGTGCGGTGAAAATTTATAATTACGTTCAAGTTAATATTATACGTTTAATTAAAATGTTCATTAACTTCGTATTTTAATTAGACGTATCAAAGAATTCAAAGAAATTCGCTGTGGATCGTCAATATTAACAAAACATTGTTTTGAAATATTAATAAATATAACAAAGTAAGCAATTATGGAAATCATGGTAATACTGTTTTTTTTTTTTTTGCTTAAAACTGACAATTCAAGAGTTTTTGATTGCTCGATTGCTAAATGTCAATAAAGACTTATTATGTAATATAATAATTGCTGATCGCAACATGGTTATCAAATGCGGTGTGTATTAAAAGTAATGATGTTTTAATACATGTAAGAGCGATTATAATGAATATTTGCATTATGTTATTGTTCACCAGTACCTGAGCGTAGAACTCGCTTAGCCATTGGTTTTTTTGACTGAAGTAATTCGCAACTCTGACTATTATTCCGCAGTTTCAAAACTGTTTGAAAAACTCAAAAGTTTTTGTAAAGAATATTATAAATATATAAAATTAATGAAAGAGAAGGAGA
This sequence comes from Euphydryas editha, assembly GCA_036937285.1. Taxonomy (NCBI): domain Eukaryota; kingdom Metazoa; phylum Arthropoda; class Insecta; order Lepidoptera; family Nymphalidae; genus Euphydryas; species Euphydryas editha. The sequence goes on from JAUPFZ010000025.1 coordinate 4,685,426, forward strand.
TTATAATTCAGTTAAGGTAGTCTTATGGTGCGAAGCATTTTATCCCAAGTAAAATCGTTAATTAGCCGCGATAGCGCTGCAACAGCGCCGTACGGTTAACCACTGCCGCAACAACGCTGCACCACAGTCGTTTGCAAGACAAAATCGGTGCAATACGAAATATTTATTCTCCAGACTTCTAGAGTCTAGAGAGTAAAGAACTAAATCTTTATTCTAATCTTTAATATTTATTCTTTAGAGAATCTCTAGAGAATAAATATTTCGTGTTGCGGCGATTTTGTCTTCCAAACGGCTATGATGCAGCGGTGTTGCGGCAGTTTTTACTTTTTAAGCGTACGGTGCTGTTGCGGGCTATTATAGCCCGTGCGGCGCTGTTACAGCGCTGTTGCGGGTATTTTACGTTTTTAAATTTTTACACGGGATTATAAAACCATTAATTTACACGTGATATTAAATATTTTATACAGAAATATTCAAACGTAATCAATGTTTTTCAGCCTTCTCGCACGTTACAACATTTTATTACAATTTTTTTTATGCTAAGCTTGTAGTGGTTGCTGGACGTTATAATATTTTGACAAAATTTTCTCCTAGTGTGTAGGGTCTTATCTTATCCTTAATAAATCTTACTGATATTTATGTTTTTAAATGCACTAAAATTGTTATAAAAATAGGAAGCTTTATTGCCGATTGACGATATAATGCGACAACTTTGATTGTAAATCATGACGTGACCCTGAACGTACTAAGTTCTTACGATCTGTGTCACACATTCCTGACAGGTCCTATCATAAATAGCAGCTTTTATCCATGACCTGCAGAATCTTTGAATTCTTTCGATATTGGATAAGGAAATATATATTATAGAGTTCAATCAGGAATTCTTTTATTTCTCGATTTTATTAGGGATTCCTTTTTTATTAATGTTTTTATTTTTGTTAATTTTGAGTGATACATATGAAAAATGGTAGGGTATATCACTGTGCTTATCAGTTGTCCTAGGTGATCGACAAAATATATGTATCGCGATATATTGCAACGCGAAAATATATAAAATAGTCATTTGCGTAATTTACGTAGCATATAATTTTCATAGTATAGTTTCGCATCATATCGCGTCGTTGCTTCACGGTTTTCGTCGCTCATGTGTATAACGGATTAGAAGAGAACAATACATAGCTCCATAAAATACGCGCCACTGCGTTTTTCTATTTAGTTAGCTTTGTACTATATACTAAATTCTATTCTATCTGGTGTAGTGGTGCAAGTGGTCACCCCAACGCCGCGCGCCAACGGTCGTTGGTTCGATTCCCGCTTGGGACAGATATTTGTGTTTGTATAAATATTTGTTTCCAGTCTGGGTGTATGTCCTTGTGGGTCTCCCCACCGTGCCTCGGAGAGCACGTTAAGGCGTCGGTCTAGGTTGTTATCATAGACACCTGATAACCGTTACTCCTGGTAGAGAAATTATCCACCAACCCGCAGTGGAGCAGCGTGGTGGATTAAGCTCCAACTATTCTTCAATATAGAGAAGAAGCCTTCACTAAGCAGTAGGTTGTTTACAGATTGATACAATGCAATATACTAAATTCGTCAAAATTTGAGGGGGTTTATATGGTAATATTTCTTCTTTTTTTTATACATAAAGCAAAAATCATCTTCGATACTTTCTTATTGTACTTCCTTAAGTCTTTCACTGTGGGAAGGTTTTCCTGATGGAAAACACACAAATTAATAAACACCTTTTTTCTCAACACAAAGGTATGTTTATATAAAACCGCTTTACAATTACAACTATTATTCTCATTGTTCACACATTATACACACGCCGTGCGCAAAACAATACGAGAGCAAATACGAAGGAGTAGTAGTTTAAGAAAATTCATACTTAATTTTTTTATCGTTCTATTTTTTTTTTATGAAATAAAAATCCCGTGTAGTAATATATGCTGTAATTAAGACTTTTTAATGACTTCTTTTTGACTTTGAAGAGTTGAAAATCTTTTTTCTTTTTTTTTCTTTTTTTGTAATGTTTGTTTAAAATGTCTGATAATAATAGTAGTAATAATGCATAATTTTAGCAAAAGCGTAGCTCTAGGGGCCAATTATACCAGTTGCTTATAAAGTTATTATCTCAGATAGTTATCTGACGATACTCAACAAAATTCTCTGATGTTTTTTCTTTTTCACCGTCAAAGTTCACATTATCTGTCAGATATTTCTATTAGATTTTTGTCAAACTTTATGTAAGTTATAACACGACAGAAAAAAAATTGCCAGACAGGAAAAAATCTAAGGTGACCTTTTCATACCTTGTTTGCCTTTTAAGTAAACGAATGGATGTTTAAGACTCAAAACAGCTTTATTATAAAAGTAATAAACTTTTCAAAATACATTACAGATATATTTTTAAACATTACTTATGACTAGTCTCAATAATAATTAATCGCGAATTTTGTTTAGAACAGAATTCTGACCCAAATTATATGGAGTTGGATCAAATTTCAATATCAAGTAAGCCAAATCAAAGATACATATGCTATTAGGTACGACCGTTAGACGTATTTCAATTTATAGCTTACTGTATTCACGCGCTCCATATATCTGTCTCATATTTAGAGTTTAGTCAGGCTAGATCTGTTGTCGACGATTGTGTAAAATTCTGTCTGTACAATCTATATAACAAACTGAACTACTACTGGACTAAATAAATATAAATGTAGAAAACAAAGTTCGATTATTACTGATTTATGTAAACAAAAATGCTAATATTTTTTTTAAATATCTAAATTTTTACATTTATATCTTAATTCCTACTAAAAATCAGATTTGACTTCGATACGATTTCATTATAACTATGTTTCTTCGATCGTAAAAAAATATCAGAAAATAGATCAAGAGATATCACCTATTATTTTTTGCTACTTTTATATTTACACACAGGTAATTTTTTTAAATATAAATATGTATAAATATACAAGTAATTGTTAAAAAATTGCCAATAAAAAAAATGGGATAGTGTAGCAGTAAGATAAGAACACTTTAAAATTTTACCTTTGGACACTCATGTTATCTCCCACTACCACATCAACTATTATATGACCACCGCTGAACGTAGTCCTCCCCTATCATCTCTCGGGGTATTGGCCATTACTCGCCGCGTTTGGTAGGCAGGTTGATAATATTTATAAAATAATATATTTTTAAATAAATTGTTGTATATTCAATCAAAATGCTAATACCACTAAATTTAACTTCAGTGTTTATTTTAAGTACCTGGTTTATTCTATCTGTCACTTTATTTATTACCCTAAAATAAATAAATGTCACAGAAAAGAAACGCGTCAGTACTCACGACTTGTTTTTAAATCGTTATTATAACAATATATCGTATTTAATTATAAAATAACAAAAAAAAAAAAAAATCTCCGTAGAGAAAATTATTTATTACAAATATATCATCTTAAAATACTTTTAATAAATAAATTATTGACAAAATATGTTTAAATATAAATATGATACTGTAATTGGACTCCATTGCTTCTTCGTTTTATTCCCTAGTGTATCAATGAAGTCCGTTGACCTTTGATGCAAGAATTTCAAATTATGCAAGCATGAGACGTAATTCTCGGGATGTAGTCGCCTTAAATCTTACGAGCTTATCTATATATATATATACATATATATATTATAATCAAAATAATAAATAGAAAAAGGATGTAATGAATGCAATTGCGTTAAACAAGTTATTTGAGTCAACAGTTTGGTTACCAACGAAAATTTTTAGTGATACCCACGTGGCTTAGTATACCTAATAGGTGTAACTATTATATTTAATATCAATCGATTTGGATTAAGGTCATAAACACGAGCTAACTTAAATCATAAGCATGTTTTGGAATGTATAAATTTTTTTGTCGGCAATTTATCATAACTGCTAATCTTTTCTATTATAAAAGTTTCGCAAAATATGCTATATTTAATACCATTCTGCATCTCGCTTCATTTACACGAGTTAGAAGAAGACACAATTATATATCTTGTTATTAAAGCTTGACGCTGATCCCTACGCAATCCATTTCGTTAGATTAATTAACCTAATGTGTATTAACGATTCCGATTCATCCGATTACGCACGAAATAACACGAATTACTTTATCCCGTGGAACGAAAGTGTGACGTCATAAATATTTGTACACATGAGTCGTTTAGGAAGGATTCAGGACGCCTTTTCAGGCAATTCCTTTACAAATTTTATTGAATAACTCTATCAAATATAAATTCCAATTTGGTTTATGTAACTACAGAGCTTCATAAATTAATTTTTATAATAATATATTTTATATAGATACGGAAATTTATAATTTTTTTTTTAATCTGAACAAATTGCCTGAGAAAAAAAATTAAAATCACTGACTAAGCTTAAAGAAAATGAAATAAAAAACGATTTATTCAATTTATTAAAAGATCCTGAAAATATTCCATTGGTAGGCAAAGACTTCTGCAGAAGACCTAGAAGAAAGACCAATACAGAAATATCGGTCGCTAAACTCCATTCGCAACGCTGGTCTTCTGTACATTGGTGGATAATTTTCTCATCAAAAGTAAGGATAATTGTCAGGTGTCGTCGCCATCGTTACGATAATAACCGGAACTTCCTTACTTGCTCTCCGAGGCACGGTAGAGCAATCTACAAGAAAAAACTAGACAAAAAGACAAGACACGCAGACCAGGAACAATTAATATTTATACAAATACAAATAACCGCTACGAGCGGTACCCACGACCGTCGACATGTAACCTTCGTCACCACTATACCAGAAAAAGCATCTTTATTTTGTTCATCTTTTAGTAAATAAAAAGTACGAAATAGCCCTAAAATAATAACTGGAAGCAGATGGGATCCATTCAACTCGTAATACACCGATATTCGCAATGCGGATAAAAAACGAAACTTATCATACATAACAGAGATTATTTATAAATGTGTAATACCGATCAAGAACATAACCCTCTAAAATATGGTATATACCTAAATCCACATTATAGTCGAAGGCTACTTTAAATTTATGTAATTTTCAATTAAATCGGTAATAAACAATGCTATATATAATTTTGTACCTGCTATTTATTACACAATATTATTCATATCCAGACCACAGATTACCCCAGATTACCCAAGATTACCTAAGAGTACTTACGAACCAAGACACAGCGTATATTAAACCCTCAGACAATTTCAGTACACGTTATTAACAATGCCACAATAAATTGCACTACCCTTTTCAACTACAATATTACTCGATAATAAAAATATACTTTTTATATGATAGTATTTCTTTCCACAAAATTAGTTACATTTTTTCACATTTCCATAAGCCGCTTAGCTTTTATTGAGTAAAAAATTCTTTTCTGGACGGTATACGCCGGAAATTGTTGACAAGGAAGGATGAAATATAGTTGTATTCCCTGCTTAAAGAATGTAAGGCCTTTGTCTATTTTGTTTATAATTTACTATGTTATGATACCATAAACGTATTACGTCTTGTGTATAAATAAAACTAGTAGATTTCATGTCGAATTCATATTTTTATTATACATTATACATAACACGTGTATAAAGACCGATTTCATGCATTAATAATAAAGTTCAGCTAATCATCTGATATATAACGTTATCCAATACATAAAAGCTTCTGATATGTTTATTCTGTTTCACCATAAAACTTCACTTTGTATGTCATATATTTCTATTCGAAAACTTTGAAACCAATAGATTTTGTTTTGCTTTTTTTTTTAATACTATTCCTCCGACAGGATCGGAGGCAGTGTTTACTATTAATTCATTCAAGTTCTCGCATGTACTTTTAATTTATTTAATCACTAATTAACAATTCCTTATTTCTTACTTCACAAGTCTTACACACATTTACAGGAAGGGGGGTGCTTGTTCTAATAGTTAATTCTATTACTATAATAAGCTACATTTTCTTTTACTAAATTACATTGAAGTGATATACAATGGTAAATTACTATTTATTTTAAATATAAATAATAATAATCTTATTTATACTAAACTCTAATTTTTACATCCTAACCTATTATTTGCTTAATCTATTAGCGTTGTATGCTTATAAATATAAGTTATTATATTATGGTGTAAATACACCATAATATAATAACAACACAACTTACTTATTCCTATAGTTTGCTTTCTTTACAATTTGTATGTAGTATTTCAGGAAAAGATCTCTATCTGAGCAGTTCGACTTAGTAGTTTTATTTAATACGTAAACTCCGTGTTTACCAGGTCCCTAAGCGAATTCTATAGCAAGATTTTTGGCAACGGGATATAATTGTTAGATATAACGATTGTAAATTAAATACTTGAAAAATTCCGTATATTGTAAACTACATAGATATTTGACTGTCTGTGTATAACACAAAGTTTTAAGGTTAAACTATTTTTATTGCATGGAAATGGTTTAAGATCTCACAGATTTAGTAATCTATCCTTATTTTAATCTAACGTGTGCTTGAGTTACCAGTAGGATTTCTAAGTAGGATAAAAATTCTATTTGTATGGCCTATATCAACTCAGTTAACGAAATCTAAACGAATCTTATCAGTGATATAAATGTTTTATTTTCATTATGATATAAGACTACACAATGGTTCTAATAATGTAATAATTCATATCAAATGTTATTAGGAAATGGCTATATTTCCGCGTTATTTTGGGCTTGGATTATTTTTTTCCTTGTACAATGATAATAAATAAAATGATAAAAATAACATCGTTTAACTCGCAAGAGTTTAGGGAACGTTTAAAAAAAATTATACCTTTTTTTACGTAATATTAAAGTGGTGACTGGTAAATTACTATTAATATTTAATGAGATAGCTCGGTACATGATTCTCATTCAAATTATGTAAAAAATAAGTACTTAATTTTTGATAATATTTTCATAAATTTCAATTTAAATAAATGAAGCGAGGACACATTTTCAGTCATGCTGTACATATAATTCATTTCATTATTTATTAACATTTCGTTTCTTTATTTTTTCGTCCGTACGTTCGAACATTTATTTGATAACTTTATTATATAAGTATATATAGCATTGAGTAAAATACAGAGGTGTTACGTTAAGTAGTATAAGCACAAAATTATACACCGCATATAAAACAGAGACAATTTTTAAGCTATTCATGAAAAAAAAAAAACCGTTCTGGTGTAGGTAGTAGTGCGAATGGTCACCTTAACGCCGGTGAACATGAGTTCGATTTCCGCTCGGGGCCAATATTTGTATATGTACAAATATTTGTTTGTGGTTTGTTGAGTGTATGTGTTTGTGGGTCTTCCCGCCATGCCTCTGAGAGAACGTTAAACCGTCGATTCTGATTGTTATCATAGATATCTAATAGCCATCGTTACTCATGGTAAGGAAAAACACTGTCGAAAAGTGTGGTGGATTAAGCTCTAACCTTTCTCCTTTATGACGAAGACGCTTTTGTTCAGCAGTGGGATGTTTACAGGCTGATTCAATTCAGTTCGTAAATTCCATTTTCCAATTCCAAAATCGTAAAAAAAAAAAAAAAAAATTGTTTGTCAATTTTTATTCCTATACACAAACAATGATAATGTTTAGTTATTATTCAGTTAATTTTAATTTTAAAATACTTAGAAAATACAATCCGAATTTATAAACAAGGATGAAAGTTGAATCATAAATCTTTACTATTTCAACGTGTTTCGGCTTTTAAACTAAAATTCGAAAATAACTGAAATATGTTTTTACAATATGTCTGAAATCGGAAAGTATTCAATTTTTTCAACAATAACATTTCGCAACCCTAATTAACATGTCTTGTGTATGGAATTGTATGGTTGCTTGTCTCCCTTGTTCACGAACACGATACCCATACATTTATAACTTTAGCAGATTAGCTGTCTAATATAACAAGTCCCGTTAAATCAGAGATTTCAGAGATTAATGAAAAAAAAAAAAAAAAACAGATTGACATAAAAAAATGAATTTTGATTATGACATACACAAATCACTTTAATTTCATTATAAATATTCATTATTTATTTTATAAAACAAAAATGTACAGCGTTTATGTTAAAGAAGTGCCAGGAAACCATAATGTCATAGGAGCATAAACGTGAATGTAACTCGGGGGACAGATAGCGAATAATATATTTGGCTTTTCAGAGCTCAACAAAGAGCTACGCATTGCGGCATTATGCAGGAAGAACATACGAGTACATGCCCATATATGGAATTCGATTTGTATCTTAAATATTCGGAAAAAGCGGGAGAAATTGCTTTTTCTTTTGCCTTTTAGCTGTTTATAAGATTTCAGCAATGTACATATCTAGTTATATTAAAAAATCTACACGGTTTCTTCTTCATTTTTGTAATATTTCTTGACTTGTTTATTTATAAGTCGTAATAGTTTATTGCATACAACTGTCCTCAATAATAAATACACTAAAAAATGGTTACCTTAAATAATTTCATAACTACTTATGTCCGTCATAGTCAATTCAAATTAATCTTGACATAATATACATATATCTAAATCAGAAAAGAACTTTCATTTTTAAATTTAAATGCGTTCCATTCACGAAATCTAAATTACCGGATATATTTACTTTTTTTTACAAATGAAGTTCGCCAGTATTTTTTACGTTGTCACTTAAATTATTGGACTTTTTAAATGGCCAGTTCTTTGAATCAAATTCTAAATTTTATTTTCATTGGCTCCAGTGAACAATGAGGAGTCAAGTATTGTGGGATTCAGTCGAGTTCTAAATTCAAATTGAATTCTTTTGTTACAGATTAACCGGAAGTATTCTTGAAATGGTAAGCTTTTACGCACATAGTTACGAGTATTTTGTATAAAATATGCTTTTTTATTTTTAAAAATTGAAATTCGAATATTTTGGTATACTAGACATTCTAATGTCGTACATATCATTCTGGACGACCGTTCTGGTGTGCTGACCGTCGTCTCAAGGCCTCGCGCCGGCGGTCGCAGGTTCTATTCCCGCTCAGGACAGATATTTGTATTGTACAAATATTTGTTTGCACTCTGGGTGTATGTCCTTGTAGGTCTCCCCACCGTGCCTCGGAGAACACGTAAATCCGTCGGTCCCGGTTGTTATAATAAACACCTGATAACGATCATTACTCATGGTAAGGAAATTATTCGCCAACCCGCAGTGGATTAAGCTCCGACCCGTCTTCTATATGGAGAAGAGGTCTTCGCTTAGTAGGGTTGTTTACAGGCTGATACAGTACATTTTTAGTTACTATATTTTTATTTTTATTTTAACGACAATTCGTGAGAAATCCGTATTAATTGATTGAACATATTTGTACACAATGGTCTTGTACGACTAAAATCGTTTTTCATCTAATTCGTAGTAAATACTAAAAACTCTAGTCGAATCAATAAAATATTTTGAAAATCCAAAAAAAAAAAGGAAATTGTGAATAGACATTTTTTTTTTGATAATTGCAAATATTATTTAAGGATTGTTGAGCTAAATTAACGTCAAAAGCACACTAAAGCTAATTTCCAAATCTCACTTCTAAAATCTATACATCTATGTCTCACCCCAAAATCACAAAATGTCAAGTATGTGAAAGAAAATGGTGTAAAAGGTGGAAAAAACGGGGCCCTATATTTTTCCTATTAAATGAAGAACAAGTCACGTGATAGACGTCATATGACATAAGGATGAACTAAATTGGCCGCAAAAACTTTAACATATGAGCGCCCGAATGCTTCGTTAGGGGATAGAGGGTTATGTTTTTGTTCAACCAAGGTCATCGTCGTTTCCTTATTACTGACCTTATCATTTTTATTTTTTTGATGTAGAGATTTTCATTTGATAAGTTGTTAAATCAAGAAACAGAATGACGGAAGGACATTAGAAATATTGATAACCATTTCAGTTTCTACTCGATCTCTGATCTCTTGATCGGAATAATTTATTAACAAAAAAAAGCTCACCTGAAAAAACACATGAATAGCCGCATAGCCATCCGCAGAGCCAGTACTCCATGGAACATGTTAAAATTTAATTTTTTTGGCAAGAAATCGTAAAAATAATATATAGAAACATGTCTATGATAACAGTCTGGACCGACAGCTTTATGTGCTCTCTGGGCACGATGGGTAGACCCACGAGGGCATACACTCAGACCTGAAACGAACATTTATATAATTTCAAACTGGAATCGAAATCGTCACCGTCGCCGTTCTCTCGACTTCTAGCACTACTTACACAAGAACGGTCGTTAAAAATCACTAAAAAAACATAATATATAACTCATAAATGCATGAATAACCGTTTTGGCTACAAAACGTAATATTACCGAATAATCCTATCCTATTAATGTTGTAAATGCAAAAGTTTCTTAGTATGTTTCTTACTTTTTCACGCAAAAACTAGAAAACGGATTTAGATCAATCTTTACAGTAATATACCTTACATATCTGAATAATACATAGGCTACAATTTATAAGGATTTGTGTAATTTGGCCATAATATAAGATATTTTAAAAAATATCACGCGAAAACACGTAAGTGACGCCTATTACGTGGCGCTTACGATCTTCGTTTCGCGAGAATTCGGTAAAATGTCGACTGGGCAATATTACGGTGCACTATGCGAGCGTGGAGAAATGTTTTTTTTGTATGAAAGTCTTTGTTAGTGAGCTTTTGTAAAATTTTGATACAGATATTCTAAAGCCAGGGGAAGAACATAGGCTACTTTTTTCAATACAAACACGCAGGCAAAGCTGCGGGCGAAGCCGCGGGCGGAATCTAGTATAAAAGCCTTGGGTGAAGCTGCGGGCGGAAGCTAGTATAATATATTCTCATAGAAAATAACTTTCAATTCCATGTAGATTTATGTACAGTTACTAAGATAATTAGGTTTTTTTAAGTACAACTTTTTTAATTAATCTTGACTTTATAAGTAAGATCACCGTCTTGCATTTATTAAGAAAATAATATTACCTAAATGAACAAATACACAAACCCATACAACCGTATACGAAATAAAATAATATTTGCTGTAACTGTCGCTGGACGCTTTCCAAACTACCGCTACTAATGAGCCGTGCGTTCCTTAATTGTATTACACGGACTGTGGCTAACAAGCGCTCGTTATTGTATCGCTTGATCCTAAACCTTTTAAAGTACTTTAAGCAACGAATTTAATAAGATAAGCTAATTTTTTCTAGTATGTTTTACGTCGTTGGTAATAATTGCATCACTGCCAAACAATTATACATACATACATACTCTCGAAAAACACAACCCTCCTTCAGGCGCAGTCGGGTAAAAAGCGTCCCCGAAATAAACTTAAATAAAGATGGCGTTGTTGTACCAGAGGACCGTTTTTAGGTTAGGTTAACTCGTTAGCCGTTTAACTTTTAATTACAACACATTTACTAACTACTTTAGTCTATGAGAATATATAAAATTATACTTACTTGCACTCAACAAACTTCAAATTAAACCCACCACTACACCAGCGCCCCATTTATTTAATGCTATTTTGTGGACATTTTGCGTCAAACAGCCATATGAGAGTGTCCTTTTTTTTGTCACAGGGGAATCCATTTACGGATGATATCCAGGACGCCCGGGTGGCAGTCCTAGACCTATGTCGGACTCGGCACTTTGGGAGTGCAATACCGTACTAAACCCCTGCGGGAGCCTTCAGCCGCTTTAATTGGAGGGTCCCGGATCTGCAGGCAACAGGATCCCTCCAGCGACAGGCTGGCGAAAAGGCCAGACTTCTCCTCCATGGGGACGGTCCGGCTCACCTCTGAAGTATGAGAGTGTCCTTACCTCTACCCTCCATATTTTCTTATGACGTAATACTATATGTACATACAGTTGTAATGTTTATGCGAATGATATAAAGTAGAAGAGTACGTCTGTTTGATCGTTTGGACATTCTAACTTAGGATCTACTAGTTATTTTTAATATATATATTTTTTTGTGATTTTGTAAATACCGCTTTATGTCCTACACGAGCGAATCATAACGGTGAACACGGGTGTAATATTATAATGTATGTATGTTTGTATATATGTAGGTGTGTATGAATGTATGTATTGATATGTATCTATTATGCAAAATATTATCTGCTCTTATTAGGGATCCGTAGCTAAATGGCAAAAACGGAACCGTTATGGATTCGTCTTGTCTGTCTGTCTGTCCGTCCGTTTGTCACAGCCACTTTTTTCCGAAACTATAAGAACTATACTGTTGAAACTTGGTAAGTAGATGTATTCTGTGAACCGCATTTAGATTTTCACACAAAAATAGAAAAAATCAATAAATTTTGAGGGTTCCCCATACTTAGAACCATAGAAATATTAAGACTGAAACAAAAAAAAAATTTTTCATCGAATCCATACGTGTGGTGTATGATCTTATAGATAGGTCTTCAAAAATGATATTGATGTTTCTAGTATCATTTTTTTTCTAAATGAATACTTTGCGCGAGAGACACTTCCAAAGTGGTAAAATGTGTGTGTCCCTCCCCCTGTAACTTCTAAAATAAGAGAATGATAAAACTAAAAAATATATATTATGTACATTACTATGCAAACTTCCACCGAAAATTAGTTTGAACGAGATCTAGTAAGTAGTTTTTTTTTTTTAATAAAAAAAAACACTATTATTAAAACATCGATCAAAGTTACAACGAACTACAAGAACTTTTATATGATGTTACTTGCAGCTACGGAACCCTTCATGAGCGAGTCCGACTCGCACTTATTTAATTTTTATTTTTTCTCTTGCACAACTGTGCGTCGCGGTAACATCATGTGTCGCTATCATAAGTTGATTGGAAATGATCACTCTTAGAGCCAAAACACATAACGGCGTTGCGGCGACGCAACGCTAAAATCGGCGGTATGCGTTGCGGCGTTGCGGCGCCGCGAAAAAGAGCGTTGTTGTAGGGTAACCAGTTCTTCGTGATTTTTTATTGTGGATATTAATTTAATTATTTTAAATATTATAGTTCACGTGAAATTTGTTAATTATTGTTTGTGAAGTTGTTATTTAGTAGAATGCATAAAAAGTAATCCTTTGTACTGGAAATAATTTTGTGAATCAAGTTTGTATGCTGGTAGAATTTTAAACAACTTTTGTCTCATAAAGCCTAAACAAAATTGAAACAAAGTGATACATAAATTAATATCTTACTATATTAGTTTTATAGATTAAATATAAATAAATAGGTTTTGTCCGCGGCTCCGCTCGCATGGTACAGGCACCAACGGTAGTCGGTACGTAAAGTAGGTACTCTATGTCCTTTTCTGTACCCCAGACAACTGGTATGCAGAATTTCATGATGATCGTAATTCAGGTGAATAGTTAAAGCGTGAAAGCGTAAAACAAACAAAGAAACTCACTTTAGCGTTTATCATATGCATGAAATTAGCATTCCCCTATAATTGTGTAAGATAGAAAAAATATCACTATAATAACTTTTCGAAACGCTGCTTTATTACATATTTATAATTTAGGTACATCATACATGTCACTTGTTTGAACCGAGTCTTAAATTAGCTGTAAATCTAATAGTTAAAAGTAACAACATAACAACAATTGAGCTGAACTGTGAGCCGGTTCACAGCTCCGGTTCAAGCATATGGCTCATGAGCTTATCTGCAGTTCATAAAAATTCATTGAGATACCCATGTCTAATAAAGACACAAAAAAATAAAATATAAAAATAGACACAAAATGTCAATAAATCATGGTCAACAAGTATGACGTCACAACGCCGGAATTGGCGGTGCCGCGCCGCTAAAATTGGCGGTGACGCCACCGCCGATTTTAGCGTTGCGGCGCCGCAACGCCGTTATGTGTTTTGGCCCTTAGAGATAAGTTAGCCCCTTAATTGATAATTGTAAACATTTTTTAAAGTGCAATACTAAAGGTGAATATTAATTTTATAAATTTGTTTTATTAGTACTCGCTAATTTCAGAAACTGAATAATTTTTTTTCGTTTAAATTACAGCTATTATCGTTATAGTATTTAACATTGGCTTTAAAGTGTAATATTTTTATATTTGTTGTATTGTTTTATTTTTTAAACATATATTTTTATTTAGTCACTGCTACGAACGAAAAATAAAAAAAGAAAAATTATAAAAAGTCATAAAAAATAAACGTACGTTCTTTAATATTTGTATTATACAGAATGTGGCTTATCTGAGCAGCGTTAAATATTATTGTGTACTTTAGCTGCTTAAGATGTTAAAGCGCTTTAAGCGACTTAATTTTGTAAGATAAATTCATGTGTATTTTATTTTTATATTGTTCTTTAAAACAAAGTAAATAAGTTCTAACATTTTCTTGTATCAGGCCAATGTATGAATATACTACTAGGTAAATTAATATATTTAATTCGATCCGAAAAATAGTAACAACATTATGTAAAATAATGTTTCATAATATTTAATTATTAATTAATATTAGATTTATTTTTCAACAATATAAATATATGTTATATATTCAATCTCGAGTAATTTTCGACCAGTAATTTAAGTTTAGAACTAATGTAAAAACAAAAAAAAAAACCTTGGTGCTAATAAAGGTATCTTAATATAATATCTTAATATAATCTTAAATATCTTTAATTGTATTTGCTAAAAAGTGACATAAAATAGAACAGAACAGGAAAGTTCATGAAAGTGATTTTCAACTAAGTTTGAATGAATCATTTCCGATCGATGGTCTAGTTATCTAGTCGCTTACTACGCCTACTAACGCCTATATTGAATGAGACACCTTCGTAAAAGTTAGTAGGTAGTGGAAATATTTTCAATTTTAATAGAATAAATGTGACAGAAAATTGAAATTGAAAATTAGTAAAACTCGTTTTCCACTGATAATGGAAGAATCATTATCGATTGATTGGCTACACAATTACTACTAACACTTAAAATTACTAAGATGTAAATATATAAAAATAAAACCTCACAAACGATTTCACAATTGCCAATTAATAAATTAAAAGTTTATTTTAAAAAGAATTACATTAAATTGATTAATTAATTAAATTAATTAATTTAAAATGTAAATTAAATAACATTTTAAATTAATTCCTAGCCTACTTGAATAAAGATGTTTTTAATTTTGATTTGTTTCGATTGCCATTGAAATTGTAATTAACCCAGATTTAGAGTTCTTATGTAAGACTGTTGGTACGTTGATCATCACATTTGTCACAAATCTAGCACAAACAATTGAAATGTTCTCGATTTTATTCATTATTGATTTTGTGACCTACATTAATTCTAATAACAAGCCAGAAATTAGAAGCTTTGTATTAATTGTCAGACTGCCAATAGGAACAAAAAACAAAAGATTAAGGTTCGCCTAAATTACCTATAATAAAAGGGTAGATGGAGATTACCGGACTGGAAGTTATTCAGACTTATAGGTTTTTATGTGAAAAAGTATATTATGTGACAACCCTTCTGGTATAGTAGTGCGAGTAGTCACCTCAATGCTGGCGGTTCCGGGTTCCAAATATTTGTTGTTCACAAGCACTTGATAACGATCGTTACTCTTGATAGGGAAATTATCCGCCAATCCACAGTGGAGCGGCATGGTGAAATAAACACCAACCCTTCTCCTTTATGGAGTAGTGGACGCTTTCAGGCCGATTTAGTTTAGTTCAATATATGTAAAATAGTTATTTTTTCTAATTTTTATTATCGTTATATTTTATATTTTATTTTATATTTATAGTATCATTTAAAATAAATAGTCGTTTTTTTTTTGTCCCCGATTATTTTTTTAAACGATACTATGAAAATATCATTCACGATGATAAAGAAAAATTATCGTGAAAGTTTGAACCCTAAAAAAATTAAGGGGTGTATCGGTACGACTATTGGTTTTTTTTTTAAAAAGAAAAATAAATTTCCTAGAAAAAAGCTTTCTCAGTAAATTAATGTAAAACAATCCGTTTCGTTGTAATCGTGCCTTAATTATTGATTATTTTATTTTTATTTTCCTTTATTTTCCTTTATTATTAATATTATTTATATTAATATTTATCTGTTAGTAACAGATCTGTTGAATTAACACTATCCGGACATATCACATGTAACACATACACCACCTACACCTTGCCCAAATCATAAATCGAATAATACTCAAAACACGGACACAACAGCTCACTGTCTGTTTCACACCATGGATTTACAATAATAATAATCTTTCACTTACCCTCTAAAAGGCGAAAATTATAGTCAAAACTAGCTGTGCTCCGCGGCTTCACCCGCTTTTATTTGAGGGAAAAACGTATTTAAATATTTTTAAACAATTACTGTAAGAGTAGGTACCCGCCTCGTGGTCGCAAGCGTTAATGCCGAGCAAAGGGTTTCAGATTTGATTCCTGGGTCGTTCAACGTATTATTGAGCTTTTTTTTCGAAAATTCTCAGTAAATTAGTGATATTATATTTACTTTAAAAGTGAAACTATAGTTTAAAAATGTCTCGAGAAGAGAAAGAGCCTTCCTCTGTAAATGGGCTATCCAACGCAAAAAGGATTATTCAATTCGAAGCAGTAGTTCCTGAGATTAGTGCGTTCAAAAAAACAAACAAACTCTTCAGCTTTATAATATTATAGTATAGATATGTAAATTTCTTCACTGCAATATCTACTACAATATAAAGAAGAATGTAAATAAAATACTATCTATTTTTTGCATGCATAAACAAAAGATTCATTTTCAATGGAAATTTACGAGTTGTGTATTATATAGAAGCATTCGCGTTATAAAACATTCATACATTCCAATAGAACGACGTTATAATAATATATATTTAAATATTTTTGAATAAATAGCGTATTGGAAATCAATTACTTCGGGCGCCATCCATTCTCGTATTACAGACGTTATTTAAAGATGAAATCTGTGCCTTCTCCCTTTGCATTCCATCAACATCGGATAAATTGCTTTCATTGAAAGTTCCTTTTAGAAATATATTTTCCATCTATTATAAATTATTAAATATTCTATTCACGATCAATGAAAAACCTTTTTTTATCCTTTTTAACAAGTAGTCAAAAACCTTAGTATAAACTTTTATACTTCTTCCAGATTCAATGTGAAATAGCAAAAGACGATACAAATATTATCCCCATCTAGGCTAATATTATAACCAATATGGCGGGGTATGCGTTGAATTAAAAAAAAATGCTAAAAAGTTATGATTACCAATTCCTATTAAAAGTAAAAATAAACTTATATGTATACTTTTTTTTTTTTTTTTTTTTTTTTTTTTTTTTTTTTTTTTTTTTTTTTTCTACTTTTAATTAGGGGTTTTATTCCGTAGAATATGCCAACCCCATTGTACCCCTAACTTTTACTCTCAAAGAGAGAGAGAATCACTGCGGGGAATCATTGATCATCCGGCATAAGTGTATAGCTGCCTCTGTTGTTGGTTGAGCTAATATACTGTGGACGATTCCTACATCATATGTGTTTAGTTTTAATTTCCTCACAAGTGTTTCCCTCTCTCCTCGCGTGCGGGCACATTCCATCAGAACATGTTGTGCATCTTCCACTGTACCACATAGTGTACAATTAGGGGTGTCAGATTTCTTCATCATGTATGCGAACTTGTTTGATGGAATGTGTCCGGACCTAAGCCTTAATAATATTTTAACATATTCTCTACTAATTTTAGTTTTTATGAACCATGGTATATGTATACTTCTAGGCAGGGCTTTTTTTGTGGCGGCACGAGGGGGCACGCAGTGCCATCAAAAGAAATTTCGAAAATATCCAAACATTGCCATAAAAACGTGGTAAGAGGTGGGGAAGGGGTATAAAAATTATGGATACAAATTTCGAGAATTAGCGTGCCCCCAAAAAAGAAGTAACAAAAAAAGGCCTGCTTCTAGGTATGAAAGAAGCAGAACTCTCGTACAAATTTTTATCCCTATTTCACCCCTTACGGTTGAATTTCCAAAATCTTTTGTTATTGTAATTAGAAAAAATAAAGGTACTTATCTGATTTAATGTCTAATAATCTGATTGTTAGCAACAAATAATTTACGCTTGGCGATGATGAATGAGTCAATCGGTCAGTCTGTCAATCTTTTTTTTGTCAGTCAATCAGCAGGTACATGTTATTTTATAAGTATACGAAACTGATTTAATTAAAAGCCTACAACGGATTTTATTGCGTTTATTTAAAAAACTTTACAGTCCCCTGAGACTATGGACGCTGTAAAGGGTCTGAATCGTCGAGAAATAATTTAAAAAAATCGTTAAACTGTAAAGTTTTTTTTAAATAAACGCGAAAAAACCCGTTGTAGACTTTTAATTAAATTAGTGAAATTCGAGTCAATATAACAGAACAGTCTACATAATTGATGTTGATTTTGTTAGAATTATTAGTATTATTTTTAGATATTTATGGGGATTCGTCGATAATAATATAAATCATCAAAATATACAGCTCAACTCATCTAGTATGTTTTTTTATGTGTACGAAGTCTTTGTAAATATGCAATTGTGTATCAGTCGTCGTCCCAGCAACCTATTTCTTTTCTTATATTTTCCATTTATTGTGTGAGTAGAATACTTATTATTAAATAAAATTATTTTATTTTAAGTTAAAGAAAAACAACAAATTGTTTTATTTCACATGAATGTTATGTATAAAAACACACTAGATAATACCTCTTGTCACACACACAGACACACACACACACACACACACACACACACACACACACACAAACACACACACACACACACACACCACACACACACACACCAACACACACACACACATACACACACACCACACACATACACACACACACACACCACACACACACACACACACACCACACACACACACACACCACACACACACACACACAAACACACACACACACACACACAAACACACACACACACAAACACACACACACACATACACACACACATACACACACACACACACCACACACACACACACACACACACACACACACACACACACACACACACCACGCGCACACACACACACACACACACACACATACACATACACACGCTTTTACTGCATTAATACAGCCTTGATAGGATCGCTCAAGATAAAATTTATTTTGTTTATTATATTTTAATATTGTATTGTATCAGCCTGTAAAACACCCACTGCTGAGCGAAGACCTCTTCTCCACATAGAAGAAGGGTTAGAACTTAATCCAGCACGCTGTTCCATTGCAGGTTGCCGGATAATTTTGAGTTGGCGGATAGACCTAAAACATAAATTATATTAATTCAATTACTTATCAATTAAATATTATATATAAAAGTATTCTGTGCACAATGTGAACAAATATTTTTAACGGGCAGATAATCAGCAGAATTATTTAACGTCTGCTATTAATAATAAATTACTTTTATTCGTTTAGTCGGTCTAATAATTTATATCAATATTTGAAACTAATTACAAAGGGACAACTAGATTGGAGTTTTGAAATTTAATTTGTCAAGGATTCTATTTAACGTCTTATCTTTTTGTTCTTGATTTGAAAGTGTAACTTTCAAAATTTAGGCCTTTATTCATTTATATTAGTTTTTTTTTTTTAATAAATAATAAATAAAGATATTATTTAGGGACTTTTTACATATATTATGTACATGGCAGTCCTATACTAAACTTATCTATATAACTTTTTTACATAATAAAGTATTTTTTATTTGAAATACACTAAATTTTTATTGTTCTTATACTATTTAATTATTCGTATTACTAGATCTTAATACTATTTAAAAATTCTAGTATAGTTTTGCCAAATTGAGATGTCGGTTCAGACAAGATCTGATGTGGGGGGAGGACCTGGCGGCACAGCCGAATGGCACACGCGTAACCTGCGCCCGGTACGTGAGCGGTGTATGCGCTGAAAACGTAAGCCCCTCACTTTCTGTCTGACGCAGGTTCTCACCGAGCACGGTTGCTTTGTTGATTAACTGTATCGGATGGCTCACAGAGAGCCGACGACTGAATGTCACGATTGTGGCGCGGCGGTGGACTCTGCCCAGCACACCCTCGAATCACAAAACCTAATTGATGTGTAACAGTCGCGAGTTCGAATCCCGCACATGAAAAATGTTTGTATAAGCCATACAGATGTTCATCGTGGTCTGGTCGTTTGTAATTGTATTATGTGTATTTCTGGGCCCCGGAAAAGGACTGAATATTACTGGGGGACGTTGGGTATAAAACTTTTATTATATTCTGTTCAAAGAAAAGTCTTGTAATTGCAGTTACCACTTACCTCCGCCTTTGGTGGGTCGATCCAGCTCTTTTTTTAATGTCTGTATGCGGTTTGGTGGCGCTTAACAATGACATATATTGAGGTAGCGATGGTATTGACCGTATCTAACATTATTTTATCTGTCCAACTGTCACTACAATTTTTATGACACAGGCGTTGAATGTAAAACATTTATTATAAGTATTAATTGTAATTATAGATGGTATGTTTTGTTATGTTCTAGTACTATTCACACAATTTCCCTTCTTGACATTTGCTTTGAAATTTAATTATCAAATCACTTGTCATATTGATTGATATATGTGGTACATTTGACATAAGTAGATATAGAATTGACGTCTACGTTAAACTATTCAGGATCCCATTGACACCGATCTGTACCTACACTGTTCACCTTGTAACATATACCCTAAATAACTTCAAATTAAGTCTTATAGTTATGTATATATGTCACCGTAAAATGGTAAATACTGTTAGATTATAATCTATCTCGCGATATTGTAAACTGTCGTAAGATTGTGAGCCGTAACATACTAATCTAACCTAACCTGAGATTATTAGATTGTGATTGACGGTTTCATCACTTAAATTTTAAGCAGTATGTTTGAAAAATAATTTCTTTTTTTCTTTTGTAGCCGTACTGAATATATTCCCCAAGTGACAATTCTGTTTGTAGTTTTACGTGTGGCTTGTTTTAGATTTTCGGATATTAATATTTTTTTTATCTATACTAATATTATAAAGCTGAAGAGTTTGTTTGCTTGTGTGTTTGTTTGTTTGGTTGGTTGTTTGTTTGTTTGTTTGTTTGTTTGAAGGCGCTAATCTCAGGAACTACTGGTTCGAATTGAAAAAATATTTTGTATTGGATACCGAGGAAGGCTATAGGATATATAACACCACGCTACGACTAAAAGGGGCTGAACAATAATAAGAAATGTTACAAAAACGGGAAAAAATAATTTTTTTGAGAGCTTCCGTTGCGTCCATTATTATTTCTCTTCTCGAGACATTTTTTAACTACAGTTCCACTTTTAAAGTAAATAAAACATCACTCTTTTACTAAGAATTTTGAAAAAAAAAAGAACTGAGTAATACGTTGAACGACTCAGAAATCAAACCTGAGACCCCTTGCTCGGCAGACGCAACGCTTGCGACCACTCGACTAACGAGGTAGGTACCTACTCTTAGAGTAATTGCTTAAAAATATTTACGTACGTTTTTCCCTCAAACAATCAAATTCCTCAAAACGGTGAAACCGCGGGGCACAACTACTATATTATATATATAACATTTTTAAAGTTTACAAGATTTATTTATATAAGAATGTAGGTATACTGTTATATAAAATTGAAAAAATTTCAAAACCTTACTAAATATTAAACTTATAAACATAATATTTTCAAAAGCACAACAATACAAACTCACTTCTTCATTTGTATTATATGTAATATTATTCAACAAGAAAAACATTAACATTTAATACAATACTGGTTTCAACCAGAAACTTCCAGTATAGTCTGAATTAAACCAGCAACAAAAACTAAATAACTAAAGGACATGGACCAAAATTGCCTAGTAGGAAAATTAACTGTGCAAAAAATGTCTTTTGTAATATACGTTTAAAAAAAGGAGATTATTTTTTTAGTATTATGCATATTTCATTTGAACTTTGGAAATAAATTACAATTTTAAATAGTAATGAATTGATTTATTATTTACGTGACGAGTGACGACCCGATTTGTCATAATTGTATTCGATAAATCGTTGATCAAATTACAAATTAAATCGATTTATATCAAATATAAATATAAATAAATAAATATAAGTAAATAAATATAAATATATAAATATAAATATGTTTAACATACACACACGGTCGTCTGATCCTAAGGTAGGCAACTTAATGCCTGCAACCCCGGCACAGGCGACGAAAGTGGACACCGTGTGGTTTTAGTGGGTAGACTGCCAGCTTACTTCAGGAGTCCCACATAACCCGGTCGTTCCCCAGCGGCCGGGTATGTTAAAGCATTTCCACACGTTAAAAAAAAAAACAGTTGACTGATATACATATTTTTTTAAATCAATATACATATAAATAAAACATATATAAATAAATACATATTACACCCAGACTCGGGGCGGGAATCGAACCCTCAACCCTGGAGCAGAAAACAGGGCCATTGCCAACTACGCCACGGGCCAGTCAAATCAACATTAACGTTTAAGCATTTTAAAATAATATAATACGTTGAATTGTTTTTTTCTTTAGTACCATACCAAGCAAAAAAGTTTTACACACAAAAAAGTCCCACAAAGCTTTTAAAAATTGTGAATATATTATGTAAGAATAAAAATAATAATATAACATTTTTTTTTGTAAATATGTATGTAGATTCGATTTTTGTAATTATATCGATTTTCTTTGGAGTTTGTCTAATGCGCTGTCATTTGCATGAATGACGAATGTCATTATTGCCATTGGGAATTTGCTTTATCGCATGTTTTTTAGGTTAAAAATGTATAAATATAATTCATATTTGTTTTTATTTATATCAGCTTATGTTGAGGAAAGAAAAAAAAAATGCCCACCTGTAAGTAATCTGGCGTAAGGATATGTATGTTGAGGAAAGAGCCATAAATAGCACGTTGACAATATTATGAGGGTTTATTTGATTTATAAAGAGTTTAGTATAAAAAGGGTAACATTTTGTTAAAGTGTAAAGATCAAAGTGAAACTGGTAAAGTTACTCGTATATTTAGTACAAATTCAAACATGTTGTAATTTTATGTACGTAGACCCGCTGAGTTTCTTTGGCCAGTTCTTCTCAGAAAGAGAGCTAGGTTAGGGAACTGGTAGTAATATTGAAAAAATGAGTTATTTAACGTCTTTTATTTAATGTATTTATATAGATTCCCCTTATTATGGGCTCCGTCCATCCCCTACACTACATTAACGATGACACTCACATACGCAAACGGAGGCGAACCTCTAGCTTAATATTATTAACATTACATTTTAACATGAATATTAATTAAACTACGACTTGATAAACTCCGACAGTAGGTTGATCTACCTTCACCAATCCGCAGTGGGCATAACTTAATATACCCTTTTAAAGAATTACGCCTCCCGCGTTTTACACCACCCTTATTAGAGCTATAAATACGCAAGTAACAAAGCTATTCGCTTACTATCTATTTTAGGCTATTGGCGAGGGAATATACTACACGATAAAGTAATAAATATGATTTTTGCGCTAGCTCCTGTTTTATTTCTAGTATACAAATATGTTAGTTATGTAAAATTGCTATTACATTACAGTCAGGCGCTACATCCTATTTTGCGTTATTTCCAGC
The DNA here is from genome assembly GCA_036937285.1 of Euphydryas editha. NCBI lineage: Eukaryota > Metazoa > Arthropoda > Insecta > Lepidoptera > Nymphalidae > Euphydryas > Euphydryas editha. Next base: position 4,709,158 of record JAUPFZ010000025.1, read on the forward strand.
AACCTCGAAGTTCCTCGACGCTACCAATTGTTGATTATGAAAGAATATAGCTATCAGAATTCATATTGACAAAATTATGGCTGCACATTAATTTTTTTTACTAGGCAATGCTCCATAGTAAATTCGTCTATGTCGTTTAAACGTAACACACCGCAGAAACTTTTAATTTAACAAATAAAAGACAATTGAACGCGTGAAGCGTTCATTCTGTTCGTACAAGCGTGTAGTTCATAGTTTTATATATTTGAGTTCAGGACTTTTAATATAAAAGTTGAGGAGTTTGCCTTAACACGTTTCATCACTTTACAGCGTCGTTATAAAGTTGGATATGTAAAAGGGAACAAAAATGTAATTGTGTGAGAATTTGATATAGATTACGAAAACACACAACTAACTACGCTGCACTAAAAAAATTATTATTAGGATTTATCATAATGGCATAACGACATCGAATAGAATTCAGCGCTTTTACTTAAAGTTTTGACGTTGCGTTTAAAAACTGGTTAAACTGAAAGCGTATTAGCGCCGCACTGATTAACCTTTAACTACCGTCGTGCGGTCTCACAGACCGCTGCCGTTTTCGAAACTGCTAGATTTTACTGTTCTTCCCCTTTCTCCGACCCAACCGTCTCAGTACCTTCGCGTTCAGTTGTTACGGCGTCATAGTGGGTAGTGGCTGTGTTGCAGCGTGCAGTGTTGGTGAGTAATTTAAGTTTGATCTTGGACCGCGGTCTCTATGACCGCACGTCGGAGAATACGTAACTTTTTTATATTTGAATTGTGATCAGGCATTTTGTTTTTGGGCTTTATTTTCTTGTGAAAATGTCACTTCCTGGACCATCTGGGATTAGAAAAAGGAAAGAAAATGATTCTTTACAAAAAAAAAACGAGGGTAGTAAGAGATTTGCTTGGACAGACAGACCACGCCTGAGTGCCATGTTAGATTCAATGCTAAATAAAGATGAGATTATAGTATTTTATAATTCCACAAAAAGGGGCGTAGATGAACTAGATAAAAAGTGTTCTATTTATTCATGTAGCCGACGAACGAGGCGATGGCCTTTGGCCCTGTTCTATCGAATCCTGGACATCAGCTTGGTAAATGTATACATTGTTCACCAAGTTCATCATGCGAAAATGGAGAGAGGAGTATTCCTAAAACAATTGTCACGACAACTTGTATTAGGACATATGAAGCGAAGAGTCTGCGCTAAAATACCTCGAGAGCTAAAGATGACTATGACACGGATACTTGGCCCTGATATGCCAAACCAGGTGGAACCTGATGATCCTAGACAAAAACAGAGGAAAACGTGTGCTTTTTGTCCTCCACGACTGAAAAGAAAGTCATCTTATCGTTGTAAACACTGTCAAAAGTACATGTAAAGTATATGTTTGGAATGTGCACAAAAAGTTTGCATTGATTGTTTGTAATGTTTACCCATTGCCAGAATTTTTTTCTTCTATAAAAGCATGCTGTGTTATTTTTTTTTTTTCATATTCTCTTGTTCATCGGAGACACAAAAAAAATGTTATTTTATTTATATATAGTTAGTTTAATATTAAGTTAAATTTTTGGAGTTTACTCCTTAAGAATCGATTTTCATATATAAGGCGCCCGGTATGAGAAAAATATGAGAGGTAAAATCTACTGATGAATGACCTCGTTACTTTTTCGGTGCGCGCGCACCTATGGTGCGGTGCGAAAGTAATGTTGCTCTAATTAATATTGAAAAATAATATTTAAAAAATAAATGATAATTGTCAGATAATAATAATTACATAATTTATCAACATTCCTAATGAAATATTTGTGCACATCTGAAATTGACTATTGTGAAAAGTTTAATGTAAAATATTTCGCCGATTAGTTATAATAAATGTATATAAAATGAATAAATATATATTTATATATGTATATTATTTTCATTAATTTGTTAATTTACCCTTTCATTACCGAAATTAATTATTTGATATTCATTTAATAAATAATAAAATATAAATATACAATCTTTAATGAAATTTCAGAAAATGGTAAATATTTAATGCTTTAATATTAATAATTTCGGCGTATCTGTTATACATCTCGAGTTAATAAGAAATTAAATTTGATATAATTTGCTCATAAACCGCCTTACCATTTACAGCTTCCAACATATTTATTTCAGTGATTTTATATCTACTCTAGTAAAATTATGCTGCGGGAAATTTTTCTATTTTGTTTTAGGCAATTTTATATTGTCTGAACGGAGTACAAGATCTTGATATGAAAAAACGAGTGCATATTTTGTAACATTGCATATACTGTATCAGCCTATAAACTACCCACTGCTGAGCAAAGGCCTCTTCTCCATGTAGAAGAAGGGTTGGAACTTAATCCATCACGCTGCTCCACTGCGGGTTGGTGGATAATTTCCTTATAATGGGTATTTCCTTATATGGCCTTATAATGGGTGTCTATGATAATAACCGGGACCGACGGCTTTACTTGATCTCCCAGGTACCGTGGGGAGACCCACAAGGATATACACCCAGACCAGAAACAAATATTTGTAGAAATACAAATATCTGTCCCGAGCGGGAATCGAACCTGCGACCGCCCCGGCGCTCGTTGTTGAGGCAACTACTCGCACCACTACACCAGAACGGTCGCATATTGCATAATATAATGTCAGTTAAATGTCCACATAAAAGAGAATAAAAATATATTATCATAAAATTTTCATTTGTCAAAATAAATAATTCTTATAGTAGTCCAGCGTTTTCCAATACTAAAGCGAGATATCACTTCAAGAACATGTAGAGTCTAGTTTTCTTCGAAACTTGGCTTGTGTGGTTCCAACTGGTTTAAATTTTGTTTTTGTAAATCATACTTTATCACGTGTAATGATATCAAAAATTCATCGTCGATGGGACTAGACTGATAACCGATCCATATAATAGCAGTATTTAATGTTTGTTACCAATAGAAAAATTAGGGAGAAGATGTTTCCCATGGAGGAGAAATCTAGCCTTTTCGCCGAGGCCAGCCTGTCGCTGGAAGGATCCTGTTGCCTGCAGATCCGGGACCCTCAAATTAAAGCGGCTAAAGGGTCCCGCAGGGGTTTAGTACGGTATTGCACTCCCAAAGTGCGAGTCCGACATAGGTCTAGGACTGCCGACCCGGGCATCCTGGATATCATCCGTAAATGGATTCCCCTGCGACAAAAAAAAGGGGAGAAGATGTTTAGTTACAAGATTGGTAATACGAGTTGTTGTATCATCAGCTTTATTTTTGGCACACCATAAAAAAAAGACTCCTTTTGTCACTTCCTTCATTTGTTGATGATCGATTTTTTTTTTGCTTAAAATCCAGTTTGTATTATGTATTTATTGCTTATATTATAAAGGTTTTAAAGCAAAAGCATTCTGTTCGAGTGTTGGGTGAGTGAAAACGCTGATATGGTGAGAGAAAATATGTCATTCTGTATAAAGTTTCTTCAATTGTACTTCTATCCGTTACGATATATTTATCTTGTGAATTTTATAGAGAAAATTTAAAACTCAAACTATCAATCCCATTAAGCAAACCTAACGATTCCAATAACATTCTGTATGTATGACACTTAAAATGAATATCCTGACAAGGGAAAAAATAACACCACAACATCATTAAAATATTCATCTATTAATTAAAAGGAAAGCACCATACGCAATAACACTATGAAACGGAAAAACAAACAAAAGTCGTCTAGTTTTCCTTTTCGTTAAGTAAAAAGGACACTCGTTATCACCCGCCTCGCTCTTTTGTCACAGGTTTCTGAAGGAATGAAAGAAATGGGAGACTCATTACATCACCCTCTCCGCATAAATCCTACGCTTGATCGCGTCGCATATTGTGCATGAATGTTAAGTGCAAGTAGGGTTGGTATATTATGTAGACTATATCATTAAAACCGAACAGTAAATACAACTTGTGCCTGTTTAAAACGCTCACGCGTACTTACTTTAATTACGCTTACGAATATTATGAATGTATAAGCCCGCCAACAATAATGTATAGTGTAAATGAAATTACTGTTACTTATTTTTTATATAAAATTAAAAAAAAAAAACCAAAGTAGTACTTATTATAATTATTAAAAAAGCAAGTACAAGTATACAAGTACAAGTTTGTCACATCCTGAATTAACGATAACATTTTTACGACGTACTTAGATTCAAGATGTAAAAAAGGCAGTTTCTATATTTTCAAGATATATAAGACATTGATATCATTCAATTGATGTAGGTATATTTAATGGAAATAAAATAATACGTTGATTAATTATTGATTCTCAAATAATAATAATTATTATTATTTATTGTTGAAATAAGAGAAATATAAGACCCCAAATGATGAAATAATATTACAAGATATAAATCTATCTGGATAATCTGAATATCATCGAGGTATGCCAGCTAAACCTAAAAAATGTTGAGGGAAAAAGGTTAAATTAACTCCAATAAATATTGAAATAAATTGAATTTTTAATAAATAATTATTATATTTTCAAATAACTTTACATAAGAGATATTATTCATTTCAAGACTTAAATCTGTCAATATGGCGATATTGATTCACTTTAATTTCTTTATATTGCTGTTATTTATTTATTTATTTTATTTATTTAACAAGTCACAAATAAATTTACCCAGATACCTCAACATACATGCAGTATTGTACTTTCTATAAAAGCAACACAGATAAGATATTTATTTGGTATTTTTGAGTAAAAATTTATGATAATCATAATTTTAGATATTTACTAAGTTCTTTATTCTATCAACAGGAGCAAAGGCGCCTTGCCAGATGAAATCTATGGCTGGTCTCTGACAAGATGGCGCCAGCTGCCCTGCTGATCTTCAGCGCGCTGCTCACTAGAACACTATGTGTGATCGCCCCACAATTACCAGGTTATTGTCATAATAACTAGTTTTTTTTTCTATTACAGCCATGTCATAATGGTAGATTAGTTGTCGATCAGTAATTTCATTATAACTGTTTTGACAGGTCGTGGTATAATAATATTTTAATTATGCCATAATAGTATCACTCATTAGCTTCCGACGGCGTACTAGAATGTTTCGTCTTCATCCGATGGTCGTCCATTGCTGGAAATGGATATTCCTAATGAATTTCTAATATATGCGGTCCTGCGCCACCAGAAATTACCGCGAACTTAACTACCAACGTTACGTACCGGAAATGTGCGGGATTAATATTCCAGCATCTTGGGACCCGAACAGCCATCGGTTTTTTAAACCATGTGCCCACCTATTTCTACTTAAGGTTCGTTGAGTGATAAATGTTACACACATTTATATCACGTGTCACAGTGTCATATGTGTCGAGCTACTTTCGTTACGTCAGTTTTTCATATCTTAAAATGTAACTGTATGTACAAATGTAATGTAACATGTACAGTGAACAATTTTAACTTGTCCCGTTAACTTGATATAAATTTCATAAATTGTTAATCATAATATACATTGTCATCGCATGTCTCATTGTGTTTTACTGTTTATAAAAATGGCTCTCATTTTGACAAATTCACCAATTCTACCGAAATCAATTTTATTTGTTATCAAAAATATATTATTTATTATAGATATCTATTATTAACATGAGTCAAAAACGGGACTTGTTAAAGTCGTTTTTTATGTCGCTAAAAGTTTGTCATATATGCTGGGATATTTTTTTGTCACTTGGTTTAAAAATCATGAAGTTGCGGTGCATATTTCTCTTTTAAGCAACTTAGCGTAGTTTTGAGCACACATGCCATTATTTACTATTCAATGCACAGTTGTAAAGTAAGATATATTTACATTTAAAATTTCAGTTATTCAAAATAAAATGGCTCAATCTACATATTGAGTAAAATAGATTGATATTTATGCAAATATATGTTTGTGATAAAATTTCCTTTGAATTAGACTACAGAATTTCAAGATTAGGATTTATAATTGAACAAACATATTCATGTCAGCATATTTATAAATAAAACAAAAACCAAAATTCATCAACAAAAGTGACGTTCCATATTCAATAAGGTATACAAGTAGTTTCGTTTAAAGAGCTACTACTGAAGTAACCACGAAGCAATTGTAATTGCTTCGTGGAAGTAACACATCACTTTATAAAACCATCTTCACTTGAACAGTAGTTTTAAATTTTCTTTCGTTCATGCTCTTTCCTTAACAAATATTAAAGTGTCCGTTTTATTTCAGTTTGTTATTCGTTTGTCTCGTCTTTCGCAATTTTGTACGAGCATTCTCGCTTATTTCTGTTTTCTAGAGTCTTCAAACGGCGAAGTTGAAAAATAATGTGATGTTTAGAAAAATTTTCCGCTGAGTTACTTTCAAGCGTTTGCATTATAAGAATTTACGGTAGTTACTTTCACTACAATACATTAAGTTATATTTTTCCTTTTGATTGTTTATTATGTTTCTTTTCAACAATCGTTCTAATATAGTGGCGCGAGTCGTCGTCTTAACGTTGTTTGTGATTCGATTCTCGATTGGGGTAGATATGTTTATTGATACAAATACAAATATCTGCTCCGGGGACGGCTGATTCAGTTCGATTCATTTTTTTTAATTGTTTCAAAGGTAAATGTTGACTGCTTGTTACTTGTTAATGTGACATATGTATAGGTCTACTATACTTTGTAACATTTATGTATAATGGACTTACTATCGTAGGTTGTCATACATTAAATCCAACTTAATTTATAATTTACAAAAACTTAAAAATAAATATTATTCTTAAAAATAAATATCGAAAGGTAACTGTTCAAATTCTTGCTGTGTCTTTTATACAGAGTCTACCGTATCGGTGATAGTCTCTCATTAAATTTATATTGATTAGATTTGGATTCAGAGCTTTCTAAAATGAAACTGATTTTGATTGATTAAATTTGATTTTTAGTCTATTGTACTTAGTCCGTTTTGTGTAGAACTATTATTTCTCAAATAATTGGCAAAAGTCTGATTGGTCTACGTTATTGGTCAAGTTGCTACTTATAATATTTCGTTTCTCACTTAAGACTTAAATTTATATAAAGGCAAGGTTTAATAGCTTTAGTTAATATATTTTTTAAATTAATTAATAAAATTTGCACACACAATAACTAAGCGTCTGTATTCTTCTAAATTCACCTATAACCATGTCCAGATTTCAAGACCGGTGACAAGCATGTGATCAAGGGTCCGTTCTGGAGCGAGGTGTTCACAGAGGTGTACGAAGATACGGAGGAAGACATTTCCACTACAACCTCGGAACCGCTGCCGTTCTTTGAAGATGATCCATCCACTAACAATGTGACGGCGCAGTTGGGGAGTCACGTGCACTTGCACTGTCGAGTTCACGATTTAGGTGAAAAGACTGTGAGTATACCACAACTGTACTTCGAGTTTGTTTGATCTAGCTATTTTCAAGACCTACGGGTATTTTTTTTCCGTTGCAGATCTTTTTTTTTCTCGGTAGAAATTAAAGAAGGTCCTCATAAACGTATAAGATACAAGTTATACCGTGTTTTATATGCAAAAATGTAGCATAAAATTTGGTTAGGTGCTATGTTTTTAACGGATAATTTTACATAGTATTAAATTGAAAATTGCACTTTTTTACTTCATAATTTGAGTTGGATAATGGCTCTATTCAGTATTTTTTATACGCAAATAAAATATTATTTGTAATATTTCATTTCATTTTGTTTAACAATAGTTTAAAATATCGAAATAGGTTTTCTTTTGAAAGAGTTAAAAATGTAACTGTACAATAATTTGATTTACAATTATTTTTTTGAGTTGAAGTTAAGCTTAAGGTTAGGTTAGATTAGCTAGGTGCTCTGCTCTATCGGGTGAGAGAGGAGGCCGCCGACGTGGCCTCCATCCGCGGGCGATGAATGGGGGTGCGTAGGAGGCGCTACTCAATGCGTCTCCAGTAACGCCCCTGTGCCTGTGTCGGGCTGGGATGGGAAGCCGGCCCTGCTAGACACGGCGTCGTCGGGACTGTTCAGAGGTGAGCCGGACAGTCCCCATGGAGGAGAATTCTAGCCTTTTCGCCGAGGCCAGCCTGTCGCTGGAGGGATCCTGTTTCCTGCAGATCGGGGACCCTCCAATTACAGCGGCTAAAGGCTCCCGCAGGGGTTTAGTACGGTATTGCACACCCAAAGTGCTGAGTCCGACATAGGTCTAGGACTGCCGACCCGGGCATCCTGGATATCATCCGTAAATTCCCCTGCGACAAAAAAAGGTGCTCTGCACTATGTCAAAGTAATTAAACATAGTTTGTTATATTGTCAAAAAATAGTTTCACAATATGATTGTAAGTATAAACAGAAGGTTATTTAATTACTTCTGAACAAAAAAAGGAAGTACTTTAATACATTAGTTCTTTCACACAAGAAGATTTACCAACTAATCAATTTTGACAGGATATTCTCGCAGATGGCTCATGATTTAAGAAGTGTTCTTTTATATGAAAAAAAAAATACAAATTATGAGCAAATAAATGAAGTTACGGACAGCAGTTAATATTAAAATAATAAATTAATAAAATAACGTTAACGTAACGTAATGTAATATCATATTAAAAAATATATATTTTAATATGATATTACATTAATATTATTATTACAGTAATTTACATTACATTAATATTACAGTAATATTATTATAATAATATTACTAAAATTCCTTTAAAAATAAACTATTTGAGAAAAATATTTAATGTTATTATAGATAAAATAAATGTATTCGTTACATAACCTAATATCGAGAAGAGCAAATTAAGCTCGTCACTAAATAAAATTAATACAGAAATAATATTATCGTAAGCTCATTTATAAGCAAGTATCATATTCATTCATAAAATATTTATTTGCTACATTTTCGTCTGTAATGATATTTAAATATAATGTTTTTTTTTTTAATATTTGAACATATTTAATTATCATTAAAACATTAAAATATCATATATTTTATTCTAGTAGGCATTTTAAATACTTTTGAATCGTCGCTTTATAGTATTTTATAGTTCAATGAGAACATACCACTAAGGTAGATTCTACTGAAAATAAACGGATCTTAAAAAATCTTAAGTTATAGCTCACATGTTGACTGCGCTTTGTTACAGCAAGGAGTGGCTGCTCCCACCATTCAACGACGATTATGTCTAAGTAGTCCTTATTATTTACATATCACAGCGTATGTCTGAAATTTCCATAAAAAACCATAATTTTTAGGCAAATAAGGGCTCGTAAGAGAGAGGGGCACATCACGGCTTATAGTTCATAACTTCACTTAACAATCAATCTAATTAACACTGTGCCATTTATTTCTCAATAAACTGTAGAAACGAATACAGTACGAGACGGAAATAAAAATTGCTGTAATATACCATAATTATAATGATAATTTATTTCGTGTTAGGCTTACAAAATTCGAATGATGAGGTCCAGTCCGTATTATATGCTGCTCGTATTGAGATGATCTTATCACTAATTCACTATACTATTGGTCTGGTCAACTGAATGCAGTATTTAGAACTTTAATTCTAATGAAGATAGAATAGTATTTTTATGCACAAAAAAATACTATATTTTAAATAAATAAACTTTAAGCTTTACAACATAGATATTATAAAAATGTTTTTCGTCAGATATCTTGGGTGCGAAGACGCGGTGATGATCTTCATCTCCTCTCATTCGGACGTCACACATACTCAGCTGATTCGCGTTACTCCTTGGCCTTCGAGCACCCCAATGACTGGCGCCTGCTCATCCAGTACGTGAGTGAGAGAGATGAAGGATACTACGAGTGCCAGATGTCCACTCATCCACCACTTGTGAGAAGAGTTCATCTTTCTGTTGTAGGTAAGTTAAAAAAAAAGTTTTTATGCTGCTATTGACCCTTACTATAAATACTTAAAATGGGCTTACTGTAGTCAATTGTAAGCATTAAGATATGTCCCTCTTTATCATTTGATACTCGCGTACATATACACATAAAATTTCACACAGCTGCACGCAACTATACGTGAATAAGGTATAAGTATACACTAACACATGAAAAAAGTGTGTAGATGTACAGTACGTTAACACACAACTGTTTTATAGATTTATCTTGTTATTTATCAATATTAACAATATGCTATTACTATAACAAATATTGTAAAGACCATATTAATGTTCATCATAGTCTGACTGATTGTGTTGTGTTATAACTTTATAACTAGGTTTTTAGTTCGGACCTTTGGGCTCTTTCTAACTAAATAAGCCAAAGCTTTTGATGCACCTTCCCTTCTGTAATACAATAGACGAGTAATGACTATGTCAAAGCAAATTAGTAAGAAACAACATTTAGGTCTGTACAAAAAGTGTATGTCATTCATATACATTATGAAGAGATGGGCCAAGCTGATACCTTGTTGTTCACCAAAGTTAACATGCTGCAAATCACATGCATAATTTCCAAATCTAACAGCTTGTTGCCTTTCGGTAAAGCAACTCTTGAACCGTTCCAGAACCAGATCCCTTATTCCGAACTGATGTTCATTATCAAATACCTTTTCCAAGTCGAGGAAGATGCATTTATTTTACCTTTTACTGTCCAGGTGTTGCAGAGATTGTTATAGTTTCGTCTACCGACATTCTCCTTCTGAAGTTGAACTGCGTTTTGGAAATCAAGTTATTGACTTCGATGAAGTTAACAAGTCTGTTATTAACTATTTTTTTTCAGTACTCCTACCTGATGAGCCTACAACGTTCAATAGCACACCTAGCACCACTTTAGAAGTAATTTTCCAAGCATCTGTAAATATACTCGATTGTATCCGAAATACAGATTACACCCACACAATTTGCAACCGAATCCACAAATGTATGGCCAAGACTTGTAGGTTTTTAGATAACAGGGAAATGACTATGTTCTGCCATCAGCAGTAAGTATTCCAGCTTTTGATTATTTGGAGAAATAATATATCAATATTATATATTAGCACCAGTTCATGTCACCAGCCAGTATAGTGGTATTATTTTTTACTAGATATGCTTTTCAGTATATTATCAAGCGAAAAATTAAATTTATGAAATTCGTTGAGTTAAAAGTTATATGGCATTCTTTCAAGATGGTCACTGTATTATTAAATGGTATTTTAAAAAAATGGTACTTTAATAAATAAATAATTTATGTAAGCTACGACTCCACTACTTGAATTTATATTTTCTGGGTTATAAATATTTAGTATTTAAGGTACTAATGTATAATAGGTAAACAACGTTTCGGCAAAATTATACAACTCACAGAAATATCCATTCCAGTAAGTATCATGATGAAATGGTCAATGTTTTTACTTATACTTCGAATATATAGCGACAGAACTTTATGATCGTTACACTGTGTTCATTCGTTACAACAATTTTCATTCGCCTGTACTGTACGACAATTTATACAAAGCGAGTCTACCTAAGTCTTTTACTATATTTGTAGGGGCGGTTTATAGGAAAATAAGGGTGGTTCACGTGCTCGGTACGCGGTTGAAATAAAGGCCACTTCCCCGATTCCCCCCGGTAGGCGTCAGTACCTCCAATGTTAAAAGGGAAGCACTCACCTGTGTCTTCTCCTCCTGAACGTACCAGGCGCCTGGTGGTTTCAAGGATCGGGTGCTCCAGTGCTTACACAGGCGAAAGCACTCTCGAGTCGATTGACAGGGCGCGGCGATTGCGCCTGAGTGTTGCCAGCCACAGGGATTGTGCTCCCCTTGTACATTATTAGTATTTCAGCCAAGCGGTAGAAAAGTGAAAGTGGCCGAAACAATATTACTAAAAATTCTAATGCATAAGATAGTATAGATCATAAGGCCTTTGTATACTATATAGATTAAAATTACAATTGTACAGTAGAGGCGAAATATCAAACATAAATACAGACAACAGTATCGTTAACTAAAATAAACAACTCAGTTTCTACAACAATACGGATAAAGTAAATTGTTTTCATTAGACATTCATAGCCTTGAATGTTATATATTTTTGTAAGTTCCCTATTTTACTCACAATTGATATAATTACATTTAAAAATATATTTAAATAAATAAGCTTGGAAAAAAATATAGATACATAGTAATCATAATAAATAAAGGAATTGGTTGGCGGTTAATAGCGGATTCGATTGCTTTCCTACATTAAAATATACGATAAAGGTCGCCATGACTGCGTACTAGTAAGACAGGTTTGCCCTAGTATTGCTTGATAAAAATATTTACTGTCAGTAGTCTTAGATCATACTACACGAAAAAATAGTCTGTTTACCTTTGTCGATTGTTCACTTTAATTGTTTTTGCACGACGGGGCCTGTTATTTCAAAATCGTTGCTGATGATATTTCTTCTTACTTTTGATTACTTTTATAGGTTTGTCTGGCTTCTTTCGACGTAGATTACGTATTACCGGCCACGAGAACATTAATTTGTTGTTTTCATAGTCCAGCTTTAATTCGGAAACCTACTCTCGTCATCCAGTCTATTATACCACAATCTTCAAGATGCACTGCCAACATACGCGCTGCACAAAGGGCTGCTCGAGATTTTTACTTGCATTTTCAGGTAGTCCATCTAATTCTAATTTATTGCCCAGATGTAGTTGTGCTCTTGCATTAAGATCTTTTTCTAGACCAGACACCTTTCCTTCAAGAATTAAAACCTCAGTGTCACGGGATCCTAAATATTTTATACGATTGTCGTTAGCTGCTATAAACCCCAGTTCTTTAAGACTTATTAACAGTTGTTTAGTGACGCCGAAATAAGCACGAGTTATGTTTTCATCCAGGGGATTTTTTGTGTAAAAAAGCGGGTTTCATCTACGAGCTTCTTTACCTCATTCCTCGCATACGTGCCAATATGTAGTATCCGTCTTTTTTCTCAGGGTGAAGTTCTCTTCTGTAGAGCATATCGGGGTGGAGTTATTATCAACATCTTTGTTGACGTCGCGCAACAGTCTAGAAATATCCTTATCTTATTTTTGTCAGCTGACAGTGTGGTAAAATTAAATCACAATCCGCAGAAGCTTTTTTTTTTTCACGCAACATTTTATGCATTTAGCTTCTTTTGTAACTTTCATACAGCTGAAACAATACAAATCTCGTTTAAAAATAAAAATAAATAAAAATCTATACAAATAATAAATCTGTTAAAACCTCCGTTTTATTAATATACTATATATCATCAAGAATAAATTTCAATAGCGCGTTCTTTTCTGTATCAGCGCCATCTCATATCGTTTTTGGTCGTGCACGTATCACTTAAAAAGTACAAAACCAATGTAAATTACTTTAATACATAAAAATTAAACATAACTCACAGTATAATTTAGTTTTTGTTTCATTGTAATTAAATTTAAAAATAAATATTTAAGAAAATAGAAATAGGTACCTACGCCGCCAACGCCATCTGGTCTAAGGAATCTTAAAAACTCACAAAACTTATTTTTGAGTTATTATTTTGTTAAACTTAAAAGTTTACTAAATATGTCGGATAGGAATAAAAATCGTTTTAATATTTTAGATAAACATCATTTTCAATTAATATAGATACTATTATGTTAAATGTCACTAAATATAAAAACGATATTCTACTATTATACGATAGATGGCGATGTATTACGATGTAGGTGATAAAAAATATAAATTTATAATTTTTAAAATTTTAGTTAAATACCCGTGCGAAGCCGGAGCGGGCCGCTAGTATATAATAAAACAATAAAATAAAAGGAAAAATTAAATGTCAAGGACACGCTAGGCAGCTAGGCCTCGAGTTGCCGGGGTTTGAACCTGTGCTTGCCATTGGTTTTGTATTGTACAATTCAGTCGTACGTGAAAGGCGCTATTCGCGTATTGCAAATCTTAGTAAAAATATAAATGTAATGTCAACTTTTTTTTACAGATGAGTTGGGTTACTGAACTATCACTCAATGTTCATTTTCCCTGCACAAAAACACTTTTTTGAATTACCCTTCAACAGTTTTTTTATCGAAATAGTTTTTTATTTACAACTCCGAAGTTTCTTTATGTACATAATAAACTAAATTTCGATTCACTAATACGATTGGGTATTTTATTTTAAACATCTTTAAAACTCAAAATTAATAAACTGCGCAAATAGACGTCTACCTACGATAACCAGCGACCGCTGATGATGAGCGATGAATGCTGATGAAGGTCGTAATTTACTAGCCAAAATTTAATATTAATAAGAAAATAATTAGGCATATTGCTTTTAAGTTTCTTATCTATATAATCTATATAATATATTATATAGGAGACTTTTTATAGATATAGTCACTCATCACGATATCTCTGGAATTATGAGACCTAAAAACTTGAAATTTGGTAGGAATATTCCTTTTGCCAAGTAGACGTCAGCTAAGAACGGATTTTCAAAGTTTGTATGGAACAACGTGATTCCTTGGTCCAATCTACTTCAAATTTTCATAAATATTCCTTAACAGAACTGTTTGAAGACGTGTTTCGTATTTTATCGAAATTCATTCCCTAACAGGGTTAAAACGGGGTAGAAAAGTATTTTGATATAAATACTCCTTAGTGCTTTCGATTTAAATTACATTTTTTTTGACACATGTTTAACAACTCAATCTGTCTGCGTTTATTATAAAATATTTTCCAGTATTGACGCAGGTGTAGGTGATTTCTTTTTTTGGGTGCTCCTGGTGGAACAGCCAAGACTTTATATTAAACGTAACAAAATTGAGTTGTAAATATACGGTGTGATCGCTTTATTATAAAATAGTGTTTTGTATATTTTTTAACTTCAATGTTGGCACTGTTGTTTTAAGTCAAGGGTTTTAAATAAATGACTCATCAGCAAGACATCTGTAGCTCACAATGATACAGATATAGAAGACACCGAAGTGAACTTGAAAACATTTTTGAATTATACGGCATTAACACCCCAATTAGTACAGATTGTCACTATGGACTAATGTTGGAACAAGATCAGAAAACATTATAAATCATGTACCCATTTAACTTTTTCTTACACTAAAACTAAGAAGGAGGAGATAAAACTGTCTTAAACTATTATTAAATATGAATATATGTTTGACATACACACACGATCGTCTGTTCCTAAGGTAGGCAACTTAATGCCTGTGTTTTAGGTAACACCCGACTGATATACATTTTTTTATAAATATACATATAAATAGTACATATGGAAATAAATATATATTACACCCAGACTCGAGGCGGGAATCGAACCCACGATCCTGGAGCAAAAAGCAGTGTCACTACCAACTGTGCCAAGTCAATCAAAATTTAAAAAATAATTACTTGCGGGTTTATTCAAATCTAAGAGACAAAATCGTATTGACTTGTGGTGTAATTATACCAACGATACAACTAACGAAGCATTGATGACCGTTCTGGTGTAGTGGTGCATGTAGTCGGCTCAACGCATCGTCTCAATGCCGGTGGTCGTGGTTCGATTCCCACTCGGGGCAGATATTTGTATTTGTGCCAATATTTGTTTCAGGTCTGGGTGTATATCTGGGTGTATAGTGGGTTTCCCCACCATACCCCGGAGAGTACGTAAACCCATCGGTCCCGTTTGTTATCATGGATGCCTTATAATAATTTTTACTTATGGTAGGGATATTATCCGCTAACCCGCAGAGGAGCAGCGTGGTGGATTAAGCTCCAACGCTTCTTCTGTATGGAAAAAAGGCATTCGCTCAGCAGTGGGCTGTTTACAGGCTGATACAATACACTATAGTACAGAAGCATTTGTGGCCTGTAGTGACGAAACTGAGCCTTACCATAAATATGAGAGTCCATTTAAGGCGAGATGTTACTGCTGGACTGTTGTCAGACCTGATTTTGTTGCTTAAAATAGGAAATGGTTATTTCCGGGAGCTGGATAATAATATAATGTAGGAGTGTATATGAGTATGTATTTACCATAAACAAAGCTTAAGGTCAAACTCGTAATGTAGCGGGAGTATACTTGAACGAAAGCTGCTTCTCTCTCTCACATCCAGTTGTATGTGGCATGTTCCAACTGGAAGTGCCCGGAATGTTTAAATAAGCAACCAAAACAGGGCAACATACATACACCAGTAAGATCTATTACAACATTGGACGACTGTAACAAGTCTCCCATAGACACGGATGAAGTATGCTATGTTGCGAAACGTAAAAAACTAAGTCAATCGCCACAATGGCCCACTATTCAATCTAAAGTCGACAATATACTCGGAGATCTGACGGAATGTAAGCTTCGTAACATTATACAGCAGGAGTTGACTTCAACAATTCAGAACTTAGTCACAGCGCAATTGAACACCATTAAAGATCAAATAAAAGGATTTCATGAGTCAATAAACTTTATTAATGCGCAGTATGAAGAAATGAAAATAAAACTTGAGGAAAAATCTAACACGGTTGACCTGCTAAAACGCGAAAATGATGCTCTTAAATCCACTGTAAAAGATTTGACGTCTAGGTTAAATATTGTTGAAGTGCACATGAGGGAGAGTAATATTGAAATAAATGGTATTCCTGAGAATCGAAATGAGAATTTGATGAATGTTGTTGTTCATCTGAGTAAAATTATTGAGAATCCTCTGACTGAAGAAGACATACAACATGTTACTAGAGTTGCACAATTTAACAGGACTACCGAAAAACCGCGGAGTGTCTTCGTCAAGTTGCGAAGTGCAAGACATCGTGACGCAGTTCTCGCATCGGTTGCTCAGTACAATGAAAAAAAATCCCAAGGACAAGTTAAATTCACGTCACCTCGGAATCGGAGGAATTTCTAGGCCAATATATGTTTCGGAACATTTGTCACTAACTAATAAAGCTCTTCACGCAGCCACACGTAAAATGGCCAAAGAGATGAATTACTGTTTCACTTGGATCAGAAATGAAAGAATTTTTGTACGTGAAGATGAATTTAGGCAGGCTAAACAGGTTAAGAGCATGGATTATTTAAATATTATCAACTAGCGTTATAATGCCCACCAATGTTACCGTTATTAGATTGAAACAATGATTGATATATATTATCAAAATGTTAGAGGATTGAGGACAAAAACGAACAATATCATGGAAAATATTTTAAATTCCGATTATAAAATTGTAGCTTTTACTGAAACTTGGCTAAATTCATCAATTTATAGTAATGAACTGTTCGATTCGCGTTATATAGTATACAGGAAGGATCGTTTTTGTTCTCCCTCTAACTCTAAAAAAGACGGAGGGGGCATATTGATTGCTGTATCTAAAGATATCTCTTCGTGTCGAATGTCACATTGAGAGACTGATGATGAAAATATGTGGGTAATATTAGATGTTGTCTGTGGTCAGTTGATAAAAATAATTGGTGTCTGTGTTGTCTATCTGCCGCCTCCAGTAAAGGTTGAAACAGCAAAAAATTTGTTTGAAAGCATAGATATTGTTATAAATCAAATTGATGACGTAATAATAATGGGTGATTTTAATATGAGTTTTATTGAATGGAGTGCTGGAGACGATGTTTCATGTATGGTTCCATCTAAATACAATAACGTGCTCGGTTACTCATTAATTGATTTTCTGTCTGCTAATGATCTGCATTAATACAATAATATTAAGAACTGTGATGACAGACTTTTGGATTTGGTAATTAGTAATATGGCTAATGTAACAGTAGCTAAACCTCTTGATTCATTAAGTAAACTGGATTTGTATCACCCTAATCTGTTGATAAGTTTTTCGTATTCTCGCATATCGTACCTCCGTCCCAAAGTCAGTATGCAATTCAATTTTTATAGGGCTGATTATGCAGGGATTGGTGATGAATTAAATAATATAGATTGGTATCACAGATTTTCCAATTGTGAGGATGTTAATGCCATGGTCACGATTTTTTATAATGTACTGTATGATATAATAGAACGATTGGTACCTAAACGGAAAAATCGAAACTCCAAATACACTGATTGGTTCAAACACAGCCTTATTAAATTGTTGAAGGAGAAGGAGAGGCTTCGCATCTGGTATCGTAAATATGGTAACCCTAGGGATAAACTCGAGTATGAAATACTGCGTAATCGTTGTCGTGATTTGTTTAATAATTGTTATAATAGCCACAAGAGAAATCTCGAGTATAATATTTCCAAGAATCCATCGTCATTTTGGAATTATATTAAGAGTAAACGCAATACGAAATTTCTGCCAACATCAATGTCGCTGGATGGTAAAAGCACTGGTTGTGGTAGGGAAGTAGCAAATTTTTTTGCAACTCACTTATCTTTCGCCTACCGAAGCAAAACTATGCTCACGAATACGACTAATCCAAATAATCTAAACAACGCTACACTCGCAAATAATTTACACAGTATGACGACTTTTAATAAAATAGTATTCTATGAGACGGAGGTTATAAAAAAAAATTAAATCATTAGATCTCAAAAAGGGTCCGGTCCTGATGGAATTCCTCCTATATTTGTTAAAAGGTGCGGAAATGCTCTTGCGTTCCCCTTGACTGTCATCTTTAACAATTCATTGAAATATGGAATTTTTCCTGAGGAATGGAAAAAAGCTCGAATAGTACCAGCTTACAAAAAAGGTGATCGAAAACAATTTTTCGCACAGACAAGTGTACGGAGAGCGTTTGGCAAGGTTTCACATGATTTCTCTTCGGAGTAGGCGTGAGGTTTCAGATCTAACTTTCCTGCACAATATACTAAATAATAAGGTTACCAATTCTGAAATAACAGAGAGGATACTCATATCGGTTCCCTCTAGGACACACAGAAGTATCCACGCGCACAAGATATTTTACATTCCTTGCGTAAAGTCTCACATTGGAAAACAAGCTTCCCTAGTGCGCTTGTGTAATAAATATAATAGTATTAGCAAATCGATTCCAGGCATTGACATTTTTCACGACTCTCTCTCTGTCTTTAGACGTAAATTGCTTAGTTATCATAAAATGCATGATTAGTTTAAAAAATTTATTTTACAATAATTTTAATTATTTCTTATATTTTACAATCATTTTAATTTTTTATTATATGGAATTTCTGTGAATCTTGATTTGACTTTTATTGTTTCCATATTTTTAATTATTTAATTAATGATAATTTGTTTTTAATTTTTATTTATTTTGATTATGATAGTGGTTCTCAATTTCTGTTTTTGCTATTTTCTTTGTAATGATAGAAAGTAATTTTTTTATTTAAATTATGCAATTGTTAAATTTTATTAATGTTTATATAATATATAGTTAATGTATACTTGATTATGATAATTTGTTCCAAATTTTCATTTATTTTGATCATGACAATTTTTCTTTATTAGTTTTGATTTTGATCGTTTTGATTATGATGATAAAGAGTCACTTATTTCTTTTTTTTAATGTTACAAATATTGAATTGAAATAATGCTTATTTAAAGTTCAAATATTTTTATTATTTGTGATTTTTTTGTGTTTTAATCCATGTATTCCAAAGTGTTATGTACACTTCTAAGTGACATGCATATTAGATACATTATTATTATTTAGGGTGACTGGTGAATTACCATCGATATTTGGGGAGAACGCTCGGCGCGCGGTTCCCATTCGGGTCATGCAATAAAAATAGATACTTAATTTTTGACCAAATTTTCATAAATTTCAATTCAAATAAATGAAGCGATGACACTTTTCCAGTCATGCCGGCGGCACATGCACAGGTGTTGTAATGTGTCGCTTGTTCACACCTAAAAATTGCCAAAGTCACATAATTTACTTAGTCAACAAATTTGTTGCTTAAACGAGTAAAATATCTTAGTATTTTTGCCTTTCCTAAGCCAGGATTAAAGTATTAAGGGGGACTGGATCATGCTTGTTTATCCTGCTACCCTGTTTACACGTGGCGGCGTTTGGACGTAGATAAACTACCTGTTTTGTGTCGAAAGTGCAGCTAGCTGCTAGGGTGTCCAGACGATGCGTAAATAATTGGATAATTGTTGAGTAACTTTACTTAAAAGTTTATTAATATTTACCTATTTTTTTTACATGATTCGAGTGGGAACCGAGCGCCGAGCGCTCTCCCCGAATATCGATGGTAATTCACCAGTCACCCTGTATATTTTTTGATTTTTTGAATTTTTTATATGTATGTTGTAAGTGTGCTTTTCAAATAAATAAACAAATAAATAAATGTTCCAGAGTAGCTTGGTGATTCTAGCACCCCGTAGGAAAACAAAAAAAAATATTGTTTATAAAGAAATACTACGGAAGGTGTACTATTTCGATTTCGTTATAAAAAGATAATATCCCCGAGTAACTTTCTCCAGATCAAAGGCAGAGCTTCTTGATCATAAAATATAACAATTTTTATTTTTATTTTAATGTTAATTTAAACTTTAAATCCCTACTCTATAATAAAGATTGTTATATTTTATAAATTAATAACGTAAAAAAAAAAACAATTAAAAATCCTATTATAACCATTTTCGACTTCTACGCTGACGAAGTCGCGGGCTAAAATATTTTTGTTTGACAACTCAATCCGTCTATTATGAAATATTTTCCAGTATAGACGCAGGTGTAGGTGATAAAGAATATAAATTTATATTTTTTGAAATTTTAGTTAAATACCCGTGCGAAGCCGGGGCGGGCCGCTAGTTTAACAATAAAATTTTATACTACACTCAGATAATCCATTTATCGATTAAAGGCACTAGTATTTAACCAGAGATGCAAACATAAATCGTTTCCGAAATACATGTTCTGCGGGGGCGGAACACTTGATGAGGAAACCCTTAACTCTAGGAAAAATTTTAAGATATATTGTATATCTCCACAAGTCCGCAGGAAATCAGCAAGTCGGCGTAGCGAGTTATAATTCAATCCTCTTTAATTGGAAGATGAGCCTCTGCCTAGTACATCGTAAATTTTCTCAGAAAATTCTACGAAATAGGATTAAAATTAATGAAACATATACAATATTTTGAGAAAGTTGTAGAATCTTCTTTAAATTATATGCGTAGATTAAATAAGATGCCTATTTATTGCTATTTTAAGATAACTTATACACCTAAGTGACGGAAAACGAAAAAACGAAAATTTTCTATAGTAATGTATATATTTTTTACACCGTCAGAAAGTAGAGATTTCAACGAACAAAAACCCACCGACTTTAAAAAAAGTATATAATTTTGAAGTGAGAATTTTCAATTGAAAATTAGGGTTTTTTTATATTAAGTCAAAATAAGATGAAAAAATAAATATTTTAAATCAAAAAAATTACAGTATATTTGGGACATCAAAAGGTAAGTTTTCAGCAAATTTCGTTAAAAGATAAAGATAAAAAACCAAAGTTTGGTTATTTGAATTTTTCACATAAATTTTGAGGTTATGTGAAAAAAGTGTAAGTATGAAAGTTGTAGATATTTTTATTACCTACAACGTTGTCATTGAATTTTTTTTCCATAGGGCTTGTAGTTTTGCCGGAAATCACGATAAATCGTTTTTAACCCTTATACCCCCCTCCCTTCCACTTCCCGACCTGAGATTGCCCGTAATTTATATTTTCCTGCATTTTTGTTATATTCTCTTTCTTTTCCAATTGGTTTCATCCTACTGTTTTTTTTTGGGTTCATTAATTATCGGCACTGGTCTATATCTATACCTACTAATATTATGAAGCTGGAGAGTTTGTTTGTTTGAACGCGCTAATCTCAGGAACTACTGGTTCAAACTGAAAAATTATTTTTGTGTTGGATAGCCTATTTACCGAGGAAGGCTATAGGCTATGTAACACTACGCTACGACCAATAGGGGCTGAGCAATAATTAAAAA
Organism: Euphydryas editha; assembly: GCA_036937285.1. NCBI lineage: Eukaryota > Metazoa > Arthropoda > Insecta > Lepidoptera > Nymphalidae > Euphydryas > Euphydryas editha. The sequence continues at coordinate 4,731,028 of JAUPFZ010000025.1, forward strand.
TGTTACAAAAATGGGAAAACATAATCTTTTTGAAGAGCTTCCGTTGCGTCCTTTATTATTTCCACTTTTAAAGTAAATATAACATCACTCTTTCACGGAGAATTTTGGAAAAATAAAAAAATTCAGTATTACGTTGAACGACCCAGGAATCTAACCTGAGACGGGTACCTACTCTTAGAGTAATTGCTTAAAAATATTTAAGTAAGTTTTTCCTCAAATTAACACTGATGAAACCGCGGGGCACAGCTAGTTTTTTAAAAAATAAAAACGTGACTGGCTGATATTTGTACTAAAAGATATTTAAGAAATACGAAAAAAAAAAAAATTTATGAGAGCCTCCTCTCACTGCCTTTCTATGTATACGTTCAGTCCAGCATCACGCGTTAACCAGATAAGATGTCATATTGTTATCAATTTATTTATGGAAAATAAATATTAGATTTATTAACATTTTATTGAACGAGGCGCCACTGAAGCGGGCGCTTCGCACTCTCAATCTTGTAGCAGAGGAGACGGATATTTTTACTTGTACACTAAGTGAATTCACAAGGATAGCGTTATATTATGTTATTTGTTATAAAAGTTAAAATATGTGTGTTTCACTATCGAATTGGGTAGTACCTGTAATGATAGTTGTAAGTTTTGATTGAAATAAATAAATAAATATGTATGTATACGAGTATGTCAACACCAACAGAAGTTAAAGAATATATATTTTTATAATTTAGGTCTAAGTTAAAATCGGATTGGTTATGTTTAATATCGATCCATTGATTGTCTAGAAGTGGAATTATTAATTTAACAAATTTTATACGTAATTCAAAATTCCAAGTGTAAAAAGTCACGGGCAAAAGCTACTACGAGTATATTAGTCACGCTACTGTTCATATTTTAAGATCAGTACGCAAAAACCAGTCTGAAAAGTATCTAATTATTTAGTAAATAAAATGGGTAAAACCTCGCATCTCGTCGAGTCATATATTTCGTATAGAATAATATGATATATCGTTTTTTTTCTAAAGGAATGCAGTTTTACATAACAATAGTCACCCTGCCCTTTAAGCTAAAAATCGTCTTCCAAAATAAAAACCTTGAAAAGAGAATTCCTTTAATATATTCCTTTGAACCTTACCCATAGAGGTATAAATTCTTCATGCCAAGTCCTAAGGCGTAGAAATTTCATTGTTAGAGGACACTGGATCGACTGACCTTAGAGCAGTAAGTAATATAGAAATAGTATGAAAGTAGTATTTTTTTTATGTGTAAAATTATCACCTTTTTTAATATGATATATTATAATTATTATAAAGCCTTACGATTGAGTTTACCACTGAGCCCAAAGTAGGATAAAAATCCTGTATTGGGGATTTGGAAACGTACACCACAAATACAAATGTCTAAACAACGAAAAACATAATATGTATGGTCTGTACAAATAATTGCTATAAGCGGGAATCAAAACCGCGGCCTCTAACACAACGGCCAGTTTCTGTGCCCAATCGGCAATCTATCGTCAATTTGATAAACAATTTTTTTTTTAATGACAAATAGACAGGCATTTGACCGCTATCTCACCTGATGTTAAGTGACGATGCGGTCGAAGGTGGAGCATGCCTGTCTAATAACAGTCTATTCACTCTGGCCTTGAAGGCACCCAGGTTGTATCGTTCGGGAAACACAGACGCGGGCAACGAGTTCCATTCTTTAGCCGTGCGCATCAAGAAAGTAGTGCCAAAGCGTTTTGTGCGCGTAGGTGGCATATCAATATCAATTTTATATCAATTTATTATATTATATTATATTATATATTATTTATTATATTATTTATTTATTATATCAATTTTATGCAGTGTAATTATTATCGTATTTACGGTTTTAATAATATACTTGTAAATAGATATTATCATTGGTGTAAGTAAGACGACCGTTCTGGTGTAGTGGTACGAGTGATCTCAAACCGCGGCGCCGGCGGTCGTGGGTTCCATTCCCGCTCGGGACACATATTTGTATTTGTGCAAATATTTTTTTCCAGTCTGGGTATATGTCCTTATGGGTCTCCCCACCGTGCCTCGGAGAGCACGTAAAGCCGTTTGTCCCGGTTGTTGTCATACACATCTGATAACGATCGTTACTCATAATAGAGAAATTATCTGCCAACCCGCAGTGGAGCAGCGGGGTGGATTAAGCTCTAACCCTTCTTCTGTATGGAGAAGAGGCTTTCGCTCAGCATTGGGTTCAACAACTAACTTATCGAGTTCATTGTAATCAGTTTATTAGCTTTTACGTGAAAGAGTAATAAGCAGTCATCCGAACTTTTGCGTTTATTATATTATTAGGATTAATTTCGTTTAATAGTTTTCATTAGTCAGTTAAATTAAATTTGATTATCTCAATAACTTAATGAATTATTATTACATTATATCTGCTTCATTGGTTTCAACTCTCATTTTCTAGGTAAACGTTCTATGTGTTGTTTACTTATGGACGTTTAATAATAATTTTTAAATATAAAACTAGTAAATAAAGATAAAATTCGTGTAAGTTACCTAAAACAATTTTACAGAGAATATAATTAGTTTCAACAAAGGTCAACTTAAAAGGGTTCATACTACTGGGACACTCGTTAACATAGAGACTATAGAACTCGTTAACATATTGTGATACGGTTTTGTCAATACTCGAAACTTTCTGGCCGACGATATTTGAGAAATTAATTATAGGTATTTAAATTTTATTCTATCCATTTACATAAAAACATGTGAGTATAGTTTAGTCATAATAATATTTATAGTTCTATTTCCTTCTTTTTACTCGTCATAAATAAAAGTCATTTCTTTAATGTTTTTTTTTTTTAATGAAGTTCTATTTCATATTTGGCTGCTGTCGTGACACACAAACATTGTGAACCACATAAAGTGTAGACTTAAGATTTAGCTTGCATTTTTTATTATTTACAAAGCATAGCATTGAATTATACGGTGCCCTACTAGTACCTGTACTAGGCCGAGCCTGTGTCACAGGTACTAGTTACTTCCTAATGACTTATATATTTAAGCAATTTATGCAAGAAAAAAGTATTATCAAAAAAAAAAACGATATCATGTACGCAATATACGCAAAGACGTGCAAGTTAGTGTTGTGTGTTAGTTAATTTTTTTGTCAACTCTTGCCACATACATGCATATACATACACATTATAAATACATACATATACATACATATACATATACATACATATACACATATACATACATATACACATATACATACATATATATACATATATGTATGATGATATGTCATGACATGTTAAATTGAATTCGATAAAATTCTTAAGAATACTTGTCAATTGTAAAATTAATATAATTGTCAACATTTATATACATCATTTCGATAATTTTAATCTTATCATTTTATATATTCTTCTCATCTTGTAATATATAGACAAGAATTATAATTAAACCATTTCTGACGTTAATTTTGTTCTTAGATCTCACAATGAGGCAGATAAAATTCCAAGCACAGTTCTCGTCTAGATAACGGAGAGCTAATCCCGCGAATGCCAGCGTATAAATAACGAAAATATCTTAAATAGAAAAATGTTTTGAGAACATCGTCATTCGGATTCCTCGCGTAAACGTAATATTTTTGTTTATTCGCAAATAATCCAAATATCTCATTTGTTAATGCGATGTCGTAAATTGAGTGTGTAATGTAAAGGTGCGGTTAAAATTCACAGTTTTAGTACTTGTTTATTGTATAAATCTTTAATTTTTATCATATTTTTTATATTAAAACGTTTTAATAAAAAAATAAATGCTTGACATTTAATGTCCCTCAGTAAGATTTTTTTTTTTCACAAACGAACACACAAACATATGTATAGCTTGTACAAATAATTGTCACGAAAGAAGTAAAATAAATTCATATTGATAAAAATATTACTAAACATACAGTACTGTGTAAGATATTTCTGATAGAAAATTTTTAAAGTACTTCTTTCTACACTCACTTACTTGTCTTAAGATTGGCTAGTAGAAGTTTTTTTTCAGTCCTAAAGCATATTAACAATATAAATAATAATATGTTTATTGTTTCATAAAGTACCCATAAATAACTGAAATTGGTCAACGTTAAAAATTATAACAGTATGTGTATTAAAAATAGTAAATACGAGTATGTGTATTTAAAATAGTAAATAGCTTATCGCTTCTAAAAAATGTGTAAGATAAAATAGTTTGGAAAATCCAAAAGTGCACGCCTCATAATATTATTTTTCACAATAAAATTGTTTAAAAACAATTAAGCCACACCTACTTAGACCATGAAATTAAATAGGGTTCTCTTCCTCGATTAGTAAAGTCTTTCGGTTTTTATCGTGACCACATACAAGATCCGCACACACAGACACACGGAAGTCCAAGATAGAACTTTTTAAAAGAGTTTTTCAATTATTTTAAATAAAAAAAAATTGCAATTAAAAGTATCATGAGTATTAAAAACAGTGTATTTTCTTCATATGTGTGTAAATTATGTAAATAAAGACATTTCAAGTTCGAAAAATCACTCGTTTTGCGTCAAGTGAGAGTAGAACCCACCTCAACGCTTCGCTTATGAGGCGTGCAATTGTAATATGATTTATGGCAAAGAAAGACATGCAGGGTGTAACGGTGAAACTTGTTCGGTTTGTGCGATGACACTTCATTCAACCGCACCTTAAGAATTGAAACTATCGCCTCTGCCTCGGTTAGTGTTAATAAATATAGCTTTGTATCATAAATATAATTTTGTATTTATATCGATGATGAATTTAAAATATTAAAAAATTACGATACTAAAAATATGTAAATAACTAAACAGGTAAAGAAGTGTTCTTGAAAAGTATCTTGTTTGAAATGACAATTTATATAGATGATGAAAATTTAATTTTATAAAAATTAAGTTCAAGGAAAAGGTTTTAAGGGATCTCATCCCAAGGAGAAATGAAAAAAAAATATTATAAAAATGTTAATGTAACAAAATTGGACTTACAGTTGTTAAATGATTGTATGGAGATATTATTTTTAAAAGACCACCAGTCCACCACCACATCGGCTGTTGGATGTTCACTGCTGAACGTAAGCCGCCCCCATCATCTCTGGGGAGATTCTACTCGCCACACTTGATAGGCGATTTGGCGAGCGCAGGCTGTTGTGGCAGGATGTGATGACGCTGCTGGTCACCATCATCCTGGTTAACTATGCGAACTTACTACTATGGCTTTAGTTGCCTTTTACAATTACTTGGCACAAAAGATATCGGGGCTATTCGTCTCTGCCAGTCACCGCACGACAAATATTGAAAGATATTTTAAGCATACATATATTTGTAATAATGAATTCAAAATTTGAAGAAACAAATAGTATATAACTGCTTATTATATATCAATATGAACGCCCTAAATGGTATACATTATTATGTTATAAATAATTAATTATATTGTTATAATAATTATTATGTTATAACATCATTTAAATATACAATCTTTTAACGTTATTTGTAATAATATATTTAGCTAGAAATCCTTCTCCTATAGGAAGAAGAGGCCTTTGCCAAGAAGTAGAACGTTTACAGGCTTTCAGTTCAGACATCCCACGCGGCTAAGATCGCTATGAGTTTGAATAATTACCATTTATCAGATTTCTTAATGTTTGCAGTTTCTATTCAATTTATATATCGTGCCTCGGAGAGCACGCAAGCCGTCGGTCCCGGTTGTTATCATAGACACCTGATAACGATTGTTACTCATTGTAAGGAGATTATCCGCTAACCCGCAGTGGAACAGCGTGGTGGATTAAGCTCCAACCCTTCTTCTACATGGAGAAGAGGCCTTCGCTCAGCAGTGGGTGGTTTACCGGCTGATATAGTAGTATATATCGCGAATAGTTTATCTTTCAATAAGAATCAATAATCAAATAAGAATTTCTCAAATAGTTCTAGACATTATTCTACATACACATAAAATCGGAAAATTAATATTTCTTTTTACATTAATAGTTTAGATACCTATAAATAATCTAGTCATAAAATTATCACCAAAAAAATAAAAAAAATAAAAAGGAAGAAAAGAACACATAATCGTGGCATTTTAAATGAAATACGATTTTTGCAAGGAACAAATATAATCGGTAAAAAATATTCTACAACATTCACCTCACGACTGAGTTTTCATAATAAATACATTCCAACCATCTAAGTACTCATTCATATGCCAACATACCAGTCAGATATGGTATGTTTGCGGTTCAATTTCGTGCCAAAATGGTTGCGTAAATAATAATATTCTCAGAATTATTATACGTATTTTATGGCATAACTCTATAGAGTTTGATATTGAACTTGGCTAAATGTTTGTAGGTATTTAATACTATGTAGAAACATTCTATGGGTATATATATATATATATATATATATATATATATATATATAGTGCTGTTGTTACATTAAAAAATATTATTAATTAAAATTTTTTTTTTACTTATTTGTAAATCTAAAATCTTATAAACTTCTACAAAAGTCCTAAATAATTTCTTAATCCTGCCAAGTAAATGCAATCCCTAAGTAATTGCATATTTTAATGTTGTCTGTAAAATATTTTTTCACACAGATCACAGAATAAAAAAAACTTTCTTTTTTATTAACTTTTGGTATTATATTTGCTACAGTTTATATCATCTTTAAAATATTAAAAAGTAAACTTTTTAACATTTCGAAAGTGACGACGGCATAATAAAATGAAAGACAAACAGATGTCTCGACATTTAAACTTAGTGTCTAAATTTAAGAGTAGTGTAATAAGCATGGCTGTCACTTAACCTATACCGCATACCAAAACCTTATTTCTTGTTTAATGAGGGCTAAAATTACAGAGCACAGACTCTTAAAATTTTTATTCATTCAGATGTTTTACACAGCTAATTATCAAATAATATATATTTGTCAATGGACAGTACTATGGACACAAGTAACGGCTGATACGCTAGCGGTCGTCAGTTCCCTCTCATGATAAATATTTGTATAGGCCATGTATATGTGTGTCGTAATCTGGATATTATACGGAATTACAGGCGAGTCACTATCAATTTTTAAGGAGAATACTTGGTACATGACTCTCATTCGAATTATGTAAAAAAATAGGTACTTGATTTTTGACCAAATTTTCATAAATTTCAATTCAAATAAATGAAGCGTTGACACTTTTCCAGTCATGCCGGTGGCACGTGCACAGTTATTGTACTGTGCCGCTTGTTCACATCTAAAAATTTCCAAAGTTCACATTATTTACCTAGTCAAAAAATTTGTTGCTTAAACGAGTAAAATATCTTAGTAGTTTCGCCTATCCTAAGCCAGGATTAAAGTATTAAGGGGACCTGGATTATGCTTGTTTATCCTGCTACCCTTTTAACACGTGGCGGCGTTTGGACGTAGGTAAACTACCTGTTTTGTATCGAAAGTCCAACTAGCTGTTAGGGTGCCCAGACGACGCGTAAATAATTAGATAATTGTTGAGTAGCTTTACTTAAAAGTTTATTAATATTTACCTAATTCTTTACATAATTCGAATGATAATCGTGTACCGAGTATTCTCCTTAAATATTGATAGTAACCCACCATTCATCTTGTATACGACACCTTGTCTTTAATGTAACTTTACATGTCCATAAAATATAGGATATTCCGTAAAATAGGTTACTCTCTAAAAATGAATTAGCGGTATTTCACTAATTTTAAGTGAATATTTACTTTTTTATCAATGTAAAAATCGTACTAAGCAGAATTAGTGTTCAATGTATGAATATGTTAATATGAGAGTCCACTGAATTGATCATTGAATACGTGTATGGGTATTAGTGAATATTTACTAACTTTTTAATGAAATATACTGATATGTAGTGAATATAGTTTCACTAATGTATGTAATTAATGAATATTTCAATCATTTGTGTTTATATAGTATAATTTATTATTTATTTATTTATTTAGATCATCGTTTACACAAACAACTTGTATGTAATTAATTAATAAAAAAAAAAAATCTTTAAACATTAAAAGTATTAAATAATACAGCTTCATTTGTCTGTATCTGCGTTTACTATCTAAACTAATTTATAGATACTAAATTAGAGGAAAAGCAAACTCCGAAATAATGAAAGTAAATTTAAAAAGTCTTTTACTATTAGAAAACTAAATTATCGAGAAATAATATAGGTAGATTGCAAAATAACATCCAACCACTAATTTAATAATACTGTAACATAAATGTAAGCCCACGAGTGGTGTCTAGTGTATATAATATAATCTAATATCTTACTATGTCGCTGACAATTATAACTCTCAAAGATATAAAGTCATATAATCAGATATCACATGAACGAACATAAAAGCAAAATTGACTTTTCGCAGTAAATTTATTAATGAAGCTCTCAAAACTTAGAATAGGTTACCGGAACAGTCGTTAAAACAATGTAGGAATCCTAAAGCTTCAGTTCGACAGATAGTAATTATCTTTGAGATCCTTGATTTTATCGTAAAGTATGTTAAGAGAAATCCTTTTATTAAAAGATGTAATATAATTTAACTATATAAAATACAAGCTATATCCACGACATTGTTCGCTATAAAACTAAACCGTATTGAATTTTGAAAAACATAAAAGTATACGAGTAAAGTGTCGTAGATCATGGTGTGGACTCAAGGTATGACAAATTTTATTAGAATTAAAATGAGATCAAGACACAGACTGACAGACAAAAAAAAAACAATAAAAAAATTGCTTGTCTGTAAAGTCGGTTTATGGACGATAATTTTACGTGATAACGTTGATAACGACACAAGAAAACATTGATAAAAATTGCATACTTTTATGAATTGAATTATTATCACTGAGTTATCATTATTCTTTAATTACAAAGAATAATTTAATTCAATTAATTACTATTTTTTTCGATAAATTAACATTTGTTTGCACTCGTTAATTCAAATATTTTATTACTTTAATTATACATGTTAATTACAAGTAACAATGTACTATTAACAATTTATTTACAACTTATATACGTATGTGTGATATTTAAGATCCTCCAATCTGCGTTATTGTTTTTCATTCACAAGCTGAACGTTTAGGCCGATCGTGCCTCTCTATCGCTTGTTCCGCGCTCTTGCTCGCAAAACGTGACAATGAGTCATGCTTCTTCGCACGTTGAAGCCGGCATTCATCGATTTACAAGACGTTATCACGTCAAAAATATGTATATGTTGTCGCATCATTATTTTCACTATTTATTTCCATTGCGTTATTGTGGTTGGTTCCAATAAAGAAAAGGGAAATTTTCAATCCTGATTGTATTCCAAATTTACAATAATCACTCAGTATATTATTACACAATGTTACAGCGCTTCACAATCACTATGTACAGTCAATAAGGAACGCATGGTAGTTCCTACTCGTGTAGCGTGCGATCGCATCATAGCAGCAAGCAGTAACTTCGCTGAGTCTGCCACGGCGAAGACTTTGTCAAGCACCAGTAGATGGACCTGGCGTTCCGATTGATTCTGATTATCACTCGATTCCGATATATGTATATATATATATATATATATATATATATATATATATATATATATATATATATATATATATAATTTACAGATTTGACTTGTTATAGTTTTGTAATAAGTATAGACAAGACAATCAGCATAGTTATACCCACGTTGATGTTTATGATAACCACTTCTTCCACATACTTCAATAAAAAGGTTTCGTATGCTTAACTATTTATAAAATTATTTATATAGAGCCTAATATTATTTATTATCTGTCGTATATAAATCCTTCAATCGTTTTTCTTAATAGAACTAAAAACCCTTACCATAAATGGGGTATTTAAAGGATTGAATGGAATAATGTCTTTTATATTTTAGATAAACAAGGATATTTCTTTGTTATTCCTTAAATAATACTCATACACATAACCCTAAAAGACACAATATCCACATAGAGATTACGCCATTTTATTTCAAAATTAAACAACAGAATGTTATACAAACGACCCATACATTTTATGACAACAGTTAAAAGTACAAAAGAAATTTTTTTTTAAAAAATTCTAAACTGAACACCTGATTGTAATAAAAAGCTTTTTTAAAATGAATAGGAATACTTTTTTACGATCAATTTAATCGTTACCAATTTACTGTGACCAATTAAGAAGTTTCAACGCGCGTAAATTACAATAGCCGAGCGATAACTAGATAGGCAGGAAGTAAAATTATTGCTATAATCGAGGATTTAGGGATTTACTCAAGTGCAACAGATTAATATACAGGAGGATACCTTGTATCCGGCTAAGTACCTCCACCAAATATGATTTATAATGAAATAAAACAAAGATGATTTTTTTAAATGACATGAAATTTATTCAAAAGACAATCTTCTGGCATTATAAATTAAATATGACTTCTGGCATAAGACCGCCACGGCTGATTTGGACGTAGTTTTATCTGGAGATTCAATGTTCGATAACTTTTTCCAATATTTGTTGCCGTATATCAGCAATAACGCGGCGAATGTTGTCTTCCAAGAGGTCAATCGTTTCAGACTTATCGGCGTAGACTAGCAACTTCATATATCCCTACAGAAAATAGTCTAGCGGCGTTAAATCGTATGATCTTGGAGGTCAATTCACGGGTCCGAAACGTGAAACTATGCGGTTACCAAACGTTTGCTTCAGTGAATCAATTCTGGCACGAGATGTATGACATGTTGCGCCGTACTGTTGAAACCACAGCTTCGGCACATTATTGTTCTTCAATTGGTGAACGAAAAAGTCTGTAATCATGGGTCTATAACGGTCGCCATTAACTATAACGTTCTGACCAGCATCGTTTTTAAAGAAGTACGGACCGATGATTCCACCAGCTCATAAAGCCCACCAAACAGACAGTTTTTCTGGATATAACGGTGTCTCAACATACGCTTGAGGATTATCATCACTCTAAATACAGTTTTGTTTATTGACATATCCATTCAAACATAAGTGTGCTTCATCGGTAAACAAAATTCGCTTATGAAAATCGGGATCAACGGCAATCTTTTTTTGGGCCCATTCACCGAATCTACGCCTTGCTAGGTGATCGTGTGGCTTCAATTCTTGCACGAGTTGGATTTCGTAAGCACGCAAGCCAAGATATTTTCACAAAATCTTATATATATCATGAAGTGGATGGACACATATCTAATTCCTGTGTACAATGGCGTTTATACTGATTCGGTTCTTCCTCTACGTTACGCTCTACAGCAGCAATGACTTCTTCTGTAAGCACTGTACGACGTCTCTGTAGTTGCGCATTATCATTTGGAGTAAACGTGGTGCGTTCACCAGCCGATACTCATTTTCTTCGTTGTTCACTATATTAATAATTGAATGGCGTCATACAGCAGTTCTACTAAGACTTATCACGTAAAAGTTTGCGTGCAAAGAAAAGTAACATGTCATAACTTGTCATGTGTAAAATGTAAATAATATGATTTCATATTAAAGATTAGCAGACTGCAGAGTATCATAGACGTCTTCACACGCAATGATAACGTCAACCCCTTTAAATAATTGACAAAATTGACGAAGCCATTAATATTTTTATTAAAATGTAAAATGTTAGTTTTAGGATAAACAAGAGTTAATTTGATGCTAGTCGTTTTTATCAGAGAATTTCACAAAATTTACATTTAAATTAAAATATGTACTCATTTATTTAAAAATTACATTACTGTATTTTATGACCACGAAATATATAAGTATTAAAATAATCAAAATCATTCCATAAATCATTAACATAATAAAATTTCACAACATTACGAGTATCAGTGCACAAATTTACATATAATAATAATGATATATTATAAACACACAACACGATTCTGACAAATACTCATACTGCTAACAAGTAAAATTAGTTAATAGTGATTTGTGTGTGAAAACTGAAACTATTTATTTATTTATTTATTATTTTTTTTACTCTTACCACTCACATTACAGTAATGCCAATGCGATAGAGTAGATACTAAAATAAATCATATTTTCCAAATATATCAATAGACCATTACGATTTATAATGAAAGTAATAAAATGTATCCACGTCGAAAAAAAAATCCAATAAATTAGACATTATTAATATTATTTAGTCATAAATAGAATTAAATAAGAAATTAAACGAAATAGTCTTTAGCACAGTCATCGCAACAGCAAGAAATAAAAATATAGTTCTAAAATACCTTACAAATAGATAACTTAATACATAAAACTGACCCGTTGACTGGCCCGTGGCGCAGTTGGCAGTGGCCCTGTTTTCTGCTCCAGGGTTGTGGGTTCGTTTCCCGCCTTGAGTCTGGGTGTATTATGTATTTATTTATATATGTATTATTTATATTTATATTTATTTAAAAAATGTATATTAGTCGGCTGTTACCTAAAACACATGCATTAAGTTGCCTATCTTAGGAACAGACGACCGTGTGTATGTTAAAACATATTTATTATTATTATTATTTATAAAACCCATTAATGTTAAAATAAATTATAACATAGCCTAGACCCAATTTTGGATCGTAGGAGACAATTGTAGAAACGACCTTTGTGAACTCGTTCAACGTGCAGCTGAACAAATCTATTTGGTCTGCTACTGCGTTGAGCGCGCGTAGAGCTCGTGTAAGCGGCTCGTTGTGCAGCAAGTTAGTGCGCGCACAAGGTAATGCCAGGAGGTGCGGGCATCGCCGCCGTTCAATCGCGTTATTCGGCACTCTCAACTTCGGTTCACGAAGTATATAAGGGTTATTAATTTTGCCTCGCGATACTAACAAGAGATATTTAGTGAGGAATATTTCACGCCCTGTTTCCATTTCGCTGTATCCCACCATACCCAATACAAACAAAGTTGGATACAGCAACGGATAATCTGGATAGACAACATATAATTTGAAGTATAAAAACCGGATAAATTTGTTGTGAATTAGTTCAACCATTTTTTTATTTTTAATTTCACTTGGAGCCCATATAACTGAATTATTACTCCAAATGACTCTTTACCCAGGCCTTATAAAATATATATTATATGTAAAACTGAGAACCATTACATTTCTTTGTGAAAGGAAGAAATGAAATTAATTAAATAAAAATAAAAAAATTAAAAAACCTAAAAAATTAAAAACATTTTTCTGCTATCCACAAAAAACATAAAGCGAACGGTACTGAAAGCAGCGTTTGAAAGTTTGTAAAAGATAAACCGATTAAACTTTCCTGGATACTCGGGTCCGGATTAGAGTTTTAATTTATTGTCACACTAATACCGCGAATAATCCGACCACAGACTACGATTATACGTTTCTTCTACTTGGAGAAACCGGGCTTAAACGAAACATTTGTATTTGTGATATATTGTCTATGTCGATTCTATAATATGTGATAAGGTGTACATTTACTTTTATTTATTACATTTTCCATCATAAGCTATATGAAAGCAAAAAATAACTGAATAATCAAAAACATAGTTTATTCGTTTTAGTACATGTTTTAAATAATAAAAAAAAAATTTTTTAAATATTATTTATTTATTCGTAACGGATGAAAAAACATTCGTATTCAAATATTTCAACTATTCAGTTTTAGTTATATATATTTAAAATTTTAATTTAAATGAAATAAATTTATTAATCTGATAAATCTGAAACGTGTTCTGTTTCTATCCAGTTAGTTACCAAAAATTTAATTTATTAGAGTATGTAATTACTTAATTACACTATACGAGTGTATTTAATTTTAATGGAACTAAAACATAATTTTATGCTACATTGAAATTGAAAAACATGATTGAGAGTAGTTTAAACTGTATTCAGATGATGTTGTATTTTCTGTTTGATAATAATTATGTATCTATTATATATTAAATTAAATTTTGCGACTGTTTTATAATTTTCCTGTGGCAGGACTACTGGAAGAGATCCCATTATGGGATAAGTAGTGCCTTTGTACCAGCATTGTTTATAAGTGTTATTTCCTATTGTTATCCTAATGTACATACATTGTTAAATAAAAAATATAAAAAATAACTTGGAAACTAAACACAACAATTTTTATTGTAAATTATTTTTATGCATATGAATATATATAAATGTATATATATATATAGTAATAAATATATATATATATATATATATATATATATATATATATATATATATATATATATATATATATATATATATGACGGTATATATAACTATATTCTAACATGTACAAATGGAGTGAATCCTTCATTAGTTATGTTAGTCCGTTCTTGTAAGTTCTTTTATAAAAAATCTGTAAAATGTTCAAAATATTTTTAATTACGAGTACATATTAACAATTTTTAAAAGAGATATTAATGAGTTTATTGTCGTTTCTACTAGGCGGAATCTGCAATCCAAATATTTCTAAACTAAATATTCATTACAATATAATATATTGCTATAAAACTAATGAAGCCAAGATAGTGTATTAGGCAGAACTCGCGAAATGGAACCAGACGGTCAATGGTCATAAATAAATAATAATGAATAAATTTATCTTTAAATTTCATTCTGAATTTTGCACTGAAAGAAAATATCGTAAGAAAACTTCCATGTTTCGGACGAAATTCTGAGACATGTACACCTACTAATTTAAAGTCGATTAATATAGCGGATTAATTTCCAATCCGTCGCCTTCATACGAAGGGTGACCATTTTCCAGCAACGTGACGTTTAAATAAACTGTGATATCATATTATAAATAAATAAATATATATATAATACATTAAGAAATAAATACATATTACACCCAGACTCGAGGCGGGAATCGAACCCACGACCCTGGAGCAGAAAGCAGGATCAATGCCAACTGCGCCAACGGGTCAGTCAAAATAATAAACTATATAATAAACTATAAAACGAAGATTCAAAAGTAATTTCAAGGCCTATTTGAGTGAGTATATTTCGATTTAAGTTTAATCTTTATAACGTAACATGTAGTTCTTAACGACTGTTATAGAGATTTATGAGAACTCAAGTATGTATATCGTACTAGTACCATTAGTGAATGTCAACAATAATTATCACGCAAATAACGCTTAGTGTAATTGTACTATTAGCACTTAAGCCTGCTTATTGTGACATATTAAGGCAGTATAATACTCTCATACTAGTCAATATATTCAATTTAATATGGTACCACTAAGAATTCTATACACAGATCGTAGTAGCAGTGCAGTGACGGCATGATACGCTGACATTTTTTTATGGATAGGCTTTTAATATGCAACACAATGCGATTTAGGATGAAACCTAAAACCGACTGCTCTTAGATACAATTCATAAGCCGTTGTTTTAAGTTTGCGACAGTGAAAACAGATATAATGACTAAAAATTTTCAACCGACTTTTTATTGGGTGTACCGATTTTGATGATTCTTTTTAAATTCAAAAGCTAATGCTTGTTATGTAGTCCCGTTAAAATTTGAACGAGATCTGAGCTGTGTGAACTTGGCACCCGACTTTCGAAAAATAAACTTTTTTTTGGTTCATTTGAAATGTTTCGATATGTAGTTGATAGTAGTGACGCTAACTTTGTTTGTAGTAGTACCAAAAAAAATTTTGACACTTAAAAAAAACTCATCCTACAATACACTACAAACGCTTAAAATGACAGAAGAACCTCTATCATTTTTATCATTTTTATCATTTTTTTTAAACTTTGATGGTTTCTGTCACATTTGTTATACTATAATTGAAAATATTTGTACTACTAACCTCTATCAAGGTTTCACTTACATTCTGAGCTATAATTATAGGGAATGAATAGGCTTTTAAATTGATTTAACGGAGTAAAACTTTTTGTTGAAAAGGACTTCTTAATTATTATTTTTAATTTTTCTATGTTACTACAAACGAAATAAAATTCACTACAATCCACAACAAACGTAGCCCTACAAGAATCGAAGTTTTTTTTTAATCTGGGGGTTATGATGGAGGGGGGGGTTATAATGAGTTTTTTTTAAGTGTCAAAAAAAATTTTTTTGGTACTACTACAAACAAAGTTAGCGTCACTACAATCAACTACATATCGAAACCTTTCGAATGAACCAAAAAAAAAAGTTAATTTTTCGAAAGTCGGGTGCCAAGTTCACACAGCCCGTGATCTGATGAGTAGTTTTTAAGTTATCCCTAATAATGCATATGTTATTGACTTTGACTAAGTTGATGTTCTTCTCATTTCATTACTTGTCGATGCAGAAAAACAAAAAAAAAACCTATATATGATGGCTTGGAAGAGCATGGTCCTTTTCTAGTTTGTTGATGTTCTGATGAAGATCTTCGGAGACATGCAACTCTTCAAAAATGACAGCAAATCTGCCGTGGTTGCTGCAATCACATATATATATATATATATATATATATATGCATTGTTTACACAATCACACAATATTATAAAATCACGCCTGTTGAAGTCGGTTTGGTTTTTTTAAAATATATTCGATAAATCTTCATATATTATACTAGCTTCTGCCCGCGGCTTCGCCCGTATTATTGTGACAAAACAAAACAAAACTAGCCTGTGTCCTTCCCCAGGCTTCAGACTATCCGGATCAAATTCTTACAATAGCTCGGTAACAAAGACTCTCATACTAAAAACGTTCCTTTATGCTCGCTGAGTGCACAGTAATAAATGCTCCCAGTAGACACTTTTGTGATTTCTCGCGAAAAGAAGGTCGTAAGTGCCAAGGTATAGGCATAACTTACGCGTTTTCGCATGATTTTTTAAACTATCTTATTATGGCCAAATTATACAAAACCTTTATAAATTGCAGCGTATGTGTTATTCTGATCTATAAACTATATTACTGTAAAGTTTCATCTAAATCTGTTTAGGAGTTTTTGCGTGAAAGTATAGCAAACATCCATTGAAATAAACTTTCGCATTTATAATATTAATAATAGGATAATAGGATATATAGGTACCTTACGTTGCCACATTCGTGTTGAGTGAAGTATTCGACATGTTTTGTGCATCACTTTGATTCGCTTCTTGTTGTTTCTCGTCGCTCATTTAAGACAATCAGTAAGGCATGTTGTCTAATTTGTTCTTTAAAACGTTATTTTATATAGAATGTTTCACGATACATCAATAGCGTCAAATACTTTTAGAATGATTTAGATTTTATGGTACTAATACATTTTATGATCCTTATTGTGAAATATCATATGTAGAATTTCTATATGAATCGGCTGTGTACTGTTAAAAGGATGGACGCATACATGAATGGCAACACCTAGTCTATGACACTGTCTATAGTCTATACCTGATTTGTGCTTCGTCATTACTTTTTGCATATCCGGTCTTTGTTCATTGTAATATATTTCACGTGTCTCAATAAACTGTTATATAAAGTATAAGCCCTATTTTTCATTTCATCAGGTTATGGGCCCAGATGATATTGTCATTTAAAATCATTTTTGTAGTTTCGAGCAGTAATTATAAATAGAAAAAGTAAAATCGCGAGTATAACCTCACTTCTAGTTACCGCGCTCGCCGGTGATTTTATCTTTTCAGCTATTTACAGAAATACATTAATATGGCTGGTAATAGTTCTATCACTTCTATGATGTCAATTGAGAAGTTAACGGGTCGTGACAATTGGGCAAGTTGGAGTTTTGCAATGAAAGCATACCTACAACACGAGGACTTATACAATTGTATTTTGAAAGAACCAGTTGCTACAGATCCTAACTCACTTAAACAGGACATTAAAGCCAAGTCAAAATTAATATTATTAGTTGACCCGATATTGTATGTACATATTCAAGAGGCTCAAAATGCAAAACAGGTATGGGAAAATTTAGCAAAAGCATTTGAAGATAGTGGCTTAACTCGAAAAGTTGGCTTGTTAAAAGAATTAATTAATACCAGTTTAGAAAATAGTTTATCAGTTGAAGACTACGTGAACAAAATAATGACAGCGGCCCACAAATTAAGAAATATAAAATTTAATGTAGACGATGAGTGGTTAGGCACATTAATGCTGGCAGGATTACCAGAAATGTACAGGCCGATGATCATGGGCTTAGAAAGTTCAGGTATGAAGATTAGTGCTGATTTAGTGAAAAATAAATTACTTCAAGAAGTAAAGACATCAGACACTACCGCACTTTATACAAACTTAAAAAATTCTAAGTCTAAAAGTAATCAATTAAGCAAGAAAGGCCCTAGATGCTTTTCTTGTAATAAATATGGACATCTCAGTAAAGATTGTTGGCATAAAAAGATAAATAATAATGAAAAAAAGAAAACAGGATATGTTGCAGCTTTTTCAGCATCCACAGCAAATCATTTAAATTATTGGCATGTTGACTCAGGGGCATCTATGCACATGACGATGCACCGGGACTGGCTCACTGAAATTAAACCTGCATGTGTACCAAATATTAAAATTGCTAACAACAAAATATTAAAAGTTGAATGCTGCGGTAATGTTTGTATTAAAGTAAAGGCAAAAGATGGCAGTATTGATTTAATACAGGTAAGAAATGTATTATATGTACCGGAATTAAAAACAAATTTGCTGTCTGTTAGCAAAATAATAAAAAGTGGATGTAAAGTAACATTTAATGAAAATGGCTGTCAAATTTATAATCCGAGTAATAAGTTAGTTGCAAAGGCTGATTTAATTAATGCGACGTATTTGTTAAATACTGCTAATTATCAAGAAATGCAAGCCATGATGACCAGGACTGATGATGATGTGTTTTTGTGGCACCAGAGGATGGGTCACTTAAATTTTACTAGTATTAATAAATTACCTATCTGTACAGAAGGTGTAAAGCTGTCACAAGGAACAAAAAATGCAATTTGTGTAACCTGTCTTGAAGGCAAGCAAACGAGAAAACCATTCCCTAAAGAAGGCTCCCGTGCAACTAGTTTGCTAGAAGTCATCCACAGTGATGTATGTGGACCTATGAAGTTTACTTCTATAGGAGGGGCAAGGTATTTTGTAACTTTTATCGATGATTTTTCTCGAAGAGTACATGTATATTTTATCAAAAATAAAAATGAAGTATTTGAAAAATTTATTGAATTTAAAAATAGAGTAGAAAATGAATTAGGTACAAAAATAAAAATCCTCAGAAGCGATAACGGAACCGAGTATAGAAATCATAATTTTGACACTTACTTAAAAAAACATGGAATACTGCACCAAACTACAAATCCATACACTCCTCAACAAAACGGTCTCAGTGAGAGAATGAATAGGACTTTAATAGAGCGTGCCAACTGCATGATTATTAATGCTGAATTACAGGGCATGTTCTGGGCAGAAGCGGTGGCTACGGCTGCATACATAGTTAACCGTTCTCCCACCTGTACCTTATCCGATGCCACGCCTCATGAAGTATGGACTGGAAAGAAACCTGATCTGAGTCACTTAAGAATTTTTGGATGTCCTGCAATGGTGCTTATTCCTAAAGAAAACAGATCTAAGCTTGATGTGAAGTCACGTAAGTTAATATTTGTTGGCTACAGCGATACTACAAAAGGTTATAGATTTGTAGATCCTGAAACAAAAAAAAAGTATTATAAGTAGAGATGTTGTGTTCCTGGAAGATTTCATTAAAAGAAATAAATTGGATGATGTACCTGAAAAAGAAAAAGAAATTAATAAACTTAATTTAGAGTTAGATAAAAATAAAAATGAAATTAAAAAGAGAAGTAGTAGTGAACAAAAAGAAAAAGAGATTGTTTCCTTACCTCTGTGTAGTGAACCCGAAGAACCTGTAGATAGAAACACTGATAATGAGTTTCATGAAAGAAGAGAAACACACAGTATTTGTGATTCAGATGATTCAAATGGATTTGAAGATGTCAATGATGTGACATACATACCTGACAGGTCACTTGACTCTCCATCGGTATCTAACATAACTTTGAGGCCACGGCAGTGGAGGATGAGAAGCGATAATGATGATATTCACCAAAGTCCTACATCACTAATATGTCAGAATGTTGAGTCAACAATGAATTTACTAAATAATGATCCATCAAGCCTTGAAGAAGCTTTAAACAGCGATAAAGCTGAAGAATGGAAAAAAGCTATGAATGATGAGTACCAGTCGCTGATAAAAAATAATACGTGGACCCCAGTTTACTTACCAGAAGGAAAATCAGCGATTCCAAGCAAATGGGTTTACAAAACTAAAATTGATAGTAATGGATCTGTTACACGCTATAAAGCTAGACTGGTGATAAAAGGATACAAGCAAGTCAAGGGCATAGATTACAATGAGGTATATGCTCCAGCGGTCCGCTATACGTCTATTAGATATCTAATTGGTCTTGCTGCAAAATATGGACTTAAAATTCATCAAATGGATGCAGTCACAGCTTTTTTGCAGGGTGAAATTGATGAAGAAATTTACATGTCCTTACCACCTGGCTATGCAGATGAAAATAAAGTATGTAGATTGAACAAGTCAATATATGGACTTAAACAAGCTAGCAGACAGTGGAATAAAAAATTAAATACTGCTCTATTAGAGATTGGAATGACTTGTTCAAACATTGATCCATGTGTTTACTACCGTATTTTAAATGAAAAGGATATGCTATATATAGCAATCTACGTAGACGACTTACTTTGCTTCTTTAATAACAATGAAACATCTGAAATGATAAAAGGGAAATTAAAACAAAAATTTCATATGAAGGATTTAGGACCAGTCAAACATTGCATAGGTTTTAGAATTTTACAAGATGAAAATTCAAATGAAATTTCAATTGATCAATCCATTTACATAAAAAAGATACTTACCAGATTTGGAATGAACAACTGTAAGCCGATGTGGACACCCGCTGATGCACATGTTAAGCTAAAGAGGTGTGAGAATCAACAAGAAGTATTAAATAACATTCCATATCAAGAAGTAATTGGCTGCTTGTTGTACTTGTCACAAGGGACTCGACCAGACATTACCTTTATAGTTAATTATCTGAGTAGATACAATAATCAACCTACTAATGAACATTGGGTGGCCCTGAAACGAGTCATGAGATACTTGAAAGCTACAATGGATATGAAACTGATTTATAAAAGGAATGCAGATGGAATAATTTCAGGCTATTGCGATGCAGACTGGGCAAATGATATTGAAGATCGAAGATCATGCACAGGTTATATATTTTTATTCCAGGGTGCTGCAATAAGCTGGAATTCAAAAAAACAGCAGACCATAGCCCTTTCTACTAGTGAGGCTGAGTATATGGCTCTAGCGTCAGCCATACAAGAAGCTCTTTGGTTAAAACAGCTGGCGGACGAGTTTCAACCCGAACTTAAAGGTACACCTGTAACTGTTTATTGCGATAATCAGAGTGCGATTAGTCTTTCAGGAAATGCTGTTTGCCATGCACGCAGTAAACATATAGATATCCGGTACCACTTTGTACGAGAGAAGATTGCTGCAAAACAAATCACAGTTCAGTATAAAAGAACTGAAGACATGGTCGCTGATATTTTGACAAAAGGGCTCCATCGACCAAAGCATGAAAACTTCACCTTATCAATGGGTTTAGTTTTGGAGAGTTTGCGTCCAGGAGGGGATGTTAAAAGGATGGACGCATACATGAATGGCAACACCTAGTCTATGACACTGTCTATAGTCTATACCTGATTTGTGCTTCGTCATTACTTTTTGCATATCCGGTCTTTGTTCTTTGTAATATATTTCACGTGTCTCAATAAACTGTTATATAAAGTATAAGCCCTATTTTTCATTTCATCATGTACTCATACGAGATTTTTTTCTAAAACCGGCCTTTAAGATACTAAGATAACGCGTTCGATTAAAAAAATCTCTTAAGCTTTCCTATATTGAGTATAATATTTATAGAGAAATAATACGTATTTTGCTACTTTGGGTTACTATGTGGGCGTTTCAAAATGTCACCGTAACATATAACAAAGGATTAGGCCTAATGAGATTTTGAGTCGTTTAACGACGAACCAATTGAGGATATACAAAGTATAAGTGAATCTTAACCGAAAGGTCACGTGTTTAAATCCAGACTAGAATAGCTGAATTTCGAAGTGATTAATTAAAAAAAACCTTGTCATGTTCGTTAATAAAAACTTATGACTAAATATAAATATCCCCGGATATATTCTGGGATATAATATCAGTCTATGAGAGAGCAGCGTGACTTATTAAACGGCAATCCTTTTATTTAATAGAAGAAAGGATCTTTGCTCAGAAATGTGACCTATATTATAATCTGTCCAATTTATCGTTCATTTTTAGAACACTCAATATGTATATATATGAGTTAAAAGTTATCCCTTTTTAAATAAGCCCTAAGCTAAATCTGAAGTCATATTTTCATAAAATTCGCATTAATTTTCAAGACAGATCATTTATTATTCTATATCTTATAATTGGACAGAGTCTTTAAAATGTAATAAAACTAAATCCATCCAGTACTGAAATTGGGCGTTAGCATTTTTAGGTCAAATATTACCAAATCATTTATAACGCTTTGAAATTAAAATACCAGACTGCTTGATTTATTGTCTGTCATCTGAGAATTAATACTAATTTGATAAAGGTGAAATTTGAATACGCTAATCTCGGAACTACAAGACTCGTTATAAAATTTATTTAAATATCTTTAAAAGCCAAAGTAGATAAAAGAAACGGGCTACAAAGCATCTTACTTTGTTTTACAAATATTAAATCAAACTGTTTTGTTTTTATCTATTGAAACAATACTTAAAAGGGATTGAGGTTTATTGGGATATTTATGAATGAAACAAAATACTCGTATCACAAAATAAATACAGATTTGTGGTACAAAATCAATGATTAACACTGATTTACAATACTGTGTGTAATTAGTGAGATTGAATATTCTCATACGAGCTTGAATAATCTTAAGCAACGTGCAGACAGTATCACAGCTGTATCGGATCCGGACCGCATTTTTGTCCACATAAATAAACACACCGGAATCAGACCCGCGCGTTGTGTTATGTATTAAGAAAATTATTCACACTTGAAACTTTTATGCTAATATAATTAAGATTAACAAGATAGATTTTGAAATACATAGATAAGATTTTGAATTATTAACTCGATTTGATTTTAAAAAAAAAGCGTTATTGACTATGTAGAATTAAGTAATGACACAGAATAAATAATAGTAATGGTTTAGATCAACTAGGGGAGACCGGGGGTAATTGCCTATAGGGGTAGGTAGACTAATCGAAAAAAACTCGTCACTGGTACGAGTGTTGCGTCTTCCTCTCACAGTCGTGTATTACGCTCCACACCCCGCTCATTTGTCCAAAACACCACATCGCGGGTACACATCGTTTTGGAGCAGTGACATGTTTTTTGTTTTCTTACAATGAAAGTAAAATTTCTACATTGCATATTTTTTTATCTGATGCATACATACATACATTTTGTGTAAATCATTTTTTTATTAATCAGAGTGTTTAATGAGCACATATTAATCATATCTCATGTCTTATTTTTCATGTCGATGAGAGTGTCAAGGTTAACCATGCCTACAAAACAAAAAATGGCTTCCGGGGTTGGTAGACCTATTTCTTCTGGGGCTAGTTGAATTAGTTAATCAATCATATGAATAATAAACAAAAACAAACACGAAAAGAAAGTTTTAAGAAAATAAAAAAGAGATAACCTTGCGCTACAGAAGACCAAAATTGGAAAAGAAAAAGAAAAAGTCAAAGAAAAAGCATGGCAAGGGAAAAGGAAATTAAAAGAAATAAAGACAGCTGAGGGAAATAATGACGATTCTGCAAATTCAGATGACGTAATGACGCAAGTGCGGTTTGCTCAACTGATTTGAATCTTACGCTGATAGTATTCCTGGCGAACAATGGATTCAGTGCATAAGGGGCCGTCCATAAATTACGTGAGATGTTTAGGAGGGGGAGGGGGTCGAGCGAAATCTCACAGAATCTCACGTGTGGGGAGGGGTCTCGGCATATATCACATAATTTTTTTCCTCATATTAATTTGAAATACTTTTCATGTACAGGTGATGACATTGTTTTTTAAGAATACGTAAAGCCTAGAGGTGGAAACGCATTTTTAAAAATCTCACGTGAGATTAGGGTAGAGTGGGGAGAGGATCGAGCAAAATCTCACCAAATCTTACTAAGTGGGGGGGGGGGGTAAAAAACCGCTAAAATTGTCTCACGTAATTTATGGACGGCCCCTAACTCGTAAGTTATGGGCATATTCCAAATGTAAAAAAGGAAATGTAATATTTATTCAATGCAAACATTGTATTTCTGCTATTGAAGACTGATTATTTCATTTCTAATTTTCTGTAAATAGAAACGAACATGATACTGACAATAAGTTTAATTTAAAAATATATACATAGCTTTGAAAAAACAATTATTAACTTACTGAGTTCATAAAAAAAAAACCTATATGTTTGAATTTAGAGATTTAAACGAACGACGCAATTTATTATTATTATTATTTTTTAAAAAGAGGCAATAACGGTCGTTGATTTATTTAATAGCATTAGAAAAGTTAAAAAAATGTTATTAAATAATAAAAATTGTTTCAAAAATAAAAGTTGATAATTTTGTTAATAACTCTATTAGAAATTTGTTATCTGATTAAATTTTGTTTTAAGATGTTTATC
This sequence comes from Euphydryas editha, assembly GCA_036937285.1. Taxonomy (NCBI): domain Eukaryota; kingdom Metazoa; phylum Arthropoda; class Insecta; order Lepidoptera; family Nymphalidae; genus Euphydryas; species Euphydryas editha. The sequence goes on from JAUPFZ010000025.1 coordinate 4,755,806, forward strand.
TTAAACTGTTTAGCTCAATTATATTCAGATAAAGGTTTAATTATTTCCCACTTCTCATGATTTAAGATTTATTGGTACATAAGTCTACTTACCCCGGGCATATAGTCGACCTTCCCCAGACCAGGGGTAGATTGACTCAGATTTTGTGTCCTGTAAAATGTATTATACATATCTTCACCATTATATTAAACTAAGACCTAGACATTATATTTTGTATTAGTTTAATAGTTATTCTATCGACTAATGTGGTTTAATTTTATATTTATATTAAAACATAAAAAATATGTATGATTGAGTTAAAAAGTAGTCAACCATCCCCGGTCTCCCCTACCCACTCAGCTTGGGCGGCAATTGAGCGATACATCCGACAAAGAAAGAAAAGTGTAATTCCTAATTAGGAATTAAGGAAAAAATGTCACTTATGTTTCAAAATGTAATTTAAATAATAGTTTTATTTATTTATTTAAATAGTTACATAATCAAATATTAAATAATTATATCATCAAACAAAAAATATTTGATTTTTTTAAAATGATAAATTTACTGCATTGTCACCGCACATTTATGAAATGTCAAAACCCAGGCATCGCGTATTAATCGTACACATTTTGCGGGGATTATGCGGTTTGGCGTAAGTGCCTCCGTGATCCGGCGAATTCACCATTGCGGCGTTTCCTACACGTAGCCTTAGCTTAACGAAACCGTGCCCCATTGGAGGACTCAATATCAAAACAGTTCTGCTTCTTATTGAACACAAAAAAGGAAAATGGAACTCGTTAGGTGCAGAATTTCAGCAATTAATAATCTTTTTGGAATTTTTTTAAATGTAGGAGTGATATAAAGTATAATAGGTAAATATATAGTATTATGTAGTTAGTTTTATTTTTTAATTTATTTACTTGAGTTTTTGTTGTACAGATGTTTATTAGTTGAGGTAAAGGAGGCTCTATGATTTTTCCTCCTCACATCATATCCTGCTGATAAAGTATCTGATAGCCTATCAGTAACTTAAGTGCCGATACGTGCGACATAGATATTATGTGCGATACAATATATGGCCCCGAGACGTGAACACAGATGACGGGATTAGTACGTAAATTAAAATCAATCAACTTGCTATGGAACGTGCTATATTTGGAGTCTCTCTCAAAGATAAAATCAGAAATGAGATTATCCGCGAGAAAACCAAACTAAACACATAGCACGTAAAATCAGCTAGTTAATGTGGCAGTGGGCTGGTCACGTATCTCGCAGGACCGATGAATGCTGGAGCAGACGTGTCCTGGAGCGGAGTAGAGCGGAGTGTCCTGAAATGAAACTAAAACTCTTTTTATCATAATCATATTTGGTTCTGGTGTGCTGGTATTAGTAGTCGCCTTAACGCTTGCGGTCACGGTATCGATTCCTGAGGGTCTCCCCACCGTGCCTTGGAGAGCACGTTAAGCTGTCGGTCCCGATTATTGTCATAGACATTTTATACCAGTCATTACTTGTGATATGAAAATTATCCGCCAATCAACAGTGGAACAGCGTGGTGAATCAAGTTCCAATCTTTCTTTAATATGGTAAATAAGGATTGGATTGGATTGGATCCAGCATTGGATCGTTTACAGGCTCATTCAGTTCAATGACTTTTTTTGCTAAGCAGTTTACGTACTTAATTGTTGAAGAAAAGATATCTATCACATTTACTTAAAAATACCTGAAAAATAAGAAAATACGAGTAGGGACTGATTTTCCATTCATTACCTCAATTTTTCATTTCTACCATATATAGCTTAATACTGGACTGTAATTATAATGATTATTTTTTTACTGAATCGGGTATCACATAAAACTTTTTTAAACGGTGGTAAATGAATTTGTGTATTTCGCCAAGAGGCGTTGAGTATGTTTGACTGCCAGCTGGCGCCAGAATTGCACTTCAGACTGGCAGACCAGAATACCTACTTAAACCCATCGACGCCGTCGGCGCCATGGGATCGAATTCGCATATAAACACGGCGCCCCGGCAGTTGGCCTTGCGGTCCTTCAGAAAAGCCGACCTCCTCTGTGTGAGGCAGAGGGGTACCAGGAGCGGCTTAACTCCCGAGGTCGGGCCACTCGCCGGATCCCTCCGTAAGCATGAGAGTACTGACATTGAGCGACCCAAACCCCGCCGTCGGATTGCACCAAAAATTGTAGGGTGCCAGGCTTGACTCAAACGGCCTTCACACTAAGCGCCTGCAGCTAGGAGTGGACGAGTGAACCCGCCCAACGAATGAGAGCAAAAATTACTCCCGCATTTCTCCACGCCTACTCGGCGCCCCGAGTCTTTGAAAAACGAGAATACTGTAGTTGTCTCAGTCAACGACGTATCATACGATCGTTGAGCTCAGTTTTGAGCGCGGATTTAAAACTAAATACGTAGCTTTGTGTGACTGTGACATAGCAGTTGTCATCCTAGTAACAAACAACAATAAAAATAAAATATTGACATTTTGATGTCGAGATTTTGTAATATTTTAAATGTGGGTAATAAGAAATTAACAAATTCAACATGCATTTTTGTTGATGTGATAACGTCTTGTAAATCGATGAATGCCGACTGTACCGCACGAAGAATTGTCACGTTTCACGAGTGAGAGCACGGAACAAGCGATAGAGAGGCACGATCGGCCTAAGCTTTCGGCTTGTGAATGAAAACAATAACGCAGATTGGAGGATCCTATAAGTAAATATCACATACCTGGATTTAAAGATATAAGATGTTTATATAAGTTGTAAATAAATTGTTAAAAGCACATTGTTACTTGTAATTGTATAATTTAATTAATAAAATATTTGAATTAACGAGTGCAAATAAATGTTAATTTATTGAAAACAATTGTAATTATTTGAATTATTTGTATTATACAAAATAATGATAACTCAGTGATTAATTCAATTAAATTCATAAAAGTATGCAATTTTTATGAATGTTTTCTTATGACGTTATCACGTAAAATTATCGTCCGTACCGACCTTAAAGACAACTAATTTTTTACACTTAGATATGAATATTAACGCGCACACATAATTAAAGTATCTATACAAACTTAAGGCACACCCATCTTTCTAGTACAATTGTATAATATATATGCACAGTAAAACTAACTTTTGTTTATGAGGCACTGCATGTATATATATTTTAATGTATTAATAAATAAATAAATAAATAAATAAAATAAATAACTTTGCACGAGTTCACATTACATATTTAGTATGGAAATATTAAAACGAGTACTGTATAGTAAGCTTTGCTAATGTGCAATATTAAAAGAACGCCAGACCTTCATTATTTTATAAAGGCTGAAATTTTCTCAGTGCATGCTCCCAACACAGGTAAGAACTTGGCAAAGCAAGGCCTTGGTAGGTAAACGGTACTAAATGTGTGTTAAATACTTTCGTCAAATCATAAAATGTGATTTTTTGATATTTCCTTCAGAATGTTATTAAAAATTACGTCATTCATTGCCAGACAGCATCGTGGCAACCCTTTGCCAGACACCCTTAAAATTCATAAAATTATAATTATACTTACGTTATAGAATAAAAGCTGATTTTACATTGTCTTGTGTTATCAATTTTGAAGTTTCGTGACCTTATCCAGTAAATATTCAAAATCCGGTTTATTAGTTTTTGTTATGGAATCTACAAAAAAAAAAAAAACAAAATACTTAAATTCACTCACTATTCGTGAAATTCGTTGAACGGTTGATTTCAATTATTAAACACAAAATACTTTTTAAAGTAAAATTTGTTTTATTTTAAAAATACAAACAAAAATAAATCATATTTTTAAAATTAAATCAACTTTTGTTATTTTAAAATTCGATTGCAATAACGTGTGCATCCGATTACGACTTAAACGAAATATTTATGAAAAGTTAATGAAAATATACAATTTTAAAAGATTTTTAAGTGTTTAATTATTATTTGAATCACAGTGCCTGTTTTTGTTTGTGATCCGAATGAATTTTTTATTTATTTTTTGTAAATTCACGTACAGTGATGCGAACATATCGATATCATATTTTTATGTATAAGTGTATATGAATCTGTATTCACTGTTTACACTTAACTGTTTATATATGTATTGTATATATGTATTCTATATATTTGTATACGTTGGATTACTTTCTCTTTTTTTATTTATCTACTTACATACTACATAATTTCTTGCATAAGATTAGTTATTGTATTTATCGATTTTTGTATGTATCGACGACGCGTTGGCGCAGTGGTCACAGCAACTGGCTGATGTGCTAGCGGTCGCAGGTTCGATCCCCGAACATGACAAATATTTGTATAGGCCATACACGTTTGTCGTGGTCTTGGCGTTTTACTTATATTATGTTGTGTGTGTTTCCAGACCGCCGTTGAGTGTGAGACGTTTATTTATTATTTATGTGTCTACTTATATATTGTGTACTATTAAGGTTAGCATTTATTAAATGTATCAAATATGAGTGCGATTACATAATTTATAGTATATATTTGTGCGATATTATTATGTATATTACTGTAATAGCTGGGTTATATCCTACTGTTGGGCTAAGGCCTATTTTTCTAATAGAACTCTGCTTTAATGCGGATTGTCAGAACAAATTGATTTGCCATTTCTATACCGGTAATTGTATTTCCACTTTAACTCCCTTATGTAATGATTCCATACCAAGGTTATTAAAAATGAAGGATTTATTTACTTAAACATAAGAATATCATATCTAAAAAGACAAGATTAAAATTATTTTCTTTAGATAGCAATTTCTTTAAGAAGTATTATATTCTGTTATACACCTAAGCAATACACCTTTACTTGTAACAACAGAGACACAAACAACTTATCCCTAACATTATTTTTATTTTATAATATAATCTATTAATGGAAGACAGTAGACTTTAAAACACCAGGTTCAGTAAAAAAGAAACGGAGCTGTACGCATTAAACTTGCCGTAAGTAATTAAAATCATTTAAATGTTGAAATTCGAAAAGGAGTGACACAGTCTTTCACATCTAGTTTTCTAAACCCAATGGCTTAGGTTATGAGTTGTCAATTAGTCTGTCTTAAAAGTCAATAAATTAAGTCAGTTTAGCGTTATAATGTTATAAAATTCAAAAAGTGACTCATCTTGACAATTTGGCAAGCCAACGAATCAAGAAAAGATGAAGCAGCGAGACGTCTTTCACTTAACACGTCATAAACATAAACACCTCATTTCACCTCACCAACCGTGGGGGTGCCACGGACCCCAGTATATTTATATTCTCTGTCGGACATAAAAAATATAAACACAAAACATTTGTATGGTAAAAAAAAAAGGTTTTTGAGAGCGGGAATGGAACTTGCGATAGCTGTCGTGGCCACTGTGCTAAGTCGTCGTCATAACGTTATCTGCGATAGGTTTGCTCGATTTTCTTGTTTAAGTTGTATAATGCTATAAACGCTAAATTAGACATGCATTATGCACGAAATATTTGGCAGTTTGTGTATAATTTAAATTTTCATTACTGTGTTAATTATGTCCATTGTAATTATTAATTTAATTTTATGTGAGTATTAGAATTAATTTCATAATTTAATTGTAAAAAGATAATCACGGAATAAAGTAATAAAGCAAAATTATTATAAAAGTAATCGTATTTGTCTAAAATAATGAGTCCTAATTATTAAATGGTTATCATTGCCAGTTTTCTTATATTTAAAGAACGTTTACTTAAGATCTTTTTTCTCGCTTACTAAGGGAGGAGGTATTTAGACTTCATTAGCTCCTAGTGAACAATTAATTATTTGTCGATAATATTCAAGTTTTAGTGTTAAAAATATATTCATGAATACTATAATTTATTATTCTTCACGTAAGCTAGATTATTCGACCGTTATATTACAAGATTCTTTCTGTTGGGTAGTCTGGAATAGATCACTATTTATTCGTAGTTTTAATCATTAAGTTCACTCTACTACTTATTTACTAAGTTCACTATTTAATCGTAGTTTTAATCATTAACAGAAGATTTAATTAACATATGTAAGTATCCAAGCGATACGTCCTTAAAGGCGTAAACAATATTAAATATAATTTATACTACAAATAATATAATAATAAAATATTTTGATATTTTTTTAGAAGAAGAAATTTGTATATATATTTTATTTACTTTTACTTACACTATTTAAATAAATAAATATTTCAAATTTAAGAAATTTAAATGACATAACGTTTTTAGAAGGAATTGTGATTTTAAAACAGTCTACTTTTTTAGATAAAATGACATTATGCGATGACGAGGAATTCTCGTTGGAATACCATAGTTTAAAAAAAAAACACAACAGTCATGGACAGTAAAATTTATAACCTTTTGTTCTACGAAAATTACCATATTTTATTACATTTGTTACAATACACTTATATGATAATCGATAAACTCAGATGCATTCGCGATTAGTGCCTTGAATTTAAATATAATAACTGTAATACTTTTTATAAGAAACTTATGTAAATAAGTATATGATATTTTTTGATATAATAATATATTTTTGAAAACTTTTTAAATGTTTAAGTGCCAGAAATGGATTCTTGTTCTTCTGTTACTCTCATTGTTACAGGAGGTCAAACTATTATAAATATAACTCTAAGCAAGCAGCACTTTGTGGTAACTAAACTTACCTCAAATTTATCTCGAGCTCAAAGGTTTACTTTTGGAGAAATTCTAAATTTTAGACTTCCACCCCTTTGTACAGAAGCAGTCTAATAGATTGCGCATCAATTACGGTCGTCAATTAGAAAAACAAAATACAGACTCTTGTAAAGCAGTGGGAATAGATGTGCTAAATCTTTGCATGTACTAATTTATTTACTTTTATGAAATGATATTTTGATGAATCTGTTCAAAATATATTTACTCATCTTAGTTTCCTTGTCCAAACAGTGCCAAAAGTGGAAATAGTGGATGAGCGAGGACGACCACTCCAAGACAAGTTCTACAAGGAGGGTTCCATCATAGAGTTGAGGTGCGTGGTCAGTGAAGTACCGCAACCAGCACAACAAGTCAACTGGAAACATGGGGGAAGACTGCTTAACTATGACACGAAAAGAGGAGGCGTCAGGTATGATGATTAGAGTAATAATAATTCTTAGTCGACTTGCACGTCATTCTTCATCAGACATCTATTGAAATCTCCTATTATAATGGTATGGTCAACATCTGGTCATAGCTTTCCAAAATATATAAATTGTACATCGAGTGAATCTAATAAGTCAACGTTATGTGCTGGAATTCTTTGGAAATATAGGAATTTATTGATCAAGAGAAGCACTAAGAGGCATTAAAATGCTAAGAAAACTATCGTCTGACGAATTGAAATTCCACAGGTGAAATATATCGTTAAATATATTACTATGACTACCAACACCGTTATAGATATTCACACATTTCATATTTAAAACAATAATTTAAAAAAGTTAATAAATAAATATAAAAAATAAATAGATAATTTAGCTTAAAACAAACCATAATAATATGTAATAAAAGTTAATAAATTATAATAATGAGCTACATCTGTCAGCAGTTATTTATATAAAAAAGTTGTTTAACGTGTAAAGAAAGTGATCTCAGCAATACCGTTCACATAATTATTTACTTATTTACTTTATTTCTGGTTTTACAGTAACAGAAATATTTAGACTAATGATGGCGACGATATATCATAAAAAATATTTAAAAATCCCATAACAAAAATCGCAAATATATGAACTTAAATTAAAATTTTAACCTTTTTTTTTAACACATACAGTTAATGTTGATATACTTAATAATGATACACTTATTTTCTCAATAATCTTTGATTGCTTTGTCCTTGATAAGATACACTCACTTTCGGATTTATAATATTAGTAAGGTATAACTGCACCACATACTCGATCTCTCAAATAAATACTCAACCCTATTTTGGGTTATCTGGAAGAAATGCCTAACTAATCATAAGATCGCCACTTGTACTACACAATTTGTAATTGTTTTAAATCTCTTTATTTATATTTGTATGTTGTGGTGTATAATATATATAGTGCGTGAATAAATAAATAATATAAAATAATTAGAATAAAAAAAATCCATATTAGTTTAAAGAAAAATTTATCTCACATTGTTTGCCTTAAATTTGTCAGTAAAATTCACTAAACAAATTATAAACACCTATATATTCATTTTATGCATTTGAAACAGTAAATGACTATAAAATAGTTTAAGTATATGACTTTATTGTTCATCAGACTCATATAATAAAAAGTAAAATTTCATTAGTCGTAATTTTTTATGCTTGAAATATATAATACGTCGAGTAATATGGGTAGTTAGGAGATTAATGCCTGATCTATAATATGGATTATAGTCTTCAAAATTTAATAGGCCGTTTTGACATTTGTCATCGCGATGTAACTAGTGATGTATAATACGACTCGGTACTCGATACTCACGATAAATCGATTCAAGTTTGCATGAGTATTTGATCGATTTGATTATCTATTAAAGTGCATTGAATTAAAGTTCTGATTAGAAAATTTAACTTGGGCTTTAATGTTGTAGGTATTTTGAAATGATACAATGGTATGAAAAGTCAATTTGTCTTTAATTTAATAATATTTTTCGTTACAAAAACATTTACTCATTTCATTCATTCATTGCATGAAATGTGTCGCAATGAATGAATGAAATGAGTATCTTTGTGACCTATTCCAGGCTTGCTTTTCTTTTTCTTTTTAGGCGTACGTAATACATTTTTTTCAGTACCGAAAGGCCTCCAAGATGGTTCGAATAGTTTTTTTTTTGGCGATTCCAAGTGCTTCTACAACGCGATCTTGCAATTGCGTTACTGGCAACAAAGGCACCATTAACTGATTCGCGTTCGAAGTATTCGGTTAACTTCACAACAAATTCGCCTGTCTGGTTATTGATTGTACGTCCTCTTTTTGACATGTTGAAACAGAGTTTGTACGATATAACAACAAACACCAAAATCGAGTCCAAATGACTGTTGATTAATCAATGTCTGGATGTCGGATGATGTTTAATCAATGTCCAAAATAGAAGAGCCGAGGTCAGCGTAATAGTAAACAGAAATAGTCCAAAAGCAAAGCCGACTCAAGAAAAAAAAATCAAACATAAACGAGCGCACAGGCAACTTCACAAGATGGCGAACGAAAGATAGCGCAGTCACGTGCCGTCAATTCAAAATAAATTTTATTTATAACTTTGACCGCCAAGCTCATTTTTTTTTTCAGTAAAGATCACTATACAATATTTAATTACCATTAAAATCGAATGAAGCCGGTGAAATTCAGTAACAAATTGGTTACAACACTAGTATTTAAAAAAAAAAGATTTAGAACGTAACTCTTTTTGAGACGTTTCGTAATAATTAGAAATTGCATGCTACTATAAAGTAAGCGCGAAAAGAATACTCGCTATATATATATATATATATATATATATATATATATATATATATATATATATATATATATATATATATATATATATATATATATATATATATATATATATCATATTATTTAACGCACCAAAAAAATCTATGTACTTTTGAAGAAAAAAAAATTATGTAATTAATTTTTTTTTCTTACAGTTTCGTTACAAATTTCATTCTAGGGTCTTTTTCAAATATCAAAACTTTGCGCTTCAATTCTTTCGTCTCGTGGTCTCTGCTTAATAAATGAGGCCGTAGCCCACACACGACGAGTGTGACGATTACAGATTGATGAATGTGAGACGATTACAGATTTTATAATACAGTCCAGTACAGAATATATTGAGCAACTTGTTATATATAAGCACGAAAGCCGTACACTTTTATTATAATAAATATATCCATTAACATGTCAAATGTATCTTAACTTTTTACCCGACTGCGACAGAAGGAGGTTTATGTTTTTCGAGTGTATGTATGTATGTATGTCCATTTCTTTGGCACGCCCTACAGCCCAAACGGCTGGACGGTTTTTGACATATGAGGTGTCGTTGGATTTGTCTAAATTGTAGTAGTGACATAAGCTATATAAATTTTCAAAATGGCGCCCGCAAATGACGGAATGAGGGGGGAGTTGAATTTTTTTTCTTACTGTAGCAATATGGGTATCAAATGAAAGCTTGTAAATTGTTTTATTCTTTTTAGTTTATAATAAGAGTATTTTACGCAGTCGGGTTTTTTTTTATCAAATAATATAATTTTTTTATCTCTGTTCTATATTTCTTCTAATATAATTTATATTATGTCTTTATGTTTAATTTTATATAAATAACAAATTAAGTGAAGTAAATAACAATATAAGTAATATAATAGTCATCTTTATGGACATTTGTTTGTGTGTTGAAATTTAAGACAACTAGACTATGGGCTAATTCTTATTTAAATATTGTTTGAGTATTCGACATAGATAGTCTAGGAAACATGTGCCATTTTGGTCAATTTTTTTCAGCAGTCTCCGAAAATTATGAGGTATCATTCGATTTGAAATGGCACCTACATGATTTTTGAAAAAAATGAAGGTCCGCTTGCAAAAATTGCAAAAGCTATTAAGAAATAAATAAAAAGGGGTTTAGTTTTTTGCAAATATGTCAAAAACTAATTAAGATTTTTGAATTTTAAATTAATTTAGATTCAAAAAGAGGAGGAATTTTTCTAAAAAAAATTTCAACTTCCGGCACTGTAGGAACAATATTTATAATTTTCTCAGACGGATGAAAATACGGCCTAAAACGGGAGCTCTGGTTTGCGTAAGCCACGCCTACTTTGGATACTCTATGAATAAAAATTATTTTAACATATTAAATATAAAATTTTAAAAATGAATAAGTTCAGGGGCTTACTGGATATATAAATGAACAATAATCCGCCTGAATAAAATTTAAATCACAATTTCTCAATTAGTTATGCAATAGTCAATTAATATTTTTTTTTCTGCTTGAGCATGAACATTGTTAGTGTGATAATTGTTCAACTATAAATTTGAGATGTTTTTCCTTTTTGAAAGGCTTCAGAATAAATTCCCGTTGGAAAAATTAAAAAAATATTTATTTTTTATTCAAGTCTAAAATGATAACACATATGACGCGAGTAAATATTAATTGGATCAAGTGAAGATACTTGCATAAATACTTTATTTATTAAGTTAATTAGCTGCACGGTACCCCGTACCAGCGTTTCATAAACACATCGTTTTCATTAGATTTTATTTCATCAGCTAAAATATTTAGTATTTAAATTATTCCTTATAATTTAAGAGATTAAACGAGCACAAGTAAATTAATATTATAATTAATATACATAAAATTATATTTTTTTTCTATATCTGTTACGAATAAAGTGAAATTTACAATTCTCGAGATTAAAGCTATTTGATACGAAGGCCATTATACGCGATATTTTTTGCCTATATCGGTATTTAATTGGTTATCTCTGATGATTTTGCCAATACTTGCCATTCTTGGTAAGTGAGTTGGCGAGCACAGTGTGTTGTGCCAGGATATGATGACGCTGTTGCCCATCACCATCCTGGTGGCTGTGCAGTTGTTCGCACCAATATGGCCTTAGTCGCGTTTTACAACACCTCGGCAAGAAAGAGGTCGGAACCATTCTCCTCTGCCGGTCACCGCACGGCAAGACATTTCGGATCGGATCTCAAGATTTATTGGTCAGATATATATTAGTAGGTTGGGACTAAAAATACAGGTATTAAGTTTCCTACTAGTGTGTATATTAAACAAATTTAATATTTTCTAACACTATGAAACCTCTTGATACGATTGTAAAAGTAGAAAGATTAAATTTTCCACTTCTCTGTCCCTATTATCGTCTCATTACAGCAGCCTTTATTCAGTCGACAGGCCATTTTTTTCCTGTCGTTCGCTATTTTTAAATAATAATAATAATACGACCACCGACCGTGGTGATGTTATCATTGATTGTGATTCGTTCATTCATTATTAATTTAAGTCATTAATAATTCATACTGCTTTACGGAGTACGGGATGTTTTCTTTTGATTAGTACTTTACGAGTGAAAGAAACGTGGTTGAATTTTATGAAATAAATTAGAACAAAAAGAAAGTTTGTAGTGAACATTATCACGACTCTTCTGTTAATTTTCTAATAGATTCCATTTTAAGCTATGTTATGTTAATAAATACACTCATTTGCAAAAAAAACGGGCGGTTTCGATTTTCTTCCTGGCTGAAAAAAATAAAATACCAAAAAGGTTTTAATCATTTGAACATGTTACTGGTCAGTTATAAAAGTGCCATAATGTTTATAAGAGTACATTCCAAATTCAAATTTTTGACTGAGCCTGGTTTTCAAAGAAAATAACTTTTAACTACGTTTTGTGGCGCGAATTCCCTATAGTTAATATCGACTGTAATTAACTTTTTGTCAATTTTTTTTAAAATATCTGGTGTCCTTGACATTTAAAAGTATTGTTATTGCTGTTTAGCAATCTCGAAAATGGTAAATAAAGTTCCGTCAAGAGAAGGCCTGGTTCTGGCAGAAAGACATGTACCGAACCACGGGATGATCGTTTTCTAGTTAGTCAAGCGTTGAGAAATCGCAAATCTTCTTATGTGGACCTCAAGAACACCCTCGAAGAAGTAAGAAATGTGCAAATTAGTCTATGGACGGTCAGGAGGAGGCTTCTCGCTGCTAATATACACAGTCATCGCCCGGCACGCGGCCCTAAATTACTCCGTGGACATCGAGTTGCCAGGCTTAGCTTCGCTCGAAATTGTGTGTCATGGACTCATGAAGACTGGGATAGGGTATTGTTCTCCGATGAAGCCAGAATATCTCTGCATGGTGAAGACCGACGTCGGCGAGTGCTACGTAGACGAGGAGAACTCTTTGCAGAGGCATGTTTTGAAGAAATCACACCTTATGGAGGGGGCTCTGTTATGTTTTGGGCAGGAATAAATTCTATGGATCGTACGGAGTTAGTCTTCATCGAAAACTGTACACTGACTGGACACCGATACATAACGGAAGTTCTAATTCCTTATGCACATCCCACTTTAACCTCTCTTGGCGAAAACTCAATTTTTATGGACGACAACGCTCGCGCCCACCGGTCTGGCGGTGTGGATGCGTATATGCTAGAAGTCGGAATTCGTCGTTTGGACTGGCCAGCTAGAAGTCCGGACCTCAATCCCATAGAGCATGTCTGGGACGTTCTGAAGCGACGAGTGAGATCAGTGCAGCCGGCTCCGCAGACCATCAGAGAGCTAAAGAATGTGATTACCGCGGAGTGGGAACGTATTCCCCAAGAAACCATAAAAGATATACTCACTAGCATGCCCAGACGAATGCAAGCTGTGATTTCAGCAAGAGGGGGTCACACTCAATACTAAACTTTTATCTGCTTTTAATGTATTCAAGAAAAACAAAGAAATTAACGCGTTTCATTTTTATTTAGCGAGCAGGTACAATCATAGTGTTTTGAGCTTAAACATTATTTCTTAATAATTTAATTAAAATGTTATGATAAAACTGATGAAAACTATTCCTTCCTAATTAATTTATAAAATTCTGAGGATAACAATACCTAAAATTGTCAAACAAACTAATAGTAACTATAAAATAGTTCTTTGCTTAAGTGCCCGTTTTTTTTGCAAAAGAGTTTAGTCATAATACGACGATCACCTTCATAATCGAATAATAATGTTCGTATGTACAAATCGTGGCATATTTTTAATTGATTTGAAAAAGTATTTTGTACTTTAAACAGTAATTTTGTTAAAGAAGGGCATAAGTTACAAAAATCACGATATGACTAATTGGAAGACAGTGACTATAGACTATAATTATAATTTTTATCTTTTTTTATATAATGGAAAAAAAACCCATTGACTGATATTTATTTATCTTAAAACCACTTTATTAACTTATATATATATATATATAACTAGCGCCCGCCCCAGCTTCGCACGGGTATTTAACTAAAATTTCAAAAAATATAAATTTATATTCTTTATCACCTACACCTGCGTCGATACTGGAAAATATTTCATAATAGACAGATTGAGTTGTCAAACATAATATTTTAGCCCGCGACTTTGTCCGCGTAGAAGTCTAAAATGGTTATAATAGGATTTTTATTTATTTTTGTTTTTTTTTTACGTTATTAATTTTGTTATAACATATAAATTATTATGTTAAAATATTTGAATACTTATAAAATATAACAATCTTTATTATAGAGTAGGGATTTAAAGTTTAAATAAACGTTTCGTCACTGCAAGCCACAAATGCTCCTGTACTGTAGTGTATTGTATCAGCCTGTAAATAACCCACTGCTGAGCGAAGGCCTTTTTTTCATATAGAAGAAGGGTTGGAGCTTAATTCACCACGCTGCTCCACTGTGGGTTAGCGGATAATATCCCTACCATAAGTAACAATTATTATATTAAGGTATCCATGATAACAAACGAGACCGACGCGACGGCTTTACGTACTCTCCGGGGCATGGTGGGGAAACCCACTATACACCCAGATATACACCCAGACCTGAAACAAATATTGGCACAAATACAAATATCTGCCCCAAGCGGGAATCGACGACCACCGCCATTTAGGCGAGGCGTTAAGGCGACTACTTGCACCACTACACCAGAACGGTCATTAATGCTTCGTTCGTTATATCGTAGGTATAATTACAACACAAGTCTCAAAAAGAATAAACCCGCAAGTAATTATTTTTTAAATTTTAATTGACTCGGCACAGTTGGTAGTGACCCTGCTTTCTGCTCCAGGATCGTGGGTTCGATTCCCGCCTCAAGTCTGGGTGTAATATGTATTTATTTCTATATGTATTATTTATATGTATATTTATAAAAAAAGTAAATCAGTCGGTTACCTAAAACACAGGCATCAAGTTGCCGACCTTAGGAACAGACGATCGTGTGTGTATGTCAAACATATATTTATATTTAATAATAGTCCAAGACAGCTTTTATCTCCTTCTTAATTTTAGTGTAAGATAAAGTTAAATAGGTACATGATTTATAATGTTTTCTGATCTTGTTCCAACATTAGTCCGTGGTGCCAATCTGTACTAATTGGTGTGTTAAATGCCGTATAATTCAAAAATGTTTCCAAGTTCACTTCGGTGTCTTCTATATCTGTATCATTGTGAACTACAGATGCCTTGCTGATGAGTCAATTAGTTTAAAACCCTTGATTTAACACAACACCAACATTGAAGTAAAAAATATTATATAAAACACTATTTTACAATAAAGCAATCACACGGTACATTTACAACTCAATTTTGTTACGTTTAATATAAAGTCTTACCTGTTCCATCAGGAGCACCCAAAAAAAGATATCACCAAGGAATTTCTATCATAACGATATCACCTACACCTGCGTCAATACTGGAAAATATAATATTATAGACGGATTGATTGTCAAACATGTGTCAAAATAAAATGTAATTTAAATCAAAAGCACTAAGGAATATTTATATTAAAATAACTTTCTACTCCCTTTTAACCCCGTTGAGAATGAATTTCGATAAAACACGAAACACGTCTTCAATCAATTCTATTAAAGAATATTTATGCAAAATTTAAAGTAGATTGGACCAAGGAATCACGTTGTCACGTCCATACAAACTTTGCCTCCCTTTTTCATCCCCTTAGAGGTAGAATTTCGTAAAATTCGTTCTTAGCTGACCTCTACTTGGCAAAAGGAATATTCCTACCAAATTTCAAGTTTTTAGGTCTCATAGTTTCAGAGATATCGTGATGAGTGACTATATCTATAGAAAGTCTCCTATATATATATATAGGTAGATAGATAGATAGATAAGGGTTGAAACATTTTGTTATTTTCGAAGTACAGTTCCCCATAATCTGTATTAAAATAGCCAACGTATCGCGAGCCAAACTCTTAACCTAAATACCAAGACAGCTTGAAAGGGTGGAAGGTGGATATATAAAATGTAATAATATCGGTAAATAACGAGAGAATCGTAATTAAAGTTATAAGGAATGATAATTCTAATTTCTATTTAGTACTTAATTAATACGATCGCAATAAATCTTTAAGGCAATTTAAATAAATAATGGCAGCTTAATTTAGGTTACTTTCTCAGCAATAGAACATTTTCTTTTTATTTCGTAGAAGTGTTGTGAGTTAAGGCTCTTGAAGACGAAAGTTTTTTTTTTGGCAACATTAAAAAAAAAAAAAAACTTTGTCTGTGTTGACTTTGAACTTGGTAATATTTCACCAGCGGAGAGTTTGACACCACAAAATTATTATTTATTGAAGAAGCTGGTGAACGAAATGGGATATCTTTAAAAAATATAATTCTAAAATTAAACCAAATAAACGAAACTCTTTGCTCTTGAGTGTGGGTAGGGTTGTCAGCTTGAAAAAATACGAATCATCGATTCTAGACACAATCACGTGATTAAACAATCCACAACTTACTGTAGCTCATGTCCTTTTAAAATATTATACACGTGTAAAATATATATTTACGGCTTATAATTATATGACGTGATGTTCTGAACTACGCAGCTCTCGGAACTACAGTTTGAAGTAGTGGAGACTCGATAACTTTAAGAATTTGGCTCAAATCGATTTGAAATTTTGGGAATATATTTTAGAAATAGTTAACTATAAGAAAAGTCAAAATAAATCTCTTATATTGTAATATATTTGCAAAAAGTTGTTTGCTTAAAATTATTACTCGTAATATAAAAGAGACAGAGGTTAGTGACGTCTCTATATTCTAGTTCGAGTTTCAGCTTAGAGAAAACAACTTAATGTTTAAATAAATAAAAAGTAAAATTACTTGTAATTTTGAGGATAGTTTGAAAATAAAATAGAACCGAGAATGTATTAAAGGAAGATTGGTAGTCTCAAAAGCCGTCTCGATATTAAAAGATAGAATTTGATGCGCACTGTGTTGGAACATAAACAAAATCCCAGCCCAGGAACAATAAGACATGGCTGGCAAGCTTTATTTGAATTATCGAGTTATTTTATATTATAGCCCACAACACATAAGTTTAATAAAAACAGACCAAAAGATCCTAATAATGTATTTAATATAATAATAATAACTAGTGGTCGAAATTCGACCTAATCTATAATTAACAGCATTTTCAACATCATAAAAATATGATTGCTCATAACATAGTGAGCATATACACCAGTCATTGAACCTGATCTGTGATAAAAAAAATTTCGATAAAAAATTCGTTGCAAGACCTGTATTTAAACCGTGTTCGATTAAAAATTCGTAGCAAGACTTGTATTTAAAACCGTGTTGACAACAGTTTTTGATAATAAACAAAATTTGTATATTATATAAAATATTATATTATTATAATATTTTATTTTATTATAAGAAAAATATTAATTAGCATTCTGCACTTCTCCATATAAACTTAAACTGTGCCAAATTTCATACTTCTCCGTTTGCGTAATTTTCGTAAAAAGGGATACAAAATTTTTGCTTCACGTATTAATATATAGATAATATTATAACCATTTTATTACCAAAGACTTACATATGAGAAATTAAAACATAGTAAATATTAAGAAAAAAGTATCAGAGGCAATGAAAGCTCCTTTAAGTAAATACTTACTCAGTGCCGAGGTCCTGGGAAGCGCTGCTGACTGAGCGCCGAAGACTGTCCTTCAGTACAGTCTTACCAAAGATATTGTGTCGGAGGTGCAGCGATCTGTTTCTCCGTCACTAGTTATTATTATATATACTTAAATTAGGAACGTTCTGGTGTAGTGCTGCGACTCGTCACCTCAACATAGGGATGTGCGATAATTATCGATAATTCGTAACTACTCGATAATGTTTCATTCGATAATTATCGATAAGTGTGATTCGATAATTTTGATCCGATAATTATCAATAATTTTTCATTAGATAATTATCGATAAATTTTCATCCGATAATTATCGAAATTTTTTTTGATCCGATAATTACACCGGCACACAAAAAAAAATGTCTGTACTCCGGGCGCCACCTATCTACGGGCATGTTTTTCGACCCGCTGAATACGAATTTCAAGTTAGTTTTGGCCGTCCAGCCTTCAATTTCGAGAATGGATTCTAGAGTTATCCGATGAACGACAATTATCGATAATTTTTCTGTATCGATAGTGACGACGAAAAAACTAACTATCGATAACACGATACGATAATTATCGATAACAAAATTATCGATATTTTTTTCCGATGAACCTCCCTACCTCAACAGCGGTGGTCGTAGGTTCGATTCCCGCTAGAAGCAGATAGTATTTGTGCAAATATTCGTTTCCAGTCTGAGTGTATGTCCTTGTGGGTTTCCACCGGGCCTCGAAGAGCACGTTAAGTCGTCGGTCCTGGATGCTATCATAGACATCTGGTAAAGATCGTTATTCATGGTAGGGATATTATCCGCCGACCCGCAATGAAGTGGCGTGGTGGATTAAGCTTCAAACCTTCTTGGAGAATGGAGAAGAGGTCTTGCGCTACAGTGGGACGTCTACAGGCTGATTCAATTCAGTTCATACTTACTTAAATGAACAAACTGTTCACCTTAGTATTCCTAATGGTGTTATAAATGTGGAAGTTTATAAGGATAGAGGCATAAATAAATATGTGGATGATATTCCACATAATATATATATATATATATATATATATATATATATATATATATATATATATATATATATATATATATATATATATATATATATATATATATATATATTTATGGATTTTTTTTTTGCTTTTAAAATTTTAATTTTTGATTTTTGTTTTTTTTTTCTTTGACAAGTTTGTTTTTATTTTTGTTGTCTGTGATTCTGTGTAATGTCCCAAATAAATGTCTTTCTTTCTTTCTGTGATGAACTTCTCCGCAATACCGCGAATCACACCACTTAATAAATAAATAAAATAATAAATATAAATAAATATTAACCAACAATTACACCACGTTAACCTAGTCCAGTGCTAAGTTCGTAAGAACTTGTGTTACAGGTACTAGGAACGGAAATAAATTTAAGATATAATATTAATGGAGAAGATTTGTCAAAACCGGGGAACAAATACGTGTCAACAGAGCAGTTGATTGTTGTTTGTACCACTAAGCGAGATTGAGAATAAAGTTTTCGATAAATATAATTATAATTATTATAGGAATTGGTAACATTCAGAATATTTGTACGTAAAGCAATCATCTTAGTCACCAAATTGTGATAAACATCTAAAAATTGAGCCCATATAGAGCAAGGTTGCTGCTCTTTTGTGTATTGTTATATTATTAAATACAAAATGAGGCCGGTTTTCGGTCACGGACGTCAGTTTTTGTGAGAAAAGTCATTTTTAAGAGAGCCTTCCCTTTTTGTTAAATGCTAGGAAATATAATTTACTATGATATAATGTTATATGAATATTCTTCAAATTAAGTTGTTTTCATATATTTTAAAAGAACAGAGCAGAGCCACGGAGGGGCAAATGCAGATGTACTAACAAAGCCTAAAGTGATATCAAGAGGGAGTAGGTATAGCTTAAAAAAGTTGTATTAACAGTGTAGTAGTATAATTAATATGTAAATTTAAAATAAGGATATAATTAACAAAGTATATGTACTTACACATTTATAGAATATAGAAGAAAAAAAAAACGCGAAAATCTGAAAAATGCAGAGATGTATGTATAAAAAATTGTTAAACAAAATAAAGCCGACAGCATCGGACCACATCCCAGCTTTTCTAGGCAGTCTTAGGACTGGTGATCAGAAGTCTGATCTAAAGCGCACGTGGGTATGCATATGTATTGTATATAATGAATATGATTTATGTATAACAAAAAGGGTACGGGCAACCAAAAGCCTGATAAGATGATGTATAAAAAAAACATATCTTAAAAAGATAGATATACATAGATATAATAAATGAAACGTTACGTTGAGTGTATAAATCTAAGCGCCACAGAATTTAATAGCTCTAAATGAATTAAAAAATAGATTTTTTTATTCTACTACCACTGAAATGTGTGAAAACCAGCATATCTTATAATTTGTTGTTTTTGGTTAAATCCTTGTTATTAATGAGGAGAAAAGCCTTTCCCGAGCAATGATATTTAAAGGTGTTGCCAGAAAAGTTACCTATCAGGAGATATCACAATTTTAATTCCTTCGTTAATCTCATAAGAGCACGTCATGTCCTTTAACATTAAAGATATAACTTACGTATAATATAAAAATACTATGTTTCTTCCCCAGCTTAAAACAAAAAAAAGAACGATTTTTTTAACCTTTAATAATTTACCACTATATATGTCACCTATAAGATCTTCTTAATTCTAAAACTAAATGTGATCTGTAATTTTAATCGAAAGAAAATTTCATTTACATTTTATTAATTTCAACACTTTTGTATTGAGACATAATATCTTTTCAGTTGCTTGGAGAAATTAAGTATAACAACAATAAACGTAAACTCCTTAAAGTGATACAATAAGGCATGATTTAAAGAGTGACGATAAGACTACACACAGCTTAAACTAGTTTTTCTAAAGCAAGCTAATCCAAAACCGTGTTATTTTTTACTCAATTTAACCAACAGTAATATAAAAAGAAACACATCTAATCCCCGACGCAATCAAACTGACTTATAGAATCTATTGTTTCACGATCAACTTTCCTTTATTCGGCTCGAAGGACCAATAAACAGAAACAATGATATCTGTAATTGAACGGGGCCCTATCACATAACACAACGGAACGTAACGAAAAGGATAACCAATTGTTAACTTCACCCCTAATTTGCATACCAGAGACGCGAACAAAGAAATTATTCGCAGTCCTTTGTAAACGTGTGTGAATTCGTAGCCAAGATTTATTTGAAAGAAATTTTGCTATGTTTATTCACTTGGCCTTTGTTCGAGAATTGTAACGGTTGAATAAGTTTAATTAAAACACTGATTCCATTAAGTTTTTGGGAAATTTTGAGGCAGTGTTGGGTTCGAATTGACATTCCGTGTGATTTGGCACCGTTGGCAAGCTATAACGTTAAACGTTTGAAACGGAATATCTTTTGTATATTACTAAAAATGTTAGATGTTTAACGGAGACAATTTCAGGGTTATTTTATGAAACGTCTGTTAGGCGATGGTACTCTGGAGTTTTGCTTTATACAATATATTTTACTGAGTCGTACTAAAATAAAAGGAAAATACTCAAAAACAATTTCAGTCTTACAATTTTTATCTACTTTATAATGTAGAAGTGTATTGAACTAAACTGAAACCGTCGGTAAACATCTTACTGCTGGTCACCGGTCTTTTCTTCTATTTAGGAGAAATATTGAAGCTTAATTTGTTACAGTTGAAACATACATACAAAAAAAAACAATACATTTTTAGTATTAGATGTTGGTTTTTCATCACGAAAAATGGTAATATTATATAATTTATAAGAAAGAAATTGCCCAAATTAAGTTATAATAATACTACGAATCTTTTGTCAACAGTGTTAAAACAGAAGCGACATCTAACGGTGCACTATCAAGACTCTACATAGCAAACGCGAACAGAAACGACTCAGGCAACTACACATGCTCGTTAGCTGACGTCGCAGCGTCGGCTGTGTCTGTTCACGTACTCAGAGGTATTAAACACCCATACTTTTCAAATTAACAGTATCGTTAGGATTTGCCTCGCAGGTATACTTCATTTAGGTATCGGTTTACGAGCTTGGGGACTTTGTATATTTTAGAAAAGGATTGGTATAACGAGGATTTATTTTAAATGTGGAGATCCCCCAAGGTTTTTCCTTAAGTACTTAAAATTACAAATATACATTACATACTTTCTTTATATATATAGCGACATTTTCTCTACATTATTTTAAGAGTATATAGGTCCCGTAAGTATACCTTTAAGTGCTTGAAAGCATTTTACATTCTTTTATATTTTCTTGATTAATGTGATAATGTTTCTTGAATAGTGAATGTGTGTGTGATTAGAATATACTGGTCAAGTACAAGTTGGACTCGCAGTCATAGAATTTCGTACGTAGTATTTGTAGTTTGTGAAATGATGAAGTGTTTGAATTGAATCAAAAAACACTAAGAATATTCGATGAATTGATCATCACTAAATTTGGCCAATCCCACTTTGATACAATAAATTTTTACCGATTGTACTCGTATAATACGAGTATGAATATAATAACAAAGTGTCATCTGTATTAAATCGATACGTAGTCTTAATGAATTGACTTATATTTATTAGGAACAAAACTTAATACTGATATGATTCCTGATAACGAATTTTCTGTCATATAATTCACATAATTTTTTTTGGTGATAACAGATAAAAATTTCATGAATTTTATTTAAGTGAAAATCGAGTTTAAATATCGCTATTAAGCTATCTGAAAGTACACACCTATGCTCATGTGATGCCGATTTCCATTCGATTATTTTCCGAAGTATATTGGCATAATACGATTTTCCGAATCGTCAACTTATTCATATCTTTACAGGTGAAAACCCGCTGGCGATGCAAAGAGGGGATGCGTCTGCATTGCACCCATCACTCGTTCTGTTAGGCTGCTACATCAGCTGACAAATAGCCAGCGCGTTATGTACGCGCAACGCTATGTAAAAATGAATCTAGTTATATTTTGTAATAATATATTATTATTATTATTATTAAACATTTTGTGGAAATTTTTTGGTTATGTTTTATTAGTTTTAAAAGTTTTTAAATTGAATGTTTAGAAGGTATTGGTCTTATATCGTGTTTTTTTTTCAAATTTATGTTATTTGTTGAAGATAAGTCCAGGTATATATTTACTTAATATCAGAATATTAAATTTAACGTAAAATCGATCAAACGTAAGCATAATCAAGTTGAAAACGAAAAAAAATGTTGCTATTAATAAATCAATAAGGTTATCGCTAAATAAAATTACGTTACGGGTATATTTAATTTAATTTTTTTTTTTTTTTTGAGACTATATTATAATAACTAATTTTTGCAGTATATTATAAATGCGACACCACTTCACAAAATATCTGTGAAGATTGCAGAGAGAACTTTTTTATTTGTAAATAAAAATATTTCTTTTATAGTTATTAAAACTTTTCAGGGATATATCTGGGGGATATCAGGGATGTCTGTTCGACAAATATCTGCTAAAACGATACAAATATTTGTTAAGGGTTAAATTTATTATGTTTTGAACCCATTTGCTTTCAGCGTAAAAAAAAATAAGATCTCAGAAAACATCAAATTTATGATTTTATTTTATGTAAAGAATACATATAATATATTTGTTCGATGTTTATAAATACAGTATCTATAAAGCTTTCATTTTTTATATTTTAGATTTAATATTACATAAAATATTTGTTGTAATAAAATATTTTGGATTCAGGATGATATAGTTAGGTTCAGAAAAGGTTTTTCTATTTGTCTATATATATATATATATATATATATATATATATATATATATATATATATATATATATATAGTGAAAAATTTGCAAGCATTATCAGAATTATATATATATATATATAATTCTGATAATGCTTGCAAATTTTTCACTGATGAAAAAAAGCCGCGTCACTGCGTTAAGTTAACGTGGCTTGACGGCACTGGCGGAAATGACTCAGACTTACTTCCAACATAATTATGCAGATTTCCTCACGATGTTTATTGCTACCGACTTCGAGATTTATTTTAAGCAAAAGTACTCGACATTAATCTATTTATACTCTTTGAAACGAATTACTGAAAATTAATTTCAAAATTCAACAACTAGTACAAAGAGATTCCTGTTGAAGCGACATCATCCATTTCGTAATTTAAAGTGTCATAATACTATCGTAGTACGTTTGTTTTTCTACGGTTCCGCATTGTTTTCTCAGGAAAGTGTATAAATTTCACATAGCCGTCCAACTGCGACTTTACGATGAAACTCACTCCGTTCAAGATTAACTTTGAATTTCAAAGAATATAACTCGACTCATTCACAATAAATTCTAAGAACTTTTCGAGAAAAGTGAAAAATGTATGTTGAAAAATTAAGAATGAATGTAACAATTACTCTACTGGGTTTTATAAACGACTTAAAAATATATATGTTTTTGTCGTTTTATGTGTATATTATCTTTGTTAATTTTTAGTATATCAACTGTCGGTCACAGATAAAATTGTAAAAAATTCGACCCACGTGTATGAAACATTGAAGATGGTTTTATTATGGAATGAAAATCTCCTTACAAGCCAGTAATTACATCTGAATTCTAATAATAATGATGATGATGAATGAATGATGATCTAACAATGAAGACTTCAAATGATGACATTACGTTAAAATGTAGGTACTGACGTCGGATCGGACTGGAGTGATTAAATCTTTGATTTATTAATTACTATTTGAAATGAAAAAAAAAATTATAAATTTTCTGACTAAAACTCTTTTATTTAAAATAGTTTATCATGTTGTATGCAAAATAATTATAAACCTATAATTATTTTATAACAAAAATAGATGAATCTATTTGTGATGAACTTTAAACCCCTTAAGTCTGAAAGGTACTTATATTACTTCAGTATCTAAAGTTACTTACAATACAAGAAACTAATATATTACAATAGTTTGTAATATATTAAGTAAAGTCAAACTTGCAATTAATATTTGTTTAATTTAACATTACGATTTATTATGTACATAAAGATAACATATTTTAACAAATAATTTTGAAATGGAGAAAATTTAAACTAGCCGAAAAATTTCCACAAAGAAAACGATACATATGTTGTGCAATTTAAACTTAACTCCGCAAAGAGATAAAATTTGTTGTTATTCTATTTTACCGTTTTGTTAGTTTTCGAGCTTTGCTTTTAAAGAAAACTGAATATCGCTTAACATATGTATTAAACTAAGGTTATTAGATGTTCAGTTTTAAATTTAAAAATTATCCTTTTCAATTAAAAAACATTAGTTATCAATTTCGAAATTATTTCTCACTTCGAAAAACACATATCTGGCAACCCTAGATTTGGTACCGATATCACAACTCGTTCGTGTCGGCACTATCAGAAGTTATAACCCAAAGTCAAACGATCAGAAATAGTTGCGGAGTGACTTATTATCGAATATTCACAAAAAAATATAATAATAAAATAAGTTAATTCGTTTTGTAAATATAAATTGTTATATGTTGCATAATATTATAATAAATAAACAGTAAAGAATTCTTTTTGTTTTTATTTTAAGCAAATATTATGTTGTAGTTATATTTTAAGCCAACGATATCTTGTTCAAGCATGAGTTACTGTATGGGCGCTTGTGCACTACACGGAATTTTACTGCCCGGCGTCCGATTTTTTACGGTCCGACATGGCACGCCATATAAATGTATAGAGCGTTTGTGCACTATCCGTAATTTTACCGTCCGACATTTTACTTTTCCCTATTCCGGACCGTTTTTTTGAGTCTTAAAAAATAAATAATAATAAAATACAAAATATTTAAGTATTATATATCAAGAAAATTTATAAATAAATTGATTGTATTTTATTAGTTAATATTCGAATAAATAAACAAACTACACACATACATACGTACGTTTATACGTATATATGTTTTCATGACTACAATTTGTCTATCAACTTTAATTATAATGTTATTTACCAAAACGTTCTAAATTCTAGTTTATTTACATATTTATGCACAGTTAAGTCTTTATACAAATATTTTATTATTATTTACATTATAATCTTAAAGGAAATCAATTCTAAGCGCCATCTCGTTTGAGCGTGATTAGTTATTGATTGGTTTGAGTCTTAAAAAATAAATAATAATAAAATACAAAATATTTTAGTATTATATATAAGGAACATTTATCAATAAATTGATTGTATTTTATTAGTTAATATTCGAATAAATAAATAAACATGTACATTTATACGTATATATATTTTCATAACTCCGATTTGTCTATCAACTTTACTTATAATGTTATTAACCAAAACGTTCTAAATCCTAGTTTATTTACTTATTTATGCACAGTTAAGTCTTTATACAAATATTTTATTATTATTTACATTATAGTCTTAAAGGAAATCACTTCTAAGCGCCATCTCGTTTGAGCGTGATTAGTTATTGATTGGTTTGAGTCTTAAAAAATAAATAATAACAATAATATACAAAATATTTAAGTATTATATATAAGGAACATTTATCACTAAATTGATTGTATTTTATTAGTTAATATTCGAATAAATAAATAAACATGTACATTTATACGTATATATATTTTCATAACTACGATTTGTCTATCAACTTTAGTTATAATATTATTTACCAAAACGATCTAAATCCTAGTTTATTTACATATTTATGCACAGTTAAGTCTTTATACAAATATTTTATTATTATTTACATTATAATCTTTAAAAAAAATCTCTTCTAAGCGCCATCTCGTTTGAGCGTGATTAGTTATAGATTGGTTTAATTTGATTCAAAACTACCGGTATCTTATTGATATACAAGATGGCGCTATACGTATCTGCAGTTTTTTTTTAAATTAAACTATAAAATAATTGTTTAATAAATTCTATTCTATCACAGAACACTATATTAGAATAATTATATTAAATAACTAGTTTAAAATCTCTTATCTTTTCAGTGATATAAAATTCGCAAGGGTACTATTCTACTATACTATTACCGGTAAAATTCCGTGTAGTGCACAAACGCCTATCCGTGTTTTTCATTGCAAAATCGGACCGTAAAAAATCGGACGCCGGGCAGTAAAATTCCGTGTAGTGCACAAGCGCCCTATTTATGTGTTCAAAAATATTTTTGATACGTATTGAAAATGTTTTTAATTAATTTTATGATAAACATGACGGGTTATTTTATTTATATTTAAATCTGTTTTAAAATTTGGATTGATGTTGTATATTTTAAATTTCAACTTTAGTCAAATTTATTTATATATAATAAAAGCGGCATTATTTCGTTTTTCAAATTTTATTTTCACTATTAAAAGCGATATTTTGTCGAACGGGGAAATAATACATTTAATATACAATTTTTTTAAGCAACTTTTGATTTTAAAGTACCAACCTAGAAGTTTGTTTTATATTTTATATGAAAAACAAACTGTATGTGATTTATAAATGTATACTGTAAATAATTTATACGTAACCTATTGCTAGAGTAACTTGTATTGTATTCATGACATATTCATGGGTCGGACGTGAAATATTTAAGACTTATTAAATTTCTTTTAAAGTTTATTATTATAATTTTTTTTGACGTGATAACGTCTCGTAAATCGATGAATACCGGCTGCACGAACGACAGAGCATGACTTATTGTCACGTTTCACGAGCGAGAGCGCGAAACAAGCGATAAAGGCACGATCGTCCTGAGCGTTCGGCTTGTGAATGAAAAAGAATAACGCAGATTTTAAGAAGGAGGATCTTAAATATCACATGTAAATAAGTTGTAAATAAATTGTTAATAGCACATTGTTACTTGTGATTAATCTGTATAATTTAAGTAAAAAATATACGAATTAATGAGTGCAAATGTTTATTTTTTGGAAAAAAAAATAATTAATTGAATTAACTTCTTCTTTGTATTATATAAAATAATGATAGCTCAGTGATAATAATTCAATTCAATTCATAAAGGTATGTGATTTTCTATCAATGGTTTCTTAAGACGTTATCACGTAAAATTATCGTCCGTAAACCGACTTTGACACCAATTCTTTTTGTATTTTTTTTTTTTGTATAGTTTAACTCATGGATCACGGTACTATGTTTATTTTACGTTTTATTTTTGTTACAACGATGCGGCTGTCTTCAACTGAGTCTCACAGATTTTCAAAGTGTACTCATAATCACGACGCTTGCTACAATGACAAAAATCAAGAATTCAAAATCAGTAACGACAGATATGGTAATTATCCTGTTAAACACCTTTATAATTGATTTTTAGGTATTCTTATCGCTTTAATATACTTATTATAGTTATTATAAACAAAACTTGACAATTCGATCCAGAATCATTATTTTAATGCTGCTAAAAAGAATTTTAACATCGTCAATGTGCGCTTTTAAGTAAAAAAAAAAGAAACGAATATGACTGTACCTTTTCTTACATAAAAAATTGACCACGTCTATGAAAGCGTAACACACATAACAACGAACACAAATTAGTGTTATTTGAAGTACCTAATAAATTAAATTTTAAATAGGGCCTTTTCAATATAGTTTATATTAAAAAGTCTATTACATTTCGATCCTTTTTATAGACAATATTAAATAGAGAACGATATAGAGCAGGGGTCGCCAAATGGCGGACCGCGGTCCGCATCCGGACCGCCGACCCATTTTGTGTGGACCGCGAAAACACAGTAACTTACACTAAAGACTACTTCTGATCGATCGATACTTGTCGATGCTTTCTTAATGGATACTTTTAAACATATCAATGACCTGAACCTTAAACTTCAAGGCAGGGGCTTGCTGGTATGCGAGCTCATGTCAGATGTCAAAAGTTTTTCTCGAAAACTTGATCTCTTTATTAATGATCTTGGAAATGAATGCTTACACTTCCTCAATTAAAATAATAATCAGCAGTGACAACGAGACTGATGTCGGTCAATTCAAGACGTTCATTACAGATCTTAAATCGGAATTTCAAAAAAGGTTTGCAGATTTTAAGAAAATTGAGAATGTTGTAGAAATCCTCAGCAGCATTTACTCTCTGCATCCTGATGCTGAATGGAGCAATGAAGCTGCAATTGTTTTCGGAAGTGATAAAGCTACTCTGCAGATGGAAATGATCAATTTCCAAGAAAACACTGTTTTAAAACACAAAGATCAGAAGTTTCCAGTGAAGAGTTCTGGATAAAATTTGTGTGTGGTAATAAATATCCAGAATTACAAAAATTTGCTTTGAAACTTCTTACTTTGTTTGGATCGAGATATATTTGTGAACTAGCATTTTCGAAGATGAAGTTCATTAAGAATAAATTTCAATCTCGACCTACTACTGAACATCTGCAGGATTTAATGTCAATAGCTTGCACCAATTTTACTCCAAATTTCAGACAGATAATTCGCAACAAACAATGTCATTTTTCGCATTGATACCTATGTAACAAAATACCTTTGTTATTTCCTTAATTACATTTGTTTAATAAATATTTTTTCTTATAAATAAAATGTGCGGACCACGATGGTCATTTCATTTCTTAAAACGGACCCCGAGCGAAACTAATTGGAGACCCCTGATATAGAGAATAATTTTATTTACGTTTTAACAGCGACCGCAGCTCAATTCAATTTACAGTGCTAGTAACCGGAGAGAACCCAATGGAATATCATCGACGACTCTAATAATATTCGCTACTAAGCCAAATAAACGTTTTATTTGTTTGATTATTTATGTACATTTTCGTTTAATATATTTTTAAATAATTATCTTCCGATTGTTATTCGTAATTCGAAGTGAATAAATATGGACATAAATGTCTTAAATCATAATCACGTCCGGTCATAAAAAGTATAGTTTACTTAAAACCCCGTACGTTGATTAATACTACTTACTTACTAGACTAAACTAATATAGACAATAGTAATGTATGTTCATTGTAAATATTACATTAGTCAGTAATAATTATTTCACTAATATTAAATATGTGTATGTATTAATTAAATCAATATAGTGGATTAACGCTCTTAAAATTAACAAAATCGTTATTGTATTTATTTAATTTATACATTTAGGGCCGAAACACATAACGGCGTTGCGGCGCCGCAACGCTAAAATCGGCGGTGGTGTCACCGCCAATTTTAGCGGCGCGGCACCGCCAATTCCGGCGTTGTGACGTCATACTTGTTGACCATGATTTATTGACATTTTGTGTCAATTTTTATATTTTATTTTTTGTGTCTTTATTAGACATGGGTATCTCAATGAATTTTTATGAACAGCAGATAAGCTCATGAGCCATATGCTTGAACCGGAGCTGTGAACCGGCTCACAGTTCCGCTCAATTGTTGTTATGTTGTTACTTTTAACTATTAGATTTACAGCTAATTTAAGACTCGGTTCAAACAAGTGACATGTATGATGTACCTAAATTATAAATATGTAATAAAGCAGCGTTTCGAAAAGTTATTATAGTGATATTTTTTCTATCTTACACAATTATAGGGGAATGCTAATTTCATGCATATGATAAACGCTAAAGTGAGTTTCTTTGTGTGTTTTACGCTTTCACGCTTTAACTATTCACCTGAATTACGATCATCATGAAATTCTGCATACCAGTTGTCTGGGGTACAGAAAAGGACATAGAGTACCTACTTTACGTACCGACTACTAGCTGGTAGCTGTATTACGCAAGCGGAGCCGCGGGCGAAAGGTATTTATTTATATTTAATCTATAGAACAAATATAAATGTAAGATATTAATTTATGTATTACTTTATTTAAATCTTGTTTAGGCTTTATAAGACAATTTTTTTTTTAAATCCTACCAGTATAAAAAAAAATTATTGACAAAAACCTTTACGATCGAACATAGAGCTGATATCGAAATTATACGATAATTCAACGCGCACAACATAATTTTGCGAATTTTTTTTTTTCGTTCTAATGTCATCGAAATGGAAATTGTAACTACTGAACTGCCCTCTCGTATTTAGTTTCTGAGCTTTTAAACATATACTTTAGATTTTTACTTTTTAGATTAGATATAGTGGTCATGTACAGGCGATTGTACGATACATTGGAACGAAAAACGATAATTTTACGACCGAAAATACATAATACTGTCAGCAAATAATGCTAACACTGGCTGAATTACACATCACTTATCACTAGTGTCTATCACTCTTGCAAACAACACGCCTCAGTTAACCCAGAAGCAGTATTAAAATTAATTAATATCCGCAATCAAAAATCACGAAGAACTGGTTACCCTACAACAACGCTCTTTTTCGCGACGCCGCAACGCCGCAACGCAAACTGCTGATTTTAGCGTTGCGTCAACGCAACGCCGTTATGTGTTTCGGCTCTTAATTTTAACGTGATTAGTTTTAAATATTGAACATTTAAAATGTGAATATTTCCATTATTTTAATGAGATTAAAATATGAAAATTTTAAATCGAAACTGGATATACCTACGGTAAATATATATATTTTTTTTGTTTATATTGTATATATGTTACTAATGCTTTTTAAAAAATAACTTTAATTATTTTAGTTGTTTTAATTATATTGTAAATGTAATTTTTTTTTTAAATAAAATATCAATGTATTCAATGTGTAAGTCAAAGTGTCAGTTTGGACATTATTTCTTTATGGTGTTAATCGATAAATAGATATGTGTCAGTAAGAGTACCGTATTTGATGAAAAAAAAAATCTTTTTATAATAAAATTATAAACATAGAAGGACCGAATGGTTGTTAATGACCCTCTAATCATAATGGGTCGTAGACTTTGGCCCTTATACACAGGATCCATTGAGATTGTATATAAATTTATATTATAACTTGTAAAATAATTATATATTTTCCTCTGTCTTGTATTCAATATGTCTGATATTAATATTGTGATTATAAACGACGAGCGAGAATGAAGTTGTTCATAATAAAGGTGTATTTAATTCGGAAAGACTTTTTTTTAAATTATAATAAAAAAAATGACATTAAAGATTTAAAAAACTCTATATATATATACATATAATGTAGAAAATATTTCATAATATTTACATTTTATGATAATCATAATATGAATAAGCTATAAAAGTCTACAAATCATGCAAAAATTTAATCTTAGTTATCGTATACATCAGAGATTCCCAAACTTATTTTGTCTAACGCCCACTTTGAAAATCAGTTATTTTGTAGCGCCCCCCAATTTTTTTTTTTCACCTTAAAAACCTCAATAACATATTAGTCTCGCCTGGAGTTTAATTAAACCTATATTTTAAACGAGACTTCTTACCAGAGAGAGCATTAATAATGCAACTTTACAATATTAAGAATATCTTTTACCTATTCAAAATAAACCAATAACCAGCATTTGTTTTAAAACTATTCTAATCTGAAGGATGAATCTGATGATTTTTAATAAGTTTGTCAGTATCAGGTTCCAATTGACTCAAGAACAGCCGCAAGTTGCCGCGTTCGGTAACGTGTTGTGAACGCATTAAAAATAATAATAATAAGCCATTAATAATAATAAAAATATTAAAAAATAATATATAAAAATAAATAATAATGAAATATGTTTAAAACTAACTACTTATGTATTTCTTTATAATTATTTTTGTTCATATCAGTGTGATCCTGTTTTGGCCATATTAATACTATTTATTGTATCATACTATTGTACAATAACGCTGTTGGATTGCCTAGTAAAATAAATATATAAATAAATAAATAAATAACAAATACTTAATTAAAAGTCTAAGAAACGGATTTTATCGCGTTTATTTCAAATTTCAGTTTAACAATATTTTATTTTAAATTATTTCCCGACGTTTCGGACCCTTTACAGCGTCCATGATCTCGGGGGACTGAGGTGGTGGGTGTCCGAATAATTATTCGGACACCCACCACGTTTTTAGACTTTTAATTAAATGAGTAAAATTCGCGTAAATATAAGAGAACAGTAAATATTTAATATATTTTTAGTTTATAGTTATACAATAAAACAGGATATAAATATGAACTAATAAATGGATGTTGTGTAGTAGGAGGATTTTAATTTCAGTGAATTTTAAATTTTAAAGAAGCCGAAGTTACAAATCGCTTATCACCCCTTAAGTCACATAAACGCCCCCAATTTTTTTCTGGGCCACTTACCGCCTCTAGGACTCCAGCGCCCACAGGGGGGCGTTAACGTACACTTTGGGAAAGACTGGTATACATCAATCAATCGGTAAGTGTAAGAAACGAGAACAATAACATGTCACTCGGATGCCTCATTAGCTACACAAGCAGACGTTTAGTATGCTAAAACATAATAAACATTACTGAGCTGATATACTGAAACTCTACCTCTGTCCCATAATAAGGCAAAAGGATCCGCAATCCTATTCCATTTCAGGTTGGTATTGAACCAAAATAATGACGATTATTATAAAAATATAAAAACTTCTTTATTAAAATAGATTGTTATATTATTTGCGAATTGTTATAGAATTATCAAAAAGTTATTACCATATTATTCTTCTTGAAAACAATCTGCAAAATATAAGAATAAGAAATCAGCTTTAAAATTAATAAAATGAATTTATTTTTTATTTTTTAATGAGCATATAACTGAAGCTAGAGAGGCAAGACAAAAATCATGTAAAGGTTACAAGGACAAGAAAAAACTAAATTCTAAAAAAAAATTTACAAGGACAAGAAAAAACTAAATTCTAAAAAAAAATTGATAAGATGAAAACAAATGTCTTTATCAAGCACGTTTTTGGTTATTCATTTCATTTAAATGATTCTTTTTCAGTATCTTAACCAAACAATGATTTAATATTCTTAAGCTTCTTACGTTTTAATTCTAAAAATCATTTGTTTTACTGTAATGAAATATTAGGTGGTGCTTTTGTTTTGTTCTCTATAAATATTTTATGAAACATTCAAGGCAATGGAGTATTTAAGGTATTATAATTATTCATCATTTTAAAGGATATTTGGTTAATTGATGTAATTTGATATTTCCGGTATAATAAAAATTTAATAAATTGATATTGAAAACACGAGTGTTTTTTTTAATAATAATAAGCTCATAGCTAGGTAATTATGTTTTCCTACTTTTTACATATTTACTGAAATATGATACTTTTTTTAATGTTAAGTGAATAGGCAAACTGGCAGACGTTCCACCTGATGGTAAGTGGTTGACGTCACCCATGAACATAAACTAGTTTACCTGGAACTAGCCCAGGCAACTCGTTTATGTGTTGCCTATCCAGAGACATAAGGTGTTAAAGTCTCGGTGCCAGTAATTACACTGCCTGTCTCATACTAGTATCAATTTTGATATTATCAATTTTGCTTTGAATAAAAAGATTTTTTTTACGCTCTTTACCATCAAATATATTCTGTTACTATATTTGAATATATTAGTATATATATTTTTTATAATCATAAACGAAAAATCGAGTAACGCTCTGTAACGCGATATTTATATCTTAATGGTCCAAGATCCCAGTGCCCCCAGACCTACGTCATTTTAGCAAAGCTGAAATTTTGAGGATTTCTAGTCTACTATGTAGTTAAGACAGTATGCGTATTTACTACCTCGAAAGCGGGGCCCTTTCACAGGTAGCGCGAACTAAAGGTGTATAAAAACTTTACTCACCTACGTTAAAGTAGAAACGCTCATATTTAAATATGTTTTTAAGAATATTATCAAAAACTGATATTTATTATTGCCAGACCGTTTCCGTGGGCCATTACTTCCGGCAGACGTTATAAAGGTTCTTTAAAAATTAGGCAAACTACGTTATAGTAGCAAGGCTACATTTTACATATATCACTCCTAGTACTATTTCAAGATCCTTTGTAAGCAGCCAGACCAATCCGATGGGCCAATCCTTCTCCCAGACGCCTTAAAGAGTTAAAGCTTAAACATGTACGAACACCTCTATAATCATAAACTGCACGATTATTTATGTGTCTGTAGCGTGTTTTCTATTTAGAATAAGATCCCAGTGCCCCCAGACCTACGTCATTTTAGCAAAACTGAAAGTTTGAGGATTTCTAGTCTACTATGTAGTTAAGACAGTATGCGTATTTACTACCTCGAAAGCGGGGCCCTTTCAAAGGTAGTGCGAACTAAAGGTGTATAAAAGCTTTACTCATCTACGTTAAAGTAGACTTTTTTTTTGACTTTTTACTTTTTTTTTTAGACTTTCCAATTTATTGCATCTAAATAGGCAATTTATTGCATATTTAGATGCAATAAATTGGAAACAATAGAAGTGTAAATAATTTTATGGTTATTTTTTATTAAAATTTTTGTTTAAAATGTTACAGTTGACAAATTATGATTGAAAAAATATTATCTATTATGCAAAGTTTATTAATATTTTATTCAATAGTTTGTAACTTTTCATTGTTTTCGTTGCACGAGTCTCTACTTCCCTCATCAAATTCACATTCATATTGAATATTGAATTCATCTTCAGCATCATGTTCATCGTCATTTGGCTCCTCTGTTAAGATAAATAATTTAATGAGGTTGCGAATAGCTACAAATATATAAAAATAATTTAAAGTGAAAGTAAAATACCTAATTCATTTTGTAGTGAGTCACTAACAAAACTGGGCAGTTGATCACCATCAAACCAATTAAAATAAAACTGACTATCTTTTAATATCCACCCATTGTTCTCAGGACTGAGATGCACGATTATAGACTAAATAGAAAACACGCTACAGACACATAAATAATCGTGCAGTTTATGAGTATAGAGGTGGTCGTACATGTTTAAGCTTTAACTCTTTAAGACGTCTGGGAGAAGGATTGGCCCATCGGATTGGTCTGGCTGCTTACAAAGGATCTTGAAATAGTACCAGGAGTGATATATGTAAAATGTAGCCTTGCTACTATAACGTAGTTTGCCTAATTTTTAAAGAACCTTTATAACGTCTGGCGCAAGTAATGGCCCACGGAAACGGTCTGGCAATAATAAATATCAGTTTTTGATAATATTCTTAAAAACATATTTAAATATGAGCGTTTCTACTTTAACGTAGGTGAGTAAAGTTTTTATACACCTTTAGTTCGCGCTACCTGTGAAAGGGCCCCGCTTTCGAGGTAGTAAATACGCATACTGTCTTAACTACATAGTAGACTAGAAATCCTCAAAATTTCAGCTTTGCTAAAATGACGTAGGTCTGGGGGCACTGGGATCTTACTCTATAAGCTTATCTACGTTTTCGTGTTAATAATGCATGTCATTCAAAGTATAACTCGCGTTACCACGCGTATCAAACCTAGGATAACAAGTGATACAATCGCGGATATAACGTTTTTTCGTATTAACTCGTCACATGAAGTATCGGTATTTTATACGTCGCATTATGTCGCGTCACCTCATTTATCCAGGACTGTATTTGACGAGCATGACTTGACGCGACCTAAAAATATTATATAAGTAGTAAAAGCAACTAATGTCATCAGGTCATGTCACGTCGTATGACATATTGTTCCCGAAGTCACACCATGTCGCTTCGCTTCGTATATTTCTTTTAGCCTATATAAGATAGATGATTAGATGTTATACATAAACAAATCATATCATACCCGACATACTTAATTTTAAAAATTACGTAGTTAAATAAAATTACATATGAGAAATTTTAGCTAAAATAAATAACAAAAAAAAAAGAGGAGAAAGAACTCGGAAAGTTTTGTTTCAATTTAGTTTTAAGAAAATCACGAGGTTTTTATTCAAGCGTGCGTAACCCTTATTTAGTGTTTTTGTATAAAATTTCAAGTTTCCCGGACCCTTAGAAGGGCGACCCTAATAAATACAGGTAAGTGATGTCGGTGGCACCGTACCCTCGGATAAACCAAATAATCTTCTAATTTCCTCGAAAACAAAATCTGTTGCAAATGAATTTTATTATTATTTGGTTTGTATGTATGTAACAAATTGTAAGCAGGTGGCATGCATTTATTTCGGCACTGAAACTTGGTTAAACGAGGGCCTCTTTGATGCTGAAATTTTCGATAGTCAGTATACTGTGTACAGAAGTGACAGAAATTACACATTTTGCGGTGACAAGATGAAAGGTGGACTAATAATAGCTATGAACTCAAAATTTTCTGTTCTCTCATCCTCATCTATTACATTAAAAAACAATGCGGTTGATGCCATTAGGATATATATGTTGTCAGGCCCAGGTTTCTCCAAGAAGCTGCTGCATATTTTCTGCTGTTACTCTCCTCATTGTACTTCTCATCATGAAGTGTTGTGGGAGTTGTTTGACATGGTTTCTCAGGAGATTCTAAACTGTCCGAATGACAGTTTTATAATTTTGGGTGATTTTAACGTTTCAGGGGTCAATTCGTCAGATAACAACATGGTTTTATTGACAAAAAATCTGTTGAAACAAACAAACTACGAATTTTTTTATCGTGTGATCGCTGTTATGGAAGGTGGTTATCGGGTAGACGTCGTATATACAGACTTCTCTAAGGCCTTTGAAAAGATATCTCATAATCTTTTATTGCATTTACGCGAAAAACATCGCCAATTCTCTTTAAATACCATCTAAATGGAGAAATTATCAATCGTGTTTCTGAGTTGAGGGATCTGGGCATTCTTCTGGATAGCAAATTAACATTCAATTCCCATGTAAGCTATACCGTGGCAAAGGCTATTAAAACGTTTTATTCTCAGGGTCGGTAGAAATTTTAGAAACACTTTTACGTTGCATCTTCTGTATGTATATTTTGTGCACTCACTCCTGGAATATGATTCAACAGTGTGGAATTCTCAGTATGATATATGTATATGTAAATTCAATGGAAAGGGTACAACGAAAGTTCATAAGGCACTTACAGAATAGGTTCCCTGATTATAGCCAAAGTGCGCCTAAAATTTTTTCGTTGGCAGCTCGCCGCATGCATAAGCTAAATAAATAATGCTTAAAATAATAATGCTTTCAAACTTTAAAAGTAAAATCAATCAATTGTTAAATCAGTGAATTAAGTATGTCTAATGATGATATTGTTAATTTTTACCCGACTGCGACAGAAGGAGGGTTATGTTTTTCGAGTGTATGTATGTACATATGTATGTATGTACCTATGTATATCCATTTCTTTGGCACGCCCTACAGCCCAAACGGTTGGATGGTTTTTGACATATGAGGTGTCGTTGGATTTGTCTAAATTGTAGTAGTGACATAGGCTATATAAATTTTCAAAATGGCGCCCGCAAATGACGGAATGAGGGGGGGAGTTGAATTTTTTTTCTTACTGTAGAAATATGGGTATCAAATGAAAGCTAGTAAATTGTTTTATTCTTTTTAGTTTATAATAAGAGTATTTTACGAGGTCGGGTTTTTTTGATTTTTAAATTATTTTTTAAACATTCAATTACATGTGTTCATTTTGTATTCAATTGTCACAATTTATTATGTAAACTAATATCTAATTTTTTACTTTCTGCTTCCTGTGTGTATTAGTAATTATAGTCTGTTCGCGTTAAGAAAATAGTGACTCATCGTTGTCACTCAGCTTAGCCACGCCTCTTGACCAATAAGATCACAGTAAATTATAAAGTCGTGTTCACTTTGAACAGTTGAAACCCTTCAGACAGTACGCACGTGTTCTTTGCCAATTTTAAAAATGAATACCTCACCCATTCTTAAAAATAATAGTGGATCAATATTACATAGCGGAGAAAGACGAGTGATTTACAATGTTTTTAAGTACTTTAAACAGTGTGGTGACCAAAACGTGACTATGGAGAGTATAGTAGTGAAAAAGGCTAGTGCATGCGGTGTTTCTGAAAATACGTTTCTGACGATTCTAATCCTTTTTTTAATGTAATGACTACTTAATTAATTAATTTTAAAATACTGTCATAAAAACTTTGCTTTAATATTAATGGTTTAATTTTTACCTCAGTATGAATACGCCTTTACTTTGATGAGTCACTATTTTCTTAACGCGAACAGACTATAGTGGAAACTTGATTGGTTTATGTGATACCTTATTATTTTCTCTTATTTTTTGTGTTAAGTTTAACCTTTTTTTTTTCAAATACAAAAAAATAAAATAAAATAAAAAATAAAATAAAAGGAAAAGGTTCAAATCTGCTCCAAAATGTACAGAAAATTGATATTTTAAAGTACCTTTTATTAATTAAAACTAGATTTTAATTTAATTATTTTGCTTCTCATTTAGATGGGAAATAGAAATTCGCGATGAGCGACCTCTAAATATTATTATTAAGAGCTCCGCTTTCAACAGGCGCTTTCATCCCTCTGAAAGTATGTCAGTAGTTATTTTGAAAAGAAAAAAACAGTTTTTTTTGTCAGTCGGTTTTTTTACTGGTCTGATACATATATATAATACTAGGTAATACGAAAAAAAAGATAACAATTATATAAAATGTAATTTTGCCTAAATATAAAAATATAATTGAGATTTTTTTGTTCTTTTTGGATTTTTAGGAGTGAATTCAATAAAGCAGGAAGAATACATTTTAAGTGAGTTTTTGCCATAGTTACTAATGACATTGGGGATTTCTAATTTAAGATTCTTAATACAATATGATATGAGGTTAGATTAGTTATTGATATACACGAGTAACTTTTATTTTAATAACGCCAACATTACGCTGTTTAATTTGTCGATAATTATATTCGTTCTTTGCATAAAATAAATAAGAACAATTTAAGCCAGTCTTTTCAACTCGCTTGTAACCGGCCACCATTACACTTTTGTATTCGCTTCCGTAAAACCTATATAAATCGCTAAATTTATAATCAGGCATACAATATTGTAGAAGGCAAGAAAAAATACATAAAATTTTATTCATTTTATCGATTTATCTATTAAAATGTGTAATTATATCATACCATAAAGATTAATACATAATATAATCGCGTCGTACTAATCTTAGGATTTCTATAAAAAAAATTTTATCGTAGATCTTCAGAAATCGTTAGCGTACTACTACGCCGTTCTCATCACCGCTAGTAAGCCTGTCCGTGGTATCCTGTGACGTAACTTGTTGCCAAGAGTATACTGTCTTTGAGTGTCAGCATGGGCTCCAGCCGGGATCGGGCACCATGAACACCATTTTATCCTCATAACTTTTATGGAGTCTTACAGGGACAAAAGAAGAGCTCAGCATTTGGTATTCTTGAATCTGCAGAATGCTTTGAATGTCTTCTTCATCAATATATCTGGTGAGCGTCACGATTCCAAAGTGAAACTTAGAGGAGTCATAGTTAGAAGGCAGGCCCTTTGCAATAAAAGCCTACTTAAAAAATAATGCCTTCAATAAAATTCTACTTGGCGCTATTAATACCAATACCGCCAAGCATAAATGAAAAAAAAAAAAGTAGATATCTTACTTATTAAGGAACTGCTTATATAAATAATATAAACCAAACGTTATAAAGGCGAAGCAGTTATAATAACTGTCAAGCAATTGTTTCGTATTTTT
The DNA here is from genome assembly GCA_036937285.1 of Euphydryas editha. NCBI lineage: Eukaryota > Metazoa > Arthropoda > Insecta > Lepidoptera > Nymphalidae > Euphydryas > Euphydryas editha. The sequence goes on from JAUPFZ010000025.1 coordinate 4,796,112, forward strand.
ATTTTTATTTTCTTACTACTAATAGTATTTTAATTTCATATGTTATGTTCTTTGTTGTATAGCTTTGATGGGATGCTTATCGATACGTTAAGAGCCACTGCCTCGTGCCATCTTTGCCTAGATCTAAGCGTCAACAAAACCGCGTCCCTACGGAAATTAAACTTGGATAGGTATTTCGAATGTAACACCGCTACGAATTGAAATTCAATTTGTAACATGCATTAAACGATATTTCTTAGATACGTACACTTGTGGATTAAAATCTTGTAAAGGCAATATTGCAACAATATAAATATAAAATATAAATAAGAATTATTGTAGAAAATGAAAAATTAGAGTAGTGTCTCCTGTGTTGACTTTCATTCCCTTTTTCCAAGGGACTGTAGTGAAAATCGTTATAAAAATTACCAAGTTCGATTCAAATTAGGTGATTTTAGCATGATGACCGGTTAGAGTAGAGACAGATTTGGACGTATAAAAATTACAGTTTTAATTTCAGCAAGGATCATAGCATACTCTCCAAAAAAAAAAAACTTTAATATATAGAAATTATCCTGTTACAGTTTTTTCCCTTTTTTTATTATGATTTTTTTTTTAATTGTATAGATGTAAACACCTCGTACGCGATGGACTTTAGTAGTACGAGAACCTGGTATCTTGTGGCCGAAAATACACACAACGCAACCTCAAACGTCTAAATATTAGTCATGATCCGGGATCGAAACCACGACAGTGATTTCGCCAACTAGTCCTCAATCGTTAAGAAAAATTACACTGTACCAAATATTTATATAATAGCTTATCAAATATTCATGTCATTTTTATAAGTTTTAACTGCTGGATAGACGAATTTGACAATCGCTAAATTGATTCGGTTAGCCCCTAGTTAGTTATCATCATTTTTAGAGTTTTATATTTTACTTATTTCAAAGAAATTCCTGTCACTCTACTGTCTGGTCTATCCATGGATGTCATCGTTGTATCTATTGAACTGTGTTACCAGATTAAACGAAATGCTAATAGGGAATGGATGTTTGAGAGGGTTTTCATAGAAATCTCTTATTTCAATTTACATTTTATTTAAATTCATATTAAGTAGGTCATATTCTTTTATATGTACTAAAATCGTTTAGATGTGTTTTAGTAATGACAATGTACAAAGTATTTAGTTTAAAATACTTAAATTAAAATTATGTTTATGTCGCAAAATATATTTAAAAGTTCGTCATTTAGGCTCCAAGGAAACGTAAGCTAAAACCTACATATTAGCTAAAAGTAATAACTCATATTAAGACAGATAGTATAGATAGACAAGAGTATAGATTATAAATTTTCCAATATAGTTTCACTTCGCAGATGATCTGACAGAGTCAGATGTAGCAGTCTGGATGCCGAGGAAAAAAAGCGAGCTAATTAACCACTATAAATTCTATGAATTTAATAGCATTTTTTATTTAATTTACTTACAGGTCAAAAGTATTTACATTGAATTCGATTTAGACAACAAAATATCATGCAATTATAGCCTCTAAATGTATAGAAATAAGAGTGACTTTTGGGTATGAAAAGATATACTTTTACATTAATGTAAAGATATACTTTTACACCAATTTAATTTAATAGGTTTTGCTTTTTATTTTGATTTAATAACGCTTAACATAAAAAGGTTTTAAGTATAGTGACCGTAATTAAAATTCTGGTTAGGCATATTGCTTAAACGAAAAACCACATATGTAATTATATTTTGCTTTATACATACTGAAATTAGAAAATAAATAAGTATTTAAATACCTACTCCTTAATATTAATGCTCAGTGAATTTCAAAATAATTTATATATTTTTATAGTAATTATTATAACTTCAATGACTCAAAATCAATTATTCAGTACCTAATATTATTTTTTAACTATATCGTTTACAAATTTCGAAAACACGGGTTATTGTACGGATGGGACCGAGGGGCGTTAATTAAAGACGTGTTTAACGCAAGACTGCATGTTTATTACTCGATTCAATTACAATTACATGATTAAATATAAAGCTTATAAGGTATACAACATACCTATACTACACGCCCAACCAAAAAAAAAAAAGGAAAAAAAAAGCATTAATACAATAATTGTTCTTTTTTTTTTTGTTTTAAGCAATTATAAGCTCCAATAAGAAAAAAAAGAAATTAAAGTAAAATTACATTAGTATTTTTTTTTTTGTATATAAAAATGCGTCGGCACATAGGTTGACCAACTTTTACCACTATGTATATCTATATCTAAATAGGTATCAAGTAAAGTGAAGAAGTATAATTATAATATGCTTAATTATAATACAACTTAGCGTTGTTTTTGTGTACAGTTTTCTCTGTACCTTTGAATAAAATTATAACATTAGGGCTAATTTCCTTAACAACTAAATATGGTCCAATATAAAGAGGATCAAACTTTTTTCTATTTTCATTTTTTAATAAAACAAAATCCCCTTTTTTGTATGAAATAGGATTTATATAACCATCATATCTTAACTTTCTCATATCCTTAGATTTACATAAATTTTCTCTAGCTTGCATTTGAGACTTTTGTAAGCGAAACTTAAGTTCGTGAGGATAACTTGAATAATTATATAATGGCTCTAAAGAGTTTACTAAGTTACTAGGGATGTTACAAGGTTTTCCATAAACTAATTCATATGGAGTATATTTAGTTTCACTATGTACTGTAGTATTATAGGCAAAACACCAATATGGAAGCCATGTACTCCACTCGCGTGGTTCATTTTTAGTCTGAGAAATGATATTAAATGTTTGTGATTATTTTCTAAAGATCCTATTGTCTCGTGGTGATAAGGTGTGGAAAACATGGGTTTGATATTTAACATTTTACAAACCTCACGCATTGTTTGCGAAACGAACTCGGTGCCTCTGTCACTTAGAATTTGTCGTGGTATGCCATGCTGTAAAATAAATTTACTTACCAATGTTGATGCTACGGTGTTTGTTTCCTTGTTTTCGAGTGGATAAGCCTGCATAAATTTCGTTAAATTACACTGAACAGTAAGTATATAAGTATAGTTATATAAATCTTTATCTAAAGGACCTACTAAATCTATAAGTATACGATCAAATGATGACCCACTGGTGTCGGTAATCACCATGGGTTCTTTAATGTACTTAAAATGTTTTTGCCGTTGGCATTGATCACATTTTCGTACAAACTCTGTCACATCCTTTTCTAATCCTGTCCAAAAATATTTCTGTCTAATATTATTAATCATACGTCGAATTCCAGCGTGTCCACTTGTGGCCAACAAATGATAGTCATTCAAGATAACGCGTTTGTCGTCATTTGATATTATTTTCCTTACGCCTTGTATTACATGTAATCTTAGTCCGGACCATTCTTTACTTTTATTTATACATTTACTTAACTTCTTTATAATTTCTATATTTTCATTTGTACGTACAATATATAAATTATTTATTTTTAATTTTTTACTAATTAAACACAGATCCCTCGCAAAGACACGTCGTGTACATTGTGATTGAGCCTCTGGTTTTACAAATAATATTTTTTCATTTGGTAAATACGCAAAATACTTGTTTTCTTCCCTCACACAACTTTTACACTTCTGCCACTCTGTCTTACTAACAAAATTTAACTCCACATAATCCTTCGGTTTTCTGAGAACTTCTACTACTCTTGGTTGATCAGACCAATCGTAATTTGAAACCTCATCATCCGATTGATTATGCGTTGTTGCTTCATTTGCTATTTTACGCATTGCCCTAGTCATTACCATCATCCTGATGTTAGCGTGTATATCTTTCAATTCGTCACTTGTCACTCTTATACGAGATAACGCGTCTGCAGCTACGTTATCACGTCCTCTTACATACTCTATTACAAAGTCATACTCTTCCAACTGTAATCTAAACTTCATCAAACGACTAGATGGATTTGTCATACTAAAAAGCGATATTAAAGGTTTGTGGTCGGTTTCAATTATAAATTTTCTTCCGTATAGATATGGCCGAAAGTATTTAATGGACCATACAATAGATAACAATTCTTTTTCTACTGTCGGGTAATTACATTCAGCTTTATTAAGCGTGCGACTTGCAAAAGCCACCGGTCGGCGGTCTTGGTTACACAAAACGGATCCTATTGCATATCCAGAAGCGTCAGTCTGTAATATGAATATGTTGTCATTGTTTAGTATGGGATATTGCAACAAAGGTGGCGATAATAATGATTTTTTTATTTTTATAAAAGCTTCTTGGCAATTTATGTCCCACGAGAAAATTACATTTTTACGCGTAAGCTTATTTAAAGGTATACATAACTTAGCGAATTGAGGTATAAATTTTCTATAATAGTTAGCAAATGCTATGAATCGTTTTACTTCTTCTGCTGATTTTGGAATGGGATAATTTTCTATTACTTTTGATTTATTCGGGTCGGGTTGAATTCCGTCAGATGAAACTACATGTCCGAGATAAAGTAACTCTTTTTGTAGGAAAACACATTTTGCCGGATTTAATTTTAAATTTACTTTTCGGAGTCGTTCAAATATTGCAATTAAATTTTGATTATGTTGGTGTAAATTTCGTCCGAAACATACTAAATCATCCAAATAAATGAGACATTTTTCATAATTTAAACCAGACATCGCTACTGTCATAGCTCTAGAAAAAGCATTGGGACTTGTTTTTAACCCCATAGGCATACGTTTCATTTGGTATTGTCCCGTGTGGGTGGTAAATGCAGTATATTTTCGGCTTTTTGGGTCTAAAGTTAGTTGATAATATGATTGATATAAGTCAAGATGTGTAAAGTACATTGAACCAGACAAAGCATCTAATATGTCGGATATATTGGGCAGTGGAAATTTATCGTCTATTATGCGGTCGTTAAGTTTCCTGAAATCGATCACTAACCTCCATTTTTTTCTCCTTACCATCATCTTTTTTAGGCACCAGTAACACTGGGCTCGACCATTCGCTAGCTGCGGGCTCAATTATATCGTTTTTAAGCATATTTTGTACTTGACAATTTCTTCTCTCTGAGCATAAGGCAACCGATAAGGCTTTGTATACACTGGGTTATTATTTTTTAAATGTATATGATGTGAGTAAATATTTGTGGCTGACAATCTATCGCCTTTCAATTGAAAAATATCCGAATACTTCGCACATATATTTTCTATACATTTTCTTTCTTCTAAATTTAACGAATCTAATTTTAACTCTTCAAACATTCTTCGCACTCGATTTCCATCACTTTCATTCTTTTCATAGCTACAAATTACGTATTCTGATAATTGTTCTACTTCCGGATTAAAGTAACTTAAACGTATGGTTTCATCTCTACAATTTAATATTTGTATTCTAAGTTTTTCATTATTTGGCTTACTTATACTACCCGCTATAAAAACTCCATCGCATAACTGTTTCGGAAATACAACACAGTCGTCCTTCAAGTTGGTACTCACAAAATAAAATTTCTCGCAACGTGGCGGAATGTCTATGTAATAATTTTTTCCTAAATAACCTGTATCCATGGGCATAGTTATTGTTTCTGAATTTAATTTTAAAGTTACGGTATTAATTTCATAATCTACAATAGCCTTATATTTTTGTAAAAAATCGCGGCCTAAAATACCATGTTCCGGGAAATTCATATTTTCAATAACATAAAAAGTGTGAATAAAGCCTAAATTTTGCATGCAAACTTTCAAATTAATAAAACCTTTTGTTATAATTTTACCACCTATTCCTTTAATTTCTTGAACATCATTTATTATAGGTAAATGTCGTACCGCCTCATATTTCACGACTGATAAGGACGCTCCGGTGTCGACCATCCATTTGAAATGTAAACTGTTTACTATTGTATCTATACTATTGCTACTTGTAAATGCATTTATAAATTTAGGATCGAAAAAACTGGGTTTCGGTAGTATTATTGTCATCAGCTACTTGACCTTGCTCTTGGTTATGTAAATAGTGCATGTTGTGGCCTCTAGTCGAAGGTCCACGTGCTCGGTAGAATTGACCACCCCTGGGCCTTTTTCCAGCAAAAGGTCTTCGTCCACGAAGATTGTCTGACCTTGAGTAATTTTGGAAATAATTTGAAGAATTTTGAGAGGTCCATCTCTGACCAAAAGGACTGCGCGTCGAGTAATTATTAAAATACGCACGGTTACCTGTCTGTGCTGCGCCACGACCTCGCTGATTGTAAGATGGGTACCTTACCTGGTTAAAATTTCCTCGACCTCCTCGACGAGCGTAAAACATGGACTCCCTCGGCTCATTGCGATTAGACGACAGCTCTTCCTCTTTTGCAGCTTGAATAACGTCCTTGAGAGAGTCGTAGTTGCGTGCTGTCAAAATTAAATTCAAATTTTTGTTACGCAAACCGTCTGCGAAGCGATGAACCGCTAGCTTTTCGTTTAGTGGCTTTAATATATTATATGCTGACGTATTACCATCCGCCTGCGATACAGTCAGCTGCGTAAATAACTCCTCTAACGACTTACCGTACTCTTCGATAGATCGCGAACCTTGGCTACAAGTAAGTAACTGAGAGTGCAAGGCTGTACTAGATTTTGTTGTAAGATGATGTTTTCTAATATCAGCAATTAAAATTGAACAACTTGTGTAAGTTTTTTCCAATCGCAACTTTGCACTTTCTGTTAAACGTGTTTTTAAAACAAAATTGATAAGAGAACTCTGTTCTGTCGCTTCAATCATAGAACTATACAAATCTATCGAATCTATTATTCGTTTTGTCATATCCTCAGAACCATCCATCACCGGGATTAAACTCACGGCAGTTTTAAGGTCAAATTTCGCCATTGTGGTGTCCTTATTGGTGCTTCCCCTATCGTAAGAATAAATTTTACGATACAACTTCTGTATACTTAAACATAAATTTTCAATTAATTTTGCTTTTTCGACACTTAAATTTAGTACTTCTAATTTATAGGTAGAACTTTCAAAAATACTAAGATATTCGTCATATAATTGATCTACTAAATTATACTTTAACTGACCAACCCGTTCTGTTCTCCTTAATGGTCCTAGTTTACATATAGCTTCTCTCAATATTTGTAATTCTGCATATATTTCTTTTAACCTATTAGTCATTACTTAACTAAAGTATTCATTTTACTTAATGTATAAGTTAGGAACAACTTACCAAAATAAACTTCTTATTATAATATCTTAATTAACAATATAGAGACGTTAGGGAACAAAATATATTCTTCTACAGTTTATTTAATAAAAATATAGTGGTAGGTATTCGATATACACATTGTAAACGCGGTACTATTGCGTTAAAAAAAAATGCACTTTAATGACATTTCACTTCACTATAATTACGCACTCACGATTCGAAGTTCGACGATTAGACGTTCGGTCCAGCTCCAGACTCATGTTGACGGGCTCCACGTTCACGTGCTTCACGGAACCGACGGCTCACAGATCGGCGAATAGATTCATCTCGCATAGCGCTGTTTATCCAGCTTTGGTGACATTTTTTGTAGAAACGCAATAGAACGAAAAAACCTCCAAGTAGCAGTGCTATCATTATTACGATCAACAACACGTTCATAGTGGACATGTGCGCCTTGATATGCTGTAAATGTGCATCGTTGTCTCCACCTGATGCAGTTTGGGCCAAAAATACATCATCTTTCTCAACCTTTTATTGGCACATGATGATGGACTTGTATAGGTACACACACTAGTTTTTTCTTAAAAAAATAATAATGAAATAACTGGATTTTATTATTACGCCACAACTCAAGTCTCACATGTTTCTAGAATGATACTGTCCACTGTTCACATTTTAATATATTATATGTTAATAAAAGTTCGCCGCCAATTCCATTGTTCTCGGTTATTTGATACACTTAGAGAAAACGCGCGGCGCGGCGTCAACTCGCAGGGTCGCCATGTACGGATGGGACCGAGGGGCGTTAATTAAAGACGTGTTTAACGCAAGACTGCATGTTTATTACTCGATTCAATTACAATTACATGATTAAATATAAAGCTTATAAGGTATACAACATACCTATACTACATTATATTAATAGGTACCTCTAAAATAATTGCTCTATTAAATTAATACCAACTAACTCATTAAATTAAGACATTCCATATTTACTTGAGCAACAAGTATCATATATATGAGATTGTGTTCACATACCTACACGTCGACCGCAAGTGTATACTAGTACTGACTAAGTGTATATTAGTAATAACTAGACACACTAAAATTGCATGAGACCTGGTATTTTATTTCATTATCTTGATTGTCCTGATATTTGTTTTCTCGATATTAAAGAGTAAACCCATAGAAAACCCCAAAAAATGTGACCATTAAAAGCGTATTGTTTATCTCTTTTTACATAAATATTTGTATCAGTTTTTGTTATATTATATGATAATTTCAACAAGCTCCCAATTCGCCATCTCAAAATACTCGCATTTTTGGAGTTTACTCCTTAAGAATCGATTTTCATATATAAGGCGCCCGGTATGAGAAAAATATGAGAGGTAAAATCTGCTTATGAATGACCTCGTTACTTTTTCGGTGCACGCGCACCTATGGTGCGGTGCGAAAGTAATGTTGCTCTAATTAATATTGAAAAATAATATTTAAAAAATAAATGATAATTGTCAGATAATAATAATTACGTAATTTATCAACATTCGTAATGAAATATTTGTGCACATCTGAAATTGACTATTGTGAAAAGTTTAATGTAAAATATTTCGCCGATTAGTTATAATAAATGTATATAAAATGAATAAATATATATTTATATATGTATATTATTTTCATTAATTTGTTAATTTACCCTTTCATATGGTATTAATCTTATTTTCAGTTGGATAAACTCTTTTTACGTATGTTTAGACAATCGTACTTAAGGAGTAAACTCCAGTCGTGCGTCGGAGCTGACACACACAATTTTTTTAGTTTTTTGACTGCACATTATAATTTAAACCTATTTCTAATCCAGTTGATTTCTTAGTTAATAATTTTACTATAAAAAAGGACACAATAACAATCGTTTTCATTTATACATATCTTGGATACAGGTTCAAAGAAGTCTTAATATACCACTTTAGGAGTAATTAGCTCTACAGACTTACTATTCTCTTTGATATTACCACTGCCACATGAAATGGATAAACACTGATAAGGATTAGTATATTACGGACATGCGAAATGGTTTGATCTTTGTAGAGATCTTAATTATAGTTCACAGTGACAGACAGAAAAGTTTATAAACGAAAAAAATATAATAAAATAGACTATTCACTTTAAAATATAAATAAATATCTCAAACAATAATAATTCAGCATCACAGTATGCGCGTTCTCTAAAATAACACAAACGTAAATTTTACGTGTTTTTTCATTTCAGAGTTTTGTCAAAAAAAATATATCGCACAGAACTAAAAGTAATAATAAAAGAACATTGTTTTCATTTTACGAAATTTATTTTCTTTCTGTTTATTTAAAAAAATCTGCAAGAAAAAATCCATCACTACATCAGGCGCTGGATGTCCACTGCTGAACGTAAGACTCCCCCGTTATCTCTTGGGTGTTGCCAATACTTACCACGGGTTAACGAGGAAAGTTGTAATGACGCTGCTGCCCATCACTATCCTGGTTGGTGTACAGTTGTTCGCACCATTATGGCCTCAGTCGCCTTTTACGTCACCTTGGCAAGAAATAAATGCCTAATCTATTAAAAAATAGTTTAATTTGAATGACAGGCGCCGACTAAAAACATGCTGTCAGAAAAGTTACTTTAAGCAATTATAGTAAAGATGTTATCACGTTATGAACCGTAGAAAAATAATATTTTTCTAAAAATCAATTAAGCTGACGACTATAGAACGTAACATCTAATTTTATATTTGTTTTATCAAAAGCCATTAGGATTTGTATTCAAAGCACTTAAACAAAAGTTCGTGCCAAATATAATACGATAACAATCCATTAAAAATATTTCTATATCGTCGATAAAATAGCCCGTGTATTGTACAAATCAGAACAATGCCTTACAAACATTTGTTTCTGAATTTGACGAGGGTCATATTACTAAGTGATATTACTAACTATTTTGAAAGAACTAACTTAAATTACGGTACAACTTCAATTCAATTCGATTGGGTTGATTTCCCTAAACTATGAGTCTATTTTTAAGACTCAGTTTCGGGATATTGATTCTTGCATCCCGAACTAAACATACCTCACGGCTTCATCTGAATTAATATTTATAGCTACTTCGCCACTATTATAAATCGTAGTGTACGTTTTACGCTGCTTGTAGTGTATGTTTTGTTACTTTTGGATATTGGAGTCTAAGAAGAATTATTGAAATCGGGTAAAAATTTTATCGAAATAATTGAATTTTATTAATTTTAACATACTTAGGTAATTCGTGGCTCAAAAATCGTTTGTTTTCCGTATACTTCATATGAATCTTGAAGAATATATATAAATGCTAAGCTAATAAATTAAATTTAGACCATTAACCATACAAAAATTCAAAAATAAATGTATAGCAGTTTCCTCACGCAATAATTGACTAAATAGTGGAGTTCCTTCGCTTGATTTGCATTTAAAAGTATAATTATGTTTGTTAATTTAATTGCATTAATTTAATTATAGTTAATTTTAGTAAAATTATTATTCAAAATCGTATATAGTAATATTTCCTTATATTGTGTTGTTCAATAGGGCATTAAATTTTAGCTCCCTCTTGACTGTTAGATCAAAAATTGGATCCAAAAGACAGTGTTGGTTTAAACGGTAGGTATAGACATAAAATGTAATAATAAAAAGCAAGTAATGTTTTATAAACAAAAGTGAGCCATCATAGACTATTTGACGGTGTTAAGTTCAAATAGATAGGATAGTTAAGATTTCCCAGTGGACAATTTGGTTAAGATCCATGTTTTAGAAAACATTGCGAGTTCAAATTTGGAATACCAACGTCAAATTTTTAAAACCCGAACTATTCATTATGTTATTCGAATATAACAAGATTCCTCATTACAAACAATATTTTGAAAGAACTAACTTAACTATTTAAAATATTTTTTTTGAAAATACCTCACGATATCTCTTGCTAGGTTTTTAATTCGATCTATGGTGAAATAACAATACCGGTCCATAATTCATCCCAGGACAAACAAAGTCGAGAATCTCGAAGGCAATTTTTCAAAGCCTCCTAACAATATATCAAGAGTACGAAATTAACGCGTAAAGAACTGGACAAAATCATGAATAAATCTTGTTATAATTTTATTTTTTTAATATTTTTATAACAATCTACACTTATATTACAAAATAGAAAATTAGACAAATATATTTTCTAATCATCTCTGAAAAAATAGTTTGTTACGGTTAAACAAGAAAAAATATTATAGTGAAATTAGGATAGTGACAGCGATAATTTTCAACAATATCTTCGATTGTTTCTCCGATTTTTTGACGTGATAACGTCTAGTAAATCGGTGAAAGCCGGCGGCACTTCACGAAGTTTATCACAATCCGCGAGCGAGAGCGCGGAACAAGCGATAGAGTGGCACGATCGGCCTAAGCGTTCGGCTTGTGACGCATAGTTAGACATGGGTAACTCAATGAATTTGTATGAACCGCAGATCAGCTCATGAGCCATATGCTTGAACTGGAGCTGTGAACCGGCTCACAGTTCAGCTCAATTGTTGTTATATGTATTTGACTGACCGATTGGCGTAGTTGGCAGTGACCATGTTTTCTACTTCAGGGTCGTGGGTTCGATTCCCGCTCGAGTCTGGGAGTAATATGTATAATTCTCTATGTATTATTTATATGTATATTTATTTTTAAAAAAATGCATGTCAGTCGGCTGTTACCTAAAACACAGGTATTAAGTTGCCTACCTTAGGAACAGGCGATCGTGTGTATATGTCAAACATATTTATTCATATTTATTTATTTGTTATGTTGTTACTAGACATGGGTAACTCAGCAAATTTTCTTGCGCTAACTCAGTAACTCATTACTCAGGCGCAGCTGAGTTCAGCTGACTGCGACGGCCAACGACTCATTGTTTAACTCAAATTTGCGCCATATGGCGGGCGCAATAAAATAAAACGTAGAGAGTAAATCATAGTTCGCGCCATCTATATATCCCGCTTATAACTTCGTAGCTTAACAGTATTAACGTTAGAGTTCTAGGACACATATTGCAAAAAGTATCAACGAAATATAAAAATTTAATGTCTTAAAATAAATAAAATTAATCTTTATACAAATATTTATTATTATGTACATTATAATCATAAAGGAAATAACTTCTATTACTTATTTCAGTTTTTATCCGATAATAAAGTTCTATTGTGTCTATATTTTTTTTTCAACTATATTGTAATAAATAAAAATATAAAATTAAATAAATATAAAATTATTTATTTAGATAAACTTTGCCATTTAACATTTTCCTTTATACTTATGTGGTTGTTTTCCCAGTGAATCGCATGTCTCAAAAAATAAACAAATGTTCTAAGCTTTATCTCGTTTGCAGCGTGATTATTTATTATTTGATTAGTTCCACTTCCATTGGATTCAAAACTACTGGTATCTATTTGATTTACAAGATGGCGCTATCTACAGTCTTTTTTTAATTAAACTTTAAATTACGTTTTAATAAATACAGACCTACCTCTATAATTCTCACCTTTATCGCTGTATTATTATTTAGGGACATTATGTATTAAGGGACATTATTGTTTGAAAATATGGAGTTCTGTCAAAATGCAATATTGTACAAAAAAGTCTTATGAGTATATAGTCTTATAGTGCGTCTATTGTCTTCTTAAATGGGTAACAATAATGCGTTAATAGCCTTTATTACGCGGTGTTAAAGAACATTATGATATAGCAAATATTTTTTGGCGCTGGTGTCGCGTCGGCAGATTAAACTTTTTTTCCGCCTGTTAATTTATTTCTCTTTCACTTTTAGTATTTTCAAAACACAGATATTACGTATAAAGCGCGCGTGCACAATTACTGTAGTTTTAATAATATACATAGACGATAGGTAGGACGACAGGTAGTAGGTACATATAAGTAATCGTTTAATTTACGTTTTATTTAATTATGTCGAGTAAAAAAAGTGAGGTGTTGAACCATTTTACCGATGTAAACGACAACTCGAAGGTAAAATGTGTGTATTGCAGTCAGTTGGTTGCCGTTTCAAGAAATTCGACAGGGAATTTAATAAGACATTTAAAAAAACATCCAGGTATTACCACAACTCGTAATAGAATTACAGAAAATAATCCAACGAGTAATTTGCCCAGCACAGTAAATTTAATAGATCAGCCATCCACCGCCGGCCTCAGTAACAATGAAGCGAGCTCTACACCTGTTAACAAAACTACATGTATACCAAGAAAACTGCCGTTGAAGGAGACCATCACTTCTTATTTACCAAAGCATTTAACCAGTAAAAAAAGGCAAAGAAATAGATATCCAGCTCGTAGCTATGATAGCAAAAGAATACCATCCGTTTAGTATAGTAGAAGATCCAGAATTTAAAAAACTCATCCATCTTTTGTGTCCATCATACCAATTACCGACTAGAAAAACACTCACTTCAAGTCTAATTCCCGCGCAGTACAAAATGGTTCGCGAAGTGTCATCGACGCGTCATACTCCCCGCCACCTTACGTCGTGCATTGTACCACGGATCTACGATGAGTCTACTACGCTCACCTACTGGATGCGGCCTTGGGGGATCTCAACCGAATTTAACAAAATTACCTACAGATAAAACTAGTGATTTTGGTATGTCTCAAATTACTATACGTAACAAACGTAAACAGCCTGACGATGACAACGACATTAAGAAGGATATTTCAGAATTAAAAAAACAAATGACCGATATGATGGCTCTCTTAACATCCACCACCAACTTGCATACGGAAAGTATTAAAAAACTCAACAAACTTTCTCAGGATGTTTCTACTATAAAAGATGAGGTACGTAACATTAGCATTACTATTGATAATATTGTTTTGGAACAAAACTGCTTGAAACTTCAAATGGAGGACTTAAAGTTAACCTCAGACAATACAGAAAAGAGATTGGAATTTGTCGAATCTGACGTAAATCTACTTAAAAATATAGCTCAATCGTCCGTTTCAAAACCAACAGTATATGAAGAGCTACTCGTTGAAGTACAGGATCGAAGTGCAAGAGCCAAGAACGTTGTTATTGTAGGAATCCCAGAGCCCAAGTCAAGTGTACCTGCAGAAAGATGAGAACACGATCAAAAGGAAATTTCAAAAGTCACTAAAACCATAAATTCCGCCTGTCCAGACCCTGAAAAAGTATATCGCTTGGGAAAATTCAAAGCAGACGTTAATCGTCCAATCAAAGTATGTTATAAGTCAGAAGAAATAGCCAAAGCACTACTACGAAGCAAAAATAAACCAGTTGGAAACATAAAAATCTACTCGGACCAAACCCTTATACAACGAAAACACCTACATGAACTTAAAAAAGAATTGGAAACTCGTATTGCAAATGGTGAACCGAATCTCCGTATAAAATATAAGAATGGAATTCCCACAATCACGGATTCTATTGAAAGAAAGAATAAGAATTACTCTTCAAATTTTTTAACTCAGGAGAACTTTCACTAAGACAACAAACAACATATCAACTTGCTGATACATACTCAGATATAAAAATCACGAATAAATCTTTAAAATGTTTTTATGCCAATGCTCGTAGTATCGTGAAAAGAGGCAAACTCGACGAATTAAAATATATTATAAACTCTTTTAACGAAACGATACACATAATAGTTTTATCCGAAACATGGATCAAGACCGAAGACCAAGGTAAATTTCTACAAATTCCTTGTTATACTCACTACTACAACTTTAGACAGAACAGCAGGGGAGGTGGGGTCTCTATTTTTGTCCACAACAACTTGAAACATAATTTAATTGAGCAAAAATGTGAAGAAGACAACCATTACCTCTGGATACACATAAGCAAATTCTCATTAAATATTGGAGCGGTTTACAAACCGGAAAGAACAAATCTTAAAAACTTTATAGAGACCTACTCAGCCCAAATACAGAGGATGAAGAGATCTGTTGTTTTCGGAGACTTCAATGTAGACCTATTAAATTCTGAATATTCAGCTCGCAAGTATAAAAACATTTACAAGGAAAATGGTTATAGAATTATAAATAAAATTGACCAACAATATTGTACGCGTGAAACAGAAACGACCAGGACCATCTTAGATCATGTCTGTTCCAACCTAAAAGACCACTTTTTTCATCTGGCCATTGTTGACTCAGCCATGTCTGATCACAAGAATATATATTTTGAAATACAAAGGTACCAACCTCCTACTCCAAAGAAAATTTCCTTCACGGCGTTAGATTATAATAAGTTGTACAAACACTTTCAAAGAGCGCAAGAAACACAAAGTAACATTTCTTACGAGAGACTAATACACAACTTAACACTTTCTATAAAACAGAGTCAAACAACAAAAACAAAAGTATTAAATTCGCCCAGGAAAGACTGGATAAATAAGGAAATAATAAAAGGCCTAGAAAATAGAAACAAACTATGGCGAGACTACAAAAAAGACACTTCCAATAAAGAAATAGAGCACAACTTTAGAAAACAGAAAAATAAAATGACAGAATTAATCCAGAAAACAAAAAATACCTACTACCATAAATGTTTTGAAAGTACAGCAAAGAAGCCTCGTAAAATGTGGGAATTGATAAATGACTTATCCAAAAACAAAATAAAGCAATTCTCAGGCCCGGACAAACTAATCGCTGAGAGTGGAGAAATAACAAACAAACAAGAGATCTGTGAAGAGTTCAACTCCTATTTTTCATCAATAGGTACGACCTTAGCGAATGAAATCCCAAGCAGGTATCACACTCATCGAACACCTAGACCAACACCAAGTTCAACTCAGAGCCGTGAACTACATGAAATTACACCGGTGAATACTGACGAAATTGCTAAAATAATAGACAGTTTAGATCCCAACACTAGCTGTGGCATTGACGGTATAAGCACCAAAGCAATTAAATGCGTAAAGAGCTTAATTATCGACGAACTCACCAAGTGTATAAATCACTGTTTCGAGATAGGAACTTTTCCTGATAATTTAAAAATTGCAAAAGTTAGCCCAATTTACAAATCTGGCACTAAATCTGATCCCAGTAATTATCGGCCAATATCAGTCCTTCCAACACTATCCAAAATTTTTGAGAAAATAATTCATTCCCGTTTGGAAACTTTTTTAAATTCAATTAATTTCTTTTATAAAAATCAGTATGGTTTTCGCCGAAAATCTAATACGTTAGCAGCGACAATTGACTTTGTGACGAAAATTAAAAACAAATTAGATCAAAAACAAGTAGCTCTTGGTGTTTTCATCGATTTAAAAAAGGCATTCGATACTGTTAGTCACCATTTACTGTTGGAAAAACTATTCGCCATCGGAATTAAAGGAAAAGCATTAAAATTACTTGAGTCCTACTTACAAAATCGTCGACAGATGGTCAAAATCGGTGAAAATCAAAGTAGCGCTAAGTTGATTACGTGCGGAGTACCACAAGGCTCGATCCTAGGACAACTCTTATTTTTAGTTTATATAAACGATATTCACCAGATCGACTTACAAGGTGATGTCACATTGTATGCTGATGATACGAGTATTTTCTACTATGGTCACTCCGTAGAAGTTATTTTATCCCAAGCACAATTTGATTTAAACAAGTTGGATGAGTGGTTCAAATACAATCTATTGACGGTTAATACAAATAAAACTAACTACGTAATTTTCCATTCAAAAAATAAAAAACTTAAATAAAATACCCAACTTAGAATAAACAATAAGCCAATTCAAAAAAATTATAAAGAAAAGTACCTTGGAATCATTTTGGACAATCAGCTTAACTGGAAACCTCACATTGAAAAAATTCACTCAAAATTAGTATCACTGACCGGAGCACTCCACGGCATCGCTAAATGTTTTCCCAAACAAGTACGCTATCTAATTTATAACTCTTTAGTTAAGCCGCATTTAGACTACTTAATTGAAATCTGGGGAACTGCAGCTCAAAGCAATTTAAAAGTTATACAAACCGCGCAAAATAAATTAATCAAAATTTTATTTAACTACCATTACCGCACATCTACCGAAAAATTATATAAGGAAACTGGCATAATGAATGTAAGACAAACATACGTATATAATACATGCATATTAATACACAAAATACTAAACGATGACATAAACACTAATATTAATCTCATAAGAAAAAACAAAGTACAGAGAGTTCGTTTACGTAATGCTAATAACATAGTCCCTCGGCAACACAGAACCAATTACGACAAAAAAAATATAGAATATGAAGGGGTCCTACTGTATAATAAATTACCAGATAATGTCAAATCTTCCCGAAGCATGGGTAGCTTTAAACGTAAACTAAAATACTTCATTTTCGATCAAATACATATTTGAAAGTATGATTAAGAAAAAAAAAACTAAATAAATAAATAAATAAACAAATAAAAAAAAATAATAAATAAATAAATAACATAATAATAATAAAAAAGTTCATATTTGTTTATATATTTAAATTAAAATAAATAGTTAAATACGCAACAGCAATGCCACATCTAGTTTCTGTCGATACACATCCATGTTTTATTAGTATTATTTCTGCTTTGTAAATGGCTCCGATGATGTTGTCTTTAGTTAAAAAATTTAATAACTACCGGCTGTTATTTTTACATTGTATAGCTTAAGTCGCATTCTACCCTAATTTGTAATGTTATTGTTAATAGTATTTCTCAGTAAGCGAATTGTTATTCTAATGAGAAATAAAGCATCTCTGTAACCATATAAAATTAAAAGTATGTTACTACAGTGGCATATAAACCACAAAGTAACTATACAAAGTAAGATTAGTAGGGTGGCGATTGGGGATGTTTTGCTCATAGCTTAAATTTAGTCGTGCAAGGAGGCCTTAACGACATAGAAACTATAATAAAAAAAAGTAAAGATAATAGTCAACTATTTCAGACGGAGTTCCCATGCTAGCGCACAGTTAAAAGCGATACAGGAAAGAATGGGTCTGTCCGTTTTAAAACTAAAAACCGATGTTCCTACGCGTTGGAATTCAACGTTACATATTATGATCCAACGTATTGTATCCACTTAAGTACCTGTAATAACCACTCTGGCTCTTATTGGTGACAGATTATGCGGACCCGAAGAATGCGATGGTGACGTCATGACAATGACAAACCACGAATGGTTAATCGCAGAACAAAGTGTAGGGGTGCTGGAGATATTCGATATTATAACAAACGTTATTAGTGCTGAAAAAAAAGTTACTGCTTCTACGGTAATTTTATTTTATAAAAAAAAAAATAACGAATCATCTTGAACGCCAGGATTTTGTACCATAAATAAAAAAATAATTGAATCATTTCAACAATTATTTAAGAAGTGATTTGAGTCAGTTGAAGACCACGAGCTCCTAACGCAATGCACACTGTTAGATCCGAGATTCAAAAAATATGTTTTTTTAAACGAAATTAAATATAGAAACACAGTCCAGGCATTATATACGAAAATATCAAGTACCAAAATAAATATACCCAAAGTTGTGGTTGTAGCAGAAACACTTTCAGCTCAATCCTCGGCTGTGATACGAGAAAGCGGGCAAAGGCAGGAGTCAATCCTGTGGAATGAATTCGATGAATAAGTCAAAAGACATCAAACTCCATCGAATGCCTTATCATCGGCCATAGTGGAGGTTAATAAATATATTGAAGAGCCTCTTTTGCCTCGACAGCAAGATCCACTTGTTTGGTGGCATCAAAGAAAAGATGTCTATCCCAGACTGTACCAGTTAGTAAAGAACCGATTGTGTATACTGGCCATTTCAGTGCCATGCGAACGATTTTTTTCGAAGGGTGGCCAAATCATCACCGAAAGAAGATCTCGGCTAGATACAAAAATAATTGAAGAAATTATTTTTCTATCGTATAATTTAAATAACACTGATTGAAATAAAAATAATATTTTTATTTTAATCAGATCGAGTTATTTAAATTATATTTTTATGTAACTTTTAAGTATACAAAAGTATCGAGTACCTATAATTATGTATTTTTATTACATAAACTAGAATGTCGTATAATATTTGTACACAAATTATTTAATTTTATAGTATAATCATTAAGTGTCAATGTTTGTAATGACCCAAGTGAATGTATTTTTTATATTTACTTTATTTACTTTAATTATTGTTGCTTTATCAATCGATACGTTTTAAAATACAAGTATATATGAAAAAAAAAATAGTGTTGGTTACAGGAACGCTTACTAGTATACTAATTATTTACATTCCATAGAGATTTACACTATAATAAATCTTATATGCAAAAAATATATATTATGTAATAAATATTAGTATATTTTATATAAGATCTGCTTTCCGCCTATCTCCTGACGGGTGACGCTGAAAATCGGAGTTGAAGAATCTTGATTCTCCAACAAAATATGCCGAGCGTCATTCAATTCAATGCTCCCATCAGTCCATCGGTATGCAGATTGCCGTTTTCTTTTTTTTTTTAAGTATCTCTATTTTATCTTTGTTTTTTTTTCATTTTGTAATTATTATTATTTTGTTTTTTCTTTTTTATAATAATTGTTATTATTTTTTATGTGGGTTACCTATTATGTATTATTGTAGGTTTTTTTTTTGTTAAAAATATTGTGTTCTATTTTAACTGCATATTATGTTCATAGTTTTCAATATAATTTTTGGTACCATCTACATATGTAGTTATTTTAAAATAGAGTTGTTATTTTGTAATTTTGATTTTTTTTAATGCCTTGTCTTTAAGTTGTCTGTAAGTATATCGATGTATGTATATGAGCGTGAATAAATGATTATTATTATTATTAGGAATCTTTCAGAAAAATCGCCAATATAAATATAAGTTTATATTATGATTATTTTATTAGAAAAACCTATGTGTTTTAATATCGTTGAGTTTATTTTTTTAACGAATTTTTATACTATTTTATTTAATTTAACAATAAAGCTTTTCATACATCTCAGTCGAGGTGCAAATATTTTCAGTCTAAAATTTATAAGATGTTTTTTTTTTAAATTAAAAATATTAATCAAAAAAACACTAAATGTATTTTTATTGAACACTTCCTATTTCAATCACAACAAATTTCATGTTTTTTAGTAAAATATAATTTTAAAAAATTGAACAAACTTCAAAAAAAAGAAAAGTCTATTTGAATAAAGTAGGTATATTTTTATTTGATTCATTTACTAATTACTACCTGATCAGATATTTTCGAAGTCGGTTTGCTTTGATTTATTATATATATATATATATATATATATATATATATATATATATATATATATATATATACATATATATTGATTGATTGATTGATGATGATTGATGATGATTGATTATCCTAAATGAATATTTTGCTGTTCCAATAATATTACATACGATCGTATCGACTTGATAACCTTCTTTTTTGAAGTCGGTTAAAATTATAAAATCACAATTCTAGAAATAAAGTCAAGTAGATAGATGAATGAAATTAATCTTTTCAAATTAGCTAGTCTCTCATCAGCTCACTTGCTTTTCAAATATAATATGTCTAACAATAAGTTTATAATGTTATTTAACACCTACGGCCGGCTGGTCGAGTGGTCAGACAACTGGACACTTTACGCAGCGGTCGCGGGTTCGAATCCCGCCAAATTCAGATAATTTATGTGACGAATGTAGATGTCTGCACCGGGTCATGGATGTGTATATATGTACCTATTTATATTAATTTCTTAAATTTATTTCCGTTCCTAGTACCTGTAACCTGTAACACAAGTTCTTACGAACTTACCACGGGGCTGGGTTAACGTGGTGTGATGTTGGTTAATATTTATTTATTTATTTACCCAAACGTTCTAAATCCTAGTTTATTTACATATTTATACACAGTTAGTCTTTATACAAATATTTTATTATTATAAACGTTATAATCTTAAAGGAAATCACTTCTAAGCGCCATCTCGTGTACACGCTGATTATTGATTAGTTCGATTGGATTCAAAAACTACTAGTATCTTAAGCTACACAAAGTTAGCACCCCATGGAAGGATTTTTGAAATCAAAATGACTTTAATCGATAGGTCTACGTTAGGTCTGTATAGGTCCACCAAAATTTTTGTTAGGTCGCCTATTTTTTTTAATAAATATTTTTAATAAATAGGTCTTTTTTTTCAACAAAAAAAAAAAGACCTAACAACCTATCAATAATAGGTTATTAGGTCTTTTTTTAGGTTGTTAGGTTTTTTTTTTTTTGTTGAAAAAATAGACCTATTTATTAAAAATATTTATTAAAAAAAATAGGCGACCTAACAAAAATTTTGGTGGACCTATACAGACCTAACGTAGACCTATCGATTAAAGTCATTTTGATTTCAAAAATCCTTCAGTGGGGTGCTAACTTTGCGTAGCCAGTATCTTATTGATATACAAGATGGCGCTATACGTATCGGCAGATTTTTTTTTAAATTAAACTTTAAAATAATTGTTTAATAAATACACAAGTCTGCCATAGTCGTTTTTAAAATTTCTATTCATCACAGAACACTATATTAGAATTAGAATAATTGTTGTATGACTAGTCTAAAATCTTATTCGCTCAATTCCATAATGTCTCATGTGAAGAATGAATCATGATACGATAAAACACTAATTATATTATTGGTCATTCACTGAGCTGAATGAGCTGAAATTAAAGGCGACCGCGACAGCCGACAGGACAGACAGAGATAACAGAACCGAGACGACCAATGATATAACTTGTCGCTGTCTCTTGTCTCTGTCGCCTACCGCGGCACGACTCGCCCGCCACCATATAACTGTAAATTTGTGAGCTGTGAGCTGCACGGGAGCTGTGAACCGTTTATCTAGCAACTGAGCCGCAGCTCAACGGCTCAAGCGGCTCAAGCTACTGTTATCTGAATATAAAGAATATTTGAACCGGTTCTGAGCTGAGTTACACATCACTACGCATAGTTTATCGATGCGTCCGAGTAGAACAGATAGGACAGCCTGCTAAAGAAGCTTTTACTAATAAAAGATGACTAGTAGTATACTTATATAATATTTTTATCAATATTTTCTTATGACGTTATCACGTAAAATTATCGTCCGTAAACCGACTTTAGTTTTTTTTTTTTTATAATAAATAAATATTCATTAGTTATAATATTATAAGTAAGAAAAATAATAATTGCCTAAAAAATAACTGCTGCATGAAATATTTAATTCAAAGCACGAAAAAATCATGACACTATTAAATATTTAATAAGTACACTTTTTTGCATCTGTTATTGTGTACATACAACTTTATTTAATTCCGTAGATTTTGACGTAGTAACATATATGTAATGTATTTTACATAAGTATAAATACCTTTTTTTTCTAAATAAAGTGTTATAACATTTATTTTTTAAAAATTTAATTGGAAAATTCTATTAATTTAAAAGGAAACTGTTTATCTTTTTTGCACACTTGCAGGCTTTTCTGTTAAGGGACTGACCATAACAGTTTACGGTAAGATTTGTAAATTACATTTTATGTCATTCTTTAATAAGATTTGTTCATAGAAATGGGTAGATAATTAGTTTTTCTTCAGAATACTGAATTTCAAGGCATAATTTTCTTTAAAAGATGATTTTTTTAGTAGTTATTAAATAGATTAAAAACGAAAGTATGGTGTTAACGGATATATTTTTAACAAAAATTTATAATTGTATGTATTATACTTATCTATCATCTTATTTTTTTTTTAAATTTTTTATATATGAAAAAGTAATCGAAACATAATCGCTGAGAGCAACATCTGTATAGCCAATATATAAATAATTATAGTAACAAGTGTAACATTTAAATAAGTATATTTATAAAATACCATCTGTTTTCCGCGGTTTCACTCACGGTAATTATGTACGAAACAATTTCGTCACGATTTAATTACAATTATTATATAATAATAACTCTACTTCTAGACGGAGTATCAAGATAAAACCTAAACCAGATTTTAAGTAATATCTCTAGGGTTACAGCTATCGAAACCGCATTCAAATATATATGTACTTTTTTGCCAAAAACTCGACTCATATCGTTCCGCAACCACCGTATTCGCCTGATTTGGCTTCATGCAACTTCTGGCTATTCAGCAAACTCAAAAGGCCAATGCGGGAATGCCGTTTTGACACGATTGAGGAGATAAAAACCGAATCGAAGAAGGTCTTGAAGGCTATACCGGAAAAAGGCTATTCCGACTGTTTCGAGGACTGGAAAAAGCGTTGGGAAAAGTGCGTTTTATCGGACGGGGATAACTTTGAATGGTATTAAATTAATTTGGAAGAATAAATAAAGAATTTACATTTTATAAACAAAATCACCTTACTTTTTGACCACAGTTAGTATATATAAAAATATTAAAATAATAAAAGAAACGTTTTATATGAAAAACTTTTTTAAATTCTTATTTATTACTAGCTGCTGCCCGCGACGTCGTCTGCGTGAACGCTATACGGAACCAAAATACCTACGATTATACCTTTTAAAATAACATTCATTTACCCGTTTCTTCTTTACTTTTCATATCTTCAGAAAGTACAGTAACAGAGGGAGACTGTCTTTTGTAAAATTGACTTTCAAAAAGTGCTTATTTTTAGCCTGCTTTGAATAAATGACTTTATGGTGATTCTGCTGAATTAAGTCATAAGTTGTGACTGAAACGGATGGAGAAAATAATAAATAAGGAATACAGAATAGGGTAAAAATACATATTTATAAGACTTCTCGATAAACAACATTAGTAGTTTAGCTCTCCGCAGCCAAAATGTAAAGAGAGTCAGGACTGGTGACGCGGGAGCAAGCGACGTACAGCTGCCCGTGTGAAGCAGCTCGTCCTGAGGTCGACACCAGCTACACTCAGTGTCTGCCCCTGCGACTTATTGATGGTCATCGCGAAGCAAACACTCACGGGGAACTGTACGCGCTTGAACTGGAACGGGAAGTTATGAGGTATGAGGGGAATGCGTGGTATAAATACTGCTTCGCCGACGCCACAACCCGTAAGAATTTCCGCCTCAATGGTGTGTCTGTGGAGCGAGATGACTTTAAGGCGGGTTCCGTTACACAACTTTGGAGGAAATAGGTTCCGGAGAAGCATAAGCATTTCTTATTTTTATGATATATATGGCATGCTTAATTTTCCTCTTTCTTCGTTATTTAGCTCAAATTGCTTACAGCAATAGCGTGCCGTTTCCGAGTTTAAATTTTGTTATACATCTATGCAGTTCTTTTTGAGTTCTGTTTGTTATTACATACAGAAAAACTCGACGAATTTTATAAGACATAGATGAAGCAGCTTAAAACTTATATAAACACATTTTTTTTTAAATTGTATTGCTCATCTCTGAAACGAATCAACGATACAATTTTTATTAAAATGCACAACTCCATCTATGACTTTTATAAACAACTATTAACCTCGCCAACATGATCAAATTTAAATTATTTATATCCAAAAAAGGTTTACACATGTAATTCGACTTGATGTTTTTGAAATCTCATAGATGGCGCTGCTCTAAAATTGTCTTGATACTACTTATATTCATTTCTTATATTATATTCATTCTTACATTCATTATGTTTATCAGCCTAAGTTACTTATATTTCGTGATTTTTATAGTGTGAAGATAACTTATAGCATGGTTATTAACATAATAACAACATTCAAATATGCGTCGTTAGATTACACGCTGTTACAGAATGCGTTGAAGAAATAAAGGTTCTCTGCTCGTTACCCGTAGGTGATAGCGTGATAATATATAGCCTATGTTATGACCCGACTTCTTAATAATATTCGTGCCAAATTTGAAGTAAATCCATGCAGTACTTTTTGAGTTTATCCCGGACATACATACAGACAAACAGACAAACAGACAAAAATTCTAAAAACTATATTTTTGGCTTCGGTATCGATTGTAGATCACACCCCAAGTATTCTTTTAAAAAAATAATCAATGTACAGTTTTGACTTTTCTACCATTTTATTATATGTATAGATTTTACAAGATACCAAGTACGGAATAACTTTGGAAAAATACACTACTTGTATGACAAGGTTTGATAAAAAAAATTAGTTAACTAAAAAAACTGTATTATATTATAATTTTAATTTAAAATTAATTTTCAAAGTTACTTTTTACAAATAAATTACGCTACGCTGTCCAGCCAGCTACCAGTCGCGCGGAAGGCACTAGCGCTGGACCTCTTTTATTTACAATAATTTTAATGTTTAATATTATGCTGGTCATGATGATGATGATATGATACGTAAAAATTCAGATAAGAAACAAATCGCTTTATCTTATAAGGTTAGAAAAAAACTCGTTTTTATAAAGATAAAGATAAAGATAAAGATATTTATTTAATTAAAAGTCTAAATCGGATTTTATCGCGTTTATTTGTTTTAAAACTTTACAGTTTAACGATTTTTAATTAAATTAAATTATTTCCCGACGTTTCGGACCCTTTACAGCGTCCATGATCTCGGGGGACTCTGGATCTGGGGATCATTTTATTTAATAATATAGTTTGTAATTGTCTTTGAATCAACTATAAATATTTAACATACACACAATAAATGGTTTCATTTGATAAATTATTTATTATTTCATGATCTAATAAACCCCAAAGGATCAAACGGTCGGTCGTAAATTTTAGCGAATTTTGATACGGTTTTTTGCTGACCACTATTTGTAAGAGTTCGCAGTCCGATTCAAGCGATCCGATTTAATTTTTTCCGATAAAATATGATGTAATAACTAAATGAACGCACGCATCGCAATAAGACAATTCGTAACATCGTGGCATCTCTAATAATAAGTAGTAAAAGCTTCATGATATCGTACATCAGTGATCGCTATCAATGAGGGAAATGTCTAACAAAGATCTAAAACACGTACAACGCAAATACACTCAGATTCGTAAGTATGACTATTTTCTCATTTATATTTTCAGACACGGTTCAGAAAGCTTATTAGAGTTTCTGTATTGAGCTGTGCACTTTCTGATTGGCATGGTGTGTGTGGTGGAGGACTGATACTTTCTGATTAAAAATGGGGTGATTACCTCATCTTAACATGCACACTCATAATATGCTACTTATATTTACCGCTTGTCGACATATGTTTCTATGTTAATAAAATGACGGAAAGTAGACTACACCATTTTATATCGAAAATATATGAATTCGTAAATAAAGACATTGTGTCATCGTATAGGTATCCAAGTTTGCCGATGTCGATATATAAATCGAAAAACGGCCCTATATTATTTATTTACTTATTAATATTTTATTCCACAATACATTATGAAATCGTACAAAAGTCGGGCTTAATGCTAAAAGCATTATCTACCAACCAAACTTAGGACGTTTGTAGTTGCGCAAAATCACAAACTGAACAAATAAATTCATATCAAACCAATTCCTTACATCAAATACATAAAAAATAAATACAAATACATATATAAATACATACATAAACAGACATTATTATTAGTTATTTATTGCAATGAGTAATTTCTAACAATCAATGGCAATAGCGACTTGGGGTAACCACTGGCATTAATGATTTGTAGTCATCACTGGCAACGAGTATATTTATATAAATCTTTTTATATAATTACCTCTAAAACGTATCATTAAAACGGAAAATCTTCACTCCATTACAAGTATAAATATCAATAAAAACAATTAGTTTAATTCAGGCCCTTAATAAAGCCTGTTCCAATTTTTTCCTTTAAAGCCATTAAAAGCTCCTCTCTATTTACTTCGATTCAAACGTTCCTACAACTCGAAGCTCTGTGAAAGTTAAAAAAAAACTAGTTTTTAATTTTTGAATAAGCTTTCGAGGACTCAAATGAGAACTAAATGTAAAGGATATAAAAAACTTTTTAACGCTTTTCTAACTTTTTCACGTATTTTTTTTTAAATAAAATCTAGACTTGAAATAACTGGTACATTTAATCCTACGTAATATATAAATAATAATATTTATATTGTAGCGCTAGCCTTTATTAGCCTATATAGCCTATAGTTAGACCAGCCTGTCGTTGCCTGCAGATCCGGGACCCTCCAATAAAAGCGAGTGAACTCTCCCGCAGGGGTTTAGTGTGGTATTGCACTCCCAAAGTGCCGAGTCCGACATAGATCTAGGACTGCCTACCCGGGCGTCATGGATATCATCCGTAAATGGATTCCACTACGACACAAAAAAAGTATATTTATGTAGCCTATAATCGATTAGCTGAATGTTTGCACATAATGTTTAACAGTTACAGCTAGACAACACTTAATTAACTAGCACATTATTACATCGTAAATTCTAATTTAGAGTCTTATTTAAAAGTAAAAAACTAGATAGTGACAAAGGTATAAAAAAAAACACTTGCCAGGAATAAGCACATCAATCTAAAGTTACGACGGCTTTTAAGTCAACTAAATCAATTAAATGTCATAAGCAACTACTCGTACAAAACTAAATATTATATGTATTGCATTACTTTGTACAATAAAAGGTAATGTCATCATTTTAAACGGTAATTTCAGCAAATTGGTTGAGAATGATACTAATCCAGACAAAATTTTCAAATGTTAACCTAAATAGTACACTATGAATGCAATATTATTACTAAGGTTTATTGCTTGTGTTTCTTAAAGAGGGTTAAGACATTGCAGAACATTTAATACCAGATAACGGTTCTTACAAACGAAGCAGTTGCTCTTTGTCATAAACAGTTTTGGGCTGAAATTTTTATATTTTAGGATTATATTTGTTAGTGTAGTAGTTTTGTGTTAGTAGTAGTTATGTTTTTATTTGATTAATTTCAAAACAATTTGTAGGTTCATTTCTCTCGTTTGAATTCACCATTTGATATTTCGAAATCTAATACTGACTGGAACAACTTAAAATATATATGATATTGAACATATATCGAAAATACATATATATTTTTTTTGTTTTCTTCTGTTTCATTACTGCACCACAATATAATAAAATGTACAAATTATTTTAATGAATATATAATGAATTATATTATGTTATGATGAATATATATTTTTTTTTAATCAAAAAAGGTTGAAGCTTTACCCGTCATGGTGTTCAATTCACTCACGATCTGGAAATTAAATTCTCACTCAGCGATGCTAGATCAGATTCGAAAACCATACTGTCCGTTGGAATTCACCTGTTTCATCTAGTGAACTACAGATTCCTAAAAACCCAGAAATAATTGAAATCTTTATAAAATTGTCTAGTCTGTGCGATGCTTAATTGGTCGGTTTCCATTTTAACTTTAACCTGAGTGTCTGTCTTCATTTCAACGGCGCTGTCATGCTATTCGATTGAAGGCAATTTGTTTTGAGAGCTTTCTTGGTTTAAATTTTACTCTTAATATTATAATCCATACTGATATAATATAGCTGTTGTAAGTTATTTTTTCGCTCATACGGTTTAATCTCAGGATTTATCAGTCTGATTTTAAATTTGTATTATCGCGTTGTCAAGTTTATTTATTGATAATAATAAAATTGTAAAACACCACGCTATGACAAATAAATCGAAGAGTTAACAAGGCTGAAACAGAGCAAGTTATCCCGTAATATTACGAGTACTACCTCTTTATTCTAAGTATTTTTAAATTTTCAGATTCGACTTTATCATTTTTTCAATTTTCGTATTTTTTGCTTTTAATATTCATCTCTTTATATTTTCTTAAATTTTTATTATAATATCGCCTAATCTCAGTGTTATCATGAACAGAGTGAATCGGTACTTCATTTATAACCCGAGTATCATTTTTTTTTTTTTTATTTTTTTTTTATCTTCAAAAGAAAAATTAACAGGTAATTTCAAGGCAAGCGCAATCGTACCTATTTCCATATCTACTTTTTATCAAACAAGATTAGTATGAAATAACACTAAATATCTCTTCTAATCACATCCAAGTCATTGTTAGATAAAATTTAAGTCACCGAAGCGAACGTTTTCAACGGCCGTTTTAAATACAATCACTATCGATAAAAGCGAATATGCAATATCTGAACGTGACGGCTTTATATAATGTTTATTAATTTTGAGCTTCCGTTTTAGTGTCGTTTTTGTTTCACAACTGATCATGGCCATGAGTATACATCAAAATTAATAGAGTCAAATAAATACTATCGATACAGCTCCACTAAAAGGAGCTATATTGGGATATACATTTGTAATCATTTATGAAAAAAGGTGTCTAGAAGCGAAGATGCGATCAAGCTAGGTTTCATATCTTGGAAAATTTGTTTTCTTTTTTAACTAGAGCAGAGGTCGTTTATCCAGGTCCTTATTATATTATCCGGCCAAAGAATAGTTTTTTTTTTTACGCAGTATTGTCAGAATCTATCAGTCAAATTCACATTTTTTTTTAGTTCAACACATGCTTTTTTTGATTGCGACAGCCTGTAAACGTCCTACTGCTGGGCAAAGACCCCTTTCCGTTTAGGAGAATGGATGGAGCTTAATCCACCACGCTGCTCCACTGCGGGTTGGCGGATAACATCCATACCATGAGTAGGTAACGATCGTTGTCAGATGTCAATGATAACCACCAGGGCCGGCATCTTTGCGTGCCCTCCGAGGCACGGTGGGGAGACCAACAAGGTCATATACCCAGACCGGAAACATATTTGTACAAGTACAAATATCTACCCCAAGCGGGAATCGAACCGACAAGCGCCGGCGTTGAGACGACTACCCGCACCACTACATCAGAACGGTCAGAAACATATCAATACCTGTATAGTACAAAATATTGCCCAATACAGACTCGACATATACCTACACTGTATATAAATAAAGTTGCTAATTTAATAATGACTGTGAAGTTTATGATTAATTCGTTATTATACATAAAATTATTATCTCTCATGATAAAAAAAGATAAGAAAGCAAATCAAATCCGCCTGCATTGAGGCTACTATTCGCACCACGTGTAGTGGTCACGCGATTTTATACTCATTGGAGTTTAACAGTAAACACCAATTAGTGTGAAATCGCGTGGGTCGTCTAGAAGAAGAATTGCTATTTTTTATGATCAGGAAGGAAAATTTCGAAACCTTGAACAAATGTAATAAGTAGCAGTTTTAAACTACTCGTATTATTTATACCTACAAGAAAACTATAACAGGACCTATATTCTTTACGTTGAAGATATTTTGAAAATGTTTATAGAGGACAGACGCTTTATAATCGATAATGAACCCAAAATATATTTTTTTTTAATGTCTGTCTGTCCCTCTGTTCGTATCTTAGCTACGCAGACGTAAAAACTAATGTACAAATATAAATGATATTTATTTATTTACATACTTTATTGTCCAACAATACAAATGCAGTTGTAACAAAAGGCGGACTTAATGCCTAGTGGCATTCTCTCCCAGTCAACCTTTAGGCCAAACAGAAAATATTGTAGGCGGTAACAGTAATGTGGTGAACATATATATTAATACACTACGAACATATATATACGCATATACACACACATACATACATACATGCATGAATTTGGGCACTATTTAATTTCATATTACAAACTAGGACACTGGGAACTTTTAGATACCGAAAATCGGCACGGTTACATTTTATATAGATAACACACACCGTCGTCTGTTTCTAAGGTAGACAACTTAATGGGAGTCATCAATTTAGCGGCCCCAATGGTGAAATTTGGTGCTATGATGATACAGTACAGACATCCTTGGAATTTTAAACTCCTTGCGATTAATTTTATAATGCTGATCAACTATTGCAAGCTTCTGATCAATCGTATGTATTTAACTACTATCAAAGATCTTGGTTTGATAATGTAAAATTCTTATTTTGAGGTGCTAATCTAAAAAAGTCAACTAATTTCTTTTTTTATATATCAAAAACATTGACCAATTATTAAAATCAATTGACCAATTATTAAAATCAATTGACCAATTGTATCTATTTCGAAATGAATTGAAATGATTTTATAATCAGTCTGTAGGATTTATTTGAGCCGCTAAAATTTTATCAATGACCTGTCAATAAGTGACATAGTAAACATAACCAATTACTAAAAATCAATGATCAATTATGACCATTTCGTGACAAATTTGGACCATTTTTTAAGAGGCCAAATTTCACCATATGGGCCGCTAAATGGTGGAGCTAACTATACTAATACTAATAGTCAGAATCGGGTTAGAAATCGAACCCAAAACCCTGGAACAGAAAACAGGGTCACTGTCAACTGCACTAAGGGACTAGTCGATTAATCTTAGTCGATTTAATGTTATAGAAAGAAGTTATTTTAAAAATTGTCCCGTAAATATTAAGTCTTTCGTTTGACAGTTCAGAAATTATAGACATCATAGCTTTCAGTATTAGGCCTAAATAACTTGAAACTCGGAATTTACAGAAGTCTTTGAACATATATCTCATCGTAAACTAGCTAACGTACTTTATCTCGCAGGATACTGAACGAGATGGCAATCTCGAATGAAATCGCGGTTACAACTAGTACTGTATAATTAATATAGTCACTTGTAACTTGGTCTCGAATTTCAAACCAACAATTCGTTACAACCAATCATATAGACACACAAGCTTACATACAACAGACAGAAAAACATTTTTTTTAATTTTGTGGACTAGTGATATATTTATCAGCCCAAAGAAAGTCAAATATGAGTTCAATTATCACTAATATTTAAATAAAAATATCGTATTTTTAAATAAAGATTTGGTAATTTATAATTATCGTTAAGAAAAAGAACTTTTATGATGTTTAAAAACATTTAATAACATTTTAGATGTACCTCATTAAAAGTTATCTGGTTTCCTAACATCTTTGTCGTTATTTTTCATTTAAAAAATATTAAAAAACAAATGTTTCAGTATTGAAAATAAAATTAATTAATGTAATTAAATTGGTTATTCCACCGAAACTTTGTTTCCTTTTAATATTAATTAAAGGAACACTACCTATGTATATGTAATCATCTGTATGTATCAGAATATATATATGCATGCATGAATTATAATGGGTATGTATGTTTTGTATGTGTATATGTATATGTACTAATTAGTATAGTATACTTTGAACTATATATAAACATTTAATATGGTATCTATGCATATAATTTATTTAGAGATAATTAGGGCCAGGGATAAGGAGGTGAGACTTTTGTCACTTACTATAACATCACCATGAATAGCGCTCTCCCTCCTCATTTCATAGAAGCCCTGAGGCTGCACACCTCTCAGTAAAGCATGGATTTGGCGCTTAATAGGCCTCGGACACCACACTTCCGTGGGATGTACAGTCTCATGACCGATGATTTTGGGTGATGCATGCGATGGTGAGTCATAGTCGTGCGGACTCTTCTGTCCAGGGCGTCGAGTTCGGTCTGAGTCCACCTGAGCACGCCAAATGTGTACAAGAGAGTGGGCTTGACCCAGCCGTTATAAGCTCGGATCTTATTGGCGCCCAACAAGTAGCTTCGGAAAACTTTTTTCAGATGTCCAAAAAAGACCTCGTAAACCGCCTGTTTCATATCCACCTACTGCACCTCTACGCATTGTGACATGCCCAGATACCGGTAAGATTAAGCTTTGGAAATGTTCAGCTTTGGAAAGGTTCTTGAAGTTAGAAAACTAGACCAATTAGTTAAACTCAAATTTAATCATTTATTGATATAGCTATTATATTCACAGTACTACAAAATAATATAAACATCTACTTGTGGACTTTTATACAATGAATGATGATTTGGTGCTTAATGCGCCAAACAGTTGAATACAAGCATGTGACACGACTATACAGTTGGGTCACATGTTTGTATTCAATGATGAATAAACACAAATTAAACGCACCATTGCGGTTGCATTGGCACATTTTTTTTTTTTTAAATTTTCGGTAAATAAAAACACGATTAGCGAAAAATAAATAAATTCATTGTCCCTAATTGGGTATTTGCCAAGCGATAGCGAACAAAGCAACTCGAATAGCTTCTGAAGGTCAAATGAGGGTTACCGGGATTTATTGTAATGGGTCAGTTGGAAAAACTTTTCGGTACCTCGCTTATCTTGAAGAAAGCAATAACGCTGGTGATTTTGTACCCTTAAATTTGTGTCAGCCACTTGTTTTGTTGATGACTATTTAATTTGATATCCTGTTCAGTAATCTACAATTCTAAACATATTTAAATTGAAATTATGTTATTTCTTTAATTAGTGAAATATTGTTTATATTCGCTTGAAATGAGCGATTATAAAATACCTAACTATGATTATATTATAATGATTATATCGTGTAATTTATTGTATATTTATTATATATTATAATAATATAATAATTCACCTTTTGATGTTTATTTTCCTAAAATTTTAGTGGTATTGCATTCTGTAATTATTTTTGTGCATAAAATGTTGTGATAGGTTTGTCCACTTCCTATTTAATTCATTTTTATGAAACTTTAAACACTTCAGAGGAGACTTCTTTGATTAGAGACCTACGTTCAGAAGTAGATATCGAACAGCCGATATGATGATGATGGATGCTGCACACCTTATGTAATTGCTGAAAATCACTATTGACTTCAGCGGTGCCATCACGATGCAGCTAGGAGTGGATGGTGTACGGTCGTACATGGGACAGGTGACACAATCAGTGGAGCTTAGCCTAGAGCTGTCAAATTAAATGATACTTAAATTATAATATGTATATATATATATATATATATATATATATATATATATATATATATATATATATATATATATATATATATGATGTATTTATGTATGTATATGTGTATTTATGTAAAATTTTAGATGTAGTGCATTGTTATTATAGTTTAATACTTTATTTATTTACTTGTAGTTTTATATATCATAATTACGAGATAATTAACTTATTTATTTACATATCACATGTAAGTACACACTAAGTTCGCCTTTTTATATGACTTTTCCTCCCATGGGCGTACTGGAAAATATTTTTTAAGGAAATAATTTGTGGTCTAGTACAAAAGTTTATATTATTTTTATGCTGTTATTATATCTATGTACTTACATAAACTAATAATGATAAAGCGACCGTTTTACTAAAACGTGTAGGTATGTTTCGTAATTTTTATCTATTTAGTGTTAAATATTGTGTTGATAAAAAGTTATCAAACTCTTTATTCGTGAATTTAGTTAACAATTGATTGGATTTGTGATTAAGTTAACTGGGAAAACGTATATTATATATCCGGTAATTCTTCCTTAAGCAGCACGGTAGAAAATAGTTAGAACAAATTCGATGAATAATCAGTTACGAAACCACGGGTAGCCATAACTGTAAATCGCTTAACCATCACTTTTTTCTTTAGAGATCATTCGTCAATATGTTTGTACATCTGGCGTTCAGCCAGAAACTGATTTAACGAATATATCTAGGATTTATCTTTCTTTCTTTCTTTCTCTCGGAATTAAATTTGCGGTAAGAAATATTTTATTCTGAAAATTTATGCCATACCCAACATATCTTAAGTAATCATATTGTGATATATGTTTTAGACGACTAGAGTTCGGCTAGCTCGATAAGAATATGTTTCGGCCATAATTTTTATTAATCAAAACTGTTTATCTTTTGGAATATTTCGGGTACAGTTATAGAATATTTATTAAATAATATATTAAAATTTTTGACATAACAAAATACAGAAACTTATAACTGACGATATATCCCATCCAAAAAATGTACGTTAATAAGATAAACAGCTGTTTTTTCTGTGTCGGCGAAAAGCTAGCTAGCGGCGAGAAGAACGAAAATAGAAACAAAATAAATTTCAATACCGAAATTTGTGGTTTCTTCGATCCATATATAAATAACGATGAACGATAGGGCAAAATATTGATATCTATAAAAAAAAGAAAAAAAAACAGTTTAGGTACAATATAATTTCATCACTGTAGCAGCCTGTAAACCACCCACTGCCGAGTGAAGGCCTCTTCTTCATATAGAACAAGGGTTGCAGCTTAATCCACCACGCTGCTCTACTGTGCGTTGGCGGATAATTTCCTTATAATGGGTAACGATCGTTATCAGGTGTCTATAATAACAACCGGGACTGACGGCTTTACGTGTTCTCCGAGGCACGGTGGGGAGACCCACAAGGACATACACCCAGACCGGAAACAATTAATATTTTTTGTACAAATACAAATATCTGTCCCGAGTGGAAATCGAGCCCGCGGTCGGTGCGCGGCGTTGAGGCAACTACTCACACCACTACACCAGAACAGTCGTCATTATATATAAATATTTCATTAATTTTTGCCAATAATAAATCAAAAATAAATAGTTATTTCAAATGTCACATTAAAATTTTGTTTAAAATGTCATACAATACAATTACAATTATAACAAAATTAAGTAACATTATTCCTCCTATGTCTTCATCTCAAGCTCATTACTAGAATTAATAGGAATAAAAGAAATCTACAATTGAACTGATTCAATTTAAGATCAATATTAATATTATTAATTTATTCCGATTAAATATTTTGATGTCACAATATACCTATAATAATTATATTCAAGAACAAAAAAAGAAAAAAAAAACGAACAATAATACCAAACTCCGTTCAAAATGCAACCTAAAGCTTATTTAATAGGACTGGATATTATTATATATATATTAATTCATGGTCATTTATTCTTATTTTTTTTAACTTTTGTTATACTCTCTTGCAAGTCTATTGATATAGTAGAGTTTGAACCACGGTAGTGAAGCTGCGTCTTAACACGAAAGGCTTGTATTTACCTTGTCTCGACATTCGAGTGCGTTCATGGATATCTAACTCATTCAAAAAGTGAGGACAATCAAGTACACCATTTATTAGTTTCTACGAAAAAAAAAAAACAATTAAATCGTGCATGTGTCTGCGCTCCTCCAACGAAGTCATTTCAGTCACGGTAATCGAGCAGGGATCTAACATTTTGACGATATGATAGAATCCGTAAAAAATTTCATTTATTCATTTATTTCAAAAGCATAATATATTGTATTTATAAAATATAAAAAATAAATATGGACCCCGCAGGGGCACGAAATATTTATACGTAGAGTGGAGGCGCTTTGTTAGGTAAATATAGGTATAAACGATCGTATAAAAATTCAACTGTTTTTTTTTTGTACTCAATGAAAGAAATGATTTATTTTTTATTTTTTGTATTTATTTTTTATTTTACTGTATAGTTATACAATTAATTAAAATTGATACAACAAATACACAAACCAATAAAGTTTCCAATAATAAATAATAGTGCATAAAAGAACAATAAGCACACATTAATAAAAAAATATATATGTATATCGAGAAAATACAAATAGAAATTAAAATATGTCGAGTTATAATAAAATTAAGAAATTAATACCTAATCATGCACACGAATTTCAAATATAAATAACTAGCGGCCCGCCCCGGCTTCGCACGGGTATTTAACTAAAATTTCAAAAAATATAAATTTATATTTTTTATCACCTACACCTGCGTCGATACTGGAAAATATTTTGCTAGCCGAAACCGTTTTTGTTAGAGTTGTCAAACATAATATTTTAGCCCGCGACTTCGTCCGCGTAGAAGTCGTTTTTTTTACGTTATTAATTTTGTTATAACATGTAAATTATTATGTTAAAATATTTGAATACTTATAAAATATAACGGTATTATAGAGTAGGGATTTAACGTTTAAATAAACATTAAAATAGGTACTTTACGCATCAACTGCTTTGTGTCCAGAAATCTTATACTCTTGGTTGCCTGTAAGAAATCGCTTTTAGTGATAAGACCGCCATTGCACATTTGCTGTAAATACTTTACAATGTTAATTCATTTATGTGTGTAATAAAGTATTAAATAATAATAATTAGGATAAACTTCGTCGAATTTCGTCATGAAATTTGGCACGGACATTCTATTTGACTATCTATGAGTTCCCTTAAAGGGATTTTTGGCGGCACGCAATATTTTTCGAAATATTGAATTTTTTGAGTACGTTGTTTAGTACGCTCTATATAAGAAAGCGAAAAGTAGATACCGAATTTTCTCGTAAAACTTGGCACATACATTACATTTGACTATCTAAGAGTCCCCTTAAAAGGGTTTTTGGCGACTCGCAATATTTTTCGAAATATTGAATTTTTTGAGTATGCTGCTTAGCACGCTTATAATATATCTATATATTTATCGCCATGTTACACACACACACTACAGGCGTTATTTATACACATATATATAATCAATCCACTTTTTTAATTTTCCCGAATACACACTTTTTATATTTTGTAATAATTCATTGAACCGATCCCCTTAAGGGGATGCTTAGATAGTCAAATGGAATGTCCGTGCCAAATTTCATGAGAAAATTCGGTATCTGCTTTTCGGAAGTATACCCTTAAAATAAAAATAGAAATTGTTATATTTCATGAACACGAAGCTCGGCCTTTGATCTGAAGAAAGTTACATGGGAGTATTATCTTTTTACAACGAAATCGAATTAATACTAAGTACACCTTACGTAGTATTTCTTTATAAACAATATTTTTTGTTTTTCCTTCGAGGTGCTACAATCACCAGGCTACTTTGGAACATGCCACATACAACTGGCTGTGAGAGAGAGAAGCATCTTTCGCTCAAGTATACTCCCGCTACATTAGGAGTTTGACTTTAAGCTTTGTTAATGGTAAATACATACTCATATACACTCATACATTATATTATCCAGTTCCAGAAAATCATCATTTCCTATTTTAAGCAACAGGTCTGAGAATAGTCCGGCAGTAACATCTCCCCTTAGATGGTCTCCAATATTTATGGTAAGGCTCAGTTTCGTCACTGCAGGCTACAAATGCTTCTATACTGTACTGTATTGTATCAGCCTGTAAACAGCTCACTGCTGAGCAAAAGCCTTTTTTCAATATAGAAGAAGGGTTGAAGCTTAATGCACCACGCTGCTCCACTGCGATTTGGTGGATTTGAATAAACCTGCAAGTTATTATTTATCCAGGGTCGTGGGTTCGATTCCCGCCTCGAGTCTGGATTTAATATGTATTTATTGCCATATTTACTAATTATATGTATATTTATAAAAAAAATCACTCGGCTGTCACCTAAAACACAGGCTTCAATTTGCCTACCTTAGGAACAGACGATCGTGTCTGTATGTCATACATATATTTATATTTAATAATAGTCCAAGACAGCTTTTATCTCCTTCTTAGTTTTAGTGTAAGATAAAGTTAAATGGGTACGTGATTTATAATTTTTTCTGATCTTGTTCCAACATTAGTCCATGGTGCCAATCTATACTAATTGGGGTGTTAATGCCGTATAATTTAAAAATGTTTCCAAATTCACTTCGGTGTCTTCTATATCTGTATCATTGTAAGTACAGATGCCTTGCTGATGAGTCATTTAGTTTAAAACCCTTGACTTAAAACAACACCAACATTGAAGTAAAAAATATTATATAAAACACTAATTTACTATAAAGCGACCACACGGTATATTTACAACTCAGTTTTGTTACGTTTAATATAAAGTCTTGACCGTTCCACCAGGAGCACCCAAAAAAAGATATCACCTACACCTGCGTCAATAGTGGAAAATATTATAATATAATAGACGTATTGAATTGTCAAACATGTGTCAAAATAAAATGTAATTAAAAAAAAAGCACTAAGGAGTATTTATATAAAAATAACTTTCTACCCCCTTTTAACCCCGTTAGGGAATGAATTTCGATAAAATACGAAACACTTCTTCAATCAATTCTGTTAAAGAATATTTATGCAAAATTTGAAGTAGATTGGACCAAGGAATCAAGTTGTCCCATACAAACTTTGCCTCCCTTTTTCATCCCCTTAGAGGTAGAATTTCGTAAAATCCGTTCTTAGCTGACGTCTAATCGGCAAAAGGAATATTCCTTCCAAATTTCAAGTTTTTAGATCTCA
The DNA here is from genome assembly GCA_036937285.1 of Euphydryas editha. Lineage (NCBI taxonomy): Eukaryota > Metazoa > Arthropoda > Insecta > Lepidoptera > Nymphalidae > Euphydryas > Euphydryas editha. Next base: position 4,835,394 of record JAUPFZ010000025.1, read on the forward strand.
TAGTTCCAGAGATATCGTGATGAGTGACTATATCTATAGAAAGTCTCCTATATATATATATATATATATAGATTAATTAAATTAAAATATCAATCCAAAATTTTCACATTCAATCAAATAATAAAATCAAATTAAAAATCGTTAATCAAAAAATTCAATCAAATAAAAAAAGCAATTAAATTCTTAATCAATTAACCATAAATAATTTGTTAAATAACAAAATCAATTTTAAATAGGTACCTACAACATTACTTCAATCAATCATGCGAACTACAGAATCAATACAATTATAAATAAATATTAAAAAACTAAATCACCTCAACTACAATCCACGAATTATGCATAATATATTTTATAATTTTTATTAATTAACTATAGTTACCGATTCGGATTGTGGATTATACAGAATCGACGAGACACGCATAAAGTTATATTTTACGTCAATATAATATACCGTTATTATAAATGAGGATCGCCATCCAAATTTAACAACAAAAAAATTGTTGTGCCGCTAACAACAAAGTTTTCGTTATTTATTTTTTAATTTATATTAGGAATATGAACATTAGGTAATGCAAACACAACATATTTGTTTTTTTTGGTGTTTAAAACCAATCTGTTTGTCTTAAGATTGCTAGTTTTGCTTCCGTGATAATAGATAAAACACCACTGAATTCGTCGTAGTTAACTTTGTTTCTGTTAAATTTAAAAATAAGTCATTGACACTTGATTGATTGACCTTAGCCGAATACATACCGAAACAATTCATCTTTGCTCTTTTGGCACCATTAAAAGCCATTTAACCAGAATAAATTGAAGTCATAACGAAACAAATTCTTCACATTATGTAAAAATGTAGGTAATAAATAAAATATGTAGTTATAAAAATTATTTAAATGAAAATATTCATTATCTCTAAATCTTTTTATATTTTGTTATATAATTTATATTGAAGGAAGTCAAAACATAAGTAGCCTTGATGCCATGAGCCAAAAAATTATTGTGTCATCATCAATATGGCCTTGAAAACGGTCTCGCTTCGATAACAAAACAACATAAATATAGCGTTCGCTTTGTGACCGACTCAGTTCACAGTTGCGCCGGAGCTGTCGAGAGATTACGTGTATTATACAGTATCTTTAAAATGTTTAAATTCACAATTTGTTTGTGTTTAGTGTTTATTGGAAGTGAATGTGCTAAGATATTAGGAGTATTTCCGACGCCTGCTATAAGTCATCAAGTGGTGTTTCGGCCGGTAATGATAGAACTTGCTAAACGTGGACATGAAGTAACAATGATAACAACTGATCCAGCATTTTCAAAAGGTGACGCCCCAGCAAATTTCACGGAGATTAATGTTAGAGATGCGTCATATGCACATTGGAATAGTTTCCTCACCACGTACGGAGAGGAGATCAAATCTGATCCGATCACATATACGAAATTATTGTGTAAATTACTATTGACAGTTGTTGAAACACAAATAAAATCTCCTGAAGTACAAAAACTTTTTCGTGACGAAAAAAAATTTGATTTAATTTTTAGCGAATCTTACATGAGACCAGGTCTGATATATTCACATATATATGATGCGCCTGTTATTGAATTTAGCTCCTTGAGTGGTCTCCATGCGGCCTTCGAAATGATAGGAGCTGCTACACACCCTATTATTTATCCCGATCCACATCACAAAAGAATTTATAATTTAACTTTATGGGAGAAAATAAAAAAACTATACATTCATTTTACAATAGAGCGTATTTTTGCCGATCATATACATGTGGAAGACAAATTATTCAAGGAAATGTTTGGTCCTGATACTCCAAGTATAAGCGATTTAAGACAAAAAGTTCAGATGTTATTTTTGAATGTTCACCCGGTTTGGGACTTAAACCGCCCTGTTCCACCAAATGTAGTGTACTTGGGAAGATTGCACCAAAACCCTAAGCGCGAGCTACCAGAGGTATATAAGACATATAATACCTATTATATATATATGCAAATGCAAATAGGTATAGTATTGTAAAAAAAAAAAAACATTAGCTATAGATATAGTATTGTAAAACAATATAAATAGGAAATACACGTAGATATAATATTGAAAAAAAAAATGTATATATATTAGTATAAAAGTGGTCAGTTTGGACTCTCGTCTCAGGGACTAGAAATATTAAGTCTAGTTTTAAGTACTTATTTACTTTTGCTGTGTAAAAACGTCTGTATATAACAATAAAATATATGAAAAGAAAAGGGTATAGGCGCATGTAAGCCTGTAGATGTGATACAAACATTTAAAAAAAAATACCTATTATATAATTTTATTTGTAGTATCAATGATGAATGTAGTATCCTCCACTATTTATATTTGTACCTAGTATCTACCTTATTGTTTTTATGTACCGTGTATATGTATATATTCTTTGTATCAATGATGTCTAAAGTCTTTACATACATAATATTTAAAAAAATCGCAAAGTTTCTGCCATTATGCGGAAGAAATAAAAACTTTTTAAGAACTTGTTGTTGGGCTATCTTAGGAAGCTGGTCGCTCAACATGGCCCGAAAAATATTAACAACTTAGCATACATTTTCAACATTTAAACACTTTTGTCATAAAATAACAAATTAAAAACTCATCCTCCATTTAACATTATTCATGACACTAAAAAAATCAACCAGAAAATTAAATGTGAAAATTAATAATCTTAAATCTATTAAAATAAAAATCAACTACAAAATAAAAATAAACTTGTAAATTAAATAAATATTAACTTGGACATCAGCTATGAAAGTAACTTATCAAAAATAAAAGTAATTCAGTCCTTTTTACGAAAACATTTTTTTAGTGATATTCGTTGGCGGGCTATCTTAGGAATAGTGAAAATTAACACATACTTTATTAGGTATATGTTATAATATAGATATTTACTTAGTTGAAACAAATCAAAATCTCCTGCTTATACTCATACTACTAACAAAAGAAAAAATACTTCAATAAAAAAAAAAAAAAAAAACTAAATACCATTAATTATAAATTTTGTTTTAAAAATTAGCTAAAATCGGTAATTTTTAAAATTATATTGATGACATGAGTTCAAGGTATTTTTTAATTAGAAATGTAACTCAAAATAATGTCAAGTATGAATAAAATGTTCGCTGGACTATTATTTCAATAATCCCAGAAAGGCCCGGGCTATGTTAAGGAATTATATAATGTGCCATGATAGGAATTTATACCCGGGTTTAGTAAAATCTCATGAAAATAAAAAAAAGGTAATAAAATAATAACAATCACATGTAGTTCGATGAAAAATTGATTAAATATGAAGTTTCATATTTTATAACAAAGAGATTTGCCTTAAATTTGTCAATTTTTAAAAGAGTTTACTTATTAGAAATTATAAAACGTGTATCGTCTTGAGATGACCAAGCAAACTTTTATCTGTTTTCAAATTGGTGACGCGCTGGTCATGAATCGCATTTGCACTTATGTCTATGGTAATAGTCGCATAAACCCGTGAAGTTTCAAATGTTTTGAATAATCATAACTGTATTTTTTTTTTAAATGGGCCATCCTAGGAGCCGGGCCATCCTTGGTGACTGTACCTTACCATTAAAGATTCACAAGCCCGTTATATTAGAAGATTGTTTCTTTTGGGTAGTCTGGAAGAGACTATATAGTGATAAGACCGCCCGTTACATGCTCTATACTAATTCTCTAAGCTATAAAGCTTAAAATTTTGTTAATATATATATATATATATATATATATATATATATATATATATATATATATATATATACAGGGTGACTGGTTAGATACTATCAGTACTTAAGGAGAATAATCGGTACATGATTCTCATTCAAATTATGTAAAAATATAACATAAATATTAATAAGCTTCTAAGTAAAGTTGACCAACAGTTATCTAATTATTTACGCGTCGTCTGGACACCCTAGTTTCCACGCGATAGTTTACTTACGTCCAAACACCGCCAAGTGTTAACAGGGTTAGCGGATAGTTCCCTACCATAAGTAACGATCGTTATCTTGTCTATGATAACAACAGGGATCGACGGCTGTACGTGCTCTCCGAGGCACGGTAGGGAGACCCACAAGAACATACACCCAGACCGGAAAAAAAATATTTGTACAAATACAAATATCGGTCCCGAGCGGGAATCGAACCCGTGACCACCAGCGCGTGGCGTTGCAGTTGAGGCAACTACTCGCACCACTACACCAGAACGTCGCGCGTCGTGTTTTCATTTAATAATAATTAATTAATTTAAATAGTTTTTAAATGTAATTTTTAATAGTGTTTTGTGTAAAAGTTTCCTAAAATTTTTTAGGAAAGATCAATTTTTTTCTTTTTCAAATCGCAAGATCATAGAATAAGATCAGATTTTATAGAACATTTTTTTATACGTTGAAAAATGATAGTTACTTTTGAAAATATTTAAACAAAAAAAAAAAAAAAAAAAAACAACAAAATACAATAAAAATAAACTTTGTCATTTGTTGAACAGCTAACTGTTGTTTATTAAATAAAAGCAAGCAATAATAGAATCAAGCCATCTAGCGACCAGTAGCCAAAACAATTAATTGATTATAATATTGGCAGACGTAATAGTTCTGCTATATTTCACTTGGTGTCGCAATAAGAGGGCTGTACTCAGAATTTTTTGTTAATCATAGGTGTGATTTGAAGTTGGATGGCACACACGGCTACATAATATTATCATGAATTACTATTCTTATTATAGCAAGAAAGAAGATATTTTTTACTACATCACATTACATAATTTAAATATTGAACGTCAAAACCAACTACTACCGGTTCGAACCTTAGCCCAGAATATTAAATTACATAATTAGAATTTTCACTACAATAATTCGACTGAAATTGCCTCGGAAGAACACCTTATTCGCTGAGTGAGTGAGCTATCTTCAATAATAAACTTCCAATAAACTCGTAGTCAGTGTCCGACTTAAAAAAAAATTCTAAGTACGACTCTGGGAGACCAGTAGTTTTGCTACTTGCCGATAGAGGCATGGTAATCACCGAACTTTCTAGACAAAATAAATAATTTACTTTAAATATTACTTACGAGTGGAAAGATATGTTTATTCCATTTGATTTTGATGTGATGAGCAACAAATTCGTTGACTAGGTAAATAATGTAAACTTTGAACAAAAATAAATATGAACTGTTTACCTATCTTGGTATTTCCGGCGTATTTAAAATGGAATCATACTTATTTACAACGATTGTCAATCATTAAACTACCTATTTACCTACATAACTACACTAACACACACACAGTCACTTTTAACAGTTTCGAAAGCAATGGTGATTCTGCATTTGTGTATTGATAAGCCATACCTAATTACTAATGACAGATTACACTCACACACGACAGATTAGGTATACGCGTATGATCGATCACTAGACGCGCAGGAGCCGGGACGACACGCGCGTGCGCGCCATGCCAAGGCTTATGCCTTACTGACCTAGTGACCTACTAGCGGAATTCGTCGAGCGAATTACTGGGAATTAGGCCGGCTTCAAACATCCGAATGTCTCTCTGAATTCATATTATTAATTCAGAAAGCCCGGAATTCCATACAATATCAGTATTCTCCACATACATTATGATTTTTATTAATATTATGAAAAGATTACAGCTTATTATTTATTAATTATTATTATTTATTAGTATATTATTTATTATTTTTACATAATATTTATTCCACGTGAATTACATTATTTTAAATTAATAAATTAGTATTTTTAAGAAACTTTTAAAAACGATAGCCAAAAAGTAAGTACATGAAATTTTTGAACGCAATATTAGACGCCTGCGGGTGGCCTTAGCCGCGGGGCGGGAGTGCGGGTGCTAGCGGCACAGTGAAACACCACATCGCACGCGCCGCCGGCATGACTGGAAATATACCTACGTCGCCTCATTTGTTTTGAATTGAAATATATGAGAATTTGGTCAAAAATTAAGTGCCTATTTTTTTCACATGATTCGAATGAGGATCATGTGCCGGTTATTCTCCTTGAATATTGATGGTAATTCACCAGTCACCCTGTATATATATATATATATATATATATATATACATATAAATTATATAAAGCGTATAATTTTGTAAGTTATTTTTGTGTGTGCAAAGATAGTAATGTTTATTATTATTATTATGACATTAATTTCCAAATAGTATTATTTTTTTTTTGCAGAAATGGAAATCTTATCTTGATTCTTCTAAAAATGGTGTTATATACGTAAGTTTTGGTACGAACGTCAAACCTTCGATGTTTCCACCGGAGACCATAAAAATATTTACGAACGTTTTCTCTAAACTCCCTTACGATTTTGTGTGGAAGTGGGATAACGATGACCTTCCAGGACGACCAAACAATGTGATGATTTCAAAGTGGATACCACAGTCTGATTTGTTACGTAAGTACTACTGTAGTTATATCATCATGATATAACTCTAGTTAATATCATATCGCTGAATTGTAGTTATGAATCCCTACTTAATATTATATAATTATATTTATTAACAATAAAAAACTTAAACTATACCTTAATTACATTTCATTGATAAAATATTCTTACATCAAATCTTAAACTTAAATAAATAATTATAATATTATATAAAACTTATGAATAAATAAAACTTAAACTATAGGTACTATACAAAAACAATAACATTTTTAATTAAAACTTAAAATATAAGTACTAGACAAGTTTAAGGGAGCGTGAGGTGACTTTTTAAAAATAATAAATATAATATTTAAAATTATTTAATTAAAACTAGCGAGATAACCGAAGAGAAGTGTATGCTCTGTCAACTGAAGTTGTTGAGTCCTTCATTGACTATACACACTTTTTACTTGATAAAGTATGTAGCGTCCTTGATTGACTCTACACACTTTTTACTTGATGAAGTATGTAGCGTCCTTGATAGACTCTACACACTTTTTACCTGATAATACGAGATGAAATCATTACGATTAATTAAAATAAACTGATTTATTGATCCCTTATTATGATCAAATGACCCGGTGTGCGAGCACCCGCGATCGCCTTGATAGATCGAAACGTACTAAGTAATTATATTTAATACCCAATTTATTAATAAAACGCGTATCGCAAACCGCTGAATTGTAAATAGTGGCCTATGGCCTATGGCCGACTTTCCTCGTACAGAAGTTAAAACTTAAAAATATTACATTACAATTTTGGGTTCCCAGGACAAGGGATGATTTGTGTTCCCACTTAAAATACCCTAAAAATTGAATTTACTGAGAACCCAAAGAAATACATTAGTTCATCTCCATTACGCTAACAGAGCAGTGTGATCAAAATCGGATTTCAAAATGTTCAAAAGAATATGTTTTTTAACTGATTTTTTATTTTGTTATTAAATTGAACTGCCAGCTTTACATAAAGCTGGCAGAGCTACATGAAATAATTCTTAAATAATTAAAAATATATCATTAAAATTAAGTGCTTTTTAGGTACTTTCGATGTGTAAATACAATAGATCGATTAAATGAAAAATTTACGAGAAAAACGTGAAATATGATAAAACTTCTGACAAAAATGAATCTAGCAGTGTCATCTCCAATAAATCGTACACAAATAAATGTTATAAGTTGCATTTAAGTGCTTTTTAGGTGCTCTTGTAATGACTGCAAAGTAAAACAATAAACTAATATTTCTAATGTAGTCAAATATTTTATGTTGTAGCCACTGAGTATAGATACGAGAAGTGCGAACGGCATAGGATTTTTTACGTTATTTTTGTACACAATAATAAACTCAAATTATAGTTCTCGTTTCTGCCACTTGCTGCGCAAATATTCAAGAGGTACCGATACTATTTTTACACGTAAACATGGACTGGCTAACCTGGCTCGTGAATTTAAAAATAAATTAAATTAAATATAAAATATTAATTCGTTTTTTAAATAATGTTTCCTTAGTTGTCGAAAGACAAGTGAGAATTTAGGAAAAGTGTCTATATTGACTTCTGCATAAGAATTTAAACGAGTACTTGTTGGAACGTAACGCGACCTACCGGCAAAATAACTGTCCCCTAAAGTGATGCCGTTCTGTCAACATTACGTTCGCACTTTCTTTCGTGTTATTTTTAGCATTAAGTTAATAAATTATATGTACTCATAATATCTCATACTTTGTAGTGTGAATACTAAACAGAAGATATCACGAGGATTTAGTATCTTTTTATAAATAAGCTGATTATGTATTTTTATTAAATTAATATTGTTTTACTGCAGGACACCCAAAAGTTAAGCTATATATATTACAAGGAGGCTTGCAGTCGACGGATGAAGCGTTAAAAGCCGGTGTTCCTGTCATTGGTATACCGATGCTTGGAGATCAATGGTTTAATGTTGAGCAATATGTTAAATTCAATATTGGTAAAGGACTTTTATTAGAATCTATGACAGAAGAGTCACTACTAGACGCTATTACAACAATAATAAACGATGATAGGTAAACGAATATATCTATATAATTATATTGCTTTTAATATAGGTAGTACGTATATGAGTTAATAAAGTAATAGCATATTATAAATATCTTTGAAACATAGTAAATAAATATAAATATGTTTATCATACACGCACACACACACACACACACACACACACACATAAAGTTAGCAACTTTATGTCCGTGTTTAAGTAAGGGATAACTGATATGCATCTTTATATTTTTTTATAATAAGTTTATATATAAATAAAATATAATTATAAAAGACAAGGAGACTCGGGGTGGAAATCGAAACCACAACCCTAGAGATTAGAGCAGGGTTACTGCCAACGGGTCAGTCAATTATTATGAGAGATTTGAGTGATAATATTAAATTTCTTAATTTAGCGCTTTTATATCTATACTATAATATTATAAAGCTGAAGAGTTTGTATGTTTGTTTGAACGCGCTAATCTCAGAAACTAATGGTTCGAATCGAAAAATTCTTTTTGTTTTGGATAGCCCATTTGCCGAGGAAGGCTATAGGCTATATAACATCACGCTATAACTAATAGGGGCTGAGTAATAATAAAAACAAAAACGGGAAAAAATAATCTTTTTGAGAGGTTCCGTTGCGTCCTTTATTATTTCTCTTCTCGAGACATTTTATAACTGGAAGGACATTTTATAAGTGGAACTATCCACTTTTTTAAAAGTAAATATAACATCACACTTTTACTGAGAATTTTCGAAAAATAAAAAACTCAATAATACGTTGAATGACCCAGGAATCAAACCTGAGACCCCAATGCTTGCGACCACTCGCCCAACGAAGCGGGTACCTACTGTTAGAGTAATGGTTAAAAATATTTAAGTACGATTTTCCCTCAAATTAACGCGGGTGAAACCGCGGGACACAGCTAGTGTAATGCTAAGGTAACTGTTTTTAAAGAAAGTAAAAGCATAGCGTTTGTTTCAGTTATCGTCAAAATGTTATTAAATTATACAACTTTATAAAAGATGAACAACAACCGTCTGTAGAGCGTGCCGTGTGGTGGACGGAGTATGTTTTGAGACACAGCAAAAGTGGATATCTGCGCACCCCCGGCGCGAACATATCTTGGTCTGAGTACTATGAATTAGAAGTAGTGTTAGTGCTTCTAGGTGCTCTTGTTACATTATTAGCTGTCATCGTATTAGCTATACGTTTTATTATTTTAAAGATAAGACATTATGTGCGTGGGAAGGTGAAGATTAATTAATAAGCAATAACTACTTGTATTGTTCTTTTCTCTAAAAATATTATTATTGTAATGTGAAGTGTGTAATTATGAGTGATGTGTGTAATATAACATTAAAAATTTGACAAATACATATTTATGTTGTACTAGCGGCCCGCCCCGGCTTCGCACGGGTATTTAACTAAAATTTTAAAAATTATAAATTTATATTTTTTATCACCTACATGCGCCATCTATCGTATAATATATCGTTTTTATATTTAGTAACATTTAACATAATAGTACCTATATTAATTGAAAATGATGTTTATCTAAAATATTAAAACGATTTTGACGGCCGGCTGGTCGAGTGGTCAGGCAACTGGACACTCTACGCAGCGGTCGCGGGTTCGAATCCCGCCAGGTGCAGATAATCTGTATGACGAATATAGATGTCTGCACCGGGTCATGGATGTGTATATATGTAATATATGTATTTATATCTTAAATTTATTTCCGTTCCTAGTACCCGTAACACAAGTTCTTACGAACTTACCACGGGGCTAGGTTAACGTGGTGTGATTGTTGGTTAATATTTATTTTATTTATTTTTTATTTATTTTATTTCTATTCCTATCCGACATATTTAGTAAACTTTTAAGTTTAACAAAATAATAGCTCAAAAATAAGTTTTGTGAGTTTTTAAGATTCCTTAGACCAGATGGCGTTGGTGGCGTAGGTACCTATTTCTATTTTCTTATATATTTATTTTTAAATTTAATTACAATGAAACAAAAACTAAATTATACTGTGAGCTATGTTTAATTTTTATGTTTTAAAGTTATTTACATTGGTTTTGTACTTTTTACGTGATACGTGCACGACCAAAAACGATAAGAGATGGCGCTGATACAAAAAAGAACGCGCTATTGAAATTTATTCTTGATGATATATAGTGTATTAATAAAACGGAGGTTTTAACAGATTTATTATTTTATTATATTATGTGTATAGATGTTTTACTTTATAGGACAATTTTTGAGTTTAGTAAGTTTTTATTAATTTGTTTAGAGAAAATGTATGAATTCGAGAATTTAATCTTTCTTTGTCGCTTTTAATAAGCATTCTAAGCATTGAGAAATTTATTTTAGCTTAAAATGTTTCTTACTCGCAAAGGACATGGACCAAAATTGCCTAGTAGGAAAATTAACTGTGCAAAAAAATGTCTTTTGTAATATACGTTTAAAAAAAGAGATTATTTTTTTAGTAGGTATTATGCATATTTCATTTGAACTTTGGGAATAAATTACAATTTTAAATAGTTATGAATTGATTTATTATTTACTTGACGAGTGACGACCCTATTTGCCATAATTATTGTATTCGATAAATCGTTGACCAAATTACAAATTAAATCGATATAAATAAGTATAAATATATAAATATAAATATGTTTAACATACACACACGGTCGTCTGTTCCTAAGGTAGGCAACTTAATGCCTGTGTTTGAGGTAACAGTTGACTGATATAATTTTTTTTTAAATAAATATAAATATAAATAAAACATATTATATTATATTTATTTATTTATTTATTTATTTATTTATTTATTTATTTAAGGACAACCAGTTGTAGTTACAATAAATACTCACAAATTTAAAAAATAAAATTACAAAAAACGTTACATAATTGCACTACGTATAGGTGCCACAGCATTCGCAAAATGACAATTAACAACAACAAAAAAAAAAAGAGAATTAACTAATAACAACACGCCAGTTAACTATGGTAAATTTATGTATATAACAATATTATAAAAGGAGACTGCTAAATATTGGAAACCTGGTTAAACACGGCAGTTTTGAAAACAGTTAAATTGTCGTTAAATATATCCACAAAGACACTCAAAGCATTAAAATTTTTGCACAATCTTGATACAGTATAATTCTGTTTTAAGTTAGTTCTAGCAGCAGGAGCGCTTAGAAGACCTAAGGGACGTCGAGGTAAATGTGAAGGAACACGAAAATCAAACAATCTCAACAGAGTGGGGCAATCGATCTGACCTCTTAAAACTTTGAACAAAAAAATCATGTCATGAACATGTCTTCTATCGATCAAGGAGTGCATCTTATATAGCTTTAGTTTATCTTTGTAGGAAGCAAGTTTACCGAACTCATAACACGAGTAAGATAGATATCTTAAGAATCTTTTCTGCAATCTTTCTAAGCGTAGTTGATGTACAGTGTAATGAGGAGCCCAAATCACACTACCATATTCAAGTACACTTCTTACATATGCGCAATATAATATAATTTTAGTACGGGGATGTTTAAACCTCTTGGTATTTCTCATCACAAAGCCGAGCATTTTAAATGCTTTATTAGATATATTGTCAAATTGTAATCTATACAAATAATAAATCTGTTAAAACCTCCGTTTTATTAATACATTATATATCATCAAGAATAAATTTCAATAGCGCGTATTTTTTTGTATCAGCGCGATCTCTTATTGTGTTTTTTCTCTGATCACGTATCACGTAAAAAGTACAAAACCAATGTTAATATCTTTAATACATAAAAATTAGAAATAATTCACAGTATAATTTAGTTTTTGTTTCATTGTAATTAAATTTAAAAATAAATATTTAAGAAAATAGAAATAGGTACCTACGCCACCAACGCCATCTGGTCTAAGGAATCTTTAAAACTCACAAAACTTATATTTGAGTTATTATTTAACTTAAAAGTTTACTAAATATGTCGGATAGGAATATAAATCGTTTTAATATTTTAGATAAACATCATTTTCAATTAATATACTATTATGTTAAATATTAATTATGTTAAATGTCACTAAATATAAAAACGATATTCTACAATTATACGATAGATGGCGCAGTATACAAAATATAATTTTCTGAATCGCGCTGACCAAAACTTCGGCCAGAAGAATGACACTCGCCCGTATTTAAAAATCTGTTTTTCTTTTTTTGTATATAATTAAATACTTTAGGGTACTACGGTCTTGATTGTTTGTTCGTTGTTAAAATTTAAAATATTTGGTCGTTATTTGTTTGTTGATTGTACAAAGTTGGATGGTTATAGCTATTTAAGTTGTAATCTATATATATATATATATATATATATATATATATATATATATATATATATATATATATAAAGTCGGGTTAGTTACACCGTTTATAACTCGAGAACGAGTGGAACGATTTTTATGATTTTTGTGTTTTTGGATTTGTCTTCGTCGGGAATAATACTTATTAAAATATAGTATTCATCAATGAGAAAATCTATAATATAAAAATAAGTCGAGTTTTCCTTCCTGACGCTATAATTCCAGAACGCACGAACCGATTTCCATGGTTTTGCATTCGTTGGAAAGGTCTCGGGCTCCGTGAGATTTATAGTAAACAAAATTCAGGAAAAATTTCAACAGAAAAGCAGGAAAACATGGAAAATCATTTTTTACATACAGCGCCATCTCTGATACATAGCATGTACTACAAACAAATATATATCAAACGAAATCAAATTATAAATAAATACATATTACACCCAGACTCGGGGCGGGAATCGAACCCACAACCCTGGAGCAGAAAACAGGGCCACTGCCAACTACGCCACGGGCCAGTCAAATCAATATTAACGTTTAAGCATTTTAAAATAATATAATACGTTGAATTGTTTTTTTCTTTAGTATAATAATTAATATTATAACTTGGAATGGTTTTTTCTTTAGTAGCATACCAAGCAAAAAAGTATTACACACAAAAAAGTCCCACAAATCTTTTAAAAAATTGTGAATATATTATGTAAGAATAAAAGTAATAATATAAAAAAAAATTAAATTATGTATGTAGATTAGATTTTTGTAATTATATCGATTTTCTTTGGAGGTTGTCTATTGCGCTGTCATTTGCATGAATGACGAATGTTATTATTGCCATTGGGAATTTGCTTTATAGCATGTTTTTTAGGTTAAAAATGTATAAATATAATTCATATTTGTTTTTATTAATGTCAGCTTATGTTGAGGAAAGAAAAAAAATGCCTACCTGTAAGTAATCTGGCGTAAATAACTATGTATGCTGAGGAAAGAGCCATAAATAGCACGTTGACAATATTATGAGGGTTTATTTGATTTATAAAGAGTTTAGTATAAAAAGGGTAACATTTTGTTATTGAGTTCAGTTCTCATAAAATTATTAAAGTGTAAAGAACAAAATGAAACTGGTAAAGTTATATTTAGTACAAATTCAAACATGTTGTAATTTTATGTACGTAGACCCGCTGAGTTTCTTTGGCCAGTTCTTGTCAGAGAGAGCTAGGTTAGGGCACTGGTAGTAATATTGAATAAATTAGTTATTTAACGTCTTTTATTTGATGTGTTTATATAGATTCCCCTTATTATGGACTCCGTCCATCCCCGGTAGCGTGCATTTCATATAGGCAGAAAGGCACTGCTTACCTTGGCATATTACTAAAAATAATACATTAAACATGAAAATTACATATTTATGAAAAAGACATAAACCATAATTCAAATCCGCTTCAATTTGAAAAGCCCGCCGTCATATAATATGCGATATCAGCGCTTCGCGCGAATCGACGACCGCGACGGGCCTTTTATAAAACTTCTGCCTTAAATCGCATACAAATGTTAGCAATGACAATAGGACATTAATATTCTACAATTTTAGAATGTCGCTCGTCATATGGAATACGAACAAAGTATTGTGTTTTTAACACTGGTCGGTTCTTCTCTTTTTGAAATTTCGCATAGAAAGGATAGAGATCTGTTCCTTCAATTTTGTATAAAAATATGTAAAATTGTAAATTGTAGAAATAAGGCTTAGTAAATATATGTTGAATATGTATAGTTGTATATATAGTTTAACATATGAACTTTGTTATTAATTATAAGGAATTGATTAAGTCGATAAGTCCAAAATTGTAAAAAAAAAAAATAGTTTTCTATAAACCAATCGTTATGTTTTTAGTCTAGTTATCTTGTCTTGTATAAAGTGCATTTTTAAAGTCTGCTGCCTCTTCAAATATTTTTATTTATATTAAGAAAAAGCTGTCGAATAATAAAGTTATTCCTGTTTTCCCCCCTCATTTTCCCCTGTAATGCTAGCCATAAGTATAGAGTAGGTACACATGTACAGAATGCCTTCAGCAAGTGTGAATGAGGATGGATAAAAGAAAGATATGCTATGAAGCATGTAAGCAGAATATTAGCGAGAACATATGAAAGAGCTGCATAAAACACTTTGTCAACAATGTTTCACAACCATAACTGTGAGGTTCAGTAATTAAAAAAAAAAAAAAAACATTGGTCGGTTTAACATGACAGAAGGCACAGCCTAAGAATAACCTGTCAAATCAAATTGTCTTGAATTCGATACCGTTTGTACCAATAATTATGATTTTTGACACGGTCGCATAATCGCATCCGCCTTCCGAATAGTGTATAATCTATGGAGTAATATTATGACAATTTACTTTGTATTTTTCGTATGTGCGTTCTTGTTGTTAGTGAAAATATTAATATATTAGTGATTGATAAGTTTACTTATGAAATATGTAACGGAGATGTGTGTTTGATGAAAGTAAATAGTGCATACAAATTCAACACGTTCGATTTTACAGATAAATTAAAAATTGTATATTATTGAAGTTATTAGAGAAGTGGACATCAGGTGCCAATCAAAATACCAATTGTAAATTCATGCGACGTTTCAATCTTATAATTAGATCTTCATCAGACAATCTTTACATATGGTATCTAATTAGCATCCTCATGCTTACAACATTACCAATATGCATATTCTTATGCTGTTTTCTAATATATTTTTTGAAAAATGTTGACAATTGACAAATGTACATCATTTTACAAATCTAAATATCAAATTTAAATCTTCAATCTTAACGTTGTTCATGAATTTTAACATGTAATGTTTAATTAGTGTCTTCTTGTTACCATTGTTAATGTGTATAAGGATATTGATCATTGAAAATTATAAAATTAATTTAAGCTATCAATATAACAAAATGTACATTGGTATATATTTAAATTATTTACTTATGTTATAGGTCTCTATTAAATTTAAAGTATGCACATTTGAGTCGTATATTTCCAGACACCGCTAACTCCATACCAAAGCCATTTACAGCAGGTCAAGTAATTCGTACCTTAATGTGTGATAAGTTATTTTATACACTGTTAGTTTTTCTGAAAAAATTTGTACATTATTATGTACAGTAACAGTGTACAGTAACAGTGTATAAAATAACTTATCACACATTAAGGTACGAATTACTTGACCTGCTGTAAATGGCTTTGGTATGGAGTTAGCGGTGTCTGGAAATATACGACTCATTTGTCCTATAACAATATACTATACTACTATACTCTTATACGTTATACTATACTCTTACTCGTTATTAAAATGGCTTTGATGATATAATTTTATTACAACTAAAGGATAATGGAAGTGACAAATAGTTTATACTACATCTGTAAGATTCCTGTACAGTATTAAATTAAAAAAATTTTAAATTAAATTTCAATTTCATAGTGCCGGCCTTATGAGGCCACTATGTCTATCCAGTAATTGATTTGTTTGATAAGTATCAGTTGGTTGCTATATATATATATAAGTGGCGCATAAAATATTCAGCACCACTTGTATCACCAGTGATGTACAAGATACCCTATACAAAGTATCTGGAATACAAAATACAAGATACTTTAAAATAAAGTATTTCAGATACCAGATACAAATACCTTTCTGGAATGGTATTTGAAATACTAGATACAAAATACGTATCTTCCAAATACTTTTTAAAGATACAAATTCTTTTGTAAGAAAATAACATTTTATTGAATGTAAGTTTAATTTTTTACGTAAATTATTTACAAATACCTACATCGCGTTGATCGCGTAAAAGTGAGAAGATAAAATATTATATTATTAAGGTTTTAATTGAGACTCAATAATCGTCGATATCTTCAGTTTTTTATATCATTAAATGTTGCTGACAAAACGTCGAGTGGTCTTATTCCTATATTTAAATCGAAATCTTTATTATTTTCATCATTGTTTGATCAACTATTGAATAGCATGAAACTAATAAAATAAAGTCTTTAACAATAAAACTATAATTTATTATTATTTATAACTATAATTTTACAAAAAAAAATATATACTATATATTATTTTTTCTGTATTTATCATTCAAATAAAAAAATTATTCACTCTTAAAAAATCTATTATTAAATATCATGGATTATTCATACGGGGAAAACCATGTAAAAAAAAAACTAACCTTGTATTCTTCTCGAAGTAGGTAGTGAGGAAAAGTGCATGTAGTCGCTTTCTCCGCGCTCTACTCCAAAAACGGTTAATTTTACAGAAACATGCAAGAGGCATTTTTTGTAGATATTTTTACAACAAACAATTTTTATAATGATCTATATTGATATCCGAGTAATAGGTAGCGTGATATTTGCGAAAAACTGATTTTCGTGACCTTTTGACCTTTGTAACTTTTTTAGCCGGCACGATATCAATGTTGTATTTTCACACCTTCATTACAACGCCGTAATAAAAGTGTATACAAAAATTCAGCTCGCTTAGAATTTATCCGCAGATTGAGGCTTAAAATGCCTAAAATGACTGGATTATGTCATATTTTGTGAATGAATGCATAGAATAACTATTACTAAAAGTATTTTACCAAACAGTATTTACAAGATACTAAGATACCAAACAAAAGGAATTTAGATACAATATACAAAATACATTTTAAAAAAGTATTTTAGATACAAGATGAAAATACGTATTTTGTATCTTGTATCTGTATTTCAGATACTCGTATCTTAGATAAGTCACATCTCTGTGTATCACATACCAAGAAAAGCCGGACAAATCAATAAGCATGGTATTTATAGTTAAATTTATTTTATGTACCTACTGTTGTATGTGTACGCCTGCATTATTAGTATAAATGCACTTTACGTGTCCAATAATTTACTTGTCTCTTCTTGAATTTATCTAAATGCCTCTATTCCCAACAAAATTTAAATAAATTAGGAAAACATTGCGAGAAAGTAAGTGCAGTGTGGCAGTTCATTTTTTTTTTTTTTGACTGCCTACCCTGTCTAAAAACATTATGCACGCCACTGTCCATCCCTTACACTACATTAACACTGACACTCACATACGCAAACGGAGGCGAACCTCTAGATTAATATTATTAACATTACATTTTAACATGAATATTAATTAACCTATGACTTGATAAACTCCGACAGTAGGTTGATCTACCTTCAACAATCCGCAGTGGGCATAACTTATACCCTTTTAAAGAATTACGCCTCAGGCGTTTTACACCACCCTTATTAGAGCTATAAATACGTAAGTAACAAAGCTAGTCGCTTACTACCTATTTTAGGCTATTGGCGAGGGAATATACTACACGATAAAGTAATAAATACGAAACAATAATTTTTGCGCTAGCCCCTATTTTATTTCTAGTATACAAATATGTTAGTTATGTAAAATTGCTATTACATTACAGTCAGGCGCTACATCCTATTTTCCGTTATTGCCAGCAAGCTCGAAGTTCCTCGACGCTAACAATTGTTGATTTTGAAAGAGTATAGCTATCAGAATTCATATTGACAAAATTATGGCTGCACATAAATTTTTTTTACTAGGCAATGCTCCGTAGTAAATTCGTCTATGTCGTTGAAGGTGAAAATAAATGCTGTTTTTAAGGTTTCAATAATAATAATAACTCGGACTCAGACCGAACTTGACGCCCTGGACAGAAGAGTCCGTACGACTATAACTCACATCACGTGCATCATCCGAAATCGTCAGTCATGAGACTGTACATCCCACGGAAGTGTGGTGGCCGAGGCCTATTAAGGGTCAAGTCCATGAATAACCGGGAGGTGTGCAGCCTCAGGGCCAACTTTAAAACGAGGAGGGAGAGCGCTATGCATGCTGATATAATAGTAAGTGACAAAGGTCTCACCCCCTTATCCCTGGCCAAAAAGGAATGGCGAATACCGGTTGTACTTAGCACCTCTGACCGGGAGACCGTTAGGATGGAGAAGGAGCTGCATGGACGGTTTTACAAGGCGCTCCACGCACCTCACGTGGATGTTAAGGTCGTTCCTTTATTGGAATGTCTATTATAATTTACAATAAAATACCGGTTGCGGTCCAATCTCTGCCTTTACAGAAGTTTAAAAAAACTATTAAGCAAACTTTGTGTCGAAAAGCTTATTATGACATAAATGAATTTCTATATGATAAAAAGGCATGGGATTGAATATAACTCGGCCAGGCTATCAATATGTAAATTGTCATTAGATATAGTTATACAATTTTGTGAGCAGGTGGCATGTGGTGATTTCGGCATATACCTACGATTGGCTGTCTCGTGTTTGTCCTAATCATTTCATGGTCATACTGTGCATTATTTATCTATTTTATATGACGCTTAATTATTTAAAAGAGTACCGAGAGTTTTTTTTCGCCGGCTTTTTTTCCTCTCGGCCAACACTAGGGACATTAGATTAAGTTATTTATTGTAACATTTAATAAAGCCGATGATATAATAGTAATGTTATGTCTACCGAGACATTAACTTGTAATAATTTGACGTATTTGTTTTAAATGAATTTTTTTTTGACATTCGTTAAGTGTGTAAAATCACCTTATGACGAAATAAATATTTTCATTTCATTTCATTTCATAAACCGAAGGTTTTATTTATTTATTTATTCATAAGGGATGGTACACAGCACAAAAAATTATAAAAGAAAAAAATGTATTACAATTACGAAGGCCAATTACGACCATCCATCCGTTTAAAATTAAATTATTTATATAAAACAAACGTGCAAAAAAAAAAACTTATTATTATCCTATTAAACTAATTATTACTCTTGGGAAGTATAGTATAGTATTAGTATAAATAATTTTCTCTATATTTGAATAGTAATGTACATAATATATAAAACAAATAGAATAAAAGAAGAATACATAAATATTTATAGAACGTATACAAATAATAAATAAATATTTTATTACTTATTGTTTAGATTATGTTGGTTTAAGATGTGTCGTTTGATTTTATTTTTAAATATATTTTTAGAACCATTGAAAATATCTATACAATTAAATTTCATATTATAGGTGTTGGGTAATCTTGTTAGAACAGAATATCTTATATAATCTATATATTATATCTTATTTTATCTATGGAATACAGGATCAGGTGGTTAAAACGAACAACTACCGAAAGCACATTCTGAAAGATGGCACTCCCGACTTCTATCGAGCTTGTCGTCATCCCGGCGAGTCACTTAGATATGTGCTTTCGGGGTATTCAGCGCATGTCGATACTGAGTACTTGCAGACATAGCCAAGCGGCCAAGGTTCTTCATCAAGATCTTGCTCTAATGTATTGTCTCTTGGAACAGAGGATACCGTATTACCAGTACACACCGGTGCCAGTACTCAAACGCGACAGAGTCTACTGGGACTCTACTGGGACCTGCCTATCGCCACGGACAGGACAATACTGACGAAAAAGCCTGATATTATGGTGTGGTAGTGGACATTACTATCCCGCATGACGAGAACCTCGTGAAATCCAAAACAGAGAAAAAACGTAATTATCTGGATTTAGCGCACGAGTCGATGTCGACATGTGGGGTATAGATTGCACTGAAATCATCCCTATCGTGATATCTGCCAACGATCCCGGTTAGCCTCGCTCACCGAGAACCGAACCCTAACCCCGGCCGTAAATAATAAATGTACGTAATAATAATAAATGCCGGGTGATTCCCGGTAGAGCAGAATAGGACCAACCCATCATCCGCCTAGGGTGTCGTAAAAGGCGACTTAAGGCAATTAAAGCTGCATAACATCGACGCAGCCTCCTCGGGAAGCGTGAGCGACTCCCCGAGTGAGTATTTGTATCCCCGAGAGAGCCAAAAATGAGCAGACTCGACGTAATTGTAAGAAATCAGCGCGTGCGGTCAGTACGATACTATATACCCTTATATTCAATATACTCTTTGACTAAAACGCTCACTGAAGACAGAAGCGCGTGGGGGCTAGTCGGTGCCGACTGCTCCGCGAGGCGCGTACGACGTGCGTATTGTCAGCGCTGACCTTGGTCAGGGCTGAACGGTCGGCGTTATTCTAAAAGGTTTTTATAGCGTCCATACAAATTGCTAGATGCTGAGCTGTCAGCGCCGATAATCAGCGCGACACTAAAACCGACCTTAGTGTTAGAATTTGAGAAAAAAAGGTACCTTGTATATAATGAACAACCAATACTAATATGCAGTAAATGCCAGACTAATATATATTTATATGAATATATACGTAAATAATAAAATATATACTATAAATACATCCTGTTATACTCTGTACAAGTTAGCTTGATCTTTTTGACAGATGTAAATTTTCCGATAGATATAACTTTGCAATGACGAACAAAATATAATATGTTCGTCATCGCAAAGTTATGTCGATCAGAAAAATTTACATCTGTCAAAAAGATCAAGCTAACTTGTACATGTAATATCTCTTCTATTGACGTAACTAGAAGAGTATCACGTGCACGCATGATACTGTAGACATAGACAGATAATACAAGAAAAGGGGTAAACAAAACTTTGTCGTGCGAGCATACTAGGCCGGCTGGTGATGATCGCTTAACATGTATTTCGACCATCTAAAATGAGTGAGATAGGTACTCGTAGTAGTTTAATATAATTGTCTAGTTAAACAACTCAATGACATAATTATAATTTAAATATTATTGCCATAATTTTTAAGACATTTTACGATAGTTGGCGACGCGTAAAATATTACTACCTTGTATCTAATTATTGTAATCTTATCTAATTATATATAATCAAAAAATATATATATTTCACAATATTAAAATTATTATGTTTATATCAAATCCATTTGAATAAAAATGTTGTTGAATATTTTTCTAATAATATTGTCACAGAGATTAGTACCTATATAGTACAATCGTTATCAAAATCATTGTTGTTGCCGCTATAAAGTATTAAGTAAGTGTTAAAGTAGCTACTTTATACTACTATAGTAGCTACTTTATCCCTGCTTTTATAGTCATTCACAATTAAGAAAAAATATATTTCACAATAAAAAAAAATGGTATAACGTCATTAGCAGAATTAGAAAAACTACATAATAATCATAATATTATATTCCTTTTGAATATTGATCATTCCTAATCTATATCATTTACATCTATCTATACATATAATAAAATGGTAGAAAAGTCAAAACTGTACATTGATTATTTTTTTTAAAAAATACTTGGGGTGTGATCTACAATCGATACCGAAGCCAAAAATATAGTTTTTAGAATTTTTGTCTGTTTGTCTGTTTGTCTGTATGTATGTCCGGGATAAACTCAAAAAGTACTGCATGGATTTACTTCAAATTTGGCACGAATATTATTAAGAAGTCGGGTCATAACATAGGCTACATATTATCACGCTATCACCTACGGGGAACGAGCAGTGAACCTTTATTTCTTCAACGCATTCTGTAACAGCGTGTAATCTAACGACGCATATTTGAATGTTGTTATTATGTTAATAACCATGCTATAAGCTATCTCCACACTATAAAAATCACGAAATATAAGTAACTTAGGCTGATAAACATAAGGAATGTAAGAATGAATGTAATATAAGAAATGAATATAAGATATGAGATTTCAAAAACATCAAGTCGAATTACATGTGTAAACCCTTTTTGGATATAAATAATTTAAATTTGATCATGTTGGCGAGGTTAATAGTTGTTTATAAAAGGCATATATGGAATTGTGCCTTTTAATAATAAAAACATAAATTAAAAAAATCAAAAAACCCGACTGCGTAAAATACTCTTATTATAAACTAAAAAGAATAAAACAAGTCTGGTTGATCTGAACTGAAGGAAAAATGCGTAGAAAGTAATTGACCTAAACTATAACAAATAGTATATTAAAATACGGGATATAGCGACTTTACAGTCGGGACCCATATTGGATAGGAATAAGTCTAGGTTATTTAATGGGTCCCGACTGTAAAGTCGCTATATCCCGTATTTTAATATACTATTTGTTATAGTTTAGGTCAATTACTTTCTACGCATTTTTCCTTCAGTTCAGATCAACCAGACTTGTTTTATTCTTTTTAGTTTATAATAAGAGTATTTTACGCAGTCGGGTTTTTTGATTTTTTTAATTTATGTTTTTATTTTAAAGTTTTTAGTTAAGGATAAATGAGATCGTGAATGTTGCATTTTATAGGTGACATTTTAGACTTTTCAGTATTTTTTATATCAATTTGTAGAGCTCAAACCCCGTAATCGTTGTAGCTCATTTAAAGAATTTTCATCATGTGGATGTACTAACAATTTTTTGGGTTCGAGCGCGCTGATAGCCAACCCAGCTAACGTTCTAACCCGGCTGAGTGCTACGTACGCTTGGCCCTTTGCAAAAATATGTGAGCTCAGGTCCACAACTGCTCTATCAAGTGTAGTTCCCTGCAGTTTGTGGACAGTCACAGCCCAACATAATATGATAGGCAACATCCTCCACTCAATTTTTCCTTGTCCCCTAAGTGCATCAAAGTCAATTGTGCAGGGCTCAATACGCACGCCAACACCTGGTTGGTTACCATTTATTGTGGAGTCATCAAACTCAACGAATACAGCTTGTGGTAGCTCTCCTGTCTCTAGTTGTTCTCTGCGAAGAGCAGGCCACTCAATCTTTCGAATGACACCCATGGCGCCGTTTACAAGACCGTGGTTAACATTAATGTTGCGGCGCAACATTACTCGTGACCCAACGCCGATACATAATGTATTGAGAATACCACCCGTCTTATTCGGATCATCTGGTATGAATTCTTTGCGTGGATACTGGCCATAGGTTTTCATTTCTAACGAGATGTCTACAGCATTCACATGATATAGTTTCAAAGATTTACCTAGTTTGGTAGTCATTGTAGAATTGTAAGCGTCAGCTAGCTTCGTTGTTGGAAAAATCCTCACCGCTTCTCCATCTGCAAATGGACCTACCAGTGGAATTCTGCGACTGTCCAATACTTCAAGCTGGTCCATAGTCAATTCTCCAACACGTATGTTATTTAAAATGTCCACGAAGGTATTATCTCCAGCTTGTCGCATGTTTTGAGGTAATTCACAGAAGCTGAATGATCGCCATAGATCGATTTCGCCTGTTAAGCTTGGCGGTTGTTGAAAGCAGTAAGAACCGCCTTTGGTTTTAGTTACGGGTGGCAACTGCATGAGATCTCCGAATAAAATAATATTTATCCCACCGAATAGGCCCTGATCTTGTTTTAGTTGTTGCAGACGAATGTTAATATTTCTTAAGGTCAAGTACGGCACCATAGAAATTTCATTGATTATTAGCCAATCGATCGACCTCCATTTTTGTCGCTCTCTTTGTAGCCTCTCTCCGGTGATAGGACGTAATGCTTCAACTCTACCTTTTTCAATAGGTAGCGCAAAAGTGGAATGTAGTGTACTTCCACCAATAAGCCTGGCTGCTACTCCAGCTGGTGCAGTGACTGCCACCCTTTTGCCTGTGCCTACACAACTTAATCTACGAATCTGTTCTGTCATAACTTTCAAGGTAAACGTTTTGCCTGTTCCAGCTCCTCCGGTAACAAAAATTAATAGTTGACCCTGATTTGTTGGGTCCAATAACTTTTGGGATATACTCTGAAACAAATGACGCTGACTAAAATTAAGCGATGCAACCGCTGTTTCAAATTGTATGTCAGACATCGAAACGTCATTTGGCTCTTGAAACTCATCAATTATAATGTGCTCTACGTCATCTAGCAAGCAATCAATAGGCTGATGGTCATTATCAAAATTGATGTCAATATTTTGTTGTCCTTCACCTCCGGCTGCCAAATTTTCAGCTACAATACGACTAATAGCTTGTTGTATTTCAACTTCTACTCTAGCCATACTTTCGGCATCAAACCCTTCATGCAATGGACGAAGTAGATTTTTTTTAGCCCAAAAAGCTTCTTTAGCGGAATCAAATCCTTCTAACAATTCTTCTTCTGTTCGAAATGGAACGTGGGTCAAAATCAAGGAGTAGTAATATGCCTCTGGATCTGAAGCTAAAGTAAAATAACGCGTCCGAAGTATTGCTGGGCGGCTCCGCTTTTTCATCCTTCCTACGTTATCTAATAAAGTGATATATTGAACATTTGCTAATTCGTCGTTATGAGTGTCATAAGCGTCAGCATCTTGCTGATCTTCATCAAAGTCAATTGCTCTAGTAGAAACTATTCCCCCGTGTAGGGACGGGCAGTAGAATACGATTTCCTACGGCCCGGCAAGAAGGCCTGTCGTAAGAGCCGACAAAATTCTTGCGGTGGAAGGCTACGGCCGTGACTTGATTACCACCCTCTGGGTAGAGTCGCGCCGCCAAACGGCAACTGCCGTGTTCCGGGGCGGGTCCCAGAGCAGCCATTTGGGGGATGTGTCTGGGTAGTTGTGGCACTCTATGTGACCGATTCTGTCTGCTTATCACTGCCGCATCGGGTGCCTGGCTTCGGAGGGTAGCAGGATCCGAGGCACGGTGCCGCCGCTGGCCGACCGTAGGAAGTTGGGGGCCCAACTAGCAGGGTAGCTACCTGTGAAAGGCTGCCCCGCCACCTGACGAAAAATCCCAGAATGATCTACCTTGCCGGATGGCGACCGGAAGGGAGGACCAGGTAGCCATTCTGGGGGGGCTCGGGCGTCCCCGCGGTCTCCGCGTCAGCCTCCCTCCGTGCGGCGGTGTTGAGTTTGACACCTGGTAGGTAGGGTGCCACCTCGCCCAGTTCGCGTTCCCCAACACCTATTCACTCCCCATGAGAACACATAAAAATAAACGAAGGTATACACAGCGGCTGCACGTCCTCCCATTAAAAGTGCACCTCTCTAACATCCGAGGTCTGCACTCTAATCTCGAATCTGTCCACCACCACCTAGAAACAGAAAAACCGCAGCTGCTGTTCCTCACTGAGTCGCAGATCAGATGTCCGGCTGACACGGCGTACCTCAGCTACCCCGGGTATTCTCTGGAGCACAGGTTCATACCTCGTGCCGGAGTCTGTGTGTACGTCCGTGATGATATTTGCATCAAGCGTCTTAAGCACCTTGAGACATCCAGTTACTCCATCCTATGGGTTCTGGTGGACACAGGACAGGAGAAAATCCTGTATGCCTGTGTCTACCATTCGCACAGCGGAGACGTGGAAACAACTCAGTTATGTGACCATCTTACCCTAACGGCGGATGAGGCTCGAGAGCGTTACCCTTCGGCACAGTTAGTCATTCTGGGGGACTTCAATGACCACCACCAGGAGTGGCTGTACCCATACCAGGTGACCGACCATGCTGGGCGAGAAGTGCGAAAACTAGCCTTGACGCTAGACCTCACCCAGCTTGTAAACTGTGCTACCAGGGTACCAGACGTAGACTCTCATACCGCCAACTGCTTAGACCTATTTTTAACAACTGATCCAGACAGTCACTCAATAACAGTTTCTGCACCACTGGGTACTTCTGACCACTGTCTGGTAAAATCTATATCCGTTTGTTCCCCACCCGAAGAAGCCCCATGTGGCTTAAGACGGGTGTGGCGATACAAGGCAGCAGATTGGGATGAGATGCGTCACTTTTTCTCGTCCTATCCTTGGCGAGAGGTATGCTTTTCTTCTGATGATCCGTCGAGCTGCGCTGAAGCCATTACCGCGGTTATACACCAGGGTATGGAATATTTTATACCATACTCTGACGTAGCGACGAATGGAAAAGCTCGCCCATGGTTTGATGCAGACTGCTATCGTGCAGAAGCCGAAAAACGGACGGCATACACTGCATGGGCTGAAGCTCGAGCGCGCAAGTCTCCGAATTCTCGGAATTTGAAGAAAGCTTTTAACCAAGCCGCCAAGTCATGTAAAAGGACGTTACGCAGGGCTAAATTCAACCATATCAGCCACATTGGAGCCAAACTAGCTTCATATCCTTCTGGGAGCAAAGCGTTTTGGTCCCTGGCAAAAGCCGCTGAATCTAACTTTTGTCGGCCGTCACTTCCACCATTGCTGAGGGCTGATGGATCGCTGGCCCGTTCTGCAAAAGAGAAAGCGGATTTGTTTGCATCTCTTTTTGCTGAGAACTCGCGTCTGGATGCTGCAGGAAAAGCTCCACCAATCTCAACTCGTGCTGACTGCATTATGGCTGAAGTACGCATACGCCAAAATGAGATCCTTAGAATCCTGCAAACTCTAGACGTGAACAAGGCCAGCGGACCCGATGGTATACCAGCGATAGCCCTGCGTACATGTGCCCCTGAGTTGTCTCCACCTCTTACACGCCTGTACCGCCTGTCACTTAAGACTGGCAAAGTGCCGAAGTCTTGGAAGCTTGCCAACGTGCAGCCTGTGCCCAAAAAAGGTAGTCGTGCAGACCCTGTCAATTACCGTCCCATCTCGGTCACGTCCATACTCTGTAAGACTATGGAACGTGCACTGAACAACAAACTCCTGGCCCACTTGGAAGGTAACGATCTCCTCAGCGACCGGCAATACGGTTTCCGCCAGAACCGTTCGACTGGGGACCTTCTAGTGTATGCCACACATATTTGGAGTGAGGACATTGATAAACACGGTGAAGCTCTTGCCGTGTCCCTCGATATCTCGAAGGCCTTTGTCAGAGTTTGGCACGCGAGCCTTATAAGCAAGCTTCCTTCATATGGTATTCCACCTGGCCTTTGCGCTTGGATTTCTGATTTCCTGAACGAACGTTCAATTCGAGTTGTCCTTGACGGGTACTCGTCGGACCAAAAGGCTATCGACGCCGGTGTTCCTCAGGGATCAGTCTTGTCCGCTACCCTCTTCCTGCTCCATATTAATGATCTGCTCGTCCCCGGTACCTTTGGGTATGCTGACGACAGCACAGTGACGGACAGATACTTTTCGAGTGCAAGGGCTAGTAAGGATGTTATCCAGTCTTGTCGAGAGGAAATGGTCAGCCGCTTGAACGTCGCCCTCCAGAACTTTGGGCAGCACATCGAGTCCAAAGCAAAAACTGCAGCAAAAAAACTAGGTATCCTCTCTAAGGTCAGGCGATACTTCACTCCAGAACAGCTGCTTCAACTGTATAAAGCACAAGTTCGGTCTTGTATGGAGTATTGCTGCCATCTTTGGGATGGATCCGCCAAATACCAACTAGCAACTTTGGACTCGGTGGAAAAACGAGCTAAGAGACTCAAAGGTGACCCTACTTTGACAGACACCAAGTTGCAGAGTCTCGATCATCGGCGTAGGGTAGCTCGTCTGTCGGTGTTCTACAGAATATATTTTGGTGAGTGTGCGAAGGAATTGCACGATCTAATTCCCCCAACAACCTTCCGCCATCGGGACACTAGGCGCGGTCGATCGTTCCATCCTTATGTCATTGATATGCCACCTACGCGCACAAAACGCTTTGGCACTACTTTTTTGATGCGCACGGCTAAGGAATGGAACTCGTTGCCCGCGTCTGTGTTTCCCGAACGATACAACCTGGGTGCCTTCAAGGCCAGAGTGAATAGGCTGTTATTAGGCAGGCATGCTCCACCTTCGACCGCATCGGCACTTAACATCAGGTGAGATAGCGGTCAAATGCCTGTCTATCTGTCATAAAAAAAAAAAAAAAAAAAAAAAAACTACATCGTACCAAACTGCAAACTCACCAAGACTCAAATGCTCAAGAGAATGAGGTCTGTGAACGTACCTATCAAATATGTTTTTATATGGTTCCGAACTGTCTGTGTCAAATCTGAGCATTCTGTATCTTAATGCTGGAATACAAGTGTTTACAAAGACGCATTTGCGCGAGCGGTCCCTCAATTTTAAATGACACAAGCGAAATGCACATTCATTGGCAGATATCTCCCTGTGACTCAGAATTGCATTTTGTATAGCGAACACTAGTCGTGCTGAGTTACTTTCACTGCGATCTCTGACATTCTGTATTGCCTGTCTTATTGATCTGGAAACTTCTACAGGTTCAGCTTCAGATATATATTTTGATATATAGTATGCTACACCTAAAGCTGAACCACAAGGCTGTAAATCAATATTAGCGCGCCATAGTTTTAGTAACTGAGAATTATAACAATTTATCATTGTTTCCGATTCCGCTCTTTTCAAGACATAAAATCTTCCACCATTTCTTATTGCTTGGTTATCGTCCAAGATCTTAGTCCTTTCGGAAACAGGTCTTGGAAATCCAAATCTGCAGGTATTGCGGTAATTTTTGTAACAAGTTTGGGTATGCCGGTGTGTCTGTAATTGAACGACTAAATCATACATCTCTGGATCGTTCTCAGCATTTGAAATCTTACAGGTGACAACCTGGTCTAGTAAATCAATTCCTTCAGGGCTATTAAAAGCTGGCATGTCTGCGCACCATATAACCATGTGAACGTGTGGACTACCCCGTAGCTGGAATTCCACACGCCACCAAAAATCAATAACCTTTTTTCCTAATATTGGGTCATTTTCTCCACGCAGCTTGTTAAGCAACGCGTTTAAGCGCAACATAAAATGCCTTGATATAGTGACTGGATAATTCTCCACTAGGCGCTGTTTCTCCTGGAATGTCAAATTTTCAACAGGAAAATCTGGGCGGCCATCGGCAACCAGGAGTGCATTCAACATGTCTGGCCAGTTTAGATCGTTACAAGATAGTGTTAGGTACCAGTGCGGTGGACCTAAATTTTTGACCATGGCGAGAAGATCCGTATACGCTTTATGCCAATATGCAGATGTACCTCGAATGTTGCGCATCACGAGATGTACATTTTGTATGACATCGGTAGGCTCCACTCTGTCCTGGCGCAATCGAGCACATACGGATACATTTTGTTGTGCCCTGCATAACTCTACGACTGACAGAGCGTAAAAAAGATATTCGTTGAGCTGAAATCTTTTGTCACTGCCCATCACACGAGTTTGATAATAATCAAGTGGCGTAATAGGAACAGATCTCTGTTCTCTTAAGCCATTTCGGCCGTCTGGGAATAATTTTGTCCATGCTAGCTCTTCAGCTCTTTGTTCTTTAAGCAAACTAATGGGAGGTACAGTTTTTCTCTTCAGTTCGTAGATGGGAATCGGTCTTTCTCCAATATCAACATTTGTAACAATTTCAGTTAAATTCGGTACATTGGTATCAATTGGTATTAGCGCAGTAGTAACAAAGGTACACCCATTATCGAAGACATTGTTGATATCTTCGTTTCCACTGCTTCGATTTTGAGTTTCACCTTGCTCATTTGTTACTAATGGTGATATTATGTTTGTAGATGCGCTAAGAGCTGTTATACTATATTGCATATCTTTACACCGCCTTACTTGCAATGCTACTTCAAGATGTTCACATAAAGCAGATAAATCTGGAAACTTCATCAAAATCGAAGTACCTTTGACAGGCGCGATAAAACCTTTGGGTCCCCTTGAGTGTGAATCGAATAAGTAGTGTGTATCGTTTAATTTCATTACTGCTACTGCAATATTTGTCTGACAAGTGACGATTCCTTTGTCATGAGTAGCAAAAAATGAATCAACTCCGGATGACAAAAAAGTATCCTTCAAGAATTTCTGATGGCGCACTGGAATTAACAACACCAACGACGACATCCGGTTGGATATTTAAATTGAATACCGTAGTGGCTACAGAAACGGAAGGCAAAAGTTCTTCGGTATTTAAAAATGACGGCCTTACTACAAGTCGTGACATGCACTCATTGAAGTACTTATTTCCAGCCAACAAAACACGATCTAGGTCAGAAGATACCCATTCGTTTAATTGTTTTGAATAGGAATAAGCTATTGCTGTCGCAGCATTAGCCGTACACTGGTGACCACGTGATGCCTCTTCAAATTGCTCACTACCCTGGTGAAAAGACCCACGCAAGATGTGTCGGTCATTTCCCAAACACTTGTAATGGTTCTTTGGTTCATCTCTAATCGGATCTTCATTATTTAGAGTCACTACAGTTTCCATAATACTTGATCGCAGCTCTTCATTCGTAATATTTGTATTAATTTTTACATTTGAATACAAATGACTATTGATCACCAGCCAGACTAATGCCCTTTTGATTTTATCTATATCTACCGAAAACCTTTGTCACTAGTCACATTTTCCAATTTTTCAGTCACAATACTTATTCCTGCATTTGCTACATTTAGTGGAAGCTGCTCTATTACCTCTTCGACTTCCTGCGCGAACAGGATCGCCTGTCCCTTAAAACCCTGCTGACCGTAACG
Organism: Euphydryas editha; assembly: GCA_036937285.1. NCBI lineage: Eukaryota > Metazoa > Arthropoda > Insecta > Lepidoptera > Nymphalidae > Euphydryas > Euphydryas editha. The sequence goes on from JAUPFZ010000025.1 coordinate 4,866,572, forward strand.
ACCATTCAGACGCACTACTTTTACAAAAGGTCTTATCCGAGAAATGAGACGCAGTTCCATTTCAGAGAGACAATCTAGCTCTGGTGGAATGGATATAACTGACATATTATTCCAAAAAGCGTTGGATGGGCACTGATTCTTTAACAATTTACTGGTGCATCTGTTGCAACAATTGATATGAGCAGGAACGTTTGATGGTGCAACTGTTATAGTTGCAGTTAAGACGCCACGTGATTGTTTTTTTTATACAGGAGCTTTCTACACACATAGCATTCAATATCAACTACTTGAAAAATCATATTATTGAATGTGGTATGATCGCTTGCAAAAAGTTGTCGTCGGACTCGAGACTGTGATCGCAATTCGTCTAGTCGCCTACTGCGAGAATTCGGGGACTCGGTTTCTCGTACGTGCTGTGCATGATCACGCATTTCTTCGAGCCGCATAGAACGAGAGGTCGGAGATTCTAGTTCTCGTACATTCTGGGCGTGATCACGCATTTGTTCGCGCCGCATAGAACGAGAGGTCGGAGATTCTAGTTCTCGTACATTCTGGGCGTGAACACGCATTTGTTCGAGCCGCATAGAACGAGAGGTCGGAGATTCTAGTTCTCGTACATTCTGGGCGTGATCACGCATTTCTTCGAGCCGCATAGAACGAGAGGTCGGAAATTCTAGTTCTCGTACATTCTGGGCGTGATCACGCATTTGTTCGAGCTGCATAGAACGAGAGGTCGGAGATTCTAGTTCTCGTACATTTTGGGCGTGATCACGCATTTGTTCGAGCCGCGTTGTACTAGAACTCGGAGATTCGAGTTCTCGCAAATGTTTAGCATGCAAACGCATTTGTTCCAGCCTTTTTAACCGGTCAAACTGTGATTCTCTTACACGAACCTTAGAATTATGATTTCGCGTCTGAGCAAGCCTTTGAGAACGAGATGAAAACGTCTCTTTCGCCCTAGCTTGAGAATTGGCGATGTTACGCTTCTTTCGATTTTCTTCGCTATCAACGCTGATTTTAGGTTTGCGAGAAGCCAGATTACAGATGCTTGTTATAAGATCTTTACGTGACTCATCCGAGAGCTGGCTGTAGTATTGTGACGATCTCTTTCTTTGATTTTTCAGACGTTGCTCCCGTTTACTAGGACTTTCAGTTTTTAATTTAGAGGCCTTTTTAGGGCTATTTTTTGTCTTTCGTGACAATGCCATACTTTACTAACAATTAATGACTTATTATGAAACAATTAACAAAGGAATTAAATATATTTTTTCGTCGCAATAATTATATTTCTTATAATTTGACTAAAGTAACATGAACTATTAAACAACGTATAATTTAATTACTTTTTTACAAAGTAATATTATTTATTACACCTACACATATAACTATACACTATGAATTTAGAGATATGTTTTAATTATTTACTGGAAAATTAATGATGAAATACAGCTATTTAATTTTTAAATGTAGACTAACTTGAAAAATTTGGTGCACAGGTATATCCTACACACAAAATTATTCAAGTATTACGTAACAGACAATAGGCATTTTATTTATGGTAACCTAGATAAGTAATTAAATAATAATAAATAGAAGAAAGTGAACAAAAAAATTCAGCAAACCCTGTCTAAAACCACAAACTATTTTTATTAAAAGCAATTATTCAGTATAATATGTTAAAGTAATAGGTATTATAATAGATAATTAATTATATTTATACATATACTTAATAAACATACACAGAAGAAAGGTAGCAATCAAACAACAACTCGAATAGCAGTGCGGAGCGCAGCAAAAATTTCGTAAAGTGGATACGACAACGAAGCCTGCCCTCACGTGCCTGCCCGTTCGGGTAGCCGTACCTAGCCTCACCTCCTCGCCCCGCCATGCCCTGCCGCGACCGGTCCATGCGGCAAAGCTCGCGCCTCGCGCCAGCGCAGCGCCACAGCGAGTATTGATATTCATCTATACTAATAATATAAAGCTGAAGAGTTTGTTTGTTTCTTTGTTCGTTTGGTTAAACGCGCTAATCTCAGGAACTAAGGGTTCGAATTGAAAAATTATTTTTGATTTTGATAGTCCATTCATCGAGGAAGGCTATAGGCTATATAAATAAATACATAAATATTAACCAACAATCACACCACGTTAACCTAGCCCCGTGCTAAGTTCGTTAGAACTTGTGTTACAGGTGCTAGGAACGAAAATAAATTTAAGAAATTTATATAAATACACATCCATGACCCGGTGCAGACATCTATGTTCGTCATACAAATCATCTGCACCTGGCGGGATTCGAACCTGCGACCGCTGCGTAAAGTGTCCAGTTGCCTGACCACTCACCATGACCATATAACATCATGCTACGACCAATAGGAGCTGAGCATTAATCAAAAATGTTACTTAATGATCGAAAAATGTTAAAAGGTGATTTTATTGCATTATTAGTAGTCAGGCATATGAATCCTTACGAATTTGATTTTTTATTTTTTATCTTTTTTATCTATGTCACATTTTATTACGGATGCTATTTGGTTTATCGTGGCTACAAGGTTCTCATTTTTAAATTCCGGCACGCACTGAACCTCGACATTACAGGCCCGCGACTGCATTTCCATTAGTGATAATCGTGACTGCAGGTCATTCACGTCAGTTCGCAGGCTCTTATTTTCACGTTCCAGATGTAGTATAGTTTCAGATTTAAGAGATAGTTCTTGCCTAACATCTTCGTATTTTTGTTCCAGAAATTCGATAGATGTATTAATTGCCGTCATATTATGTATCATTTCTTGAAACTTGCAGTCAGTTTGTTTCATCATGTCTTTACTAAAGCTTTCGAACAAGATTTGGAGCTCCTCGCGTACAATGTTGCGGACTTCCTGCATCGAGACACTTGATGTAATAATATGGTCGATATTACTATTAGTCGTTTCTTTACATCTGATGGTGACATTTTCAACATAATCGGAAGTTGCTGTGTTTGCCGGGACGACCTATATGACTTGTGTAAAATCTTGATTTATTGTATAATCTATGTTAATACTAATTGTCTGTGCACCTACTATAAAACTATCGTTCATTTAATTAATGTCGGCTCATTTGTTAAGTCATTAATAAGATTTAATGTAATAAAACATTTATAACTGTACTGTATCCTTCTGTTTTACTTCTGATGTCCGAGCCTATCCCGACATCAGAAGTGGGATTCGAAGACCAGCTCACTTCTGGAGACTCAGCCTCCAATACCATGCAAGACCAGCTTTTGCTTAGTAACGACATGAAAGTCGTGTTTTCTAAAATCGTTGAAGGATTTTCATCTACACCCTCCTTTAGTCTTTTTCGACTTAAACAGTTTATAACCAAATACCCTCTCATATAAAAAAATGTAAACTTGTTTAACGTATTTAAAATAGTAAGTAAAAGTAATTAAAATTAAAACTACGTTAAATTAATATTTATGTTTGTAATAAACGTGTTCTCATGTAAGTGATAATAATGTCTTAATGAGAATAAATGTCTTAACAAGTTAAGAAAAGGCCTAATTTACCCGGTCTATGCTTATACAGAATAATTTTGGTCAAATTTTGAAATTTCAAATAAAATCATAAGAAACTCCATTACTTTTTGTAGCGGGTACCCTAATTAAAAAAAATGAATGGCGAAAAACCGACTGAGAATGAATCATTACCTACCCGCATTAGCGAGTTGATTAATTACTTCACTTATTAATTATTTTAAAGATGTCAACAGGAAAAGAAGTAGCTGTAGCAACAGTGCTTGCTCACATATCGCAGTTTGACCCGCGACTTCAGCGTATGGCGTTTACTACAAACTTTATCTCGAGGGACAAATTACAGCAAGAATTGAACGCTTTTTCACGTTCAAAGCGAAAAAACAAGGACGACGGGTGAATCATCGAACACAATTGATATTAAGCGAGCAAGAATGACCCAAATCAAATATTTTTACTGCAGGGAAACCGGTCACATGCAACTTAAGTGCAGAAGCAAACCGATGGATACGCGGAGAAGGCCTTCAAGACCTACATCATCGCAGAGTCAAATGGCGCAGCAACCGTCATCGACGCCTTTGATTTCTTTCAGGCGTAGCAAGCCTGTTCACATAGCTGTCCGGTGTACGAGCGGCAGCGGGTCGACAGACGGCGGAGCGTGCAGCGAGCGGCGAGTCGATGTGCGCGTCGTACAACCACCATCGGGCAAGTTGCAACACAAAGGTGAATTGATACATTTTACTTACGATTCAGGTGCTGAATGCTCGTTAGTAAAATAAAGTTTTGCATCGAATTAATAAAAAACGAGTTAGTAATGTTGTTGCAGTGACTGGTATTAGTCCAACACGAGTATTCGGTACAGAACAGATTTTATGTTATGTAGTGACTAGCTGTACCGCGCGGTTTCACCCGCGTTAATTTGAGTATAAAGCGTGCTTTAATATTTTTTAAACAGTTACTCTAACAGTACCTAGGTACCCGCCTCGTTGGTCGAGTGGTCGCAAGCGTGACTGCCGAGCGAGGGGTCTCGGTTGAAATTTAGAATCGTTTGGCACGAATTTAAGGACGAGAGGGGGTGCGGGGGGAGGGGGGGGTGTCCCCTAACCTTCCCCATACCACTCGCAATACAAGGTAATGCACCATTCCTGAAAAAAATGAAAAAGAAATCACATAACCTAACATCACATTTATAGAGATTATCGGCATAATTTCGTTCTGTGACATCTCCGGTGCTGCGGAAACCCTTTGTTCTGGCATTAGAAAACACTAGACACTTGCACTTGGAACAACAAACACCATTGTTAATATTTTTCTAATTTGTGAGAAAAGTGAAAACCTGTTATTGTTATGATATTCAGTTGACATTTACTCTATAGTCTTTGGTTGGTTTATGAAATATCAGAATGCGTTCATTACGACCATAGATAATACAATAATATAATATAATATAATGCTAAAATAAAAACTAATTTCACAGCAATGCAATTTTATTTGTACTCACCATTCCTGAAAAAAAAGAAAGAAAAAGAAATCCTATAGACCTAACCTCAAAATTGACCGTTTATCGGCATAATTTCGTTCCGTGACGTCTCCGGCGCTTCGGAAGGTGCAGCCCCTTCGCCCTTGCGTAACAAAATGCAGACACCCACGCTCGCCTCCGCAGCCTCGGCTTTTTGGTCGCCTTCGGCGACCAGCCTCGGCCGCTCCGGCTCACCCGGGTGTCTGCGTTTTGTTACTGCGGGCGGGGGCTGCCTTCCCTCCGCGCCTCCGGCTCTTAAAGAACACTCTAGGGGTGGGGCAAACAAGACTACGTGGAGTCGGGGTAAGCTGATTCCATTCTGTGACTATTTTGAGGCAGAAGTCAATGTCTGTTAAGCGAGGTTACTTTTTCTGGGTAATTATACAAATAAAACAAAATGTTATTGCTTATAAACATAATTTACAGTATCTAATAATTTTTATATATTTATAACATTCTCTAAGATATATTGTATTATCTATGGTCGTAATGAACGCATTCTGATAGTTGATAAACCAAAGACTATAGAGTAAATGTCAACTGAATATCATAACAATAACAGGTTTTTCACTGTTCTCACAAATTAGAAAAATATTAACAATGGTGTTTATTGTTCCAAGTGCAAGTGTCTAGTGTTTTCTAATGCAAGAACAAAGGGTTTCCGCAGCACCGGAGATGTCACAGAACGAAATTATGCCGATAAACTCTATAAATGTGATGTTAGGTTATGTGATTTCTTTTTCATTTTTTTCAGGAATGGTGCATTACCTTGTATTGCGAGTAGTATGGGGGAGTAAGGGAGACCGCCCCCTACCCCCTACCAAAGTTTCACGACCAAATTCGTGCCAAACGATTCTAAATCCAACCCGGGGTCTCAGCTTCGATTCCTGGGTCGGTCAACGTATTATTGAGTCTTTTTTATTTTTCGAAAATTCTCAGTAAAAGTCATGTCATAATTACTTTAAAAGTAGAACTATAGTTAGGAAATGTCTCGAGAAGAAAAAAATAAAGGACGCAACAGAAGCTCTCAAAAAAGATTATTTTTTCCCGTTTTTGTTACATTTCTTATTATTGCTCAGCACCTATTGGTCGTAGCGTAATGTTATGTAGCCTATAGCCTTCTTCGGTAAATGGGCTATCCAATACCAAAAGAATTTTTCAATTCGAACCAGTAGTTCCTGAGATTAGCGCGTTCAAAAAAACAAACAAACTCTTCAGCTTTATAATTATATTAGTATAGATTAACGAACATCCTCTTTAAATTTTATTACGTTTTTTTTCCTAATGATTACGGTTAGAGATATTTAGTTTTTCAAATTAGATCCCGTGGCGCCACACGCGCGCGGCGTGAGTGTGCGCAGGAATTGCATCAATTAATTCCCCCAGCACCATTCCACCATCGGACAACTCGACGTGGGCAGGGGTTCCATCCATACGTGGTCGACATTCCTCCGGTTCGTACCTCGCGGTTCGCATCATCTTTCATTCTTAGAACTGCAAAGGAATGGAATTCTCTTCCTGCGTCACTGTTTCCCGATGCGTACAACCTAGGGATTTTTAAGGCAAGAGTGAACAGGCATTATATGAGTTTGCGTGCTTCACCTTAAACTTCATCGTTGTTTACCATCAGACAAGATTGAGGTCAAACGCACTCAAATTTTCAATTGAAAAAAGGTGTCTTACTTATTCACTGCGGGTTGGTGGCTAATATTCATACCATGAGTAACGATCGTTATCAGGTGTCTGAGATAAAAACCAGGACCGACGGCTTTAGGTGCTCTCCAAGGCACGTTGGGGGAGCTCACAAGGACATACACCCAGACCAGAGACAGATATTTGCACAAGTACAATATATTTAAATATCTGCCCCAAGCGGGAATCGAACCGACGACCGCCGGCGTTGAGGTAGGGATGACGATTCTTCTAAAAAAGATCGATATTTAAATCGATTCATAATGAATCGATTCCTAAAAAATCGAGGTTTAAAAGATCGATTACTTAAAATTCGATTTTTTTTTTCAAAGTTATATTGTATCTAAAATATAAATAAAAATTTACATGAAAAGCCACAAAGTCACCACAATAACCGATTTAGTCCAGCACATGAAACAAAATCTATTTAGAATAATATCCTTATTTTATATCAAATACATATTTCATTCGAATTACGTGAAACAAATAGGTACTTAATTTTTGACCAAATACTCATATATTTCAATTCAAAACAAATGAGGTGGTGTAGGTATATTTCATGTCATGCCCGCGGCGCGCGCGACGTGGTGTTGTACTGTGCTGCTAGCACCCGCACACCCGCCCCGCGGCTAAGGCCAGCCGCAGGCGTTTAATATTGCGTTCAAAAATTTCATTTACTTACTTTTTGGCTATCGTTTTTAAAAGTTTCTTAAAAATACTAATTTATTAATTTAAAATAATGTAATTCACGTGGAATAAATATTATGTAAAAATAATAAATAATATACTAATAAATAATAATAATTAATAAATAATATGCTGTAATATTTTCATAATATTAATAAAAATCATAATGTATGTGGAGAATACTGACATTGTATGGAATTCCGGGCTTTCTGAAGTAATAATATGAATTCAGAGAGACATTCGGATGTTTGAAGCCGGCCTAATTCCCATTTCCCACAAATTCGCTCGACGAATTCCGCTAGTAGGTCACTAGGTCAGTGAGGCGGACTGAGGCGTAAGCCTTGGCATGACGCGCACGTCTTCCCGCCTCCTGCGCGCCTAGCGATCGATCATACGCGTATACCTAATCTGTCGTGTGTGAGTGTAATCTGTTATTAGTAATTAGGTATGGCTTATCAATACACAAATGCAGAATCACCATTGCTTTCGAAACTGTTAAAAGTGAGTGTGTGTGTGTGTGTGTAGTGTAGTTATGTAGGTAAATAGGTAGTTTAATGATTGACAATCTTTGTAAATAAGTATGATTCCATTTTAAATACGCCGGAAATACCTAGATATGTGAACAGTTCATATTTATTTTTGTTCGAAGTTTACATTATTTACCTAGTCAACGAATTTGTTGCTTATCACATCAAAATCAAAAGGAATAAACATATTTTTCAACTCGTAAGTAGTGTCCGACCGAAACAGGTTTTTCAGCCGAAACCGAAACCGAACTTTCGGCCTTGCTCTCAGTTTCGGCCGAAACCGAAACCGAAACCGAAACCAGCGTGGTGAAGTGTAGTCCTACCTTAATACCTTCTGCCTTATATCATTAGTTATAGTAAGCTGGCAACGTTGCTCTGTTTTATATATTTTTATTTATATGGTCTTAATAATTATATACAAATAGTATTGCGCTTTCTTATAATAGTTTTATTAAATTACTATAAATTTACTACACTATAAATTTAAAATTAAAATTAATATTTATAATTTTAATATCTCGATAGCAAAATTGTGAAGTGCTACTTTTATTTTTTAGCATATTCTAAAAACATTTTTCAACACTCTCCTAGTTTTTTTTCCAATTCTGTCGAGAGAATTTTTAAAATAATAAAAACCTTTATTTTTTCAACGCATTCTGTAACAACTTGTAATCTAATAGCGTTCACGCTGACGACGTCGCGGGCAGCAGCTAGTAAGATAAAAAAAATAATATTTTATAGATCACATATAAAATAAAATTACTGTAATAACTACTGGCTTTCTATCTAAATGAAGGAAAATTTATTTGCGTAAATAAATATGAATTATAAATAGAAAAAAATACGTCTTTCTAAGTACCTATACAAATTGACTGGGAACCACTCGCGATCAACGGGAAAGGACGAGGCGAGATAACTGAGTAGGTAATTCGCATGAGCTATATCTACGCGTTCTCACATAGTTAAAATTAAATAAACAAAGATCATGTAATCCAACGACAATTACCTATAAACAAGTAAATTTGTCATTTAAAAATAAAACTCAACAAAATTAAGTTCAATACTCGAGTTTCGGCGCGGCCGAAAGTTTCGGCCATTTTTTGGCCGAAACCGAAACTAAGGCCGAAAGTAGATTTTTTGGCCGAAACTGACCGAAACCGAAACCGAAACCGAACTTTCGGTCGGTCACTACTCGTAAGTAATATTAAATTTAAATTAAATTATTTATTTTGTCTAGAAAGTTCGGTGATTAGTATGCCTCTATCGGCAAGTAGCAAAACTACTGATCTGCCAGGACCGTAGTTCCTTGCTTTTATTTAATAAACAACAGTTAGCTGTTCAACAAATGACAAAGTTTATTTTTGTTGTTTTTTTTTTAATGTTTTCAAAAGTAACTTTATCATATTTCAACGTATTAAAAAAATTCTTCTATCAAATCTGATCTTTATCGAGCGACATCTAGTGAAAAAGCTATTACAATGTCTGCTAATATTATAATCAATTAATTGTTTTGGCTACTGGTCGCTAGATGGCTTATTATTGCTATTATTTCATAAACATACTTGTTTTTGTTTACTAGAACTGTTGATTCTCAAATAATCATCGTTTCATTTATTGTGTAAAAATATAAGGTTTTTATAGTCGTACACGAGTTATTAACATACATTTTACTGCGTGCGTGTGTGCGTGTGTGCGTGTGTGCGTGTGTTCGTGTGTGCGTGTGTGCGTGTGTGCGTGTGTGCGTGTGTGCGTGTGTGCGTGTGTGTGTGTGTGCGTGTGTGCGTGTGAGCGTGTGTGCGTGTGTGCGTGTGTGCGTGTGTGCGTGTGTGCGTGTTTGCGTGTGTGCGTGTGTGCGTGTGTGCGTGTGTGCGTGTGTGCGTGTGTGTGTGTGTGTGTGTGTGTGTGTGTGTGTGTGTGTGTGTATGTATGTATGTATGTATGTATGTATGTCCATTTCTTTGGCACGCCCTATAGCCTAAACGGCTGGTCGGTTTTTGACATCTGAGGTGTCATTGGATTTGTCTAAATTGTAGTAGTGACATAGGCTAAATAATAATAAATTTTCAAAATGGCGCCCGCAAATGGCGGAATGAGGAGGGGGGGGGGGGGGGGAGTTGATTTTTTTTCTTACTGTAGCAATATGGTTATCAAATGAAAGCTAGTAAATTGTTTTATTCTTTTTATTTATAATAAGACTATTTTACGCAGTTGGGTTTTTTTGATTTTTTATTGCTTTTGAATATTTTTGATCGTTACTTATGGTAGGGAATTATCCGTAAACCCGCAGCGGAGCAGCGTGGTGGATTAAGCTCCAACCTTTCTTCTAATGTGGAGAAGAGGCCTTCGCTCAGCAGTGGGTGGTTTACAGACTGATACGGTAAACTGATCGATCGGTACGCGGATATGGTCCGGCGGACCAAATTCATGCGTCTGTTACTACTATTAGAAGCTTCTTAGAAGTCCCTGTACGGTTTCTTTACTCATGTGCTGCTACCCTGTTAACGCTTGGCGGTATTTTGGACGTAGGTAAACTACCGTGTGAAATCTAGGGTGTCCAGACGACTCGTAAATAATTAGATAACTGTTGGGCAACTTTACTTAGAAGCTTATTAATATTTATGTTATATTTTTACATAATTCAAATGAGAATCATGTACCTAGTGTTCTCCTTAAATATTTATAGTAATTTACCAGTCAACGTGTATAATTGAACATGCCAACAAGCGTTTAGAATAATTAAAATAATTAAATATAAATTGGTGCTGTTTATAATTATTGTAAAAATACTTTTAGCATTAACCTCGCCTTTTGTATACATACATGTTTTGTACATGTTCAAGTAACTGTAAATTTTTTTTTATCACTTTCTTTAACTTTTCTTAAGCTAACTAAAAATATTTTTATGAGTCTTTATTAAAGCATAAAAAATCGAATGTTGAAAATCGAGGGTGAAATATCGATTCACTGGATGGATTCAGTACTAAAGATCGATCTAAGAAATCGATCTTTTTGGCTCGAGAAATCGATTCTTCGATTAATCGATTTTAGATCGCCATCCCTACGTTGAGGCAACTACTCGCACCACTACACCAGAACGGTCAGAAACGTATCAACACCTGTATATTACAAAATATTGCGCAATACAGACTCGACATATTATACCTACACTGTACAAAAATAAAGTTTCTTATGTAATAATGACTGTGCAGTTTATGATAAATTCGTTATTTATTATACATAAAATTGTTATCTCACGACAAGAAAGATAAGAGAGCAAAATAACTATATTTAATTCCAAATTCCACATGTACTAAGTACCGGATAAACTTCAATGGTACAATAAAAGTGAACTTATTCTTGTTCACAAAAGGTGAATAATAATTTCATAAATTTTAAAATACGTAATATTATTATAGGATGGTCAATTACCTACTGTGAATTACAGAACATGATGTAAATATTAAAATAATTATATCATTTTGGTAGCAATTAATTTTTAGATTGCATAATTTATTGCAATTAAATTAATTAGTAACAGACGAGTTAATACTGCTAACTAAATTTAATTTAATGTACTCGAGATAATACTGCGAATTTAATTTAATTTAAGTTAAAAAATACAATCAAAAACAAATAAAAAAAAATATTCAAATTGGCTTTTAAACCACCTTTGAATCGTCATTTTACAAAGCATATTATATAATTTTTTATTAGTTAACTATAGTTAATATGAAGTTATTACCGATTCGGAATGTGGATTATACAGAATACACGAGATACGCATAAAGTTATACTTTTACGTCAATATAATATACAGTTATTATAAATGAGGATCGCCATTCAAATTTATCCCCAAAAAAAAATGTGGTGCCGCTAACAACAAAGTTTTCGTTATTTATTTTTTTAATTTCTATTAGGAATATGAACATTAGGTAATGCAAACACAACATATTATTTGGTTTTTTGGTGTTTAAAACCAATCTGTTTGTCTTAAGATTGCTAGTTTTGCTTCCGTGATAATAGATAAAACACCACTGACTAACACCACTCGTCGTAGTTAAATAGCTGTTTCTGTTAAATTTAAAAATAAGTCATTGACATTTAATTGATTTACCTTATCCGAATACATACCGAAACAATTCATCTTTGCTCTTTTGGCACCATTAAAAGCCATTTAACCACAAGAAATTGAAGTCATAACGAAATAAATTCTTCACAACATTATGTAAATGGAGGTAATAAATATGTAGTTACAAAAATTATTGAAATGAAAATATTTATTATCTCTAAATCTATTTATATTTTGTTAAATAAGTGATATTGAAGGAAGTCAAAACATATAAAAAATTATAACCATTATCTTTTCCAAAAAAATTATTGTGTCAACATCAATATGGCCTTGAAAACGGTCGTCGCCTTGATAGCAAAACAACATAAAATTATAGCGTTCGGTAGTGACCGAGTCAGTTGCGCCGGAGCTGCCGAGCGATCACGTACATTATATAGTATCTTTAAAATGTTTAAATTTACAATTTGTTTGTCTTTAGTGTTTATTGGAAGTGAATGTGCTAAGATATTAGGAGTGTTTCCGACGCCTGCTATAAGCCATCAAGTGGTGTTTCGGCCGGTAATGATAGAACTTGCTAAACGTGGACATGAAGTAACAATGATAACAACTGATCCAGCATTTTCAAAAGGTGACGCCCCAGCAAACTTCACAGAGATTAACGTTAGAGATGCGTCATATGCACATTGGAATAGTTTCATCGCCAAGTACGGAGAGGAGATCAAATCTGATCCGATCACATATACGAAATTATTGTGTAAATTACTATTGACAGTTGTTGAAACACAAATAAAATCTCCTGAAGTACAAAAACTTTTTCGTGACGAAAAAAAATTTGATTTAATTTTTAGCGAATCTTACATGAGACCAGGTCTGATATATTCACATGTATACGATGCACCTGTTATTGAATTCAGCTCCTTGAGTGGTTTCCATGCGGCATTCGAAATGATAGGAGCTGCTACACATCCTATTATTTATCCCAATCCATTTCATAAAAGACTTTATAATTTAACTTTATGGGAGAAAATAAAGAAACTATACATTCATTTTACAACAGAGCGTATTTTTGCCGATCATATACACGTGGAAGACAAATTATTCAAGGAAATGTTTGGTCCTGATACTCCAAGCATAAGCGATTTAAGACAAAAAGTTCAGATGTTATTTTTGAATGTTCACCCGGTTTGGGATTTTAACCGACCTGTTCCGCCAAATGTAGTGTACTTGGGAAGATTGCACCAAAACCCTAAGCGCGAGCTACCAGAGGTATATAACACATATAATACCTATTATATAATTTATTTATATTTGTACCTAGTTATTGTCTACCTTATTGTTTTTATGTACCGTGTATATGTATATATTCTTTGTATCAATTATGTCTAGTTTTTACATACATAACTACGTTTTAATATTGTATAATGTATACAACGTACGCATACGTATGTATATGTATATATGTGTATATATTGGTTGCATTTACTACATAAATTTATACCATTAAAGATGCACAAGCCCGGTATATTAGAAGATTGGAATTTGATTGATTATCACCGGTGGGAGGGATGCGCTGTGCCGCGCTCCCGGCTGCATGGGTACCACCATCTTGCTTATTTCTTCCGTGAAACAGCTTTGCTGTGTTTCGGAAAGAAGGGCAAGACAGGCAGTGTAATTACTGGCACCGAGACTTAACATCATATGTCTCAGGATAGGCAACACATAAATGAGTTGGCTGGGCTAGTTCCAGGTAAACTAGTTTATGTTAATGGGCGACGTCGACCACTTACCATCAGGTGGCACGTCTGCCAGTTTGCCTATTCAACTAACACATAAAAAAAAAAAAAAAAAAAAAAAAAAAAAGATTCTTTCTTTTGGGTTGTCTGGAAGAGATCACTATTTAGTGATAAGACCGCCATAAAGATATTATGGATAGAGTAGGTGAGATATACGGCTGTCTGTAAGCGAAAACGACCTACGGTTAAAAAGAGAGAGAAGATCGCGGTACCCCATTGGTCTTACAGTCCGTAAGATTCAATTCAAATCTCGATATTTTTTTTGTGAATATCAATTATTTACTTCATCATCATATTTACTTTATCATATTTACTTCTAATATGCACAGTAATATTATATTGGTATGTAATTCAACCGGTACCGCGATCGTCACTCTCTTCTAAACGAGGGACAGCTGGAGGCCTGGCTCCCCTGCTCTATTTATAACACCTCTATGAAGACCGCCCGTTACATGCCCTGTACTAAATATGCAAGCTTTTCGTTTTGTATAATTTTGTAAGTTATTTTTGTGTGTGCCAAGTTAGTAAAGTTATTATTATTGTTATTATTTATAAAGTGGTGATTATGACATTAATTTCCAAATAGTAATTTGTATTTTTATTTATTTATTTATATACATATACTTTATTGCACAACACAAAATTGAATTGTACAAAAGGCGGCTTAATGCTAATAGCATTTTCTACCAGCCAAGCTTAGGACGTACAGAAATTGATTAAATTATAATTATAAAAATTTATTTTTTTACAATTTTTTTTCAGAATTGGAAATCTTATCTTGATTCTTCTAAAAATGGTGTTATATACGTAAGTTTTGGTACGAACGTCAAACCTTCGATGTTTCCACCGGAAACCATAAAAATATTTACGAACGTTTTTTCTAAACTCCCTTACGATATTGTGTGGAAGTGGGATAACGACGACCTTCCAGGACGACCAAAAAATGTGAAGATTTCAAAGTGGATACCACAGTCTGATTTGTTACGTAAGTCCTATTGTAGTTATGAATTCCTACTTAATATTACATATATGCAATAAAACTCATATATAATAATTAATATTACATATCTATACTAATATTATAAAGCTGAAGAGTTTGTTTGCTTGTTTGTTTGAACACGATAATCTCAGGAACTACTGGTTCGAATTGAAAAATTATTTCTGTGTTGCATAGCCCATTTATCGATGAAGGCTGTAGGTTATATAACATCACGCTACGACCAATAGGGGCTGAGCAATAATAAGAAATGTTACAAAAACGGGGAAAAATAATATTTTTTAAGAGAGACATTTTTTAACTATACCTAGTTCCATTTTAAAGCAGGGTTCGAAAATATCCGATATTTATTATAAATATCAAAATATCGGATATTTATGATATATATCCGATATACAGGGTTAATTCTAAAACACCAGCAACCTCGCAGGACAAGATAGCTAACATTATGTACAACAACATTTGTTCTACGACTTTTGACATAACTCAATACATTAATTAAAAATGATTTTTTAAGCTTTTATTGTACTGCTCTGAAATTTAGAGTCTATGTTTCATTCATTATCGAAAGGATGACGCGACGCTCGGGCGCGCTTGCATAATAATAGTAATAACACTTTCTCTGCCCGATAATTCTAGTTAATAAAATTAATATAAATTGCTTGGTGGGTTTGTGGGCAGTATCATAGTATGTATATCGCAGTGACTTAAGTGAATAATCAAATTTCTGTTTTGTCATGTCCCTGCAATACGTAAACTGAGTCCACAATCCCTTCATACTTTACCAGGCTTAGAACTGGCTATATTAAACGATAAAAAACAAATAAATCGTATGTATAGGAGGGCAACACATCTGCATAACCTCCAGAGGTTACAGCACAACCAGTTGTGCGGTAGACATCCGGTACCTAGTCATCAAAAGGCTTGTAGACAAAGGTATGTAGATTAGGTATCTGAATTCTGAACATAAAAAAATATGTGAAAATTATTAACGTAGGTAATTATTCTTTAACGTTTACTAAAGTCTAATTAAACCAATTTAATATCAAATATTGGTAGCTAGGTATTATTCACTTTTTATTGTTAAATACAGGCGGGCATAAGTATTTCAAAAGTGAAATCAGCGTATTTACAATAATTAAAAAATTAAAAATAATTGACAATAAAATAATATTTACAAACGAAATATTACCTCTAAGGTTAAAGTCTCGCGCATGTCGGTGCGTATCGCGCAGATAGCGTTCAAAATAGTCACCATCACAACCAACACACATACAACACCTAAAAATCAGCTGTTCACTAACACGTGCTAACACTACCGAATTAGTTTTAATTTGATTGAACGCACAAATTATTTTAGTTAACCGAACCAGTTACAAAAATTTACTCGTGCTAGTTTGTCAGATTCGGTGAGTTGACATTGTCTCACGGCTCGGTGTAGGTAAGTTCGAATATCTAGCTGCATATTGCCGACAGGCTTCCGACACATTGTCATCACACTTAGCCAGTATCCTCACCATTTCCGTGTATTCGACATTAGAATAGCGGCGGTACCATGGTTATAAAATAACTTTAGTACATGTACAATACATCGATCGATACGAATAAAATAAATACGAGTAGCACACAAAATCATATGACGCGCGCGCATCAAAGTCGCCCGCCGCCGACTGCCGCGGCTGGCTAAATAGGTCAAGTTCAAAGGCGCTAGCGCCGCCCCGTTCCTACCTTTCCCCTCACATTAGTACGTGGTCGTTATTTACCTAATCTTTGGGACGCGCGTAGAGTTTATTGCATTCGCGTAAAATTAAATTAATATTTATTTTTGTATGAAAATAAAATCTAACAAATTAACAAAAGTGGTAGAACAAATGTTGTTGTACATAATGTTAGCTATCTTGTCCTGCGAGGTTGCTGGTGTTTTAGAATTAACCCTGTATATCAAAATTTTGATATATATCCATTTTGTATGAAAGCTATATTATTAATTTATTGTATTTTTTATGTATACTATTTGCATATGTGTTACATAAACATAATGAATTATCAAAAAAAAAAAAAATTTAAACGCTTTTAATGTTTTATTTATTTAGGTACTTAAAATCTGACAAATGATGGTTTCATCAACATAAAATCTAATATATTAAAAAATCAACTTAAAAACATAAAATCTTTTTATAAATTCTAATTAGTTAATTTTGATTTTGATTTTAATTTTGATTTTGGTTTTAATTTTGATTTTTTTTTGGATTTTAATTTTTTGAATTTTAATTGATTGAATTTTGTCGTTGATTTAATTTCGATTTAAGGGACACTTTGTCTTTGGAGTGCCATAGCGCCATGGTGTTTACGTTTTTATTTTTATTTTTAAGGAAACGTGTAAAATTTTTTGAGTGCGGTTTTTTCTTGCTTTTATTCATGATATACCGCGTTTTCGTGGAGCTGCAATTTCGTTTTTTTTTTTTTTAATTATTTTAACGTTCTGTATATCATGAATAAAATCAAGAAAAAAAACCGCACTCAAAAAGCTTTACTCGTTTCCTTAAAAAAAAAAATGTAAACACCTGAAATATGGCACTCCAAGGACAAAGTCTCCCTTAAATTTGTTATTATTAACGATTATAATAAAACTTTGTAACTAACATTATATGGGCTAGTCCTTAATTAAAGGTTAATATTATAAAACAATAAACATTACAAATAATAACTAGAATATAATTAAATGTCTTTTAGTTATCAAATCAGTTATCAGTCATTCGTAATAAACTGTTAATTTTCAAAATAAAATAATAAAATAATGCCGTATTAGGGAGTTTGTTTTAACTCTACTCTAACGCCTTCTACATTTGGGAAGTAGAAATACAGTAACAAACGCCAAAAAATACTTAATAATATTAAAAAAAATTTAATCAATTTTGTATTGATATATATCACAAAAAATCATTTGATATATATCGGATATATATCATGATATATATCCATTGATATATATCCTCGAACCCTGTTTTAAAGTAAATATAACATCACTCTTTTACTGAGAATTTTCAAGAAATAAAAAACTGAATAATACGTTGAACGGCCGAGGAATCAAACTTGAGATCCCTTGCTCGGCAGTAACGCTTGCGACCACTCGAACAACGAGGCGGGTACCTACTCTTAGAGTAATTGTTTAAAAATATTTAAGTACGTTTTACCTCAAATTAATGCGGGTGAAACTGTGGCACACAGCTAGTATACAATACAACTCAATATAACAACAAAAAAAACAAACTTTAAAAATACTTTAATTAAGTTTTACTGATAATAATTATATCCTTACATCAAATCTTAAACTTTTATAATATATGATATTATATAAAACTTATGAATAAATAAAACTAAACTAAACTTAAACTATAGGTCCTATAAAAAACAATAACATTTTTAATTAAAACTTAAATTATACTAGACAAGTTTAAGGGAGCGCGAGTGGGCTTTTTAAAAATAATAAAAATAATCTCTAAAATTATTTAAATAAAACTAGCGAGATAACCGAAGAGAAGTGCATGCTCTGATCACCTGAAGTTAAAACTTAAAAACATAACATTAAAATTTTGGGTTCCCAGAACAAGGGATGATTTGTGTTCCCACTTAAAATACCCTAAGAATCGAATTTACTGAGAACCCAAAGAAGTACATTAGTTCAGTCACTTGAGCGTACATTCAAATGTTTTTGTGATTTAGGATAACATAACTTACTTAATCTAAAATATAACATAAATACACAAAAACAAAATAACATCACTCTCCCTCACACTTAAAGTGGTTGGTCGGTCTAAGGCAGACAAGGTAGAACTGATTGGTGAATGATCTATTAAATGTTATTGCTACCTGATATAGGTAATTCTAAATTTATCCCAGCTTTCTTTCTTTCGTGACATTTTACGAGTAATCATTAGTTAATAATATGTACTCATAATATCTAATGATTTGTAGTATGAATACTAAACAGGAGATATCACGAGGTTTTAGTATCTTTTTATAAATAAGCTGATTGTGTATTTTTATTAAAATAATGTTTTACTGCAGGACACCCAAAAGTTAAGCTATATATATTACAAGGAGGTTTGCAGTCGACGGATGAAGCGTTAAGTGCCGGTGTTCCTGTCATTGGTATACCGATGCTTGGAGATCAATGGTTTAATGTTGAGCAATATGTTAAATTCAATATTGGTAAAGGACTTTTATTGGAATCTATGACAGAAGAGTCACTACTAGACGCTATTACAACAATAATAAACGATGACAGGTAAACGAATATATCTATATAATTATATTTCTTTTCATGTAGATAGTATATGAGTTAATAAAGTAATAGCATATTATAAATATCTTTGAAACACAATAAATAAATATAAATATGTTTATATCACACACACACGCACACACACACACATACACACACACACACACACAAACACACACACACACACACACACACACACACACACACACACACATACACACACACACACACACACACACACACACACACACGCGCACGCACGCACGCACGCGTAACACGCGCACGTAAAATATAATTATACACTCGTAAGACAGAGAGACTCGGGGTGGAAATCGAAACCACAACCCTAGAGACTAGAGCAGGGTTACTGCCAACGGGTCAGTCAATTATTATGAGAAATTTGAGTGATAATATCAAATTTCTTAATTTAGCGCTTTTATATGTAATGCTAAGGTAAATGTTTTTTTTTTAAAGAAAGTAAAAGCATAGCGTTTGTTTCAGTTATCGTCAAAATGTTATTAAATTATACAACTTTATAAAAGATGAACAACAACCGTCTGTAGAGCGTGCCGTGTGGTGGACGGAGTATGTTTTGAGACACAGCAAAAGTGGATATCTGCGCACCCCCGGAGCGAACATATCCTGGTCTGAGTACTATGAATTAGAAGTAGTGTTAGTACTTCTAGGTGCTCTTGTTACATTATTAGCATTTATCCTATTAGCTATACGTTTTATTATTTTAAAGATAAGACATTATGTGCGTGGGAAGGTGAAGATTAATTAATAATAAGGAATAACTACTTGTGTTGATCTTTTCTCTAAAAATATGTTTTTTGTAACGTAAGGTGTGAAATTATGACAAGTATTGTAAATAAATCATAAATACAAATATATATGATTATTTAAAAATTTTAGTAATAATACCAGTTGTTTTTTATTTCTCTACAGGATAATTTTTGAGTTCAGTAAGTTTTTATTAGTTTTCTTAAGAAATATTGTATTAATTTGAGAATTAAATCTTTATTTGATGCTCTTAATAAGCATTCTGAGCATTGAGAATTTTATTTAAAAATACAAACGAGTCTGCTTTAGACCACATGACTGACGTAAAACTTTTTTAGCTCCATCTATATTATAAATTTATAAAATTGTTCAAGAACAAAATGAAATTACGAAAAAAAAAAAAAACTATTTGTTTTTTTACTTCCTAAAATATATCTTGTCAATTTAAGTTCACAAGATTTATCAAATTGTTCAGGAGCGAAATGAAATTAGGAAACGAACTACTTACTGAGATATATACATATATTATACATATATATTTCATGCACTGGCTATTAGAAGAAGAGAGAAAGAAAATTTGCGCGCGCACTTCTCTTTCTCGCTCCTACAGTTTGATACTGACAATAGGGCCTGCACTGTCTTACATTTAGATTAGGGATGGCGATCTCAGATAGATTAATCGAAGATCGAAATTTCGAGCCAAAAAGATCGATATTTAGTACTAAATCGATCTAGTGAATCGATTTTTTATCCTCGATAATCGACATTCGATTTTTTATGCTTTAATAAAAACCATAATAATATTTTCAGTTAGCTTAAGAAAAGTTAAATAACAAAAAATGTTAATTATAAAAGCGTGTTTTTTAGTTTTTTTTTTAAACTATTATTTATTTTTTAATTTTTTAGTTAAAGTTTCTATACAAGTGTTTGTTTTTTTTTTGTTTTTTTTTAAACTATTATGTTTTTGTTTTTAAGGTGGTAACTTATCCGCGAAACAGCGTCCGAAGTCGATAACTTATGCGAGAAATAGGTGTTTGGGTAATGAAAAACAAACCGCAAATCCTTCAGGATTAGCGGTTTGTTTTCCATCATCAGGCCCAGGTTATTATTAAAAAACAAACTACTCGTTTCATTGCAAAGTTCCTATTGTCACCTTCCAGCTTTATCATCAGATCAGACCCTGCTAACTATCTAAAAACAAAGTACTTGTCAAGACGAATCAAACGAGCCGAAACTCGATGAGGTTATGTCGTTTCATTGCGAAGTTCCTATGGCCACCTTCCAGCTCCATCATCAGATCAGACCCTGCTAACCATCTAAAAAGAAAGCACTCGTCAAGACGAATCAAACGAGCCGAAACTCGATGAGGTTATGTCGTTTCATTGCGAAGTTCCTATGGCCACCTTCCAGCTCCATCATCAGATCAGACCCTGCTAACCATCTAAAACCAAAGTACTCGTCAAGATGAATGAAACGAGCCGAAACTCGATGAGATTGCGTCGTTTCATTACAGAATTTCTATGACCACTTTGCAGCTCCATAATCAGACCCTGGTTACCATTCACCATCTTCAGATATTGGTATGGCTAACAGGACTTACTATTTAAATTATTGCAATGTTAGCGGTCCTGAATTCGGTAGCATATGCGAGAAATAGGTGATCGAGTAATGAAAAACAAATCGGTAATCCTGAAGATCCTGGTAAGGCTAACAGGACTTAATGTTTAAATTATTGCATTGTCATCGGTCCTCGATAAGGCTACCAAGTTTCAATGAAATCTGAACGTAGGAAGTGGGTCAAAATGAAGTCCAAAGAAGTCGTTTACATACATACAAACATACAAACATACAGGTAAAGCTAATAAAAAGCGTGTAAAAACAGCACTAATTTCTATGTAATTATTCTAAACCCTTGTTGGCCAGATCATATAAAATAAGGATGTTATTCTTAATAGTTTTTTTTTTCATGTGCTGAACTAAATCGGTTATCATGGTTCTGTTCTTGTCTTTAATATATAAAATAATATATTAAAGACAAGAACAGAACCATATAAATATATATATATATATATATATTAAAGACAAGAACAGAACCATGATAACCGATTTAGTTCAGCACATGAAAAAAAAAACTATTAAGAATAACATCCTTATTTTATATGATCTGGCCTATATTATATATATATATATACTAGCGGCCCACCCCGGCTTCGCACGGGTATTTAACTAAAATTTCAAAAAATATAAATTTTTATTCTTTATCACCTACACCTGCGTCGATACTGGAAAATATTTCATAATAGACGGATCGAGTTGTCAAACATAATATTTTAGCCCGCGACTTTGTCCGCGTAGAAGTCGAAAATGGTTATAATAGGATTTTTATTTGTTTTTTTTTTTACGTTATTAATTTTGTTATAACATATAAATTATTATGTTCAAATATTTGAATACTTATAAAACATAACAATCTTTATTATAGAGTAGGGATTTAAAGTTTAAATAAACATTAAAATAAAAATAAAAATTGTTATATTTTATGACCAAGAAACTTTGCCTTTGATCTGGAGAACGTTACACGGGGGTATTATCTTTTTACAACGAAATCGAAATACTACACCTTCCGTAGTATTTCTTTATAAACAATTTTTTTTTTTCATTCGGGGTGCTAGAATTACCAGGCTATTCTGGAATATGCCACATACAACTGACTGTGAGAGAAGCTGCTTTCGCTTAAGTATACTCCCGCTACAGTAAGAGTTTGACTTTAAGCTTTGTTTATGGTAAATACATACTCATATACACTCATACATTATATTATTATATGGTTTCCGGAAATCACCATTTCCTATTTTAAGTAACAGGTCTGAGAACAGACCGGCAGTAACATTTCCCCTTAGATGTACTCTCATATTTATGGTAAGGCTCAGTTTCGTCCCTGCAGGCCACAAATGCTCCTGTACTGTACTGTATTGTAACAGCCTGTAAATAACCCACTGCTGAGCAAAGGCCTTTTTTCATACAGAAGAAGGGTTGGAGCTTAATCCACCAAGCTGCTCCACTGCGGGTTAGCGGATAATATCCCTAGCATAAGTAACAATTATTATAAGGCATTCATGATAACAAACGGGATAGACGGCTTTACGTACTCTCCGGGGCATGGTGGGAAAACCCACTATACATCCAGATATAAACCCAGACCTGAAACAAATATTGGCACATATACAAATATCTGCCCCGAGCGGGAGCGAACCCACGACCACCGCCATTGAGGCGAGGCGTTAAAGCGACTACTTGCACCACTACACCAGAACATCATCAATGCTTCATTCGTTGTATCGTAGGTATAATTACACCACAAGTCAATACGATTTTGTCTCTTAGATTTGAATAAACCCGCAAGTCATTATTTTTTAAATTTTAATTGACTCGGCACAGTTGGTAGTGACCCTGCTTTCTGCTCCAGGATCGTGGGTTCGATTCCCGCCTCAAGTCTGGCTGAAATATTTATTTATTTCTATATGTTTTATTTATATGTATATTTATAAAAAAATGTATATCAGCCGGCTGTTACCTGAAACACAGGCATTAAGTTGCCTACCTTAGGAACAGACGATCGTGTGTGTATATCAAACATATATTTATATTTAATAATAGTCCAAGACAGCTTTTATCGCCTTTTCTTAGTTTTACAATTAGTGTAAGATAAAGTTAAATAGATAGGCACATGATTCATAATTTTTTCTGATATTGTTCCAACATTAGTCCGTGGTGCCAATCTGTACTAATTT
Source organism: Euphydryas editha (assembly GCA_036937285.1). Classification (NCBI taxonomy): domain Eukaryota; kingdom Metazoa; phylum Arthropoda; class Insecta; order Lepidoptera; family Nymphalidae; genus Euphydryas; species Euphydryas editha. Next base: position 4,890,226 of record JAUPFZ010000025.1, read on the forward strand.
GGATGTCAATGCCGTATAATTCAAAAATGTTTCGAAGTTCAAGTTCGGTGTCTTCTATATCTGTATCATTGTGAACTACAGATGCCTTGCTGATGAGTCATTTAGTTGAAAACCCTTGACTTAAAACAACACCAACACTGAAGTAAAAAATATTATATAAAACACTATTTTACAATAAAGCGATCACACGGTACATTTAATATAAAGTCTTGCCTGTTCCACCAGGAGCACCCAAAAAAGATATCACCTACACCTGCGTCAATACTGGAAAATATAATATAATAGACGCATTGAGTTGTCAAACATTTGTCAAAATAAAATGTAATTTAAAAAAAAGCACTAAGGAGTATTTATATCAAAATAACTTTCTACCCCCTTTTAACCCCGTTAGGGGATGAATTTCGATAAAATACGAAACACGTCTTCAATCAATTCTGTTAAAGAATATTCATGCAAAATTTGAAGTAGATTGGACCAAGGAATCACGTTGTCCCATACAAACTTTACCTCGCTTTTTCATCCCCTTAGAGGTAGAATTTCATAAAATCCGTTCTTAGCTGACCTCTACTCGGCAAAAAGACTATTCTTACCAAATTTCAAGTTTTTAGGTCTCATAGTTGCAGAGATATCGTGATGAGTGACTATATCTATAGAAAGTCTCCTATATATATATAGATATTATAATATTATTTTATATATATATATATATATTATATATATATATATATATATATATATATATATATATATATATATATATATATAGGCTATGAGAGAAAGAGAGAAAGAAAATGTGTGCTCGCGTCTCTCTCTTGCCCCCTACAGTAACATACGAAATGTAACTCTTCCCTTTCTATCTTCACTAACTTATATCTCCTTCTCAACTTCCATTCGCCTCGCCCGATCACACTTTTCGTAACGCTCATTCGCCATGCATTCACCAGCTTACTTATTAAAAAAAAATTGCTTAAAATGTTTTTACTTGCGAAAATTTAAAAAGGAAATAATTGCAGTTTGTAAGGCTTAAAAATCTGTAAGTTTATTCTAGACATTGTGGAAATAGAGAAATTTTCAGGAATGGAAATAAATCAGCCTGTAAACATCCCATAAAAGTTTTCCATATAGGAGAAGGATTGGACTTTAAGTGCTCTCCGAGACACGGTGGGCAGACCCACAGGGACATATAATCCTGATTCAAATATTTGTAAAAATACAAATATCTGCCTTGAACGGAAATCGAACCCGCAACAGCCGGCATTGCAGACTTCTCGGACCATCAGATAATTACACAAAGCAAATAGTTTGTGTTTTGTTGTGTGTGACACAGATTAGGGGGCGTCCATAAATTACGTGAGGTGTTTAAGGGGGGAGGGGGTCGAGTCAAATCTCATCTAATCTTACGTTGGAGAGTCTCGGCAAATATCACGCAATTTTTTTTCTGATTGAAACAAAAAAAAAAAACTATTTTGGTCTGTTTAATCCAGATTGTACATGCTTAAGATTTAATTTTGAGCGTAATCGCGTAATACGATTAAAATCATTCACTAATTCGTTCGAAAGAAAATAATTTCTTTCATACTTCGACGTTATACACGTTTTTACGACGTTTGAAAAATCTCACGTGAGATTGGGGGGTGGGGGAGGGGGTTGAATAAAATCTCACGACATCTCACCAGGGGGGGGAGGGAGGTACAAAAAATTTAAAAAAACACCTCACGTAATTTATGGACGCCCCCTTAATAGACAAGTACATTGCCATTACTAAAATTATTTGTTGACCACTTAAATGCATTAAAATATCGTAAATATTTGTTTAGTAAAGTGATATATCAAATAAAATATTTTTTTCGTACCTTTTAACTGTGTCAACTTTTTTACCGTTATCTTTAAACATAATGCGATAAAAAAATTCCGATCACTTATTTTTATCGAAGAGATGGTACAATCTATATTAAGCTTTTATCAGTGTAAGTTGAAGTTGGAACAACATAGTAGTTGTCTGAGAAATAAATTATTAAATATTATGTGGAATAACCTATCAATAGCTAATTTTCTACAGTTTGTATACGGTTTATTTGCAAAAATTTAACAAAATATTTTATAAATAAATCAAGAGGTCTAATAATTCATCACCATTTTTTATCAGCTATATGTATTTATTACCACCTATAAATAAAATTTAACAAATAAGCATATATCCTTATTAGTTGTTTTATTACTCGACTGCGACAGAAGGAGGGTTATGTTTTTCGAGTGTATGTATGTATGTGTGTGTATGTGTGTGTATGTATGTGTGTATGTGTGTGTGTGTGTGTATGTGTGTGTATGTGTGTGTGTGTATGTGTGTGTGTGTGTGTGTGTGTGTGTGTGTATGTGTGTGTGTGTGTGTATGTGTGTGTGTGTGTGTATGTGTGTGTGTGTGTGTGTGTGTGTGTGTGTGTATGTGTGTGTGTGTATGTGTGTGTGTGTGTGTGTGTGTATGTATGTGTGTGTCTGTATGTGTGTGTGTGTATGTGTGTGTCTGTGTCTGTGTGTGTGTGTGTGTCTGTGTGTGTGTGTGTGTCTGTGTCTGTGTATGTGTGTGTGTGTGTGTGTGTCTGCGTGCGCGTGTGCGTGTGCGTGTGTGTATGTATGTCCATTTCTTTCCCAAACGGCTTGACGGTTTTTGACATATGAGGTGTCGTTGGATTTGTCTAAATTGTAGTAGTGACATAGGCTATATAAATTTTCAAAATGGCGCCCGCAAATGGCGGAATGAGGGGGGGGGAGTTGAATTTTTTTTCTTACTGTTGTTTGTTTTATTCTTTTTCATTTATAATAAGAGTATTCAACGCAGTCGGGTTTTTTGATTTTTTAAACTAATTTATAGGTGGTAATCATCACTTAAAACATCTCCTGATCATTTGATTATTTCAAACGCCTTTTCTTGGCAAACGCCTTTTCTCCATGTAGGAGAAGGCTTGGAGCTTAATCCACCACTTTGCTCTACTACGGGTTGGCAGATTATTTTCTACAATGAGTAGGTAACGATTGATCACATGTCTATATCATAAGCATCTGATCGATCGTTACTCCAAACAGGAACGACGGTTTTACGTGCTTTCCGAGGCATGGTAGGGAAACACAAGAACATACACTCAGACCGGAAACAAATATTTGCCCAAATATAAATGCCTACCTCTAGTAGGAATCGAACCCGCGACTGCCGGCGTTAAGGCAAATACTCGCACCACTACACCAGAACGTAATAAATGTAGACATATTTTCTTGCTAATTCCAATAACTACCCCTAATCTATAAATATACACATGAGATAAGTTGTTTTTCGAAGATGGCTGATGATGAAAATATTATATTATGTAGGTATTTTATGAGATGTATATCTGTTTACAAACAAAATTTTAAGCAACGATACATTCATTGTGAATGTCCGAATTCAAGCATATCTAAACATTGTGTGGATTATTGGATGTATAATATTCTGATAAAATTAATGCCTCCGTAGCAAGCCTGAAAAATAAATATAGCAAATATAATATTCTACAAGATGATGATGACATTTTATTAGGCGTTCGTTTTTATTATGCTTTAAAGCAACTACCCATTTAAAAATGTACAGAAAAATGTTATAGAACAAACATGAATGTTATCCATACTACGGAATCTTTAATTATTATAAATGTTTAATCATTTATATATTAATACTTTACCGTACAATACATTACAAAAAGCGGGCTTAGTTCTGAAAGTATTCTCTACCAGCCAACCTAAAAACACAATTATTATATCTCGTAATTACAGAACACATTTACAATTATTAGAACTCAAAAATTACGGACTGCACACGTGGACATATAACCAATGCCTGTTCCCTTAAATATCTAGGCGTCATATTAGACGAAAATCTTAATTCTAAAAGTCACATTTTTATGACAGCAAGCAGGGTTCGTAAGCTTATATACACGGTGAAGCTGTTAAGAGAGACCGCCGACACTAAGCTACTTAAAATGTTGTACCTGGCACTTTGTCAGTCTATATTGAGTAATTGTATACTATTGTGGGTGTTTCTTGGTGGTTGTGTGGTTCTGCTAAATCTAACTTAATACTGGGAGAGCGCAAATAGCGGTTTTGAAAGTGTCCTTGCAAAGGTCTCGATGTTACCCTACTTCTGAACTGTATCGGGATGCTCAAGTTCTGAATATTCGAAGGTTTACCCTAATGCGTGCTAGCACGTATGTTAACATGCAGAGTTTGAAATCTCTGAGCACATTGACATGATTCACGAGCGAATTTATAAAATACCTAAATCTCGTGTTAATACGGCCTTTGCAAAACGGTTTGCTAGGTTTCTTCTCCTGCACATATACAATAGCTTATCAGGGTTCTGTGATTTGAGGTACAGCTCTATTAATGAGACTAAATCTCGGATTCATAGGCTCTTGTTATCCTGAGATTATGACAGGTCGGAGGAAATACTTCGTGCTTAGGTAATTATAGTGGACTGTAATTTTTTGCCGTCTGACCCCAAGAGACTAACCACTTGTAGGGCTACTAATTCCCTCTGACTATTCTGCTCGAGCTCACTTTGCTTACACATACCAACAAACACACACATACAGACACACGCACGCACGCACGCACACACGAACGTACACCAAGATATATCGTAAATACTGACAGCATTCAGTTTAAATTCAGGCAATAACATTGCAAAGTCTCTATCTGAAACTTTTAAGATAAGTGAAGATTTCTGTGATTTCTGTGACTGTTAGTCTCATTGTTGCCAATGTAGTTTTGGTTCTGGCTCACTATAGCTATGTTTTAATTAATTCACATGCAATGAAAATTTGTTGTATTGTAATTCAATTTATTAATAGTTATGTACCTACATATATTTATTATCTCCATAAGCCGCACTATGTCTGGTGATTAATGATTTAAGACTTATTTCGTGGTTTGAAGACATATTATTATGTTTAAAACGGGTACATACCACGATATAACACAAGTGATTTTGTGTCAATATTTCGACCCAGTTGCATGGATCGTGGTCACGACAGGACTCCAACTGCAACTGGGTCGAAATATTGACACAAAATCACTTGTGTTATATCGTGGTATGTACCCGTTTTAAACATAATAATATGTCTGGTGATTATTTGTGTTATTGAATCCCACGACACAGGTAGTGCCTAGTGTGGGAATCACTGTTCCTTCCGTGTAATGTGTGTCTCTTACAGTTAAATAAACTTTATTCTTATTCTTAAATACACATACAAGCAATACACGAGCAATAAAAACGTGCTTAAAGTATGATATTTCATAGCTTCTTAACGGAATAAGATTATGAGGTGTATCCTGTTATAAACAAGTTAAAACAAACATATTCTTCATAAATAGTTTAGTAATATGAATATTGTTAATAAATTCAATCTCACTTCTTTCGAAAGGATAAGCACTAGACAGTTAGAAAACCGAGTGTACTCTCATATAAATATAATAACATAACCAAATGTAGATCATCAATTATTACAAATAATTAGTACAATAATTGTTGACATGTAACATTTGACGATATTATAACACTACCAAATGTAGATCATAAATTATTACAAAGTACCTGGATGACCGAGCTTTGCTCGGTTAAATTATATTTAGATACATTACATACTGATGAAACATAAATAATATTTTCGATCTTACCGACATAATAGTAAAATAATAGAAACTGGTTATTTAAATAAAAAATAAAAAGATATCTTAATAATAGTTTTTCTCACAAAAGAAGAAACTTGAAAAAAAAAGGAAAAAAAAAAGGAAAAAAAATTGGTCTTTAGACACCTGGATTCGAACCCGAGTTTTTTTATTTCGAATCCGCCTGATTTCTATCTAAGCTATTATAAGCTTGTCAATGAAGGCGAAATTTATCTTCGTATTCTAATGATATTTTTTAATTGCATAAAAAAAGGGATAAAACGACATTTTCTAAAAATACATCCTAGCTAGATCGATTTATCGCCCTGAAACCTTCTGCATACTAAATTTCATGAAAATCGTTGGAGCCCTTTCCGAGATTCAGATTATATATATATATATATATATATATATATATATATATATATATATATATATATATATATATATATACAAGAATTGCTCGTTTAAAGATATAAGATAATCAGTACAATTGATTGATTGATTGGATTAGTGGCTTTCAGTTGTGCCAGTTGGGCACGGTTGATTCCGCAAATGTCACGTAGAGTAGAGAATACACAGAAGAGATCGATCTGTGCGGTTGAGATAACACTCTTAATTTAATTTGAAAACAGGCTAAATAGTCAGTCTTTCATTATAACACCATAACCTAGAACAATACAAACATTTACGGTCTTACTTATAAAAATCTCGTTAAGTAATACTTAGCCACCGTTTAGTTAATCCACTCATAAGCTATAAATCAAGGATTAACTTTTGCTTACTTATAAACATTGACTAGCTGTTACTTAGTTAAGAAACGAACAAAGAACGATACATAGATGATAGATATACAGATAGATCATGGACGCTGTAAAGAGTCCGAAACGTCGGGAAATAATTTAATTTAATTAAAAATCGTTAAACTGTAAAGATACATAGATGGTTGGCACAGATTATACCCAAAATAATCGATTAAATAGAGAAATTAAATGAACGAAATTGTTAAAAATTACATCAAAGCGATATCTATTTACAGTATATAGTCACTACTAGTGACCTCTATTGACAGTTAGGAACTTGGATTAATATTCTAATTTCTAATCAATTTTATTTTGATGGGTAGTAGTCGGATCCTCAATTACAAAATTCAACAAAGCTTATTAAATATTAAATTAATAAATTTACTTAAGATTTAACCTGATTTAAATTATGTTATTATAATTAAAATTATGTACCTAAAGATCTGTATTAAACAGACAGATAACGCTCATTTAGTATATATAAATTTTTATATAGAGGGACTTTTATTCTAAATCTCTTCTTACTAACAAACAAACGCAAGTAAGTAGATCAGACGTCGCAATAGAATAGCTGATTTATGTGAAATCCGCCATCTTACCGCTTAACGAGGGTTAAACTATATTTCGGCAGTGTTTAATTTTGACAGCTATTTACGCATTACTTAACGACTTCTTAACGCTAAATGGTGTTTATGAGTGAGGTTTTTGCTGATCAGTTGTTAAGCAATGGATTAAATATTAAGAAACGTTTATAAGTAAGACCGTTAATGTTAAACTATACAGCAATTAGTAACTAAAATATTACAAACTAATGACACTAGGACAGACACATGATGTATTTACAACTTGATTTTATTTAATTCGAAATATTTACACAAAAATGTACAGTAGGGACTAAACACCAACAGTAACAAACATTGCACATTTATGACACAGGGAAGGATGTCATATACAGGACGGAGGAGTTTGGGACAGGAGAAGAGGATGTGGGAAACTGTGCCTTCGTCAAGGCCACATTCGCACAGTGAGTGATCACTAACTCTGATTTTAGCCAGATGGACAGGTGTACACGCATGGCCAAGACGCAAGCGACAGATGCTAGATGTGACCCAGCGGCTAGCATGTCTATGAAGAAAAAACCAAGGGCGTCTTTGAATATCTGGCTGAATATTATATATAATAATAATATGATAACATTTCGCAGTAAACGAAAACAACCAGCTGATCTGGAATGTCAGTGCTCGGAAGATATTAAACTGATACGTAGCGAATTAACCCGCATTACAACACTACTGGAAACATAAGTTGCGACTAATTCGCAAATGATGGTTCAAATGAATGACTGTATTGGGACAATAAAAACAGAAATTTCTAATCTAAAGGTTTCTCATGACGAAATTAAAAATTTATTTGATAATAACATATCTAAAATCAGCTCAGAAATACAAGATATAAAATCGTCAACTACAAGAATTTCATTAGAATACAACGATGTAAAATCTCAATTAATTCAATTAGATACAAACATAAATACTGACAAGAAAAAAATAGAATTACTAGAAACCGATATGCAAGAATTGAAAGTAAGCCCGATTCCCATGACCTAGAATAATGACATATATACAAACGAAAAATTGATTCGTGAAGTACAAGAACGCAAGAAGAGAGAAAATAATATAATTATTATGGGAATTGCTGAAAATGACTCCAATAATACAAAAGAGAGAAATTTTCAGGATGAGGCTGAAGTACTTAGAATATTGAAGCAAATAGTTACAGACATTCCAAAACCAAAAAATATTTTTCGTATCGGCAAGTATAATCCAGGGAAAGCTCGTAAAATTAAAGTCTGCTTTGAGAAGCCAGAGACGGCATTATCGATTCTTAAAAGCCGTAACAAATTCCCTAATAATTTAAAAATATTTTCTGATCAAACGGCCACTCAACATAAATTCTACGCACTTATAAAAGATGAGCTAAACAAACGTATATCCAAGGGCGAAATGGATATAACAATTAAATACGTGAACGGAACACCGGCCATCGTCAAAACTCCTACAAAAAACTTCAATCAACAACGATAAACTTAAATACAACTAATACTATAAATTACCAAATAGTAAATGATTACAGAGAATTACGTACTGAAAAGTCTCGGTTATTCTTAGTTTACAAGCCTGGTGATACAAACTTTTAACAATTTCTTAAGGACTATGACAGTCAACTACAACAACGAAAAAGATCGATAGTATTTGGTGATTTTAATATCAACCTTTTGGAGAATAACAAACGACTAACCGAATATAAACAAATAATACAAGAATCAGGATATAGGCTGCTCAACAAAATTAATAAATCACACTGCACAAGAGACTCTGCTACGACAAAATCGATCATAGATCACGTAAGCACAAATTTAAAAACGAATAATTTCAACGTTGCTATTATTAATTAATCATTATCAGACCACAAAACATATATGTTCAATTGAATAAATTTAAAACCCCAAGAAAACTACGAACCACCTATGAAGCAATAGATTACACAAAGCTGTATAGCTCCTAAGAGTCCACGAAATTGATTAATTCAATCGAGAGTTATACAGAACTTGAAAATTTAATAAAACAACATATTATTGACTGTAAAGCAACAAAAACCAAAATTTTGAACAATTTACGAGAAGATTGGATAAACAAGGACATTATCGATGGAATAGGCCAAAGGAACTTTTTATGGACGCAATACAAGAACGATCCTAGCAATGAGTATATAAAAAATAAATTCTATTCAAAGAGAACTGAAATAGCTAAGTTGATATAAAGTACAAAGGATTTATACTATTACAAACTTTTTACAAAAAATGCAAAGAATCCAAAAAAAACTTGGACCTTAGTTAATAAATTATGAAGTAATAAAACAAGTCAAAGTTGTGCTCCCTCTAAAATAGAAGTAGAATCAAAAATAATCTCTGATACAAACGATATTTGTAACGTTTTTAACAAATATTTCGCAACAATAGGTTCCCTCTTAGCAAAAATAATACCAACACAATACCACAACATCCTTCACCCGATTCATACAAATCAATGATCATAACAATCATGAACTTCTAACATTCAAACCATGTAATTCCGTTGAGATTGAAGAACTTATAAGGGATCTAGATTCGAGTGCTAGTACTGGTATGGACGGAATTAGCACAAAATCATTAAAATGTTTATGCAATTTAATATCAAAAAGTCTGGCACACTGTTTTAACAAACTTATGTCTGAAGGAATATTCCCAGACTCATTAAAGATTGCAAAAATAACACCTGTACATAAATCTGGTTCTTTAACAGACCCAGAAAACTATCGTCCAATATCTGTACTGCCCGTTCTCTCAAAGATTTTAGAAAAATTAATTCACAGCCGCTTGGCTACATATTTGGACTCTTTTGATTTCATACATGAACGACAGTATGGTTTTAGAGCTAGAAGTAACACTACTGCTGCAACTGTAGATCTGGTAATAAAAATAAGACAGAACCTAGATAGAAAGAATATAGCTTTAGGCGTATTTATTGACTTAAAAAAAGCCTTTGATACCGTAAGTCATAAACTTTTACTAAAAAAACTTCAAAACATTGGTGTCAAGGGTGTTGTATTTGAAATGTTAAAATCATACCTTACAAACAGATTGCAGGTCGTCAGGATCGGTGACATCCAAAGTAGTGCTTTGCCCGTAACCTGTGGAGTCCCACAGGGCTCAATTTTGGGACCGCTTTTGTTTTTAATTTACGTAAATGATATCGCAACTTTAAATCTCAATGGCCATCTAACTCTGTATGCAGATGACACTTGTTTATTTTATTTTGGTAACAACATAAATGACATAATTGCTCAAGCTCAACAAGATCTAGATGTTCTACATAAATGGTTCTATCACAATCTTCTATCTATTAACGCTTCCAAAACTTGTTACATTATATTTAAAACTAAAAATAAAATTATTGCACCGCATGATCCAATAACTATTGACAACTTTCCAATCGAGCAAAAAACGTATGAAAAATACCTAGGTTTACGAATAAACAATTACTTAACTTTTAAATATCAAATAGACTACGTAAATAAAAAACTTTCTTCTTTGATTGGGTCTCTAATGAGTATTTCAAAATGTATACCTGAGAAAATAAAATATAACATCTACAATTCTTTAGTAAAATCGCATTTATTGTATTTCATAGAAATATGGGGTAACAATGGCAAAACAAAACTACGAGAACTTCAAAGAAAACAAAATAAAGTAATTAAAATACTTTTTCGATATCCACCTTTGACATCAACGACTAAACTTTATTAAGAAACAAATATTATGAACCTACGACAACTTTATGTATATAATTCTTGCATTTTTATAAGAAAAATTATTAGTAAATCCAAACATTCTAATTTGACGTTCATAAAACAAAGCAGTAAACGTAGCACCCGTAGACCAAGCTTACTAGTTCTCCCAAAAATTAGAACCAAATTTGAAAAAAAAAAGTATTACTTTCGATGGAACACAACTTTATAACAAATTACCATCTTATATAAAAAATGTAAACTCAGTTAATGGATTTAAGTCTCAACTCTCGAAATATATTTTAGAGAATCCCCACTTTTATAACGATTTAAATATATAAAGCGACAACTAACATATATTCTATTCCGTTTACTAAGTACCTACTTATAAGGCGACTATTTATATTGTTACATTTATTATGTTGTTCTCATGTAAGTGAATCTTTCTTTTTGAGAATAAATTCTTTGAACCTTAATATTTGAGTAAAATTTACCCTTCACCAATTTTGATGCACTCCATGATAAATTCCAGGACTTGTCCATATGGATTTTGGCTAGGGAGCGGAGGTCTTGACAGGAATTTTTGTAATGATAAAGGTCACCGGTTTGGATAGCAGCTTTAGCGCATGAATCTGCTGTCTCATTAATAATAATGCCAGAATGGCCTAGAATCCAGACAAGCAGAATATGCAGACCCTTTTGATTGCAAGAGAGCAAGGGAGGCCTCTTCTTAAGGCCTGATCTTAAAAATAATAGAAACCTTCAATTTGCTACGAAACGGATTTTCCTTAATTGCTAAGAGATTACTTAGTGAGTCAGTAAAGATTACCGTCGGTCCTAAGTCATGGGAATGGGCAAAGAGGATGGCTTCCAGTATGGCAATAGCCTCACCGGAAAACGCAGACGTTTCAGGGGGCATTTATACTGCAAAAATAATTTTGAATTTTGGAATCCAGCAGGCAGCACCAACACAGCTGGAGAGTTTGGATGCATCAGTATAGATGAGATTATGATTTAACCAATTTTGGTGAAGAATTTCTTGTGTACTTAGTATCAGGATCACCTTTTTTAAGAGCCAGATCTGTGATGACAGGAATGTTGTGAGTAAGGGCTTTTAAGGGTGTAGAGTACAATAAATCGATAAGGTAGGAGGCGAAAAGATTTGGGAGGTTGGAAAATTTAAGGCTCACAGGCTCACGTCCCTTACGTGGATGGTTTGGGTTGTAGAGTTGGTAGAGCTTGTTGAGTTTAGGCCAAAAAGGATGGGATGACAACTGTAACGATTTGATGACAAAACGATCGCTCAAAAATTGTCTTCTGATTTGCAAAGGGGGGTCAACGCACTCAACCTGTAGGACATTAGTGGGCGACGATTTCATGGCGCCTAGGATAATACGTAGGCTTTTATATTGAATGTTGTCTAAACTTTGCGATAAGGATTAACAGATAGGGTCTAAAACAAAGAGAATAATCTATATGGCTACGAACAAGTGAATTGTAAATTAATTTTAGGCAGTAGGGGTGTGCACCCCACCATACACCTGATAATGCTCTTAATACATTAAGTGATTTTTCACACTTTTTGGAGATATAATCTATGTTGGAAAATCCATTCAGCTTAGTATCGAGTATTATACCAAGAAATTTTGCCTTCTCCGCCAGGTTGATACGTTCACCCTCATAAACCAAATCAAAAACAGGGACTAGTCTTTTTCTAGTGAAGGTGACTGCCTGACTTTTGTTTATCGATAAGGATAAACCGTTGTCAGACAGCCACTGGTCTAGATAGTAGCAGAGTTAAGACGGAAAGATAAATTTTCAATTGATTTTGGTTTGCAATATAAAACTATGTCATCTGCGTACTGCAGGACGCTACAAAAACTATCAGCCGACATATGGAAGTCATGGGTATAAATGCTGTAAAGCAAGGGACTGAGGACAGAACCTTGAGGTAGACGGGAACAATGTCTGTAAAACACCCACGAATAGTGGGTGTCTTACAGATATTGTTCTGTAAGATAACATACTACATATAAAATGAGTCATTCTTGGCGGAATACTCAGCTGGTGCCTTTTATGCCTGAGTATTGGAAGAAGGATATTATCATATGCAGAGGTTATATCCAGAAAAACACCTACAAGATATTCTCCCTTAGAAAAAGCTAATCGAATGTTAGTTGTAAGTAAATTTAAACTATCTGTTGTGCTGAAACCCTTCCGAAAGCCAAATTGGGAGGGAGAATGGTTACTTTCCACTATCCATTCCAAACGATTTTTCAGAAGATGTTCAGTAATTTTTGCCAGAGTAGACGATAAAGGGCGGTAGGAATTACAGTCTTAGGGATTTTTACCTTGTTTTAAAATAGGGATGATAATTTGAGATTTCCAAGATTGTCGGATGATTTCTGTCATAAACAAGGTCTTAATTATATGGAAGTAAAATTATTTTGCTTTATCGTTTAAATTTTGGATAAAAGAATATGGGACGCCATCTTCCCCACGGGTAGTCCTTTAGCCCATTCAGAGCTGGAACGAACTAGGAAGAATAACTAAGCTAACGAAGAATTAGACACGCCGGAGCAAACAAATTTGCATTTCGCAGTAGAATCACTTTTACTAGATTACAAAGTTAAAAAAAAAAAACCGCCACAGACCTGATATTAAGCCGCGTTCTGAGATATATAAATGACGGTTGGCCGAACGATGTCGAAATAAATGAATTAAAACCGTATTTTCATCGCAGGAAGGAACTTTATTCTGAATTAGATTGTATTATGTGGGGACATCGCGTAGTCGTTCCTAGCGCATGCAGGAGTAAAGTCATTGCAGAACATCACCAAAGTCACATGGGCATAGTAAAAACAAAGTCGTTAGCACGGAGCTACGTGTGGTGGCCGGGAGTGCACGAGGCGGTGGAGGCGGAGTACCGCGCGTGTTCAGTGTGCGCGGCGGTAGCGGACGCGCCGCCTGCGCACACACCCAGCGCGTGGCCTTGGCCAGATCGGCCTTGGACTAGGCTGCACGTAGACTTCTTGGGGCCTATAGCGGGGGTTTCTTATCTTATTGTAGTGGACGCTCACTCGAAATGGATAGAAGCTATAAAAATGAGTAGCACCACGACTCAGTCAGTAATTAAAGTATTATGTGACATGTGGTCAAGGTTCGGTTTACCGAAATAGCTAGTCAGCGACAATGGGCCCTCATTTTTCAGTTCCAAATTTAAAGAATTTTTAAATAATAATGGTATTGATCATATTTTCTCGGCTCCTTATCATCCGGCTTCTAATGGAGCTGCCGAAAATGCAGTAAAAATATGTAAGAGAACCATTAAAAAAGCTTATAAGGCAAAAGTAGATATACCTGCCTGCACTAATATACAATAATTCACCTATTATATTTCTGTACTGTATACTTTCATCGATTTACTTAGCTTGTCCTAATTTTAAATTACTTTCCATTGGAGTATCATATCGACGCTATAAAACAGTAAAGGCGTAACCGCGGGAAACGTTACTTTACACCAGAGACAAGATACAAAAAAATAAATTGAAATTAATTCATATCTCCTTATCGGTACGTCGTATGTACTTAATTTTGAAACCATGACTATAAAATATCAACTTTTATTGATTTGTCTAGAAATTAATAATATCTTATTGCTAGAAATAGGAGTTTTTTTCGTTACGACCATAAAAAAAATAAATATCAGAAATTAAAGACCTCATAAACTTCTTAAATTGACATGATGTTTGTACTGTGTAACAAAGTTACAACAAATTCGCTGTTCTTAAGAAGGTCGTAACGACTTATTTTTTAATTTCCTCTATGTATCAGGGTGTAAGTTCATTCAATATACTTTCAATGTCTAGAAATCTGTTCGTAATGTAAACCTTTAAAATCCGGTTGTCTTAGTAAAACGTCGCAAGCTTTTTTGAAGTTAATTTAATTAAACTTTAAAATGTGAAATATTAACGAAAATTAGAAACATAAACAAAAACAATCAATTATTATCTAATAACTTATTATTTAAAATAATTAAATTTAAAATATTGTATTTCTCCTTGTACAATGACACACATCAACAGAATCTATACCTATATAATACTCGTATGTTAGATTTCTAAAGGCAGATCCGATCCAAGCTGATAGTTAGGAGAGTATTGGCATAGCCTCTACTGTCTACTTCTTCAATGTGACTAAGCAAAATGGTTTGCAATTTCATTGGCCACTCTGTGAATATCTGTTTCGTTCCAAATGTGGCAGAACCCTTCTCGAGTTCCACTTTCATATATTGTAAAATTATAATACCAAAATTTTTCGACTATAGTACGGTGACATATTTGTCCCTTGAGGTGTATTTAACATTTTGCTGAAATATAAAACGTTTATAAGAATCTTCTGTTTCTTTAATATGTGCATTCATGGTATAGGTAAGTCTCTTCTTCTGTAAGCACGGCATAAGTTCTTTTACTGCATAGGACGCACTTATATTTTTTTTTTTTTTTGTATTTTAAATCCTGTATTAAAACTGTTTTTAAAATAAACAGAAAACACCTTAAAACAAGTTTCATCACGTCATGCTTCTTACCGTGTTCAAGATAAATGTTATATAAGTTGGTGATATTCTTAACATCTCCCTGTAAATACAGCTTTTGTGAATCCTTGCGGCTATAGTGTGATGGCAAAAGAGGTAACGACGGTGTGAAATGTTTTTAACTCTTTCGTCCAACTTAGCAAAGCCATTGATTTTATGGATGGCAGTGTACAAAATAAATTGTTGTGTGATATCAAGGGTATCAATGAGAAATTTTTGGCAAACCTTCCCCCTGCCTTCGCCCTCATTTATTTATTTTATTTGTATTCTTCCAAAATTTTCCAAAGTTCTTTTCATTTTTATTTGTTCTTGTCTGTCTTGACACCACTTTAATTTGTTTTTAAAATATTTCCTACTTTCTACCATTTCTTCATAAATTTTTCCCACACGCGGTTTTCCATTTTCCACCCAAATTCTTTATCGAAGTCGTGCCGCTCTGTGCGAGTCTGCGACATACCTATTCCATCCGGCTATATAACCGTTCTTTCTGCCGCCATACGTCGCTGCGGCAGCATCAGATAGAATACTGATTACAGTATCATATATTTTGTCAATACTAGCCCTGTGCTCGGAATTATTACAATACCTATCACAACAATTACTCATTTCTTCCGGAAAGTTAATTCTCTAAGTTTCGAATTACAAATCTCACTATACTTTTGTATTTGAGAAGTATTCCTTTCCCCCCACATTACTCTAGCCCGGTCGCCATTGTGCCAACAATTAGGTAATATTATTTTAGGCTTTACATTAAATAAATCACAGTCAATCACAAGTGGAAAGTGGTCCGACCAGTAGACGTCGTATTTCATATATATATTGTTAGAAGAGTTAGCCCGGAAGACGGGGTCTGGCATTGCGTCATCGTGGCGTATGATCGTATGATTGGTCGGACGAGCGACGCGCCTGCGGCGGCTGGCCGCGGAGGGGTTGCGCGGACGCAGACTACACTCTTACGGCGGCACTGCGGCATTCGGACGTGACGGGCGTACTAGATTTTGCTATAATTGCGATCACGTTTTGTGTTAATTATTAATTATTCTTTAATTGTTAATTAAAATCTATTTTGTAAACAGTATTTCTTTACTTTTTAATAAAACTCACTTCTGGTTTCTAATATCAGAAGTGGGATAGATCTCATTTAGCCCACTTCATTTGTTGTTTTGCGTTGTTCATTGTTTGACGTTCTATTTTAAGCGAGTGTACAAGTTAGTTGCAATATTTGATGGTGATTAGTGAGTATATTGTATTCTTACCGGTGTACAAGTGGTTTTTGTTAAGTGTTCGATTACGTAATTCGATTTACCGGTTATTTGCTTAATTTAGTTTCGTTTTGATATGTAATACGTAGGTGTTATAATGTCAGATCGTGAGCGTGATTGTAGCGCGAGTTGTCGCAATAGCCGTGGTTGTCATGACAGTCATGAGCGTCGTGATGACTTTCAACGACGCGACAGTCGTGAATGTCACAGTGACCGTAACCGGAGTGATAGTAGACGTCTTGAACGATTTCCTGACGAGAATACTAGGTTGAGGCTCGACACGAGACCAATGATAACTCGTCTTAGTGCGTTAGAAAATAGATCTAGGGCTACTCCATCGTGTTCGAGTGAGCACATGGTGCACGTGCATGATAGATCGCCATTGCGGTGCCGCGCGCCGGCAAACACGATTATTAGGGCGCAATGCCTCGCGATCGGCGAATCACAAGGTTTCATGTAGTGTGCGTCGTCTGTTATCACCGCGGCGTAGGTTAAGTTCCCTTAATAAGTATACGACATCGCGGTCGAGTGACCACGTATTGTCTACTCGAGAAGTTAGTCGACAACGACGTTCTTGATCCAGATTGTCACGTCGTAGTAGCGAGGTGGATGCGTCGGTGCATTCTATCATTACCGAGCGTATTGTAGATGTGATTCATTCCATTAATAACACGGATAGATTTAGCTAACATTTTTACATTTTCAATTCCGATGCCAATTGGTGTGCAGAAACAGACCGATGGTAAAACTCGCGGGTGCTAGAAGTATGTCAACAGGTTTGGTGAATTGGTGTCACTAGAGGAACAACACCACACGGCTTCGTCTCTACGAAGAGAGCCGAGTGGCGGTGCTCATACAGCGATGTTAGCCGAGTCTGCAGCGCCTGTGGCGGCCGTCGGCACAGAGCACGCGGCGGTGGCCGAGCCTGCGAGCGCGCCTCAAGGGCGTGCAAGGCTACCGGATTCAGTGGCCCCGTCCTCACTGGAGCGTCCCGCGAGTGCCACGGTGGACCACTTCAGCGCTGCTGATCGCATCGTCGATGCGTTACAACCCATAAATATAAAGGTGAGATCTAACCAATCTTATTATATCTCCAATTTTAATCCGAGTGTCAATGATATAGAGACATACTGTGAGGAAGTAGACCGTGCTAAGCTTTCTATCAATTTAAAGAAATGTTCTTTCTTGACAACCAAGATAGAGTATTTGGAACGCACTATAAGTCAAGGTCAGGTACGACCGAGCGAACAGAAAGTTAACGCTTTAATTGAAACATTTATCTAAAATGGTTATAAGTAGGTATGTGTTAGTTGTCATAAATGCTTTTTCGAAGTACTGTCTGTTGTACCCTTTGTTTAATCAAGACGCTAACGAATTAAAACGACAATTTTATAATGTCATCTCTTTATTTGGAACTCTTAAGCTAATTGTAGCAGATCGTGGTCGAATGTTTCAAAGCTCTAAATTTATTCAACTTTTAACAGAGTCAAGCATTGACATAAAAATCGCGAGACATTAAGAGAAATGCATCGTTATCGAGCTCTCGAATGCCTGTGAGTCAATCAAAGTTGACAAAATACGACCGTGAAACGCTGACTGAAAAACTTCACAAGCGTTTGAAACTAACATTTTTGTTTTTGTGATTAAACAGGCGCATTCGACTGGCAAGCTCGACTCCGGCTTGCAAGGCCCGCGATGTAATTTGCATCGTGGATCGAGCCGAGGTCCTCGTCGCGAGCCTGGTGGTTCAGACGGTGGCGCGTTCCATCGCTGTCGTGGCGCTCGTGGACGTCGCCGTTCTCCGTCCAGATTGGCATCGCTGGAGAGACGGCGCCGCCCGGCTTCGTCTCGGCAGGGAAGGCCGAGCGGCTGTGCTCTTGCGGCGATGTTGGCCGGGTCTGCAACGCCTGTGGCGGCCGTCGGCGCGTGATCTGCGGCGGTGGCCGGGCCTGCGGGTGCGCCTCAAAAGCGTGCAAAGCTACCAGCTGGCTTCGGTGCAGCCTGGCGCTGAATTCGCGCGGCGTGGTGTTCGCGGAGCGCGTGGGCGTCGTGCCGGGCCAGGCGCCGCCTTGTCGTGCGGCTGGCGCGCCGCGGCCTGCAGGCAGCGTGCGTGCAGTGCGGCCCGGCGGCGGACGGAGGCGCGCGCGTCTTCGTCAACGAGTGCTTGACGCGCCACAACCGCGTACTCTTTCACCTAGTGCGCGTGCATATAAAGTAAACATTGATTTTAATAAATTAGTACGGTTCAGATATATTACGGCGTTTCATTAACCATAGTTTGGTCCTTCGATCGGGATAAGTAATAAGTCGTGACAAAAGTGAAAAAAGTGCAAGTGTCAGTGAAATTGCGGTGAAAAGTGTTAGTGACATAGTGAAGTGACGTTTAACAGGATTGCAGTGACAGTGACGTAAAACAGGATTGCAGTGACAGTAACGGGACTTCTCGGGATGTGTGGACTTAGCGGTATCGTGAGTACAGTGGTGTTAAATTAACTTAGTCTCTGGAGTAAAGTTTGGACTTATAATAAATTCTTAAAAATGACTTATAATTCTTGACTTAGAATTCTTGTGTTGTGGACTTAGCGAATTCGTGAGTGCAATAGACTTAGAAAAATTGTTGTGTTCTATTAACTTTGTTTCTTGGATAAAATTTGAACTTAGAATAATTTTGTAAAAGTGAACTTAGAATTATTAGGCGTTGAGTGGACTTAGAAATATTTCAATCAAATTGGACTTAGTAAAATTACTGTTTTAAAATTAAATTAAGTTTAGCAACTGTCAGTGACATAATAATTAGACTTAGAAAAATTGTGCTTGAATTGTTTTGAACTTTAAAATTACGAAATATGGCAGATATTAAAACGCAAATAGGGATTATTACTGAATTATTGAATAAAATCATAAAGTTGTTGACTAATACTAAGAAATGTAGCCGCTCAAAAATTACAAAAGGTTATTTGGACACAAGATTGGAGCTATTAAACGAGTATAGGGATTCATATAACAAGCAATATCATTATTTTCAAACAAAGTATTCAGAAAAAGAATTAAAAAGTTGTGAGTTCGATTGTGAGAATAACTATAACATTACTGAGGATGCCTATTTGGATTTGAAGACGTTCATAAAGGATTATTTATACGAATTAGATTCAACTCATACCTCAAATAAAAATACTAAGGACACACCTGACTTACTCAAATTGAAACCAAAATTGCCTCCAATACCAATACCAAGCTTTAATGGAGATTACCACAAATGGATAAGTTTTCGAGATTTGTATTTATCACTCATCCACAACAACAATAACTTAACAAATATTGAGAAGCATCATTACTTGAAAGCTAGTTTGACCGGAGAAGCCGAACAACTGCTACAAAATTTTAGCCTCAGTGACGCTAACTATCAAGATGCGTGGAAGAAATTGGTTGATCGATTTGACAATCAAAGGGTTATAGTAAATAATATCTTAAATCGTTTATTGAACCAAAAGAAGTTAACAATGGAATCTACACAAGGCATTAAAGATTTATTGGATACTACTACTCAATGCCTCGATTCACTAAAGAATATCGGAATTGATGTGTCAAATTGGGATGCCATCATAGTGCATATAACTGTTAGGAAATTAGATACCGAATCACACAAGTTGTGGGAACAGTCTCTGGAAAACTCAACAGATATTCCTACTTTTCAACAATTAACTTTGTTTTTAGAAAAAAGATTTCGCTCTATGGAAATGATATACACTACACACAATAAGGATTATGTAATTATGTAAACCTATGCCGCAAAAAGTCACTAACGTCAAATCTTTTGCAACTGAAATGAAAAATGCTTGCACATATTGTTCACAGAATCATTATATTTGCCACTGTAAAGATTTTGCCAGCTTAAAGGTGTCAGAACGCCAGGAATTCATTAAGAGAAACAATATATGCTTTAACTGCCTTATTAAGGGACATAATGTTTTGAACTGTAGACAGAGTACAACTTGTAAGAAATGTGGGCGACGCCATCACACTCTGCTGCATTACACACCCCTCAGTAAGACAGACTTATTAAACAGTAATAGTTCATCCTCAACTGAAGAAAAGAAAGAAAATCCTGATTCATCCTGTAACACAGTCTGTATGAAAACTGAAACTCAGAGCCATCAAGTGATTTTAGCGACTGCTCAATTGGCTGTAAAGGCAAGAAAGGGTAATACATACAGATTACGAGCTCTAATAGATCAAGGTTCTCAGGCCTCATTTCTGACTGAAGCAGCTGCACAACTATTACAACTGGACCGTATTCCTGTAAATGGCAAAGTCACTGGTGTATCCAATTCAACAGTGGTTACAATAAAGTCTATGGTGAAATTTACAATACAGGCCACTAGGCAACATATACAACCAATTGAAGTCAACGCTTATGTACTGAAAAAACTTACTTCGTTACTACCTTCGAGAGAATTCACACAAGATGCCTGGCCTTCTACCATGTCTCTAGATCTAGCGGATCCAGAGTATTACAAGCCAAGGCATATTGATATTTTGTTGGGTGCCGACGTGCATACTGAAATAATACAAGAAGGTATACACAAACACAAGTCTCTTGTCGCAGTCAATTCTTGCTTGGGCTGGTTAATATCTGGAAGAGTCTCACAAATAGAACCACAAAAACATGATGTTATTGTCACTCACACAAAAGTTGATGTTGATCAGTTGCTCAGGCAGTTCTGGGAAATAGAAGAGCCCTTATCTCATGAGAAGCCTCTCACAGAATTGGAAGTATTGTGCGAGGAGCATTTTAAGAAAACTCACACTCGTACTGATGAAGGAAGATATGTTGTTCGCTTACCTTTTCGAAAAACTCCACCCACAGAGCTCGGTGACACTAAACTTGTAGCGTTGCGTCGTCTGCAACAGATGGAAAAACGTTTCACACAATCCCATGACCTGAAAGAAAAATACACAAAGTTTATGGATGAATATTTAACAAATGGACATATGGAGCCTATACCTAAAAGGGAGCTTAAAACAAAAAATCAATGTTACTACTTACCTCACCATGCTGTAGTTCGACCTGAGAATATCAGCACTAAATTAAGAGTAGTTTTTGATGGAAGTGCTGCACCTGACAATGAAAAATCATTAAATGAAGAATTATTAATAGGACCTTCTATACTACAAGATATAAGAAACTTGATTACACGCTGGAGACAACATAAAATTTGCTTGATTGGTGACATTATGAAGATGTATAGACAGATTTTGATATCAAAGGAGGATCGTGATTATCAAAGGATATTATGGCGTAAATCTCCCAAGGATCCTGTAAAAGAATATCGACTACTCACTGTAACATATGGTACATCCTCTGCACCATTTCTTGCAATGCGTACCTTGCATCAGCTCGCTGATGATGAAGCTGTTAACTTCCCTCAAGAATCTGCAATAATAAAATCAGATATTTATATGGATGACCTGATGACAGGCGCCTCCACCGAAGAAGATGCAATACGGCTACAAAGTGGCTTGACAGAGTTACTTAATCGTGGTGGTTTCAAATTACACAAGTGGTCGTCTAACAGTGAGTCAGTGTTATCTAAAATTCCAAATGACGATAGAGAGTCACAAAGTGTAGTGCATATTAAGGTGCAAGGTGCAATTAAGGCATTAGGTATAGTATGGAACTCACAGACGGACAATTTTGAGCTAAAATTAAATTTAGATTGTGATACTAAACTCAATACTAAAAGAAATGTACTCTCTGCTATAGCTAAGACTTTTGACCCTCTGGGTTGGTTAGCTCCGGCTATCATTTCTCTTAAAATATTTATGCAAAAACTGTGGCTAGCTGGCTTGGATTGGGATGAAGAATTAACTCCAGAGTTGAAAGCTGAATGGTTGACTTACATTGAAAATTTTGCGAATGCACCAACCATTGAGTTTCCACGCTGGCTTTTTATTTCAAATTTAATGTCTGAAATTGAACTGCATGGATTTTGTGACGCGTCTTGTGTTGCTTATGCTTCTGTTGTGTACCTCAGAGTTCGGGATGGTGACAAAGTTAATGTTCGTTTGATTGCTGCCAAATCAAGGGTAGCTCCTGTAAAACAAGTATCGTTACCTCGTCTTGAACTTTGTGGCGCAGTATTACTGGCTAGGATGTTAAGATTATTGATATCAGAATTAAATATTAATAAAAGTAATGTGTATGCTTGGACAGATTCTACCATAGTTTTGGCTTGGTTGCGGAAAACTCCTAATAACTGGTCTACTTTTGTTGCTAATCGCACTGCTGAAATTTTAACTTGTACAAATAGCTCTCAATGGCATCACATTTCCTCTATTTGTAACCCTGCTGATATAGCCTCGCGTGGAATTAATCCAATTGAATTGCAGCAGTCCGAACTATGGTGGAATGGCCCTAAATTTTTA
This sequence comes from Euphydryas editha, assembly GCA_036937285.1. Lineage (NCBI taxonomy): Eukaryota > Metazoa > Arthropoda > Insecta > Lepidoptera > Nymphalidae > Euphydryas > Euphydryas editha. The sequence continues at coordinate 4,913,331 of JAUPFZ010000025.1, forward strand.
AAACAACCAACCGTTATTGAGAATTATAGTCGCATTCCTGAAACAAATTTAGAATTAAAAACAAAAGTACTTACTCATGTTTGTTAAAATGAAAATTTTACTGATTCTTATTTATATAAATTCTCAAACCTTTCTAAATTAGTCCGTGTAACAGCATATTGTCAGAGATTCATACAAAATTGTAAACTTAATAAAGGAGAAAGGAATATAAGTTCATTTTTAACTGCAACTGAACTAAAAAATTCATTAAATTTTTGTATTAAGTTATCACAACACAAATATTTTGAAATTGAAATTGAAAAATTGAAAAAAAAAGGGAAATGTGTCCCTAAGAAAAGTAAATTGTATACTCTTAATCCTTACCTTGATAAAGATCAAATTGTGAGAGTGGGTGGGCGACTCCGCCATGCAGAAATACCTCCTTATCAAAAGTCACCTATTGTCTTAAGTTACAATTGTCAATTATCTAAATTAATAACGATTGATGCTCACATAAGGACGCTGCATGGAGGTCATCAACTCACATTAAACTATATAAGGCAAAAATACTGGATATTCAGAGTTAAAAACTTAACCAAAACTGTTATTAAAAAATGTATTCCATGTTTTAAACAATGTGCAGTACCTCACTTTCCATTTATGGGCAATCTACCTCACTATAGAGTAAGACCTGATCGTCCCTTTAGGACTACAGGCACAGACTTTGCAGGACCTTTTAGCTTAAAACTTTACCCAGGTAGATGTAAAAAATTTTGTAAAGCTTATATTTGTCTTTTTGTGTGTACTGTAACAAAGGCCATTCACCTGGAAGTAGTAAGTTACTTAACCTCTTCCGCCTTTATAGCCGCGTTTAAAAGATTTACAGCTCGACGTGGTCACTGTAAAGATATGTGGAGTGACTGCGGTACAAATATTATTGGGGTTTCACGGGAATTAGATGTAGTTTTTAAAAATGCTAAATCTCATGTTGTTTCAGAAATTTCAGAATTATTAGCTAATGACCATACAAACTGGCATTTTATACCACCTCACTCTCCTCACTTTGGAGGATTGTGGGAGTCCGGGGTGAAATCAGTAAAAACGCATTTGAAAAGAGTTATTGGTCAAACTTCCCTTACTTTTGAGGAATTTAATACTCTTTTAACACAAATAGAGTCATGTGTAAACTCCCGTCCCTTAACCTTAATTAACTCCTCCTTAGATGAACCTCCGCTAACACCTGGACATTTTTTGATTGGAGAACCGCCTCTCATTGTGCCTGATGAGCCACTTGAAAATGTAAAGTTAAGTCCCCTTCAACGCTTCTTCGCGCATGTTACAGCAAATGATGCAACATTTTTGGCACCGCTGGCAAGATGAATATTTAGTTTCACTCCAAAATCGTTCTAAATGGAATAGGGATTGCCCAGACATAAAGATTGGTACTATTGTTCTAGTAAAAGATGATCGACTACCACCAGGAAAATGGCTTTTGGGTCGAGTGGTTGACAAACATCCAGGTATAGATGGCATAACTAGAGTAGTGACACTTCAAAATAAAACAAAGAAGTTTAAAAGACCAATAGTCAAGCTGTGCCCTCTACCCTTGGACGCTTGAGTGATCTTTGATGTTACTTTAATGTTAATTTACTTTTGTTAATTAAGGACTAAGTCGTCCTTGGGGTGGCGGGATGTTAGTGCGCAAATCACATAACAGATGGCGCTGATTGAAATTAGATCGCGCTTATACTATTTGTTTTTGATCGCATATAGTGTAAACATTGATTTTAATAAATTAGTACGGTTCAGATATTTTACGGCGTTTCATTAACCAGCTAGTGTTTAATGTTTAAAGTGTCTATTTTTATGTTTTACGTCCTAGGCACCGTTTATTATAAAAATAGACCGTTCTCTTAGATTCTTGCCGTCATCTGACGTAAGATCTGTGCTAAGTCGTATTGGCGGTGGTTTGTCAGTTTAGCTTACAAACTTGGGTTGAAGCATGCGCTTATGGGTACCGATTCACACATGCCAAGCTATGTCTCATAGAGACCCCTATCGAGTCATAAGGGTGCACTCCCCCGGCGGGAACTGCCTCGGGTGATTGGTAGTCATATCTGTTTGTTTTATGTCCGCTGTGTTTAGGCTGTTCTATTTTGTCAGTTTAGCCTACAAGTATACCAAGTTGAAAGATAACCTTTTGCGCTGACAAAGGATTTACCAACTTTGATAATTTCTTTTTGTGAATTTGTTCTGTGCGGTTATTTCGTTCTGTGCAGGTGCAGACGGCGAGGATGAGGATTCGATAGCCCCTAGCGCTACCCAGCCTTTCAATGTTGAGGTTCCTGGTGACGCGATTGAGTCGCGTGCTACTAGCACGACGTGACAAATGGCTGTTATTATTTGAGACAAGCGTAATACTGCCTCTGTCTGTTTATTGAACAATGGGTAATGCGTAATACTGCCTCTGCCCTTAAGATGAAGTAAATGTTATGTGATGGGTATCGCGTAATACAGCCTCTGCCCAAGGGAAAATGCGTAATACTGTCCGTTTATCGCACAGTAGGTATCGTGTAATACTGCCTCTACCCGAAGGACATTATTTATGTTTTGTCCGTTTTGCGAAATATGATTGAGCGAATGAGAAAAGAAAGACGGGCCCTTGAAAGACGATGAATGAAGACATACATTAAAACATTTCCTTTACTCTTTTGCAATCTTTTGTGAAATTTTTTCAACAGATGCTGACGATGAAAGCGATGACGATATCATGGCTGGACCTTCGTCTGTTGCTACTTTGCCAGGTCAGAGTGTGACGCAAAATGCTGCAGTGGTGCCCGGGGACGGAGCACCGTCAGGAGAGGCCGTGTTAGAAGAGTTAGCCCGGAAGACGGGGTCTGGCATTGCGTCATCGTGGCGTATGATCGTATGATTGGTCGGACGAGCGACGCGCCTGCGGCGGCTGGCCGCGGAGGGGGTGTGCGGACGCAGACTACACTCTTACGGCGGCACTGCGGCATTCGAACGTGACGGGCGTACTAGATTTTGCTATAATTGCGATCACGTTTTGTGTTAATTATTAATTATTCTTTAATTGTTAATTAAAATCTATTTTGTAAACAGTATTTCTTTACTTTTAATAAAACTCACTTCTGGTTTCTAATAATATATTATTTATTGTCTTAGTAGCTGACTCTGTGACTATACAATGGTCCAACCACCTTACACTACCGTGCATATCGCTTATAAAGGTATAAGAATTAGAGAGAATAATTAGAATTAGAAAGAGTAGGTTTTGTACCATAGTCTATCTTACCCTTTCATTTGGGTTGGTGTTTTTTGCTTGCAACATTTTTTAACAGGGAACTAGGTTCCGGGCTGTAGTGAAAATCACAAAGCTGTTCGTTGCTTGTTCCAGTTCGAGGTATGCAGGCAGCTCGGTAAGTAACCAGTTTGTCACTTGTTCCAGGTCGCGAAGATGGAGATTGAAGTACGCTGTCAGCTCGGTAAGTAACGAATTCGTCGCTTGTTTCAGGTCGATCAGATGGAGATCGAGATACGCTGGCAGCTAAGTAAGTAACCGGTTCCTCACTTGTTTGTTTGTTTGAGATCGAAGTGCTCTGGCAGGTCGGTAAGTAACGATTTCATCACTGGTTCTAAGTCTACGAGATGGAGATCCGGGTACGCTGTCAGCTCGAAAAGTAACTAGTTCCTCACTTGTTCCGGGTCGATGAGATGGAGATCGAGCAGCTCGGTAAGTAACTGGTTCGTCATTTGTTCGAGGTCCAGGACAGTTTTGATGATGTTTGAAACTATTTTCAGATAAGAGATGGACATAAATCCTGATTGAAAGAGACGAATTATTGTCATTAATATTTTGGCAATTAAATAATTAAAGATTAGTAAGCTCATTGAAGGTGGTACTACTAAATTCATCATGTATAATTTCACTTGTGCTTATAATATTTTCTTCGATTTAGTTAGACGCGTATGACAACTTTTTTGGGGTCATCTTTCTCAGTGCTTTATTTGTTTCTATATCATAAGAATTCGGATTGCGAAATGTCGGGGTCAAGGTAAGGTAAGTCACAGTAACGGTGTTTCAGTGGAGCCGACGGCAAGATTAAGGAATGTTCACATTTATTACTATTGTAATTTTTTTTCTTTATTTTTTAATCTTTTAAATAGCTGTTACATTTTATTACGATTAATTGAATATGTATTATTTTAAGTAAGTATTCAGCAGGTAAATGAATCAACATATCTTGATTTGAGTAAATTAGTAAATTTAAAACGTTTGCAATACAATGTCACTGAAGCAAAATAAACACAACCTTTTATCCCGGCGTTCGCGCAGCGAGAAGGTACCTTGTCGCTGCTCGGGCGTGACTGCGAAAAACCTATATGTACAATACGTATGATTCGTTCTAACTACCTAAAGTATTAAAAATTCAGTTTGGTAATATTGTTGTAGCGAGGCTTTTGATTGTTCAAGTTACCCACGAAACTGTAGTATCCTATAGGTTATTCAATATACTTAGAAAAATACAAACCGCAAGAAAGTCGTAAGTAATGAAGTTTAGAAATGCATGCCGCAAAAAGGTCGTAACGTATTTTTGTATAAAATATACGAACTCCTAAACAGTCGTATTATTAAAAAGTTAAAATTCACCGTTTTAGAGGCAGTTACGACATAAAAAAATCACACACTTTTCAATATATTTTCTGACTAGCGGCCCGCCCCGGCTTCGCACGGGTATTTAACTAACATTTTAAAAATTATAAATTTATATTTTTATCACCTACACCTGCGTCGATACTGGAAAATATTTTATAATAGACGGATTAAGTTGTCAAATCAACTTCGAAGCAAAAGCAATCCCCTTTTAACCCCGTTAGGGGATGAATTTTGATAAAATACAAAACACGTCTTCAATCAATTCTGTTAAAGAATATTTTATGCAAAATTTGAAGTAGATTGGACCAAGGAACTAAGTTGTCCCATACAAACTTTGCCCCCCTTTTTTGCCCCCTTAAGGGTAGAATGTCGTGAAATGCGTTCTTAGCTGACCTCACCTCGGCAAAATGAATATTCCTACCAAATTTCAAGTCTCTAGGTCTTATAGTCCTAGAGATATCGTGATGAGTGATCTTTCGCTTTTATATATTAAGATTAAGATTATAAAACGGACTCGTTAATAGATTTCTTATATGTATAGATAGTATGGATGAAACATTTGAACGGATTTTTTTATTAATTATTTTTTCATTGATGAATATCATATTTCAATAAGTATTATTCCCAACGAAGACATCCAAAAACACGAAAATCATAAAAATCGGTCCACTCATTCTCGAATCATAAACGGTGTAACTAACACGAATTTCTTTATATATATAGATTACAACCTAAAATGGCTATAACCATCCAACTTTGTACAATCAACAAACAAATAACGACCAAATATTTTAACAACAAACAAACAATCAAGACCGTAGTACATTACATGGAAAAGTATTAAATGCAAAAAAGAAGAACGTTTTTTAAATACGGGCGAGTCTCATTCTTTTGGCCGAAGTTTTGGTCAGCGCGATTCAAAAACTTATATTCCATATTCTGCGCCATCTATCGTATAATGGTAGAATATCGTTTTTATATTTAGACAAACATAATTTAACATAATAGTATATTAATTGAAAATGATGTTTATCTAAAATATTAAAACGATTTCTATTCCTATTCGACATATTTAGTAATCTTTTAAGTTTAACAAAATAATAACTCAAAAATAAGTTTTGTGAGTTTTTAAGATTCCTTAGACCAGATGGCGTCTATGTCGCGTAGGCGTATTTCTATTTTCTTAAATATTTATTTTTAAATTTAATTAAAATGAAACAAAAAGTAAATGTTACTGTGAGTTATGTATAATTTTTATGTATTAAAGTTATTTACATTGGTTTAGTACTTTTTACGTGATACGTGCACAGACAAAAAATGATAAGAGATGGCGCTGATTGAAATTAAAGCGCGCTATTAAAATTTATTCTTGATGATATATAGTGTATTAATGAAACGAAGGTTTTAACAGAATTATTATTAGTAAAGATTTTTTGATTTCATGTCGGCGTAGAAATACGAGACCCAGACCAAAAGATAGAGAAAAAAGCTGATTATTACCTTTTACTTAGTGTGGTTACGACTTTTTAACGGAATACGACCTTAATGTTTTATTATATTATGTATTATATTTTGCAGCCAAAAATTCAATATATTTTGTTTGATTTAAACCCAATATATTTGTATCATTACTATAATCAATATCTATGCCAATATAGCTTTTAATTTTCCCAAGGTCTTTCATTGCAAATCTTTTTATCAAACTAGTTTTGAACTCTTCAATTTTATTTTTATTTTTACAGCAAATTAAGAGATCATCAATAAATATTAATATATGTATTGAATCTGCTTGCTCTGTTTACATACAAACAGCAATCATATCCCCTTTAAACAAATTTTAGCCTTTTGATATATTTATCGAAACAATCATACCACACTCTAGGGCTTTCTTTGAGACCGTAAAGAGCCTTTTGCAACTTATAAACTTTATTGTCTCCGGTTTCATAACCTATCGGTTGATTTATATATACTTCTGACTTTATGTAACCATTTAAAAATGCTGCCTCGACATCCATTTGTTGAATAAATAAATTATTTTTACAACTATATGACAATAAAATTTTTGAATTTTTTCTACTGGTGAATAAACATTATCAATATATTCCTTTTGCTGAAAACCTCTTACAACTAATCTAGCTTTATAAACATTACTGCTTTTCTTTTTAAAAACCCATTTAACATCAATAATTTTTTTATCTTTTGGCCTTTCAACAAATTGCCAAGTATTATTTTTATTTAAGCTATTTATTTCTGAGTCCATTGCTCTTTGCCATTGTTCACAATCATGGGAGTTCATCGCCTCCTCAAATGGTACATTTGCATCAATATAGTTATATGTATATATAAAATGCGAAACTGGATTACCATATCTAGAATTTTCTCTTTGATCATCAAGTTTTTCTAAGCAAATTAATTTAATATTTTCTTCGACTACCTGCACATGTCTAGCATTAACTATCTTATTATTTAATAGAACTCTGTAACTATTTTCACTATACCCCACAAAAATTCCTAGTTGGGCTTTATCATTCCATTTACTGTTTCTTAAAACCTCAGGAATTCTGACAAAGACTCTACTTCCATATATTTTTAAATGTTCTACATTTGATTTTATCCCAAAAAATATCTCATAAGGAGTTTTATTTTCTACTTTATTTGCAATTGTTCGATTTTTTAAATAAGCTGCTGTTTTTATTACTTCTGGCCAATATCTTCTATGAATTTTAGCTTCTCTCATTAAACACCTACCTATATCCATAGCAGATCTATTATATCACATACATAGGGTGAGACATAGGGTGGACATGGTAATAACTCCATACCTTTTTGCTTTATAAAATTATAAATATCCTTATTTAAATATTATTTTCCATTATCACATTGTAATTTCTTAACTCTTTTGTTAAATTTATTTTCTACTAGATTTACAAATTCTATAAAACAACTAGCAGTTTCAGCTTTACTTTTAATACAAAAAATTCTTGTACACTTACTATAAGCGTCAATAAATGTCAGAAAATATTTTTCTCCACCATATCCCGTTGTGTTATGTGGACCATTTAAATCAGTATAAATTAATATATATATATATATATATATATATATATATATATATATATATATATATATATATATATATATATATATATATATATATATAGCTGCAATTTATATTACCAAATTAATTATACAAAAATTAATTACAGATAATTGCGGCTGATTTGTTTTAGGCAACCTATCGCTAATCCATTGCACACTCCCTCAACATTCATTTAAAATTAATTTCATCAAAAAAACAGATACCTGCAGAATTGAGCGGTGGGATCTTAGTCTATAAATGTGGCTGCCACGTCAGATGTTTATCTAGATAGAGTCCAAGATACTTTTCTGAATTGACTTTACGTATAGATTCGTTATTGATAGATAAATTTGAATGATTTCCGATTTTTTTGTTCCTTGAGCTAAAAATTATGTAATTAGTTTTAGATGAATTAACTGTAAGGAGGTTATCTTGAAACCATCCAGAGAGAATGTCTAGATCTTGTTGCGCTTGGTTAATGATCTGTTCAACATCGCTGCCAAACAAAAATAAGCTAGTGTCATCAGCATATAGTATTATATCACCTGTCAAATTCAAGTTAAGTATGTCGTTTACATAGATTATAAATAACAAGGAACCAAGAATAGAGCCCTGGGGCACGCCGTAGGTTAAGCTCTCGTGGTTGCTTTGTACATCACCATATTGAACAATTTGCTGTCTGTTGGAGAGATATGACCGAAAAATTTTGTGGGCAGTTTCCCTAATGCCGATATCATGCAGTTTTTGGAGAAGCAAGCTGTGGCTGATTGTGTCAAACGCCTTCTTTAAATCAATAAATTTATCAAGTGCTAGACGTTTTTCATCTATATTGTTTTTTTAGATTTGTCACAAGGTCAATAGTTGCAGTTAGCATCTTAGATTTATCCCGAAAACCATATTGTTTTTTAGAAAAAAAGTTGATAGATTTGAGGTAGCTATCTAGGCGGTTGTATAATATTTTTTCATATATTTTGGAAATTATTGGCAAGACTGATATAGGGCGATAGTTGTTAGCGTCTGTCTTTTTTCCAGACTTAAATATTGGACTTGCTTTGGCTAGTTTTAGAGAGTCAGGGAAGTTACCGTTTAGTAAGCAATTGTTAATATTCGTTGTTAATTTGTTTAATATTAAATGTTTAATGCATTTTATAGTTTTGCAACTGATACCGTCTATGCCGGAGCTAGTATTTGGGTTGAGATCGCCTATAATTTTGCCTACTTCCTGTTCCGTAGTTGGTGTTAGATAGCGTAATTCGTATGTGCTAGACTCAGTTATTAGGGTGGTTGGTTGCGTAACCACTTGTATTTTATTAGCTAAAATCGACCCTATAGTAGCGAAGAATGTATTCAAATAGTTGCATATTTCTTGGGTGTCTGTAATTGGTCGTACTTCGGTGTCAAGTTTAGAGGGAGCAGAGCACATCTTTGTTTTATTTCCAGCTAAGTTCTCGATTAGTTTCCACATTTTAAAGGGTTTCTTTTCACAGGCTTTAAAAACTTTGTAATAGTAACTGCTTTTAGTACATTGTATTTGCTCAGTCACGGCGTTTCGTAGAGCTTCCCTTATCATATATTCTAAGCTGTTATAGTCCCTGTCTAAGATATTCCTGACAGTACTCTCCACTGTCTGGTAAAGTGCCGTATAATCTATTGTGTGATACTTTATTTTCTTTTTCGGTTCCACTGTATATTTGCCAACTTCGAAATATATTTGTTTATGGTCTGACATTGGTGATTCCACTATAGTCATGTGGAATTTGTGATGTTTTAAATTGGATAAAACATGATGGAGGATTGATTTTTTTGTCAGAGTTTCACGAGTATTGAATTTGTTGTCAATTTTATTTAGAATTATGTATCCATTTTCCTGTAGCATTTTAATATAGTTTTTTACTGTTCGATTAAGATTAAGTAGATCATAGTTAAAATCATCGAATACCAAAGCTCTTTTCCTCTTCATGAGCTGCTGTGAGTACTCCTCGAAAAAACCATTATCGTTGGATTTTGGAGTTTTATAAACAGCGCCAATATCCAGATATATAGATGAGATATAAAGATCTTCTAAGTAATTGTGTTTTAAGCAATAGTGAATAAATATGGATACACCTCCACCTCTTGAGTTTTCTCTAATATTATAATAGTGGCTGTAATTTGGCAATCTTATTTTTTCAGCTTCCGAATTTGACTTGATCCAAGTTTCAGATAGTATAATTACATGTACTGGACTGGATATGTTACCTTGTATAATTCAGTTTAGTTCATCAAGTTTTCCTGGCTTAACTATGCTACGAGCGTTGGCGTATAGAAATTTCAGGGATCTAGTGCTTTTTACCAAGTCGTTGTATGAAGCAGTTATTGCATACGTCGTATTGTTGGAGATGGTATCGTCTGTTTCATGAGTCATTAGTTTTTGGTGGAATTTTTGTGATTTTTGGAACACCATTTATATATTTTATTGTGAGATCCTTTTCTCCTCCTTCTAGTCGACGTTTCAGTTCGTTCCTCAAATTGTTTCGATACTTTTGTTGGTAAGGTGTCTCATCAGAGTACAGTTTGATGTTATTAACTTTTAAGTTTGATTTATTACGCAGAATTGATTTTGCTGCCTCTGATGTCGGCAGTATAATTTTTATAGCTCTTGGTATATCTGGGTTGTATTTTCATTTTCGTATAGTTTTGATTGGTTTAATGCAGTCTGGTACAGCCATTTTCATTATCTTCATTACTTCTTCGGTATCATAACTGAGTCTCTCTTTAGAGCTTAGGGACCGTATCTCTGTTATTCCCCGTATTATAATGTTTTTCTCCCTTTGCGCTCGTTCGTAGGTCTCTGATATAAAATCTTCGTAGCTAAAAGAAGGTTTAGTAATCGCTGTGGTCGATCCAGATTTTATTGTTACTAATTCATTTTCAATAGTCTTCACTTCTTCCTCAATGTTAGTTCTAAAGCTTGATAATATGTTAATTAACTCCAATTTAATTTTTCCTTGTTCCGAGGAAAGAAGATCAGTTATCACCTTAATCTGACCGATCTGTTCTTTTATTGACGAAACTTCTTGGGCTATTTTATTAAGATTTTCAGTTTGGGTTTTTGCCATATCTATCATAAGCGTCTCCATTCGAGTTTGAAATTTTTCGAATTGTGCACCAAGGTCATCATGCGGTTGTTTTCTTTTGGCGCGAAATGTTATCTGATTCGTGTTTTCAGATAGTGTAATCTTACGCAAGTCTGGTTGTGATCCTCCAATTTTTTTCGACATATCAAGTCCACTTGCTATTGCTATCGAATCTCTATTGCCTTCTTTACACGTGTTAGGCGACTGCGGTGGCGTTCGAATGACATTCATTGTGTTTACTTGGTATATTTGGGTGGTGCACGTGCAGTAAGGTAAGAACGAGATGAATTTTCACAGCCCGTCTCTTTTACCCCAGGGGGTGAAGAGAGCACTTGATTTGGAATATCTATCAATATATAAATATCTATAATTTATTATTAATTAACTTATTTAGATATTGAAAATTTACATGACCGAGTGCCCTATGCCATTTCTCTTTATGAGTTAATTTTATAGAGTGTGCATACATTTCATTTTTATAATTATTCAATACAAAACCTTTCATATGATACAAATTATTTATTTTATCTGCAACAGCTATCAGTTCTCTAGACTGGTTATAAATTTTCGCATTCACATCTTTGGCTACTATTGTGCAACTTTTAGTTATTTTTGAAAACCTCAACAAATTTTGTTTTATATTTTTAACAAAATAAACATTTTTTAAATCTACATGTTTATGACTATAAAAGTTTTTGAAACAAATTTTAACATTGCCTACTTTGGTTGCTTTTAACATTTTATCGTCGGGTAATTTTACATTCACGGGTATTTTTAAATCTACATAATTATAAAAGTGGGTGGCATTATTTATTATGTGGTGTGTACACCCACTATCTAAAAGTCAGTTAATTTTATTATAAATACATTCCTCATTTTCAGTGCACCCAAATACCTGATTTACTACTGGATTACATAATTATCTGAGTTGTTCATGACTCCAGTGAAAGATTGTTTGATGTTTCACCTCGGGAATGACCTTGACCTCTGCCTCGGCTGCGACCTCTGTAAAATCCACCTCTGTTGAAACCTCTCTGAAGTCCTCGATGACTATTACTGGGTTGATATTTACCTTGATAATTAAGTTGTCCATTATTATTTTTATGTCTGTGCCAGCAGTCCTTCTTGAGATGGCCAGTCTTTCCGCAGATAAAGCATTGGGGTTTGGTTTTAGCTGTAAATGTACTCACATTGTTTTTCTCATCCAAGTCGCTTGTAGTAATATTTTTTTCTTTTATTTTAGATCGTACATAGTCTACTGTTCTTTGTTCTTCTGGAATTACATCAAGAAAATCTCCAATATAATTATAACTTGGTAACTAACCTCAATCGAATTTTGTTTTAATCGTATCTTAATTCTTAACAATCGTCATAATACGTTTAATTTTATTTATTAACCATGCTCTGCTACCATGTTGGAATAGTTCAATGAACAAAGAGCAATAATAAAATTATGGAAACTTTTAATTTTATAATATTATTAATACACCATATTGGACGATAAACATTTTTAAACACAGAGAATAGACGAGTAGAACAAAGACAATTGACAAGCCTTATCTGTATTACTGTATTGCTTACTAGATGGCGCCACAAGTATGATTCTTTTTCTTTTATAGATTATAATATTTGCATAATAAAACAGTTTTAACCCAGCAGTACCCAGTGTGCAGGAGGCAGGTAGTCATGTTCCGGAAGTGATCAATAATGATAGTCAGGAGGTTAGTTCACAACGTATGCGAAAACCTGTAAAAAGATATGGGCTCGATGATAATCTTACATGAAAGCTGTATAACTGATTAATAGATATTTTTAGTGTATAGAATTAAGTAGATAATATAATATTAATAATAAAGTAGTATATATTTTTTGTATTTGTGATTAAAGTTCGTAGTTACATTATGAATCAGAATTGTGTATAATTATAATTGCATTAGTATTATCGGAACTTTAATTAAGGGTGAAGGTGTTACTTATTATCTGTGTTTTTATATTTGTATTATAGGGTAGTTTTCGGAATGAGCGCCCGAGCGTTCGACTATGAATCCATTCGGAATATACGCTCTGGTTCGATACACGTCTTTCATTTACCAATTGTGTCACTGTATAATTATCTTATTGAAAGATACGCCTATATCTTTTTAGAAAATTTGATAAGAAATTATAATTAATAAGATAAAATACGTCACCGTATAATATATAATGCGACAAACTACTACCAAAAATTATTAGTTTAAGTATACAGTCCAAGCTTAAGATAACATGTTGAAAATGTTTAAATTAATATTAAGTTTAAGTTTTCTGATCGTCGGTGTTAAATCAGCTAAAATATTAGGCGTATTTCCAACACCTTCGATAAGTCATCAAGTGGTTTTCCATCCCGTTATGCAAGAACTGGCTAAACTAGGACACGAAGTTACAGTAATAACTACCGATCCAGCATTTTCAAAAGGTAAAACTCCTCAAAACATTACAGAAATTGATCTTCACGATATTTCATATGCAGTTTGGCATCAAATACTAGAAGAAAACGGAAAAGAGAAAAATCCTCTGACACTTTTCAAACATTTTGGAGAATTGCCCCGAAAACTAGTTAAAAAACAGTTAGAAACTACTGTAATTCAAGAATTTCTTCAAAGTAATAAAAAATTTGATTTGATATTTGTTGAATCTTGTATGCGGCCAGCTCTTATCTTTTCCTATATATATAATGCACCAGTTATCGAATTCAGCTCTTTAGGTGGTATGAATTTCGTTTATGATGTATTTGGAGCTGAAACACATCCACTAATTTATCCTGATGCGTTACATAGAAGGACTTATAACTTGACAATATGGGAGAAGATAAAGGAATTATACATACATTATTCAGCAAAGCTTATTTTAGCGGAGAATCAACATGCTGAAGATGTAATGTTGAAGAACATTTTTGGTCCAGATATTCCTAGTCTGGACGACATAAGGAAAAATGTTCATTTATTATTTTTAAATATATATCCTATTTGGGATTTAAATCGACCTGTTCCACCAAACGTAGTGTATTTAGGAGGCTTGCATCAAAAAACTCAACGTGACCTACCACTGGTAAAATTACAATATTACTAAAAAAAAAAGAAAAAATAATAGTTCATTATCTATGTCCAAATTAAAACAAAAATAGCTCTTTAATTATATATATATATGTATATATATGTATTTTTTTTTTAGGACTTAAAATCTTATCTCGATTCTTCTAAAAATGGTGTTATATACATAAGTTTTGGTACAAATGTCAAGCCTTCGATATTTCCAGCAGAAACGTTAAAAATATTTACTGATGTCTTTTCTAAACTTCCTTACGATGTATTAATGAAGTGGGACAATGATGAGCTTCCAGGACGCTCAAAAAATGTTAGGATTTCTAAATGGTTTCCACAGTCTGATATGCTACGTAAGTTGTTTTCAATACGGATAGTAAAAATTTACAGTGAATTTTTATTTCAACACTAGTTATTTTTTGTTTCGTTTTGTCAGGACATCCAAAAATCAAGTTGTTTATAACACAAGGAGGATTACAGTCTACGGATGAAGCAATCACTGCAGGAGTTCCTCTTGTCGGTGTGCCAATATATGGAGACCAGTGGTTTAACACTGACTTATATGTCAAATTAAATATTGGTAAACGTATTGTGTTAGAAACCCTGACAGAGGATGAACTAACGGACGTTATTAATACTGTTGTCAATAATAACAGGTAAACAAAAAAAAATTTTGTTTGGCTATTAATCCACCATTTGAGTACATTATTTAGGCTCTAAATATAATAACTTAAAAGGTATAGAAAGAAGTATCCGCCACGTTGCTCTTTCGCGGGTGGAGGCCTAAGCATATTTCAGAATTTTCCCCAAAAAATACGAATTTCCTCACGATGGCTTTCTTATTGATGAATAAATTTAGTACATTGAACGCTTAGCAGTACCAGCCCGTAATTCTGGTACGGGCTGGTACTGCTAAGCTTTCAATGTACTAAATTTATTCAGGTAGTAGTGGCTCTGAAGGTACAAAAATATATATTATTTTATGTACTATTTAATTTTCCGTGGTGGTTTAAATCCATACTAATTTTAAAAAAAGGTGACATCACGTGTATTATTTGTTTTTGTAGTTATCGTCAAAACATTATTAAGCTGCGCAACATGATGCATGATCAACCTCAGAAGCCGCTGGAGCGTGCCGTGTGGTGGACGGAGTACGTGTTGCGACACGGCGGACTGCATTTGCGCGCGCCAGGAGCGGACATCAGCTGGACTGAGTATTATGAACTGAAATTAGTGTTCTTGCTTTTAGCGGCTTTTTTAGTAGTTTTAATCATCACAATATTAGCAATGTATTTTATTATTTCAAATATTAAATATTACATCCAGGTAAAGGTTAAGACTAATTGATAAATAAATTAACTTGACGTTCATCGATTAGGCGTAGTAGTATTATTATTTTTAATTTATAGATTAGATTGTTATCTTAAGAAACTACGGTGTACTGCATGGCACCTGCTATATAGCTGAGTAACAAATGATAAAAAATGATATGTTATGTACTTGGCGTGCAAATGCTATGTACATAGCTTACCATATGCATTGATAAAGGATAAAGGTTCTAAGCGACAAGAATTCCGACGAGCAGCTACTCCTTGTTCAATCCATAAATACATCATTCTTATGTACCCAGGTGTCTATGTATATGCATATATGTCTATGTATATAATATGCGAATGCATAAATAGTTCATCAATGATTTTTATGACAGTTAATGTAGCATAATAAATAAATAAATAAATAATTGAAATGTTTTATTTATTCATTTTAACCCTTATTAAAACGCTGGGAGCTATACTTTCCACATCTCAGATTGAAGTAAATCGTGTTTTTTTAATATGCTTAAACCTATTGCAATGTATGATTTATGATGCGCCTGGTTTGAAGACCTAGTTCAAAAGCGTGCCAAGAGATACAATCGCAAAGGGCTCCTCCACCGACGAATATCCAATACGCGTGTCCAAAGTGTGGACGAATGTGTCGTTCACGGATTGGCTTATTCAGCCATGAACGACGTTGTCGCATAAATAACGTAGACACTGCTTAAATCGTCTGTCAAGATGTTACAGGCCTTATGATGATAAACTAGCACATTCAAAATATAGCCAAAATAACACCAAATATTTGTCTGTAATCTATGCCACAAGTATCAGAACTTACCGTTAAAATATATTTAGGCCGTATAGTATAATTCATTTGCCTTTTCAATAAGGGAACGATAATTTACAATATAATAAAAATATATCAGTCAATCTTTGACCTCGTTATTTATCGCACACGAGTAGACAGATATTTTTAAGATAAGATTAACTTCGATTTAAAAATTGCTTAAACACATTAAAATTACAGTTAACAGGTGCAAAATTAACCGAAATTAAACAATAGAAGCCGGTTTATTAATATTAACACAAAAAGCAATATACAAAACAAAATACAGGAAAGAATCGACTGTTGAAAACGTTTGTTGTATGAAAACACCGTGCTAATAACAGTAAATATAATTCATCATCATCATCACCATAATCATCACCATCATGATCATCATCATCATATCAGCTATTATATGTCTACTATTGAAAGTAGGGGAACAGGTAGAGTGAAACTAAATAATAATATTATTATTATTACATTATCTTTATCGCACACCACTTAGAATAGAACAATACTTGTAATAAACAAATAAAGATGTAGAAAAGCCGTGTTATTGATAGAAGTCCGATCTCTTCGATACAACCCTTGGGTACAATTTTAAGTTAATTAATATAATTTTAATTGATAATAAATTCGTTACCAAATTGTGTCGTAATCGTTGATAATTAATTGTGATTGTGAACATCACGAGTGCAGTTACGAACATCTCATCATTAATACCCGAGATGACATTAAAAAAGTGTACGAAGTGTAAAAAGAATATTACCAAAAAAGCCCCCGAACTAGAATGTAGTAGATGCGATAATATACTTCATGCAGACCCCACATGTGCGAAATAGTTCAAAAAAGAAATTAATACGTTTAAAAAAATCCCCTGGAATATAATGGAGTTGTAAAGAATGTCTAAAAAGTCTGTAACGTATATCATCCTTCATTATATCGAATGGTGGTGATGGAGACGAATCCGATTCAAGTCTTACTGGTGGTCAACAGGGTATAGATATAGCCAAACTTGTTCGAGATTTTACTCGTGAAGTAAAAAAAGCTGTCAGAGAGGAAATGAAAAATCTAGAAAAGTCATTGGAGTTTCTAAGTCCTCAAATACTCAACATGGAGCAATCTATTAAAAGTCAAGATACAAAAATTAAGAATCTGGAAGATGAAACAAAGACTTATCAAATAAAATATAAATCTTGAGCTGAGGGTATCTACACTCGAACAAAAAATTCAAAATCTCGAGCAAAAAACCTCTCCTGGTACCTGATAACCTCTGCTCTTCCATAGGAAGGTACCAGCAAGTTAAATAGCAGGTTTACCAGATATCTCAACACAAAATATTAAACCAATCTTAAACAAGTTAGCGCTACAACTAGATGTGTCTGATGAGGATATTAAGTTACTACAGCGACTACCAGGTACCAAGGAAAAAACAGGTGTGATTATTGTTGAAACGAAGAAGAAAGATCAATACAAACAAGTGCGAGTTGGACTCGCCCATGAAGGGTTCCTTAGCAGCAAGTAATATCATATAAAAGTTCTTGTAGTTCGTTGTAACTTTGATCGATGTTTTAATAATAGTGTATTTTTTTTAAAATAAAAAAAATATTATAATAATAAAAAAAAAACTTCTTACTAGATCTCGTTCAAACTAATTTTTGGTGAAAATTTGGTAATGTACATCATATATTTTTTTGTTTTATCATTATTTTATTTTAAAAGTTACAAGGGGCCACATTTTACCACTTTGGAAATGTCTCTCGCGCAAACTATTCAGTTTAGAAAAAAATGATATTAGAAACCTCAATATCATTTTCGAAGATCCATCCTTATCCTTGTTGCCGTGCGGCCCTGGCCCTGGTAACTCACAACATTCGCACCCTGAAGTGTGATGAAAGGATTGTTGAGCTGGAAGAGGAAATGAACAGGTTACAATGGGATATATTGGGTTTATCTGAAGTCCGAAGAAAGGGGAAGGACACGATAAACCCTGAAATCCGGTAACGTGTTCTACTACCGGGAGGGCGACCAACAGTCCCAAGGAGGTGTCAGATACTCATTCTCTTTTATTTTTTATTTTACTTTACTTACGTTGAATAAATATACTAATTACAATATTTAAAGTTGTGCATAAAAATCGATTACAATTTACCTTAAAGAATATAAGACTGTTAAAAAAAAAAAAAAATCCCAATGTTACTTATCTGCGAAGTTTTCCCATCTATGCTATATTATTTAGGGTTGTTAGATGTGTATTAGTAATTAATGTAAAAAAAAATTGTAATTTTTTGTAATATTTTTAATATATTTAAAATAATTTAAGTATAACTAGGAAATTGGAGATAAATTACAGTTTTTAATTTATTAGAGTGTGACAACCCTATAAACGATGAACATCTCTTGTGCGATCCGGTCGTCTGTAGCGAGAACGAATTCGGTACACGGAATTCCAATTTTGTGCGTGTTACTACTATATAAAACTATATGGCCGATTTCACCATTGAAAATGAACTCGATTGATTCTTCCTTAACTCGGTTTTAGAGCAATCGGATTTCACCAACATAAACTAAACGAAGTTAGAGAATAACTCAGTTTAAATTCTGAACAGCCGATTTTTTGTGTTTAGCTCTGTAAACGGTTTTGTTTGGAGCTTCTAAGCTAAAAACAAATACTCATGTTTGTAGTTATGTCACAAAAGTGTGATTCAAAGGAGTTCTGGGATAGATACCGGAGATTGAGTTAAACTCTGTGGCGATTTTACGCTACTTTGAGTTTTGTGCTTTATGCTCACGGCATCTGTCTTCTTCTTTCAAAAATTTAAAAATGTGTTGTTATTAATTCCAGGAGAGCCTCTTTTTCGCTAGTGGTGAAGGCCGGGTCCCTTAAAGAGGTACCTTGTCCGGCAAATAACGTCCGGAACGAAAATGGGTGGAGTAAAATTTTCTCTATATACGTAGTATAAAATAAAGTCGCTCTTCGCCTCTGTCTTTTTGTTCGTGATCTTTCTTCGTTTAAGCCACGCACCGGATTTTGATTCAGTTTTCACAGTTATTTAGAAAATTTATTGCCGAAGTTTTATACATAGAAAACATTATAATAAAGTATTTGTATAATAGAGAAAATTCCATTTTTTGTGATGAAGGCGTTAAAAGACGATTTTTTTGACCGCTTACATTGCGAACAGTTACGCGGATTCCGAGAGGAAGAGTTTTAAAAAGAAATTTTACGTATTACACTTAATTTATTTATTGAATAAAATAATATTTCACTTTAAGTTAAGAACATAGAACTAGCACTAGAACTGGTATGAGAAAGATGTGTGACCGATATGAGGGATTCGAGCAGAATGACTCAAGGTCTAGTCCCTACTGCAGTATTAGAGGTAAGGGTGATTATTTGAACATGTGAATATCACGCGGCCCTCCCTAAATAACTACTTAGTTAGATATAAAACTTTGTTTTTTTTTTTACTTCACGTAAAACATAGTAACAGCACTATATACAGATGTACATAATATATTCCTATTGTTGTAAACAACTAAGTTATACCTATTCATAAACGTTCGTCAAATCTCATCACCATTCGTGTCCCAATTTCCAAATTTTAGCAGTTCATGCTCTAAAAGTTATAAAAATACCCTAAAGATCGTATTTTTAAGAAGTAACTTATATAGTACACAACATGTTTTACCTAATTAGCAAAACTATAGACATTAAAGAATACTTTTAGGTAATTAGTAACAACTTTGAAAATTGTCCCAACACTTTATACTCACTACCATTTGTTCACACAGTCGCAGGGTAATTTTTTCTGCGTAGTGTAAATTGCTATCTGTATTAAAACTCGGCGGTCGTACTCAGTTCCGCGTCTCGCCTCGTGCGGGTCACATGTCAAAAAGTGTTTTGGCGCCAATTCTAGCCTATCTTAATCGCTCAGAAATCGTGTTTGGCAAATAAAAATCTCCTTACCGTTTGAGTGTCCCCTGGTAAGTCAAATATATTTATTAATTATATTTATGCATTGTAATAGTCGCCATAGGATACCCTATAGTTTGATTAAGTTCCCAATTTTATAAGTTCTACAAAGAACGTATAATGTTAAAAAGTGTACAAATACCTAATTACCATTTATATAATTACCATTTTTCCCGTTCGTTTTATGGCGGACGGTAATTAGCAATTGAAAATGGTAATGAGTACCAGTATAAGCTGGCACCTTATTATATTGAAACTCCTTACTCCGTTAGGCCAACCCAAGGTCGAGTTGTTACTACCAACCCGTTATCGACTGATGATCGTTCGGTGTGAACTGGTACTTCCACAACAAAAAACCTACACACTGACAACCCATCTACCACTAACTTTTTTTTTCAGGGTAGGCATGCCTCAGAAAAAAAACAGCAATCGAAGGATGAAACATTGGCTAAGGCTAAAATTGCACGCCTGAATCAATACAATAAAATTTAAAGCTGACCCTATTTTGTAAGAGAGAATAGAGAAAGAGAGAAGAGAAGGAGAGAAGGAGAGAAGGAAAAAATGGAGAGAAAACTTTAGAAAACTCACTCCCGGAAAAGGTGCTGTAGATGGAATAGGAACAGTTGTTAAGCGCACTGCTGACACTGCTGTAGCGCAAGGTAGAGATGTTGTAACACTAGATGAATTTTTGAAAAAAGTAAGACAAAACACAAAAAATTAACCTGGCAACTGTTGAAGAATACCAAATATTAGAAAAAGATATGTTGATATCTTCAGAAAAGCTGAAACCATTAAAAGGTACAATGAAAGTCCATCAAATACTTTGGCAAAAAGAAAAGGATAATCTTATATTCAGAGAAACTAGTTGCTTCGTATGCTTGGACACGGACTGTAAATATACTAAATTTGTCAGAAAAATATGCTGTAAATACAAAAGTGAATCCGCACGTATAACAAATAAAGAGAATTTAAATATAAATAATGTGATTGATGGGATCACAACCGTAATACCCAAAACTACACCTAATAACAGGACTATTCAAATCTTAAGTAATGTATTAATAAAGCCAAAACGCAAAAAAAAAACCTGTATTATCCGTTTTATTTCTAATTACCAATCACGAAGCATAATTACTATTTTTTAAAATGCTAATTACCGTGTGTTTCATATCTCATCATCGTTCGGCGAAAATTTTCAGCTTTAGATTCAGACCTATATTGCAGTTTAAATACTGTGCGTTTGATTTATTTCGTTAATCTGCACTATAAACTTTTGGTAAAATCCATAAAAGTTGTAATTGGAAGCATTATTTGACCTTAATTTAAGAATCCTGAATATGTCTATCTTCAAATATTCACCCGTAAAATGTTTATGCAGCTTCAAAGGCTTGCGCCACAGCACATAGGGGTGTATGTGCTAGCTACAACAACCCCCCGCTTAAAATGAAACTCACTCGGTTAAAGCGTGAAGTTTCTCATAAAAATTATAAAATAATGAATGTTAAACCATCCTTAAACGCGGTTGAGGATCTGGTGAGCTTTCTAATTCGATATAGGATTTTGTAGTGTGTGGGCTTAGTGAGCTTTTATTTCTTTTTAAAAGTCAGACATCTTTCTTTACAGAAATAGTAAATTATAAATACTTGAAATAGAGATATAAAGATATAGAACATTATTAAACGTGGATTAACAAAGTCAGAATTATCACCCAGACTTATGGTTAACTGCTAAGGAGAAACGTTGCTGATATCCAATGTAAATTTATTTTGCAAAAGAGAACTCTCAGAGCTATCTACGGTATGGGCACCCGTGAGTCTTTACGAAATAAATTTAAGGAAATAAAAATACTAACTATTTATTCTCAATATATTTTTGAAAATTTATTATACACCCATAAAAACAAACATAAATTTGTCAAGAACTATGATAGACATAATATTAATTTAAGAAATAAAAATAAATTAGCCATTCCTAATTTTAGGCTCCACAAAATAAGTAACTTTTTTGTAGGTTAACTGTATACACATGTACAATACACTGCCTGGTAATGTGCAAGATTTGTCCCTAAATAAATTTAAACGATATATTAAATCCAAATTATGTAGTAAGGCATATTAAAGCATTAAAAAAAATTTAAATGACAAGGCTGCTTTGCAGTGACATGATTTTCTCGTTCTTTGTAAATATTTTTTTTTAATGACAAAATATGATGTGTTAAAAAGAGTACCGAGAGTTTTTTTTCCTCCGGCTGTTTTTCTCTCGGCCTACACAAGGGTCATTATTATATTGTTGTAATATTTATATTTTTTATATATATATTTTTAAACGTTCGTTGAGTGTGTGTAATCACCTTATAACGAATATTTTTGATTTTGATTTTGATTTTATAATCCCTATAATAATTATCGATAAGTGTCATCTGATAATTATGGAAACCATCCGATAATTATCGATAAGTATCACAAACTATCAATAATTTTCTTGCGATAATTATCGGTAATTATCGGTGATAAGATTATCGATAATTTTTTCCAATGAACATCTCTAACGAAATCATCAAGGACACTCATAGTTAGGTGTGTGCGATAATTAGATTTTGAGATTGGATATATCGAAAATTAGATTTTGAGGCGCTAGTGAATATTTATGACCTTGAAAATAACACACCAATTGCTATCAAATTAATGCTGATCAATTTCCGGAATACCCTGACCTTATGTGGAGCTACCGCAACGATGCATTTTCCTGTTGAAAACAGGAAATCTGTTGGAATTGGGGTGCCATGATGATACAGACTTCCTTGGAATTTTTAACCCTCTGTAATTATTGTCAAAGTATTGACCAATTACTAAAAATCACTCACCAATAGGTACCATTTCGTGACTAATTTGGACCACTTTTTATAACGTCAAATTTCCTAATTTGGGCCGCTAAATAGATGAAGCTAACTAAACTTTTTTTGTTTATTTTTTATATTTATATCAAAAACGTTGACCAATTATTAAAATAAAATGACCAATTATGACTATTTTGAGATGAATTGAAATGATTTTAGAACAAAATGGTACGTTTAATTTGAGTCGCTAAAACTTTATTAATGTCCTTGAAATTTTTAACACTATAATTTATAACTATTGTCATAGTATTGACCAATTACTAAAAATTACTGACCTATAATGACCATTTCGTGAACAATTTGGACAATTTTGAAGAGGTTGAATTTCACTATTTGGGCCGCTCACTAGATGGAGCTTACAAAGCATTTACATTTATAACATCATTAAGTAAAATAATAATACAAAAGTGTTATTCGTAATTATTATTATTATTTATTTATTTATTGAATTAAAGGAGGATATAATTACAAACATCAGTAAGATGTCACATAAACTCATTCGAGTTTTACCGGACATCAGTTTCGTTAATATCAAGTAAGTATATATTATTAGATAACTTAGTACTAAAAATATTATGATAGGAAGATAAGATTATAAAATTACAAAATATGTTAGGTAGCGATAACATATTATATTAATTAATTATCTAGTCAGTCCTAACTAGTCTAGTCTAGAACTAGTCAGTTCAACGCCGTCTGCCTATAGACCGACCAACCAGTTTAAGTGGAAGCGAGGGTGATGTTATATAATATAATATTATATTTAAGATTAAGTTTAAATTAATTATTAACTGAGAAAAGTTTTTTTTTTTTTTTTTTTTTTGTATAGTATAACAAAAGTTTAGTAAATTTTTATTTATTCATAAGTTTTATATATCATTTGAATTTATTTTATTATTATTTTATCTAGTTATGTATTACTTATTTAAGTTAAATATTTGATGTAATGGTATTATTATTTATTAATAAAATGTTTTTAAGGGATCTTTTTAAGTTTCTTGTTGTTAATGATTCCCGTAAAATATTAAATTAATTATTAAATAATTAATTAAATTAAAATATTACATTTAAAGTTAACATCTATACAAATAATAAATCTGTTAAAACCTCTGTTTTATTAACACACTATATATCATCAAGAATAAATTTCAATAGCGCGTATTTTTTTGTATCAGCGCCATCTCTTATCGTGTTTTTCTCTGATCACGTATCACGTAAAAAGTACAAAACCAATGTTAATAACTTTAATACAAAAAATTGGAAATAACTCACAGTATAATTTAGTTTTTGTTTCATTGTAATTAAATTTAAAAATAAATATTTAAGAAAATAGAAATAGGTACCTACGCCGCCAACGCCATCTGGTCTAAGGAATCTTTAAAACTCACAAAACTTATATTTGAGTTATTATTTTGTTAAACTTAAAAGTTTACTAAATATGTCGGATAGGAATAGAAATCGTTTTAATATTTTAGATAAACATCATTTTCAATTAATATACTACTATGTTAAATATTAATTATGTTAAATGTCACTAAATATAAAAACGATATTCTACAATTATACGATAGATGGCGCAGATAATTTTCTGAATCGCGCTGACCAAAACTTCGGCCAAAAGAATGACACTCGCCCGTATTTAAAAATCTGTTTTCCTTTTTTGTATATAATTAAATACTTTAGGGTACTACGGTCTTGATTGTTTGTTCGTTGTTAAAATTTAAAATATTTGGTCGTTATTTGTTTGTTGATTTGATTGTACAAAGTTGGATGGTTATAGCTATTTAAGTTTTAATCTATATATATATATATATATATATATATATATATATATATATATATATATATATATATATATATATATATATATATATAGTGTTAGTTACACCGTTTATAACTCGAGAACAAGTGGAACGATTTTTATGATTTTTGTGTTTTTGGATTTGTCTTCGTCGGGAATAATACTTATTAAAATATGGTATTCATCAATGAGAAAATAATTAATAAAAATAAAACAGTTCAAATGTTTCATCCGTACTATCTATATACATATATATGTATGTATGTATATAGATATAATAAATCTGTCACTCAATCCGTCTATTATAAAATATTTTCCAGTATCGACGCAGGTGTAGGTGATAAAAAATATAAATGTATAATTTTTAAAATTTTAGTTAAAGACCCGTGCGAAGCCGGGGCGGGCCGCTAGTCATTAATAAAATAATACGTGTAAACAAATTATTAAACTATAAACTTATTAAACTTCACCGATATCCCAAACAGAGGCTAACCTAATTCGTTGTGTGTATGCGTGCGAGAGACGATTGTTGTTGTGTGCTATGATAAGTCATAGTCACAAGTCAGGGTTGTCACAACATTTATTATTTATTTGTTAATGTTTTATTATATATATATATATATTGTTTTAATTCATACAGAATGGATGTTTTTTAATCAATAGGTACTGGAAAAAACATTTTTTTTGTGATAGCACAAGATTCAGATTTAAACGTTACATACATTTTATATTAATATTTATCGAATAAATGAAACGGGGTAAAATTACTTTTTCACGTGGGTATAACTAATTTCTTACTAAATGATTTCTAAATATTTTCATAAATATCTATATGCGTATATTAAAAATAGCTACACTCTCGCTGAATAGCATCCAAAATAAAACAAAATTTGTTTTAAAATGGATTTATTATGATTGAAAATCTATTGTCAGACACTCATTTTGTTTTATTATTTATTTTAATTTACTTACGTTGAATAAATATAATAATTATAATACTTAAAGTTGTTCATAAAAATCGATCACACTTTGCCTTAAACATATTATTAATATAACGACTGTTCAAAAAAAAATTCCAAATTTTACTTATCTGTGAAATCTTCCCATCTGTGCTATAATTTAGGGTTGTTAGATGTATGTATATTAGTTATTAAAAATTTGTAAATTTTTGTAATGAGCTAATTTTCGTTCCTATTACATATTTGGCGGTTAAGTTCTAGGAAACAGTGTTAAAGTAAAATTGACAATATTTTACACGATGAACATTCCTTGTACGGTCTGGTCGTCTATAGCGAGAGTGATTTTGGTCCGCGGACATGGTCCAGCTGGACCGAATTCGAGTGTGTATTAGTACTTTTACTGGAGACAGAGATCTTTGTAAGAATGCAAAGCAGTGTTTACTATCAGTATAAAATTATATAGTTATCAATTTATTTGAAGTAAACGAATTGCGCAATTTTACATGTGCTTATAGCATGATATTTAATAGTATTTAATATTTCTTGATGAACGAATGTTTTTTGAAGCAATAAGATTATGAGGTGGATCCTGATACAAGCAAGTTAAAACATTTTTTTTATTAAGAGTTTAGTAATCGGAATATGTTTAATAATTTTAATTTTACTTCTATCCGAGTTTATTAAACCGAGTATGAGTATGTATTAAACCGAGATTATTTTTATGTCAAATACTTTGGATGATAACAAATGTAATAAATTATGGTATTTTATTTCGAAATCTAAATTCTTGCTAAAATGTATTCAAAGTTTTATAAAATGTCACATAAAAACATCCAAATCTCTCAAAACTATAGAAATTTTCTTTATTATTTTTATAACTTCATAATTTATAAAAATAGTTAAGTATAAACTTCACTTGGCCTCAGATCTTCCCTTTAAAAAATTGATTAAGTAAAAAACATTGCTTCATTTATGATAACACTGTAGCCTAACCTAACAGTTTCAACATATACATACATCATACTATACATATAATAAAACTGTAGAAGAGTTAAATTCTGTACATTGAATAAAAACTAAAAAAATATCCCTAGGGGTTTTCATACAAGTAACAGAAGCCAAAAAAAAATATTTTAAAATTTTTGTCTGTCTGTCTGTTGTCCGGCTTTAACACAAAAAATACCGGACGGATTTTGACGAATCTTTTTTTAGTATATAGCTATTAGTCCTCGTCAACATATAAGGTATAATTTATTTTGAAAACTGGTATATCAGATTGAAATTTTTGTCAGTCTATTGGGCGCTTGTGCACTACACGGAATTTTACTGCCCGGCGTCCGATTTTTTACGGTCCGATTTTGCAATGAAAAACACGAATAGGCGGTTGTGCACTACACGGAATTTTACCGGTAATAGTATAGTAGTATAATACCCTTGCGAATTTTATATCACTGAAAAGATAAGAGATTTTAAACTAGTTATTTAACATAATTATTCTAATATAGTGTTCTGTGATAGAATAGAATTTATTAAACAATTATTTTATAGTTTAATTTAAAAAAAAACTGCAGATACATATAGCGCCATCTTGTATATCAATAAGATACCGGTAGTTTTGAATCAAATTAAACCAATGAATAACTAATCACGCTCAAACGAGATGGCGCTTAGAAGAGATTTTTTTTAAAGATTATAATGTAAATAATATTAAAATATTTGTATAAAGACTTAACTGTGCATAAATATGTAAATAAACTAGGATTTAGATCGTTTTGGTAAATAATATTATAACTAAAGTTGATAGACAAATCGTAGTTATGAAAATATATATACGAATAAATGTACATGTTTATTTATTAATTCGAATATTAACTAATAAAATACAATCAATTTATTGATAAATATTCCTTATATATAATACTTAAATATTTGGTATTTTATTATTATTTATTTTTTAAGACTCGAACCAATCAATAACTAATCACGCTCAAACGATATGGCGCTTAGAAGTGATTTCCTTTAAGACTATAATGTAAATAATAATAAAATATTTGTATAAAGACTTAACTGTGCATAAATATGTAAAAAAAACTAGGATTTAGATCGTTTTGGTAAATAATATTATAACTAAAGTTGATAGACAAATCGTAGTTATGAAAATATATATACGAATAAATGTACATGTTTATTTATTAATTTGAATATTAACTAATAAAATACAATCAATTTATTGATAAATGTTCCTTATAAATAATACTAAAATATTTTGTATTTTATTATTATTTATTTTTTAAGACTCAAACAAATCAATAACTAATCACGCTCAAACGAGATGGCGCTTGAAAGTGATTTCCTTTAAGACTATAATGTAAATAATAATAAAATATTTGTATAAAGACTTAACTGTGCATAAATATGTAAATAAACTAGAATTTAGAACGTTTTGGTAAATAACATTATAATTAAAGTTGGTAGACAAATTGTAGTTATGAAAACATATATGCCATCAAAAACATAACTTGTAAAAAGAAACCAAGTCTCACAACTCACTACTTCTTCCGTAAAAAGTTGTGAGATCCATGTAATACCAAGTCGGCTAATTTATTCAAACCCTACTTAAGGGTTCTTCTGTTTTAAGTTATTACGTTAGTAGCTAACCTAACAACATCGTATAGTGATCATATCAATATTAAAAATCTTTGATGTTTTAAATACATAGACTGACTTGGCAATCGCATTAAACAATCTAATTTAATATAATATTCCTATGTGTTACTTCTTAGATACATTGTTTTCATGCGATTGCCAAGTCAATCTATTTATTTAAAACATCAAAGATTTTTAATATTGATATGATCACTATACGATGTTGTTAGGTTAGCTACTAACGTAATAACTTAAAACAGAAGAACCCTTAAGTAGGGTTTGAATAAATTAGCCGACTTGGTATTACATGGATCTCACAACTTTTTACGGAAGAAGTAGTGAGTTGTGAGACTTGGTTTCTTTTTACAAGTTATGTTTTTGATGGCATCTCATTTCTTTTTGTAGACAGTCCTACTTATTTTCCTTTCCGGTGTCTTCTACTTCTTTAATATCAACAACGTATTTTCTTAAAGCCTTCGCTAGGTCTAATGAGCTTTTCTTATTTTTGTAGATATTCTTCCTCTTTTTCTTTTCCGATACGATACAGATATATAATTTGATTGTCATGTCATACATATTGTGATCTCAAGTTGACAACTTGAAATACTTGACAAGAGAGATGAATGAAGTATGTTTAGCCAGAAACAGTGTTGTCAGATTGCTGTCGATTTTTTACACCTAAACTTCCATAAAAATAAACGTTTAAAAAATATTTAAAAAAGTGAATGTATACTTATGTACGTACTGTTACAACCCTTATTACAAGGCAATAAAGCCTTAATCAGCATTGTCTCCATGCGGTTAGCATAGTTTTGTTTATTAAGCATTTTATAGTTTTCATTCGATTTATTATTTCATAATTAAATCAGTTAGATTCTGGAAGCCGTCGCGAATAGTACTCCACTAGGGTACTCGCTAATATTTGGGAAGTTCAAAATTAGTATTTTGTAAATTTCTTTTAATAAAAGTAGTTTGTGGTGAAAGGTAGTTTTTTTTTAAAAAGACAGTCAGGGTCGGCCGTGTAACAGTACGTAAAAAGTTATACTTATAATAAGACGATGCGGCGAGTTAATAGTTGGTGCGCGCCATCTGTAAACAGACCCTGAAAACCCACTAAAACAAAGTACTCGTCAAGACGAATCAAAGGAGCCGAAACTCGATTGGGGTGCGTCGTTTTATTACAGAGTTCCTATGACCACCTTCTAGCTACATCATCAAAGGCTGGTTACCATTGAAAGACAAAGTACTCGTCTAGAGGATTCAAACGAGCCCGAACTCGATGAGGCTGTGTCGTTTCATTGCGAAGTTCTTATGACTGCGTTCCAACTCCATTATCAGATTAGACCCTGGTAACTATCTAAAAATAAAGTACACGTCAAGACAAATCAAACGAGCCAAAATTCGATGGGGTTGCGACGTTTCATTACAGAGTTCCTATGAGCACCTTTCAGCTCCATCACCAGACCCTGGTTACCATGAAAGACAAACTACTCGTCAAGATGATCCAAACGAGCCCGAACTCGATGATGTTTTGTCGTTTCATTGCGAAGTACCTTTGCCTGCCTTCTAGCTCCATCAACAGATCATACCCCGGTAGCCATCTAAAAATTAAGTACTCATCAAGACGAATCAACGAGCCTAAATTCGTTGTGGTTGCGTCGTTTCGTTATAGAGTTCCTATGACCACCTTCCAGCTCCATCATCAGACCCTGGTTAGCATTGAAAGATAAATTACTTGTCAAGACGATTCAAACGAGCCCGAACTCGATGAGGTTGTGTCGTTTTATTGCAAAGTTCCTATTGCCACCTCTCAGCTCCATCATCAGATCAGACCCTGGTAACCGTCTTGAAACAAAATACTTGTCAAGCCGAATTAAACGAGCTGAAACTCGATGGGGTTGCATTGTTTCATTACTGACTTCCTTTGACCACCTTTTAGCTACATCATCAGACCCTGGTTACCATTGAAAGATAAACTACTGGTCAAGAGGATTGAAACGAGCCCGAACTCGATGAGGTTGTTTAGTTTCATTGCGAAGTTCCTATGGCCACCTTACAGCTCCATCATCCGATCAAACCCTGGTAACCATCTAAAAACAAAGTACTCGTCAAGGCGAATAAAACGAGCTGAAACTCGATGGGGTTGCGTAGTTTTCATTAGGGTGTTCCTATTACCAAATTCCAGCTCCATCACCAGACCCTGGTTACCATTGAAAAACAAACTACTCATCAAGACGATCCAAACGAGCCCGAACTCGATGAGTTTGTGTCGTTTCATTGCGAAGTTCCTATAGCCACCTTCCAGCTCTATTATCAGATCAGACCCTGGTAACCATTTCAAAACAAAGTATTCGTTAAGACGAACCAAACGAGCCAAAACTCGATGGGGCTGCGTCGTTTCATTACTGAGTTCCTATGACCACATTCCAACTTCATCACCAGACCCTGGTTACCATTGAAAGACAAACTTCCTCGTCTAGAGGACTCAAACGGGCCCAAAATCCTTCCTTTGACTACCTTCTAGCTCCTCCATCAAATCAGCACCATGTAATCATAATATTGCATTGTCACATGATTTACTATTATTTTGGATCAAATTTAATTTGCAAGATTTGATGACAAATATCGAGACAGGTGAAACAAAATAAAAGCTTGTAAAAAGTGAGTTGACACATCCAGCGCAATGAAGTAAGTTAGCGCAATTGCGCGGCGCCTACTACTTAGCTTTATGTTGTCGGTTTTTTGTCACAGAGTACACGCGCATCGTATAAAAATTTACTCTCATCAAGAAGTTATAGCTTTAAAATACAAAAGTTATTTTGAGTCCTTATTTTCTATATTTATTTTTATTTATTTAATGTTAGTATACATTAATTAACAGTTATTGCTGTTATGACTCACTTAATCAATCAGGTGCATTCTAATAATGACATAATTATATGAACTCAAAAATGATGATCACGCTGGCGACATGGTGCGCGCTGTTGTTTATTAAGCGGGGGATCCCGGGTTCAATCCCCGGCAGAGTAAATTTTCTTTCTCTGGTCTGCTTTGGTGGGAGTCTTTGGTAGTGGCTAGTTACCACCCTATCGGCAAAGACGTGCCGCCAAGCGATTGAGAGTTTTGCTACAATGCAGTGTAGAAACCGATTAGAGGGATAGGTTTAATATAGCTGCCAACTGAATAAAATAAAACAACTTACGTACGGGAAGCGTGGAAGCCGTGGAGCGGGCAAATCACCTCAGCCAGTCGCGGTTATGATTTATTAGTGTTCTTTAATACTTTGCGTGATTTTGGTACAGCTACATAAGACATGTCCCATTCTTGCTTTTTCATTCCGTTGACCATTTTACAGGTTATCTTTGAAGATAATTATATCTAGGTACCTATCTACACCTATTATTCCACTATGTTATACTTGTACGGGTACATTGATTCATTCACTGCAAATGTAACTTTGTAATCCTATATATTTATATGGGATTACAAAGTTATTTATGCAGTTGGTGTATCTAGAAAACTGGACCGAAATTGCAAAATATTTGAATTTTTCCTTGGTTTATATACTAAACACTAATGGTATTCTAAATTTGAAGCTTTTGTGTCTGCTAGAAGTGCCTTAGAGTTTTGATGATCGGTCAGTCAGTGAGTGACAAAATTCGAAACTTTGACTAATTATAATTCTTAAACTATTGGTTCAAATTGAATGAAATTTGAAATATACCGTGTTTATACAATGCTTGCTTGGGTATTGAAAATTCAGACTTCTAGTTTTATCCACAACGAAGTTATAGGGGGTCGAAAATGGCCTGAGTTGCTTCGAGAAAAGATAGTACGGCCGTGCCACTTTTTTTTTTTTGCTCGACTTGGCGGAGGCACTGCCGTGCCTCCAGATACGTATAAACGTACGTATGTATGTGTGTAGTTTGTTTATTTATTCGAATATTAACTAATAAAATACAATCAATTTATTTATAAATTTTCCTTATATATAATACTTAAATATTTTGTATTTTATTATTATTTATTTTTTAAGACTCAAAAAACCGGTCCGGAATAGGGAAAAGTAAAATGTCGGACGGTAAAATTACGGATAGTGCACAAACGCTCTATACATTTATATGGCGTGCCATGTCGGACCGTAAAAACTCGGACTGCCGGGCAGTAAAATTCCGTGTAGTGCACAAGTGCCCTATATCAGTTGTCCGGCTTTCACGCAAAAACTACTGGACAGCCGCAAGCGTTGTGTTTGTCAATGTCTCCTTGTCGTAGGATAACTTGAATATCGGGTATAGAGTTCCAAGCCAACGCCATCTATTGACTACCTGTCAAAGTACAATATAACATATATAAAACGTTCAAACACATCTATAAAACGTTGGAGAATGTATAACTTGGTAAGTATAGCTTGGGTATAGTATTCATGCATTACTATTTCAAAAAATATGAAATAAGAAAAATTCATATTTTTTTGAATCTACGGTTTTATTGTTCCACAAGATTAAAACATTCTAATTTCAAACAATTTAATAATTTTTTTTCTTCTTTTACTTTAATAATACAATAATGGTTGCCGCGTTTAAAGAAAGAGAAAAAAAGGTGGGTAGGTCGCGGACAGAATAGAGGGTAGGTGGTTCGAAACAAGATGCTGTAGGGTACCTTGCTTTTAGCCTATTTTTTCCTCAGCTGACCCACGTTCCGACAGCGTGATTACAGAAGGGAAGGACACTGGCCTGACTGGTGACTTCCGTTGGTGATGGCTTCTTTCAGTCCGAGCACGCGGAGATCTCCACCGGTATTAATCAGTCATAGGCCGGCCGGCCTCTGTGTACTTCCTTTAGGTTGTTACGACGGAGATATGTCTTGGTATATGTGGTTGATAGAATTAAATAGGAAAAGGGTAATCCTGGAAGCGTAGAGAGTTCCATGTCAGGCAGTGAAACAATTTACGAGAACCAGTGTCCAAATAAGAAAATAAATATGACATTTTAAATAAGAACACCTTACAATAATTCAAATTGGAATATCAGGAAACTTACCCCAGCGGGATTAAGGTTGTATTAGGTCGAGGTTAGGCCTCGAGGGTCGGCGGCTGTCTGCGAGGAGTGACCAGAGGGAAAAGACCCTCCTCGAACGATCGAGAGTACTCCAATACAAAACGTCACGTTTCAAGGTTTAATAACAGAACTGTCATTTATAACTTAGCTAAATTTTCTATAAATATTTTAACATTTTATATTTTAAAAATTAGATTAAATAACTATATTTATAATTATTAATTTTGACAAGTAACTGATTTATTGAAGATATATATTTAAAAAAAAAAAAAACAAGTATTGGTTTACGAAGCGACATCTGTTATGTCGATTAGAAACAATGTTGACGGGTCGATAACTAATAACACTGTCAACTTCAACACGGTACGGACAGATGGCGCTATTTGTAATAATAAATTAGAAAAATTTAGTATGAAATAAAAAATTATTTAAATTTTTGCTAGTGTACCAAGTAACGTGCCAGCACAACGTTACAATACCCCGCCAAAAAGCGTAAGATTTTGCTTATTACAGCAAAATCCGACTAAACTAATTATCTACTAAACTCACTGCATGCTAATATACTTAATTGCAGCCATACATACCATCTATGCATGTAACTAAACTTACTACACTTCCATCCTATACATACATCACACTTATACATGCTTCACATCTATACATACTTCATATCTATTACATTACATACATACTCTCACCTGTCATGATCATATTTAGTCGGCAGCATCGACGTAATAATTCGAGAATCGAGGTGTAGACACTAATTAAGCGTATATAGTATATTACGTTTTAGTGTCACATTATATATTTTGTGTCCGTAATTTAAAGATGAGTGTCATCGGAATATTTTACAATCAGGCGCAGCAAATTGTATCAACTGACAAAATAAAAAGTGATGTTTATAACGTCTATACTAGTAATACACGTCTCTTTCGGTTTAATCCGAGTTGTGTTTCGGCATATGTCAAATCAACGACCATTTTAAGTCAAATTTCTATGAGACGTACGTACATCCTGAGATTAGCATATTCAAACAAAATAATAGGTAAAAAAAGCTCTTCAGGTTTATAAAATTCATATTGATTCTATCCACAGAAAAACTATATATGACTAAATTAAAGTATGTGACGATAATCTGAATGTAACAAAATGTTAATTGAATGTCAAGTCTATGAAAGTTAATAGATAACCGGAAATCATCAACGTAAAAAAAGTAACTTGATAATGAATTAACTGATAATATGAGGACAGCCATCAACTAAATTGCTTAATCTTCATGAAATTATCATAACAAAACAACTCAAATGCACTTTGTAGTGGCGAATAATTTATAATATTAACAATAGGCGAATAATATATATTAATAAAATTTATATTATTAAATACAAAATTAAAAAAATAAAGCAAAAAGCATTTTGTCTTTCGTACAATTTTATACATACATAATTATATAACAATATTAGTCCAGTCATCTTAGAGTAATTCACCTCGGAATTTGAGATACCCAGCTGAATATTTGTGTTTGTGAGTGATTTGATTGCTGCTGAAGCAAAATACCATGCTCTTTGCTTTACAAACTTCTCAAATAGATCATCATCATCATCGCCTCTTCAGAAACATTGTCAAGATAATCAAGTTACAGAAGCTATGTTAGAGATTTTTAATTATACCGAAAATTGTGATGATTCAAAAATTAAACTCAAAGAGCTTAAAGATGTCTTGACATGTACCAGATGATAAAACTATTATTACAAGACTACAACAGAAGTACTTAACCAATATAATTATAACGAAGAAAGTTGGAGCTTTTACAATCATTTCTTTCCGTGACGTACACGACAATATTCTATCAAAAGTTTGGTTCGATAGTCAAAAAATTGATCCCGCAGCAGAAAGGCTAAGACCCCGTTCAGATGACAAGCGCTTAACGCGCGTTATGATAACGCGCGCTTACAACTACACATGCCGTACGTACGGCCGTACACATGCTAACGCGCGTTAAACGCGCGTTAGCATGTGTACGGCCTGAATAAAATGTATGTAGTTGTAAGCGCGCGTTATCATAACGCGCGTTAAGCGCTTGTCATCTGAACGGGGTCTAAGGATTGTAGAAGGTGTAGCAGCTATTATTAGAGAAGATATCCGATCATCTATAGTTGAAACCAAATCTTATCCACCTTCCAATAAAATGTTGGATGATGTTAATCAAGAAATTTCAAAAACTTTATTGCATTTCGTAGAAGACGTCATTATAAAAATAAATAAAAAAAAACATAAAAAGAAAAATAGATCATTAAAAAAAAACGTACTTCAATAAGCCATGAATAATGGCTGCCATACGGGAACGTTCTTTCTATTCAGAATAGAATGGTATTTTTAATATAAATTACATTAGAATTAAAATATAATTTAAGTGGAGGGAAGAGGACATCTGATGTCCTCTTCCCTGCTAACTAACAGCATATATAATAGTATGGACGCAATAACAAATAATATAATTTAAGTATTTTCATTTATAATTCTATAATTACACGAGCAGGTGAGTGTTATTAAATAAATCAACAATTAAATAAAAATAACCATGAATGTTAAAAATAAATTAAATATAATGTAATACTTGATAACAAGTCACAAAGAATTCAAAATAAGATTATTAAAATACTATTTCGCTATCCCTATCTTACTTCAACAAATAAATTATACAAAAAACAAAATTACTAAATATAACATAACTATACACTTATTACATCTGCATAATAATAAAGAACATTATCAACAATTCAATACACTCCAACATCAAAATTAATAAAAAATTACTAAACACAATTTAAGAAACAAAGATAAATTACATCTAACTAGACAGTGTACGTACAAAGTGCGGTAAGAAAACAATATTGTTTGAGGGAGTGCAGCTATATAATAACTTACCAAACCATGTAAAAAGTTCGAAAAGCATGAATATTTTTAAATTAAAATTAAAAGAATACGTATATACAATGTAACTGTGAATGTTTCGATTAGGGTTCCAGAGGTAAAAATTTTAACATTCTATTATGGTATATTGATTGTATCTCATTGTAAGTGAACTTTATGTTTTTATGAGAAACTAGCGGCCCGCCCCGGCTTCGCATAGGTATTTAACTAAAATTTTAAAAATTATAAATTTATATTTTTTATCACCTACATGCGCCATCTATCGTATAATAGTAGAATATCGTTTTTATATTTAGTGACATTTAACATAATAGTACCTATATTCATTGAAAATGATGTTTATCTAAAATATTAAATTTATTATTACTATTCCTATCCGATATATTTAGTAAAC
The DNA here is from genome assembly GCA_036937285.1 of Euphydryas editha. Taxonomy (NCBI): domain Eukaryota; kingdom Metazoa; phylum Arthropoda; class Insecta; order Lepidoptera; family Nymphalidae; genus Euphydryas; species Euphydryas editha. The sequence continues at coordinate 4,950,068 of JAUPFZ010000025.1, forward strand.
TTTTAAGTTTAACAAAATAATAATTCAAAAATAAGTTTTGTGAGTTTTTAAGATTCCTTAGACCAGATGGCGTAGGCGGCGTAGGTATGGTGTATATTTCTATTTTCTTAAATATTTATTTTTAAATTTAATGACAATGAAACAAAAACTAAATTATACTGTAAGTTATGTTTAATTTTTATGTATTAAAGTTATTTACATTGGTTTTGTAATTTTTACGTGATACGTGCACGACCAAAAACGATAAGAGATGGCGCTGATACAAAAAAGAACGCGCTATTGAAATTTATTCTTGATGATATATAGTGTATTAATAAAACGGAGGTTATAACCGACTCTCGTTCTGCCGTCCGACTTGTGCGGACGTCTTACACGAGTTTATATATATTATATATAATCCCATACGATCCGACCGCATCACTTTGATGCTGTTGTCGCTTATAAGCCGTTCTCCTCGAATTCTATTCGTAATTCGTAATTCGATTAGTGTGGACAACTGTGCAGCACAGTGAAGTGACAGTGCACCCGGACGAAGTGTTCTGAGGTAGTGTTGTGTTAGTGATCACGCGCCCGGCCCCTTCCCGGTGCCGGAAGGATTCACACCCGATCCGTAAGTACATACTAGGCACACATACATCTCGCGACACGTAGGCACACACTCCCTGCTGCCAGGCAGGGAGGTCCCCCTGCTTCGTCGCTTCCAGCGACATGGACCCCTTCGAAGGGATTACAGTGAAGGACCTCATCGAGGCCCTTCGAGCCACCATGCCCGAAGCGCTCAAGCGCGTCGAGAGCTTCTTCGTGGCGCGCGCCGCTGCCGGCGCCGCCCATCCGACACCCGCGGCAGGCCCTAGCGAGCCCGCAAGCCAGACCATGGAGGTCGAGTCCGCCTCCGAGCACTCGGAATCGGAGGCCGAGTCCGAGACAGACCGGGAGACCGTAACAGGCTCCGAATACGACAGTGATGAAACTGTCACCACAGCTCGTTCGTCATCGAACAAGGACAACGACGGGTTCAAGCCCGTTGTTCACAAGAAAAGGAAGGCCAAGGACCCTTCAAAGTCCCCGCCCCCGACCAAAAAACGTCTCGCGCCTACGGCGCGAAGGAGTTGCATTGCTCCACCCCCCGCGGTTCTCGATTCCCCCGCGTCGCCCGACCCCCCCGCGGCCTCCGTGCCGACTCTCGCTACTCCCCTGTCCCCCGCGGCACAGCAGAGCACGCCCCCGACCCCCGCGGCCGATTCTCAGCCGCGCGTAAAAGCTCCGCCGCCTGTTTTCATACAGGATAAAACCTGTTGGGACCGCGTTTCCCGGCTTCTGTCCGAAAAGCGCATCCACTTCACCCACGCGCGATCGACTGCGCAGGGTATCAGGGTCCTAGTACAGGACTCGACAACCCACCGCCGGCTAACGGCGTTTCTTCGTCTGGAAGGCATCAGCTTCCACACCTACGCTCTCGAAGAAGAGAAACAACTTCGAGTAGTAATCCGAGGGGTCCCGAAAGAGATCCCGGTCTCCTCCATCACGGAGGACCTCAATCGACAAAATCTCCCGGTTCGCGAGGTACACAGGATGTACCATCCTAAAACTAAACTCCCGTACGACCTCGTCCTAGTCGTACTAGACTCACAGCCTCCTAAGGCCCCCAGCGTGGCCCCTCAGGCCAACCGGCTAGGCGCCTGGGCAAAGCCACTGCCGATGGTTCGTAAACCCACGGCAAAGAGCGCGCCTAAGGCGCCCGCTCCACTTCAGCCCCAACCCGGCTCTGTCTCCGCTTCCGAGCTTTCGACATTCCTTAACGGAATGATGGAATTTATTTCTGGGTTTAAGACCCTCGTCGAGCGCAATACAGGCGCAATCCACTCCTAAACAGTCCCAATGGCTAGCATCAGTAGGAACAAACCTCACTCGCTAAGCGTCGTTACGTTCAACGCAAACGGCCTTATCAAACAAATTGACGAGATCCGCCTCTTTCTGCGCGATCACCCGGTCGATGTCATGCTGGTGCAGGAGACCCTCCTTAAGCCGAGTCACAGAAACCCTAACATTCAAAACTATCGAATTATTCGAAACGACAGGGCCACCGCTCGCGGAGGTGGCACTGTAATCTATTATAAAAGGTCACTGCACTGCGTGCCACTCGATCCCCCTCCGCTCGAGGGCGTCGAAGCGTCGATGTGTCAGGTCAGTCTAACGGGCCATCAGCCAATCACGATCGCCTCAGTCTATCTCTCTCCTAATAAACCGTTAGTAGAGAGCGACGTGAGGTCACTGCTCGCCATGAGCAACTCGGTCATCCTCGCCGGTGACCTTAACGCTAAACACCCCCATTGGAACTCTCGGGTCTCCAATAGGCATGGTATTCAATTAGATCTGATGACCTCACTTCCCTCTCTAGGTTTTGACGTCATTGCTCCCGCGACCCCTACTCGGTTTCCAGCTAGGATGACAAATGACATAGCCGACGTGCTCGACATAGCGATTTTGAAAGACGTAACACTCGTGTTACGTTCTATCGAGACGCTACCAGAGCTAGACTCCGACCATAGGCCAGTTTTAATTCAGTTAGGACCGGACCCCCAGCTTGCCCTCCCTACCAAAGTCGTCACCGACTGGAGGAGACTCGACGAGCTTCTACAGTCGGTCGACGCTCCCACGCTGAGCGATATACCTGACAGAATCGACACCGTCGAGGCCGCCGAGACGGCCGCGAACGGTCTCACTAGTCACGTTAAGTCACTTATAAACGAGTGCTCCCGAGAGGTTCCAATCCGCCCTCATGAGCGAATGGACCTACCGGACGACCTCAAAGCACTCATCAGACGTAAAAACGCCGCGATTAGAGCCCATGACAGATACCCGACTGACGCTAACCGCAGGCTGCGCTGGGCCCTGCTGAGGGAGGTTAAAGCACGCTTTGCCGAACTCAGGGAGGACAGAGACAGCAAACGCTTCGGAGAGCTCGCGCCATCGCACGTCGCGTACTGGGCGCTGGCGAGGGCCCTCCGGAGAGGTGCTACAGACCCGATACCTCCGCTAGTGAGACCGAACTTACCACCCGCGCTAGACGATCTCGATAAGGCCGAGTGCCTCGCCGACAGCTTGGAGAGTCAATGCTCCCCTAGCTCACAGCCCGTGGACCCCGAGCACCTCCTCAAGGTCGACTCGGAAGTCGACCGGCTGGCGGCCTCTCCGCCGACCGGCGACCCCCTCTCACCGACCACGGTCGAGGAGGTCGAATCGATTATAAAGTCCCTACACGCTAAAAAGGCCCCCGGCCCCGACCTCATTTCAAATAAGGCTATAAAACGCCTCCCCCATCAACTAGTATTACTACTAGTGATGATATTTAACGCCCTACTCGCCGGCTGCTCCTTCCCCGATCAGTGGAAAGAGGCAACAGTCATAGGCATTCGAAAGGTCGGTAAACCCGGCAACCTCCCTACTAGTTATAGACCGATCAGCCTTCTCAACGCTCTCGGTAAAATTTACGAGAGAATCATACTCGCCCGCCTCAAAGCTATCGTAGAGGCCAACTCCATCCTCATAAACGAGCAGTTCGGCTTTCGAGCCGGACACTCTTGTGTTCATCAAGTGCACCGCATAACGGAGCATATACTGGCAGGTTTTTCATATTCAAAGACCCGCGCCACAGGAGCCCTATTTTTCGATGTCGCTAAGGCCTTCGATAAGGTCTGGCATAACGGCCTGATATATAAACTACACAAACTCGGACTGCCAGACAGACTAGTACTCCTGATTCGAGACTATCTGTCAAACCGCACATTCAGATACAGAGTCGAAGGTACTCTATCCTCCCCCCGCACCCTCCGTGCCGGAGTCCCTCAAGGCTCATGCCTCTCTCCGTTATTGTACTCACTGTACACTAACGACATTCCGATACGATTCGCCGAGCGAAAATCAGTCAAAATTGCCCTTTTCGCAGATGACACTGCACTATTCACATCCTCCGACCGTCCGGAATTAATCTCGAGTCGACTACAATCCGTCACAGACGCACTAAGCGACTGGTTTCGGATGTGGCGAATCGAAATAAACCCGGATAAGAGCACCGCCGTGTTTTTCGTTAAGGTTAAGGTAACGAAATACCTAGGCCGGCCGGATGAGATTACTCTCTACGGTACTCCTATCAAATGGTCCGATCAAGTTACCTATCTAGGGGTCACTCTCGATAAACGACTCACGTTTAAAAAACACATTAAACGTGTCAGTAACAAGGCCGCCTTCGTGCTGAGCCGACTCTATTACATGATCAACGGCAAAAGTAAAATGTCTCTTAGAAATAAGACGACACTATATAAAACCTGTGTTAGACCTATACTAACATACGGTTGCCCAGTTTTCGCCCGGTGCGAGCCCGGGCTCCTTCAGAAGCTCCAGGTCATACAAAATAGATTCTTACGGAGGGCCACGGCTTCCCCGTGGTACATTCGTAATATAGATCTCCATAAGGATTTTAAAATCGATTCGATCGCCAAGCATATCAAATCGATCGCCGCTAACTATTTCGAGAAAGCGCGCAACCATCCGAACCCCCTTATAGCCCAGTCATGCGTCTACAATACACTACGCGGTAATTTCAAAAACCGCTGTAGACGCCCCCTTCACGTGCTCACCGACCCAGACGACCCGATTACGCTAGCCAACCCCCCCCCGATAGGTACAGTACACAACCGCACCACACACCACACTACTCACCTACACCGTCTCCGCCGACGGAGACGAAGTAATAGGGTTCAACGGCTCATACGCGCCTAGGCACGTAGAGCAGTAGTCCGTTCACCTCAGCGCTCCGCATAGCGCCGCCATGCCGGCCAACCGACGCGTATAGTACTTCAGAGCCGCCCATAAGGAGGCTCTACTTTCTAGGCTGGACCTTTAGTGTCCGCCCCCCCGCCCGGTGTCGCTGTAAAGGCCAGTAAGGCCAACAGCATAAGTCCTTCCGAAAAAAAAAAAAAAAAAAAAAAAAGGAGGTTTTAACAGATTTATTATTTGTATAGATAAATTCTTTAAAACTAACAGATGAAAAATACTATTAATTATTATTTATTTATAAATAATTAATAAACTTAATATAGCGTGTTTTGATCGGGACTATACTGGTTGACCTTACATTATGCTCTAATCACGCGCTCTCCGCCTCGTATCTCGAAAACGTTTTAACGTATAAGAAATTTGAAACGTTGTAGAGAATTTAATTCTCTACAATATTTATAGCAAATACAAATGGCGAAAAACTCATGGGAAATGAGATATTTGCAAAAAATATGCAAAAAAAAAACAACTATTTTTGTGACCTTAATTTTAATAGACGCGGACATTCTATATGTAGGTTTTGAGACAACTTTTAGAATGCCAAGAGACAAGTTTATACAAATATTCAGCTGGGTATCTCAAATTCCGAGATTCTTACCTAGTTTTGACTAAGATGACTACTCGTATATTTTCTTGATAAATATACATATTATATTGCTTAAGGTCCGAATTAAAAATAGAACACGTAACAAAATGATTATTTTTTTTTTACTTTATAACCGTTAATTTTTAAGTTAGTTGTTTAAATAATCTTTTGAATAAGTTCTAACGTTGGGAGTTCAATAATTTTGAAAAATAACAACTACCAGCAGCAATCGATGTCGTCGTCGTCATCGTCGTCATTGTCGATGTATTATATATTACTGTATCAGCCTGTAAACAACCCTGGACGGAATCCTACGGGTGCGTCGGATAGGGCAGGAAGCGCTTATGCGGAGGTGGGGGGAGGACCTGGCGGGGCAGCCGTACGGCACACGCGTAACGGCTGCCATTCGCCCGGTCCTTGAGGGGTGGATGCGTCGAAAACGCAAGCCCCTCACCTTCCGTCTGACGCAGGTTCTCACCGGGCACGGTTGCTTTGGTGACTACCTGTGCCGGACGGCCCAGAGGGAGCCGACGACTGAATGTCACGATTGTGGCGCGGCGGTGGACTCTGCCCAGCACACCCTCGAGGTGTGCCCGAGATGGGCGGCGCTGCGGACTGTTCAGAGGTGAGCCGGACAGTCCCTTGGAGGAGAAGTCTGGCCTTTTCGCCGAGGCCAGCCTGTCGCTGGAGGGATCCTGTTGCCTGCAGATCCGGGACCCTCCAAATTAAAGCGGCTGAAGGCTCCCGCAGGGGTTTAGTACGGTATTGCACTCCCAAAGTGCCGAGTCCGACATAGGTCTAGGATTGCCGACCCGGGCGTCCTGGATATCATCCGTAAATGGATTCCCCTGCGTCACAAAAAAAAAAAAAAAAAAAAAAAAAAAAAAAAAAAAAAAAAAAAAAAAAAAAGCCTGTAAACAACCCACTGCTGAGTGAAAGCCTCTTTTCCATACAGAAGAAGGGTATATATTATTTTGGTATAATTATGATATATAGAAATACTAATAATAGTTGAATATTGACATTGCATCAATTGTAACTTCATCCATGTGTCCGTGTCTATCTATGGGTATGTTTATTAGATTTTATAAATTTTACGGATCAAATAAAATAAAAAAAATAATTAAATAAAGATTCATTTATTGAATTCAATGTCTAAGTATCATATTATCATTGTCGTCACATACATAATCAGAACCAGAACTGTATCTCCATAATTACCCGAGTCAAAATTTAAAGCCGACATAGCTCCCTGAAGTCCGACATAGAGCCGATTTAGAGCCCAGTAATCCGAAACAGAACCGATTTAGAGCCCAGTAGTCCGACTTAGTTTTTTAGCTATAGGTGCTAATTTTTGTTCCATTTAGGTCCGATTCGTAAAGTGTAAAAAACGGAAATTTGTACCATTTTTGGCTGTTAAGTTGGACTTAATTTTACATAAGTTAGGATCATTTTTGAGCTCAGAGGTCCTACATAAATCCTACCAAAGGCGGCGATAAATCGGCTCTACATTTCGACTCAGGTAAACAAAAATATAAACTAAGACTAAATAAATTATTAAGTAACATTGTGAGTAAACTTCAAGAAGAGATGACATAATGAGTCGAGATAAGCCAGCATGGAACACGTGAATTGATATCAAGCGATAAGAGGTTCTTACTCTGGCTGTTACGTTACAGTAGGTACAGAATAGTACAGTAAGCTCAACCTAAGACTTTACACAAATACCTAAAAAAATGATTATAAAATCATATCATCTGTTTTAATAATCGTTGACGTCACAAAATATTTAAAATTAATTAACTTTAACTTTATAAGGTATGAAAATTTTTATTTTAGAAATAACAAAACACGTAATTAATATTGATAACAATAAAAATATTAAAACAGCAGCTACTATCGTTAACACTAATTCTAACTCATAATACTCAGACAGGGACATGTGTGCTGTGGGCGCACGCAGATGCTCTCCGCCGTGTCGCAGAACGTACTCCGTCCAATACACGGCGCGCTGCAGGGGAGGCTGTGGTTGATCGTGCATTTTGTTTCGTAGCTTAACGATATTTTCTTGATAGAAACTGTAAACAATACATTTAAAATCAATCAGCCTGTAAACGTCCAGTGGGACAGTATGCTCAGCAGTGGCTGAGCAAAGGCCTCTTCTCCATCTAGAAGAAATATAGGAGCTTAATCCACCACGCTGCTCCACTGCGGGTTGGCGAAGGCGATATAATAGTAATATGATATCTACCGAGACATTAACATGTAATAATTTTACGTATTTATTTTAAATGATTTGTCTACATAAAAGTTAAGTGTGTTAAATCACATTATGACGAAATAAATATTTTCATTTCATTTCATTTAACTTTCTAGTTGTGAAATAATTATTAAAATCGCTTCAATATTTTTAAATATATTGATAACAAATAAACGAATAATTAATTTCTTCTCAATAATTATATCATCAAAAGCCAATCTTTCATTAAAACCGAAGACTGGAAGATTAATTTTTTTTATCAATCCAACAATCGTATTCATTTTTTTTTTCGTATTATCTATATTAAAAATATAATCTCACTTATTTATTTTTAATTTTATTTTATAATTAGTTCTTATTCATACGATTGTCGTATGATTAGAAACAGCCATTAGTAATATGCGTTGAAGAATAGTTTAAAACTCTCCCTACACTAGCCAAAAATTTAATTGCTTATTCATATAAATAATTATATTATACTAAATATAATATTTACCTTCTATTTTCGATAACAGTTTGAATAGTATCGATTAGCTTTTCCTTAGAAATTGTTTCCAATAAAAGTCCTTTTCCTATATTTAATTTTACATATTGCTCAACATTAAAAAATTGGTCACCAAGCATAGGTATACCAATAAGAGGAACACCTGCTGTTAATGCTTCATCGGTAGATTGCAAGCCTCCTTGGGTTATAAATAACTTGACTTTTTGGTGTCCTAATAAAACGAACAACGCAAAAATTATTGAAATTGAAAAAAATAATAAATTAAAATTTTACGGCTAATATAGTGAAAAATAATAATATTACGTAAACAACTTACGTAACAAATCAGCTTGTGGCAGCCATTTCGATATTTTAACATTCTTGGGACGTTCCGGAAGCTCATCGTTATCCCATTTCCATAAAACATCGAAAGGAAGCTCACCAAAGGCATCGGTAAATATTTTTAATTCATCCGGTGTAAATGACGAAGGCTTTATGTTCGTTCCAAAACTTACATATATAACTCCATTTTCAGATGAATCAAGATAAGATTTCAAATCCTGAAAATAAAGGTTTAAGTTAAGAAAATTGACACGTTATTTGAGTGTCTTGTTACTTCACTATTATAAATAATATTGATGCAATACTTTAAAAATATTAATGAAGAACTAGCGACGAGCTACGAGATAAAGAAGTATTATTTTATTTATAATAAGAAGTATTTTTTTTCTTTTTAAATATTACAAATATTAAATTGTATTAATGTATGTTTAAAGTGAAAATATTTTAATTATTTATGTTTTTTTTTGTGTTTTAATCCATGTATTTCAAAGCGTTATGTACACTTGTAAGTGACATGCGTATTAAATATATTATTATTATATACTGTTTAACTTTTGAATTTTTTATGTGTATATTGTAAGTGTGCTTTTTAAATAAATAAATAAATAAGTAACAAAGTTTTGTGAATTCTATCATAATATATTATTATGACAATATAAACTTATAATATATTTATTTAAAGATTTATCCATACATTCATTCTATCTTAGTAAAATTTATGTTTTTAGGTAAGTAGGAAGTAGAATTATATTATCAGAAAGGTACGAAACAAAAAAAAATACAATTAAACCAAATACTGTTTATGTAAACAATATACGATAGTGAAAAATTGAGAAGATTTAAATTTAATTGTAAAATAGTGATTATATTAATGTACATCGAAAATCTTGCTTTGTTTTCTTATAAAAAATTTTGGAGTTTCTAGAATAAGAAGTATTTTATGGCAACGAAACAAAAATAAGAGTTCAAATTGTCTCAAGATTATAAAAAAAAATTAACTGTTTACATATCTTTTTATTTGAATATATTGTAATATTACCTTCGGTAGTTCATTTTGTTTAGGTCGCTGATGCAGGCCACCTAAATATATTACGTTTGGCGGAACAGGTCGATTTAAATCCCAAATAGTGTGTACATTAAAAAAAAACATTTGAACATTTTTTTCAATTTCTTTTAGACTGGTAGTATTTGGCCCAAGAATTTCTTTCATAACTTTATCTTCTATGTGTAAATGTTGACTGAACATAGTTTCTTTAGAGTAATATATATAAAAGGCATTTAATTTTTCCCAAAATGATAAGTTGTTTATTCTTTTATATAATACAATGGGATAGTGAATAGGATGTGTGGCAGCACTTATTTTTTCAAAAGTTGAAAAATAACCACTCCAGGAACTGAATTCAATAACTGGTGCATTATTATATATATGTGAATAGATCAGTGCTGGTCGTACAAAAGATTCGATAAATATTAAATCAAATTGTTTGTTTTCACGAAGTAGCTGTTGAACTGCAGGAGATTTCAATTGTTCTGCAACTATTTTTAGGAGAAGTTCGGACATTATTTGACCGAAGACGATTGGTTCTTCCTCGTTTCCTTTTTTTTCGATTAATTCATTCCATGGCGGATAAGAAACGTCGTGTACATCAATTTCAGTTAGATTTTGCGGAGTTTTGCCCTTTGGAAATGCTGGATTTGGTGTTATCACTGTAACTTCATGTCCACGGTTAGCCAATTCATGCATTAGCGGACGAAACACCACTTGATGGCTTATTGAAGGAAACGGAAATACTCCTAATATTTTTGAACATTTACTACCAACCAACGCATATGTGAAAATAATTATTAATTTAAACATTTTTGACGAATCACATAAACTAATGACTATTTCGAAGACACTACACAAATTTTCTTGTAAAATAAATTTGGCTGGCGGTGTGGGATCGGGTGTTGTTTTCTGTCGTCGATGTTTCTGATTACTGATTCACTGCAAGGGCTGCTGCTATATAATGCTTAGTAGCGGATGACCTTGACCAGCACGTGAACTGTCTCCAACAGATTTTTTTTTTATTTGCTAGTAGTTTCGAAAAGAAATTTTAAATAAATTAATAAACACTTGTGACTTTGGTAGTCATTTAAAGTTTTTTTTTTTGATTTAGTATAGTTTTTAATAGACTTAAATACGGCTGTTACGATGATCAAAGCATTCTTTGTTAATTTGACTAAAATTATTCCAATGCTAAAATTCTACGTGGCTTGAAGATATCTGGCCATTTCTCGTCTTTCGTGAATATTTGGCATATTTTTATTTCAAACTGATAATTGAACGTCTTTGTTTTGTCTATGTAATATTATGATATATGAAAAATATTTTTAAATTAATTAATGAATTTTATACACTAACAAGTATGCTTAATTTAAAAAAATCAAAAAAAAAAAACCCGACTGCGTAAAATACTCTTATTAAAAAGAATTATCTTTAAAGAATAAAACAATTTACTAGCTTTCATTTGATACCCATATTGATACAGTAAGAAAAAAAATTCAACTCCTCCCCCCTCTCATTCCGACATTTGTGGGCGCCATTTTGAAAATTTATATAGCCTATGTCACTACTACAATTTAGACAAATCCAACGACACCTCATATGTCAAAAACCGTCCAGCCGTTTGGGCTGTAGGGCGTGCCAAAGAAATGGACATACATACATACATAAATACATACACTCGAAAAACATAACCCTCCTTCTGTCGCAGTCGGGTAAAAACGCGCTTTTTTAATAGTAAAAATAATACGGCAACTTTCATAATGTTGGAAATTAGTATTCAATGAAAATTTTATTTGTAAAGAGATAGAAAATTAAGTATTCTTAAAGTAAAATTGATCACTAAAAGCCCCCGAAATATAAACAGTATTTGTTGTATATACTATGGAAGTATCTGTTAAAGAAGTGTTGTTTAACTTAAAACATATCTGCTGAGCCATATCTCAAGGTTTTCGCCAAAATACCTATGACTACGTATGACGTAATACTTATAATACAAAAAAAAAAACACTCATACTGTATCTTCATAATCATTGTCTTGGATAATAAATTAAATTTATCGAATATTATATGTTTTCGTTAGAAGGAGTATCATATATATCATACTAAAACCAATATACTTGCTATGTGTGGATGCAAATAATTAGATGATCCCACAAAAAAAAAAAACAGCCTTATCTATTATTTTGTGGCATAATCATCAAATCTTCTGGGAAATCTTAATTTGTCAGAAATATTTTGGAGCTCCACGATGATCGTAGGGCTTAATTTACTACCATTATACGTTTGAAAAGAAACAAGCGTCAATATGATTTTTCATCTCAACGCGAATTTTTTTAAATTCTAACGAAACGGACAATTTGATCAGCAGTAATTGCTGATCGCTTGAGAACTGCTCTAATACCGTCTAAAAACAAAATGGCGCATATCATTTTTCGTGTCTACCTTCGAAAAAAGTTCACCAATCCAGTATATTTATTTTCCTATATTAAATTAATCTATTGCAGTATTGGCTCATAGAGCTATTAGAAATAATATGAAACTGCTTCTATTTGATTTAGAATAATTTATAATAAATCCATTATACACCCAATGGTCGACCGTTCTGGTGTAGTGGTGCGAGTAGTTGCATCAACGCCGCGAGCCGTCGATCGCGGGTTCGATTCACGCTCAGGACAGATATTTGTATTTGCACAAATATTTGTTTCCGGTCTGGGTGTATGTCCTTGTGGGTCTCCCCACCGTGCCTCGGAGAGTAAAGTAAGCGTAAAGCCGTTGGTCCCGTTTGATATCATAGACACCTGATAACGATCGGTACCCATGTTAGAGAAATTACTCGCCAACCCGCAGTAAAGCAGCGTGGTGGATTAAGCTCAAGCGCTCAGCAGTGACTTACAGGCTGATACAGTACAGTACCCAATGGTCAGCCTTAGGTGCGGCCAGACTCGTGTCGGTTGAAGTTTGTGTATTGTAAGTGAATGCTCACTTACAATACACAAGCTGAACTGATTTGAATTCTAATCCTTTTTAATATCTAAAATTGTTCTAAATTGTTTTTTCTGATATTTCTATATTATATCTATTAAAATAATGAAGATAATTAAATATTTTAAAATTATTGTTAAAGTGAAAGCAGGAAATAAAAATTTCTATAAAGAAAATTAATAATTTTGCGTCAAAAAAGTCTATTGTAATTAACATAGTATTGACTGCACCCCCGTTGACTAGAATAACAGTAAACGAAGGTAGTGATAAAGAAGGTAAAAAGGTTTTGAAACTAAAATAGTTTTTTTTTTCAAAAGTTTATAAAATATAGTATTTTATTTCGTTAATTATAACTAACTTTTTCGTAATGATTCGATATGTTATATAATACTTTGAAATCAAACACAAAAATTTATTGTATTTATTACCCGACTGCGACAGAAGGAGGGTTATGTTTTTCGAGTGTATGTATGTATGTATATATGTATGTATGTATGTATGTATGTATGTATGTATGTATGTCCATTTCTTTGGCACGTCCTACAGCCCAAACGGCTGGACGGTTTTTGACAAATGAGGTGTCGTTGTATTTGTCTTAATTGTAGTAGTGACATAGGCTATATAAATTTTCAAAATGGCGCCCGCAAATAGCGGAATGAGGGAGGGGAGTTGAATTTTTTTTCTTACTGTAGCAATATGGGTATCAAATGAAAGCTAGTAAATTGTTTTATTCTTTTTAGTTTATAATAAGAGTATTTTACGCAGTCGGGTTTTTTTTTATACTAATACACAATTACTTGTTTTTTATTACATAATTATATTATCATTTTATTATTATATAATTTTGACAATTCATCGTTTAGTAATATTGGTGGCAGTTATAAGGTTATCAGTGGCAGTTATAATGTTTTGACTAGACGATAACAATCAAAACACGCAAAACACCCGTGAACACCAATGACAGTCAGTTTTAAAAACTTTTAACATAATTATGTTTGTTATTACAGAGAGCAATGACATATTATTATTGCCACCCGAATTTTACTTATCAGCGATTGTCGTCGCTAACTGAACTGTACTATCATTATCATCATCATATATAATATTATGTTATCCCCTACAAAGTACCTATTCCCCTCTGGATATAATACCGGGGACTAGCAACGATGTGTGAGCAGGTACATTATCATGCTGCAAATGCCAATTTTTCTTCTTCCACAAATCCGGGTGGTTTCTAGTGGATTGCTTCGTGCAAATTGCGCATAACTTGCAGTTAATATTCCTTGTTGACCGTGCTACCCTGTAGAAATAACTCTTGAATTCTTGATACATCACGCCCCTGCAATCACAAAAAACAGTGATCAAAACCTTCACATTCCACAGAACTTGGCGCGCTTTTGTTTGGTCTTGGCTCATGCGGCAGCTTCTATAGGGATGACTGATACATTTATTTTAAGATTTAATTTTACATTAAATAAATTATACCTACCCTACCTATTTTGTTGAAATAAAATCATTTGGTTATATAGAAATTCGGCCTGAAAATGTTTATCATTATTTACATACTATACTTTCTTGTTTCCCTTTCATAACAAAAATTGATCCTATTATTGACTCTTTGATTACATTTTTTGAGCATAATATTTTTTAACTTAATATCTTCATGACATCGTTTTGATTTAGTATTTTATCAACCATTGAAATTAAATCTGTAATAAATATTATTTGCATTAGCCGGTTTTAAATATTACCTTTCAGCCGTACATTTGTTCATGTGGAATTTGTAAATAAAAATATTTGTTTATCCTTTTTAATTACATTGGTAACAGAAAGTAATTTTATTTATGACACAATAAAAGTAATTCAAATCTTTAAATAACAAAAATTATGAAGTTACTGATTTACTACAGTTATACCTTTGTGACACAACTTTAATAGTAGAACATGGGGTTTTGCAATATAACTATGAAAAACGCACCCAATTTCTGATAGCTTTGCGTGATCTGAAATCAAAATTTATTGACAGACAGAAGAGAATTAAAATAACATTTTATTAAGTCAATATCACTCTCATTTAAAATTTTAAATACGTTAAAATATTTCTAATTTACAGACATCGGGCAGATACGATTTTATTATATGTATGGATACTCTATAATAATCTCATTTAGGTTTAATGCTTTGTTTATATAGGATATACAATGAAATACGACCACAACAAAAAGTTATTTTATTATAACATTGCCAACTATTATTAAGTCTTAAACAATGCATTGTGTGGTTCGAAACAAAAACAACGTAAACACACAAGCCTAAAAAAAGATGATAATATTTAAAAAAACATTAAAAAAATTAAATTAAATAAATAAATAAAATAAATAAATATTAATTATTAATATTTGTTATATTCTCTTCCTTTCCCAATGGGTTTCATCCTAATATTATTTTCTTTCACTTTTTACCATTTTCAAAGGATTCGGCACTGATAAGTCTGATGCTTATGTGAAACTGATAATACTTGAATTGGTTTTTTTTTTTTTTGTATAATCGATCAGCAGTTAAATACTTCTAAAAATTAAAATAATTTTTTTTTTTTTTTTTAAATATGCTTAATACACACACACGGTCGTCTGTTCCTAAGGTAGGCAACTTAATGCCTGTGTTTTAGGTAACAGCCGACTGATATACTTTTTTTTTTAAATAAATATACTTATAAATAATACATATATAAATAAATATATATTACACCCAGACTCGAGGCGGGAATCGAACCCACAACCCTTGGAGCAGAAAACAGGGTCACTGCAAACTGCGCCAACGGGTCAATCTAAATAGTTGAAGTACGTAGGTAAGTACTCACTCGCTTTGCTTATAATGTTGACAGAATACTTTTCCCATGTTTCCTCGGGTCCGCATTTATGCTCAACCCATTTTTGGACCTTGTGCTCTTGGCTCCCTATATATTCTTTGTGTTGGCTTGGCTTGGCGGCTTTTTGGCTTTTTGGCGGCCAGAAACCAAAAGTTTCATCGTCGTCGGTCAACCATTCGATCGGAACTACTTTTACTGCTTTTTTATCATTTATAAGTTCATTGAATTCAACTACTACATAGTATCCTTTCTCATTATCCGACATTTTCACACTTATAATCAGTGGCGTAGCTAGGGGGCCAAGGGCCCTGGTGCATAGGGAAATAATCGGGCCCTCCTCTCCTCTCACAGTTCGATATTGAAATGTGGATATCGAATTATCGATGGTCGATATTTTTTGAATGAAAATGATTTATTGAATGGTATTGAACACTATAGTGCCTTTACAAGAAAACTTTTTTTTGGCCAAAGGAATTATCTTAGATTCTGGCTTTAAAAAATTACATTCCATGTCAGCATTAGCTGCTGCTAATGTCCTCACGCTTCACGCTTCTCCACGTAGAGAAAAAGAAACAACTTCATTATAACGGGATAGACATAAAGATATCCTTTTGTTGAGTTGCTTCAATCAATCAATCTTTAAGTACGATATATACGCGGATGCATCGAATACAGCCGTTGCCCTATCTCCGTCGCCGCCAGCAGCCGCCAGCCTTGCTCTGCTTCCGCCGCTGCCGTCTCACACGAATCAGTACACACGACGCAATATATCGTTTACCCCCTCCACGCCGACGTAATAGTCCGGAGGCCAGAAACAGTAAAAAAGAAATTACTAATACTAATTAATTCCAAAGTCTTAAATTTTCTTTCTCTTTTTTTAAATTTATTTTATTTTATTTTATAAATTTGATTTCAAAGCTGAGGTTGGAGGGGCCCCTGAGCTCCGGGGCCCTGGTGCACTGCACCACCTAGCCCTACGATAGCTACGCCACTGCTTATAATTGAATTACACTCAATAAAAATAAATTAACATGTAATAAACTTAAGAATAACCTATTAAGTTGTGCACTGAACTGAAAGACTGCATATACTCACTCGACATGTCGAAACATGTAATGAGAATGACGTAACGTGACGTAACTGCGTGAAAGACAATTGATTGGTTAGAACCTGTCATCAATGTATAGATATTTGCTTAAAGCGCGAATTTCGAAAACTCACGAACCAGTAGCTAATATTTTATATAGTTTATAGATTATTTTGGAATTCAATTTATGCATGTACTATAAAGTTTTTACAAACTTTGAGTCATTCATGAGTAGTACTATACATTTACGTTTACCACTAGTCATTAATTTATGTAGTTGGAAAATCAAACAATTCTTTTATCTTTTCTTCTAATATGCCAACAATATATAAATTATTTATTAATATTTTTTTCTGTAACATATTTTTTTTGAATATTTAATATAGGCACTATTAATCAGAAATATTTTATTACTTTGCAATTCTATTACATTGTCTAGATTTGAGAAGGGCAAGACAGGCAGTGTAATTACTGGCACCGAGACTTTAACACCTTATGTCTCTGGATAGGCAACACATAAATGAGTTGCCTGGGCTAGTTCCAGGTAAACTAGTTTATGTTCATGGGCGACGTCAATCACTTACCATCAGGTGAAAAGTCTGCCAGTTTGCCTATTCACTTAACATTTAAAAAAAAAATGATTATAATTAAGAGTGATACCGAGGGAAAGACCACACACCCTGAGGGAGGCCTACATTCAGCAGTGGACATCCAGCAATGGCTGATACGATGATGATGATGATGATGATTGATGAAATAATTATCAAACATTCTATTATAATTAAATGTAAATAAATATCGAAAATACAACCGATCATGAATTTGACCAAAATTTGAGCGACGACGATCGAAATGCAAACGATATACAGTTAATTATCATAATAAGAAACATAATCCACTAAATTCAAGGCGTCATTTTAATCGAATATGGACACCGCGATATCGAGAATAATGTAAATAAGATATGACAATAAAGATTGTCTGGCACCTTCTGAAAATGTGAACATAAAAAGATTTTGTTTATGTTGTTTTTCTGAGATTAACACGTTCTACTAGAAATATTTCTAATTATTATGGCGACATATAGAAGGAAATTTCAATTAATTTGCTTTTTAAACGTAGGAACCGCAGACTTTACATTATTAATTAAAAAAAATTCGTATTCTTGACAGGGTTAATTAGTGACTTCTCCACAGAGTTATGAATAAGTATTACAATATTTAAAAAGATAACAAGAATATCTAAAAGTGAAAAGGTAAAGACAACTCTTTGTTTCAACTTTCGTTTGTTTTTCTTTTTTGAAAAAAAGAAATAACGAACCCTCTTTTAAAAATGACAGAAATTTAAAGTCGTATTTTTGGAACGAAGTAACTTACGGCAGGCTTGGAGGAGATAGGAATTTTGCTGCGAGATCGAAGTGAAAAAATGTGAGACTAAAACCGTAAGAAAAACGTATAATAAATAATAGGGTTGTTCATCGGAAAAAATTATCGATAGTATTATCATCGATAATTGTCGTATCATGTTATCGATAGTTATCGGAAGAAAATTATCGATAATTATCTGATGATTCGATAATTATCAGATGGATTCGATAATTATCGGATGGATTCGATAATTATCGGATGGATTTGATAATTATCGATAATTTTCTTGTATCGAAAGTCCACACGAAAAAAAAAAAATTGTGTGTGTCAGCTCCGACGCACGACTGGAGTTTACTCCTTAAGTACGATTGTCTAAACATACGCAAAAAGAGTCTATCCAACTGAAAATAAGATTAATACCATATGAAAGGGTAAATTAACAAATTAATGAAAATAATATACATATATAAATATATATTTATTCATTTTATATACATTTATTATAACTAATCGGCGAAATATTTTACATTAAACTTTTCACAATAGTCAATTTCAGATGTGCACAAATATTTCATTAGGAATGTTGATAAATTATGTAATTATTATTATCTGACAATTATCATTTATTTTTAAATATTATTTTTCAATATTAATTAGAGCAACATTACTTTCGCACCGCACCATAGGTGCGCGCGCACCGAAAAAGTAACGAGGTCATTCATCAGTAGATTTTACCTCTCATATTTTTCTCATACCGGGCGCCTTATATATGAAAATCGATTCTTAAGGAGTAAACTCCAAAAAGATCGTCGAGACCCAGTATCGATGCTTACCCATCTAGCCTATCCGGATTCTTAAATAAACGAAAAAAAGGTCGTCGTGACTCCGTAATAATGTGTACCCCTCTAGCCTATCTCAATCCTTAAATAAATAAATAAAAAACCACAACAGGTCATCACGACTTCGTCCCATTGTGTGTGCACCAAAAAAACAAGGTTTCCGTCCAGAAATTAAATATTTTAGAAAATAACAAATAATGTACCTATAATAACATTGCTTGAGGCCACCGTCGCGTCGGTCGTGTGCACGCGCAGGCCCTCCTTGCGCGACGCGGAGACGCAGTGTGGTGCCGCAGGTAGGGGTGTGCGATAATTCGTAACTACTCGATAATTTTTCACTCGATAATTATCGATAAGTGCGATTCGATAATTTTGATCCGATAATTATCGATAATTTTTCATTCAATATTTATCGATAACTATCGATAATGTTTCATCCGATAACTATCGATTTTCTTTTGTTCCGATAATTATCGATAATTTTGATTCGATAATTATCGGTATATTTCATCTCATAATCATCAAGTAATTATTTCGAGAGGAAGAAGTGACACCCTCGGTGCACACAATGGGACGAAGTCGTGAGCAAAAAATGTTATTTAAATTCTTATGTTATTCTGATTACTTTAAGTCTTATACTTTTGCGATATTCTATTAAAACAATTAAGACAAATCTGGGTTATAATTAACCCATATCTGACAAAAACAGGTTTTTTATTCATTGTTTTCAAAAATTTAATAAAC
Organism: Euphydryas editha; assembly: GCA_036937285.1. NCBI lineage: Eukaryota > Metazoa > Arthropoda > Insecta > Lepidoptera > Nymphalidae > Euphydryas > Euphydryas editha. The sequence goes on from JAUPFZ010000025.1 coordinate 4,969,512, forward strand.
GACACAATATATATCTAGGTATCTACCGATCTGATTTTGAATATGATTTTTCTCGGAAAGCTTGTTTATCAGATTTTTTTTTATCTGTGACAGTTCTGAAGCTCTGCGTAATATTATGATTTTGACTAAAGAAGCTAGAATTTGAATAGTTGGAATATAATAACAGTGTAGCCTTCTTGTGGGTGATGTCTTCTTTTATCCAATATTTAGAACTTTTTGTACTGTTTATCATTTTATTGATTCAATTTCAATGAAATGACATTAAAAAATCTGGCTTTTAAAACTTTTAAGTGATACGTAATATTATTATTTGTATTTAAAGTTAATCGCCGTATGTGTATGAGGAAAAATGAAAGTAAACGGAAACGAAGCGTGATATTTTTTGAAATCCAGTATAACAGAGACTGATTCTTAGAATTATAGGTATCTTATTTTAAATTTCACCTCACGCTCAGTGATCAGAAAAAGATCGTAGGAAAACAGGACATGACTCGGCAGAATACTAAGAGTTGTGTATCTATCGCTAGCAACTGCCTCACATAGCCTTTCAATTGGTTGAATATTCCTTTCATTGGAAAACGCTTTTCATTTACACGCCTAGTATTATAGTTAAACATGATGGCAGTTAAACGTTCAACATTAGTATTTTTTTTCTTTTATGAAAATTTATGAACAGGGGTTTTTTTTAATTATACATATATTTTTAGGCTCCTAGTTCGTGGTATCAATGTATAACCGTATTAAATGTAATAAAATTAGTGTGTTTGAATAGATCTACTGATCTACTGTCATTAAGTTTGAAACGCGCTACTGTCATTTAATATTTTTACTCCAACCAAAGCCAGAGTGACGTGCAGTTCTGGCGTCCGGTGGTGAGTCTCACATACCCGCCGCCTCACGGAATTATGCCTAAATGCATTTCCTATCGTTACAAAAATGATTAAAAAAAGAGAAACTTAATAAAAAGATCTCTTCAAAATGTTTGTATTCGATTATTCATCGATATTTGGCATTCGTAAAATGAACATGTTTCCGTTTTGGAGGGATACTCGTATTTTTCACCTTCTATACTGTATTCTGTTCAATCTATTAGCTCCACCGTATTCAAAAGAACTTCTTGAGTTTCTAGGCTTTTTATAGTGATTCTAAGAATCAGAAGGCATAAATAATCCTTATTTCTTTTTTATATAGCTATATTACTTTATTTAGTTAAGTTCTTTTGTAAGTTGTATAAGTATAAAGCTATATACATATAATAAATCGTACTGTACACATAATCATAGTCAGCAAATATTTAGTATTTGACCAGCAAACATCGTACAGTTTTGTATATTTTAATGAACTTTTTGTTTGATATCGGATTTAAGTTTTCGCTTAATAAATCTATACAATATATACACAGATATAAATAGAACAGTTAAAGCTAAAACTAATGTTGATAGTACAATCAAAATTAGTTCTAGCTCCAAGTAACGCGCCCACGATACGTTGGCGCTGGCGGCTCTAAGGTGTGTGGCGCCGCCGTGCCGCAGCGTGTGTTCCGTCCACCAGACTGCGCGATCCAGCGGAGACTGGGGCTGATCCGACATGATGCTGCGCAACTTTAGTATATTTTCCCGATATCTGTAAAAATGACATAATTTTGTTGAATAAGTAATAAACATAAAATTAGTGTACTAGCAAATTCCGTTTAAGTTTCGAATTGTAATTTTAATTATCACATAAAATGTTAACAGGGTAAGTCATCATTAATACAAGATATACCAAAATAATTGGTTACATTTTAAGACATTGATATGAATTTTTCAAATTTATTAATCATCGACAGTTTACTTTCGAGTCTTTTATAATATAAACAATATCATCTAGCAAATATTTAAGATTATTTCAAGAACTTAGCCAAAATATATGAGATAAAAAACGTGGTACAAATATTTACTAATAATATACGAAGTTTTGGCTAAATCATTAAACGTATGATATCTTTCTTCTATTAGCATATTAGTTAAAATCAAAATTAAGTTATAATAATAATAATTTAAAAAAAAATTGAAATTCGAAAAAATAGCAATCAATTTAGAACTGAAAACTTATCAACAAAACCTATTCCATAAGGTACCAAAAAGAAAGGTAAACACACTTTTGACATTTAAATACTACTTCCTGACTGCCTGCGATGATTATTTTTATTTCACGTCTTCAGTCTAGAAAACGGTGTCATATTAAAATTGTTCAATTTTATTATCTCCAAAAATCAGAACAATGAAAATAATTTCGAGATATCGTGATGTCACTTTCTTTCTTTCAGCGAGAATTTTTACTTCTTCAACAGAATAACATTAAACAAATCAATCAATCAATCAACAATTATATGACAGTCATTCCGCAAGATTTACTCGTAAGTGGTTTCAGACAAAATAAAACACTAAGACAATACCGTTTGTTATAATATCTTTTTATCCTTAACTCCATGTTCTTAAAAATCTTGGTCGATTGGTTTATTAAATTTGGATAAAAGAATGAAGATGAAAGAATGAATAATTGAAAAAAAAAAAAATTATATTTTTACCATTTTCTCGAAATATTTTCTGTATAAACATCTGAAATTTATTCTTCACCACTGTACCGACAATATTAATTTTTAAGTCTTAAGAGCAAAATCAAAGATTTTTTAAAATCTAGTTTTGGCTAACGTTTGTCCAATAGCCTCTTTTCATTAAATTCATATTTTTAATAAATCAAAAAATGCAGCTATGGCGATATTTGCTTTGGAATGATTTCGATCTACCCTCAGATAGCCTTAAATTTGCGACTTAACCTGATTCATACATGTGCAGGTCTTAACTTTTTCCAGCCCAAGGCTACTCGAATTTTGCCTTTTTTTATCTAACATTGCAGGGAACCCAATGCGTTAGTTAAGCTGATTAGCAAAAACATTATTATAATAATCCTACAGTATTTTTTTATACCTATAAAATTAATAAAAGAACTACGAGGAACACAATTTATAACAAAATCTAGTGAACTCGTCTAGTGTACAACTGAACATGTCTATCTTCGTGGCATGCCACGTTGAGCACTCGCAGCGCCTGCATGTGCGGCGTGACAGGCAATAAGTTGGTGCGCGCTAGCAGCAGTGCCAGCAGCGGCGGCCGTTGTCAACGCTCGACACTGTCACGTGGCGCGGGGATCTTTAACTCTTCCAGAATCGCAGGATTGTTTAACTCACCACGCAATACCCTTATCAAGTATTTGGCGACAGCGACCTCCCGCCGTGTTTCCAGCTTACTCTATCCCATCATGGCTATAACTAGGATACAGCAATTACCTACATTATAAGTTAGAGGAACCTGGTGAACTAATTTTGGATGTATTCCATCATAAGCTTATATTGTACTAATTGATCCTACTTGGAGACCATACAACCAATTTATACTACAGATGACTCCTTAACAAGGCCCACTATAAGGCACGCAAAGCAGCGAAGTTGGTAAAGCTTCCCGCTTGCCTTAGTATGAAGGCGAGGTTTCGGTATTTTTTTATGCATACCTTTTTTTTACGATGGGAAATGCATTTACGCATCCCACCGCCCGAAGGCGACGGGTATGTGGGATTCACTGACTGCGAAGCCAGAATACCCACTAAAACCCATCAATACAGTCAGCGCCGTAGAGAGGTGCCATGGGATCGCTTTCGCGTACAACCATGACGCCCGACGCTTGGCCTTGCGACCCCTCCAAGGAGCCGCTTGACCGGTCTTTTTTTTGTGACGCAGGGGAATCCATTTACGGATGATATCCAGGAACCTCCCCAGTGCTCCAAGCGTCGACACCGGTGCCCCGGTTTGGGTGGATCGCCTCACCGCAAAAAATAAGGCTGCGCTACGCGCTGCGCAGCGAACAAACACGGTGAGGGTGATTCGGGGGTACCGTACGGTATCGTGGGCTGCAGCTACTGCTCTAGCCGGCGACCCCTCGTGGGAGCTCGTAGCGGAGGTTCTTGCCGAGACCTACTCATACGTCTCGGGTAGGAGGGCTCTTGGGGAGAACCCTACGTTGGACGGGATCCTACGGGTGTGTCGGATAGGGCAGGAAGCGCTAATGCGGAGGTGGGGGGAGGACCTGGCGGGGCAGCCGTACGGAACACGCGTAACGACTTCCATTCGCCCGGTCCTTGAGTGGTGGATGCGTCGAAAACGCAAGCCTCTTACCTTCCGTCTGACGCAGATTATCACCGGGCACGGTTGCTTTGGTGACTACCTGTGTCGGACGGCCCAAAGGGAGCCGACGACTGAGTGTCACGATTGTGGCGCAGCGGTGGACTCTGCCGAGCACACCCTCGAAGTGTGCCCGAGATGGGCGGTGCTGCGTCAAGATCTGACGTCGGTCGTCGGAGGGGACTTGTCGCTCCCGAGCGTCATCACCGCGACGCTCGGCGACGACGAGTACTGGAAGGCGATGGTCTCCTTCTGCGAGACAGTAATGCCCAGAAGGAGGTCGACGAGCGGGTGAAAGAGAAAACCGCTGACGCGGCCTCCATCCGCAGGCGACGAATAGACACACTAGACACGGCGTCGTCGGGACTGCTCAGAGGTAAGCCGAACAGTCCCCATGCAGGAGCCGTCTGGCCTTTTCGCCGAGGCCAGCCTGTCGCTGGAGGGATCCTGTTGACTGCAGATCCGGGACCCTCCAATTAAAGCGGCTGAAGGCTCCCGCAGGGGTTTAGTTACGGTATTGCACTCCCGAAGTGCCGAGTCCGACATAGGTCTAGGACTGCCTACCCGGGCGTCCTGGATATCATCCGTAAATGGATTTCTCTGCGTCACAAGAGAAAAGCCATGGTCAATGTAGAGTTGCCCATGACTGGGGTGGCCACAGCGCGAGACTATGTGGCCCCGGCGCACCATTGCGCTTTCGCGCCCCTCCTGCTGGTTTTGGTCCACGGTGGTACGTTCCCCTATAGCCATCCCGCCACCTTATCTGCCACTCGGGGACGCACTCAGTAGGAGTTCCAGCAACTTCCGTGGGATGCTTTGTTTTGCATACTTCGGTTATATGCTCTCGAAAGTTGAGATCAGAGGTAAATGAACGCCCAGATTCCTCACTTCTGTGTTGCGCTGCAAAAGTTCATCCCCCATGTGGCAAAGTGCCGAGGAGCGCACGCGTAACTGAAAGAAAGTAAAGAACACTTTCCAGCGTTGAAGTGTAGTCTATTCTTGTGTCTATTTTTATATCATCTTGAATAGAATTATGTATTAATATATAATAAAACAATAAGGAAATCACCTTTTATCACTTGTAACTTTTTCAATCGCATTTCTTAATTTTTCTTCTGTCAGAGATTCTATCTCAAGTTGTATACCAATTTGATGTCGACCATATTTTTGCACATTATACCATTGATCCGCTACTAGCGGTATACCAATGAGTGGTACTCCAGCGTTAATAGCTTCATCGGTAGATTGCAGGCCACCTTGAGTTATAAAAAGCTTTACATTCTGATGTCCTGAAATCATGGAAAAAAATCGTAATTGAAAAAAATTGTTGACAGAAACCTAAATAATAATGAAATAATTAAGTACAAAATTAATTACTTTTATTTGTTATATTAAATAACTAATTTAAACTTACTAAGAATATCAGCCTGTGGAAGCCATTTAGATATTTTAATATTTTTAGTTTGTCCGGGTAGCACTTCCTGGTCAAACTTCCACAAAATATCAAAAGGTAGTTGAGAGAATACTTTAACAAAAGTCTGTATGAGTGCAGGTGGCAAAGTAGATGTTTTCACGTTTGTCCCCAAACTAAAGTAAATAATACCATTTTTCGATGAATCTAGATAAGACTGTAGGTCCTGAAAAATTATTACTTATAGATTATGTTGTTTATTGCCTGAACTAATTACATCTTAATAATTACTAAAGACATTTTAAAAAGAATTTAAAAGATTTGTTTTTTCCATTTCGATCTTTTTGCTTTTTTCTTTTTCTTTTAAATATAACACCGACAAAATTTTGCTATCTAATTTAATAAATCAAAGTTAACCATTACGGGATGGTCTAATAAGGAGTGGGCCATTTAATATTTGGAATAAGAATCGTCTAAAAAAATAAAGTAATGAATATTTTTTCAAAGTTATGAGTTTATTAAAAAGATTGGTGTAGAATGGCGATAAATCTGTATTTGGTCTGCATACATAATATGATAGAGGGAAGAAATACATTGAGCAACCTAGTTACCACGTTCGCTGCGTTGTGAGGTTATATTGGCTCATAGCGAATTTCATGTGGTTCGGCGAGCAAAATAGCGTTTATTCCCCTGATGCGGAAGGCATAACTTTGTGTATTTCTATCGTAGAAAAGAGACAGATATATACCATTGTTATTGCCGATTTAACGTGAACAATCCAGCATTTTCAAACACTCATGAGCCAATTTGACCTCAACCGCACCTAAAGAAAAATGTTTCACCCTAATGCGGTGTGAGCACAATATGACCTACCATTCCGCGCACCACACACCCGCACTGAACGATGCGCTCGCGCTATAACGCTATTTCGTGTACTCAGTGTTGTGCCACGCTATCGACAGTGAAGACTTCGCGTCGTTTGAAGCCATTTTTCACGCCTATATTTTTGCCTATCTCTTGCAACTTATTATTTAAGTATTTTATTTATTATTACATTATGTTTATTAGCAAAGTAGTGTAGTGTTGTCGTCACGTATTAGATATTCCAAAACGAAGTAGAAAACAACTAGTTTATGCTGGTGTTTCTGATGAATAGATCGAAAGCAAAGATAACACGAAGAGCCGATATCGAAAAATATTTCTTAAAAATGAACAGCAAGCGTGTAGTGTTTCAAACATCCAAAATCCAAACAAGAAATTTACTATATTAGAAGATTACGTTTGCGAGCCTGCAGAAAACCTCTTGGGGCTTTGGATATTTGCGTTAGATGGTCGGAGTGTAAACTTCATCAGGCGAAACCTTTTAACAATGATATTAGATGTGCCTCAAACCAATAGGTGATCAGAGTATCTCTTAGATACTCTGAGCATAAGGTACGTGACCCTGTTCGACACACTTCCGATCGTCACAATGTTGCCAATGAGGAACCTGCGGACAATAAACCCGACACCTCCTTGGGACTGATGGTCATCCTCCTACCAGTAGAACAGGTTACCAGATTCCAGGGTTATCATGTCCCCCTCCTCTCTTCAGACTTCAGTAAGACCCAGTATATTCCAATGTAACCTGTTCATTTCCTCTTCCAGATCAGCAATCCTTTCATCAGACCCCAACGTGCGAATGTTGTGCGTCATTAGGGCCAGTAGTGGTCTAAGATGGCTGCGGAATTTCATCCGGATATTCTTAACACCGACACCTCGACAAGAAAGAGGTCGAAACTATTCTTCTCTGGTCACCACACGTGTCGGCGACGAGACCCCAAGTTAAGTCAATACATGTCAAAACCTGCGGATCTAGAAGAAATATTGTTGTTTCATTTATTTCGTCTCTCCGGGTTCGTGGTGTAGTACATACGCATTCAGGGGTGCGTGGTGGCGTACGTAACAAGCGCAAGGAACTACAAGGGCGTACGTCAAATAAGTGGGAGATTGTCCCAGGACAACAGTGCGGGCATTGGACGTGTCACCCGCCGTCCGAAATAACACGGTATATATATATATATATATATATATATATATTATTGTTTACACTACCTTATTTAGCTAAATTGCCACAGGAAAATAGGTTAAGATATGATATTAATAATTTAATGCACACATTAACAACTTGCAAATACTTAAATGTAAATATTAAAAAAAGGAAAAAAATTGATGTTATTGACATTAATAATTTATGTAAGAATAATTATTATATGTTGACATATAGTAGGTTGAGCCTACCATATTTTTTTAAACGACAGATAGCATCTGTGCTATCTTATTATATACAAACTGACATAGCCAATAATCTGGTTACTTTGACATCTGCTCCTATTGAGCAAAATTATAATATGAAATTTTGTGACATGGAATCCGTTCCAAATAATAATAATTTAAATTAAAAATTAAGACAACAGAGGATACCTCTAGCAAATTAATAAGGCATGACATTAAATTAGATAAATGTCATAATAAGTTGATAAGGAATGCCCACAGTTGTAAAAATTTAAATACTGTAAACCTGGTGCACCAAAATATACAGGGCATGTTAGGTAAAGATCTTGAACTGGAGTTATTTATGAATGGTGAAAATATCAATATTTTATGTTTAACAGAACACTGGATTTCTATTTCCCAGTCCATATTTAACTTCAGCGGTCACCAGGTAGCTAGTATGTTCAACAGAGAAAAAGCTATACGTGGTGGCTCTTTAATAATTATAAGTAAACTTTTTAAATATAAAGAACGTAAAGACATTGTGAGCCTCTCTGTTGAGCAAACTATTGAACAAGCCTGCGTAGAGCTTGAGCACTTCATTGTTGTATGCGTATACAGACCTCCTAGTGGGTTATATGAGAACTTTGAGAAAGTATTAGAAGAAATTTTGTTAAAATTAAATAATTCTAATAAGGTTATTGTTGTATGTGGGGATTTTAATATTGATTTATTACATAATTCTAATATAAGTCTCAGATTTAAATCTATGCTTTTATCATATAACCTACATAACTTATTTACTGAACCCACTAGAATAACTGCTACCAGTGCTACATGTATTGACAACATATTTACAAACTGTAAACCGTATTTTAAAGCTATTATTAATAAGTTAAGCTCAGACCATTGTGGCCAGTTAGCTTCCTTTTCTTATTCTTTAAATACCAACAAAAATATTTTAAAAAAGACTTTTGTACCTATAAGTACTACACGTATGGAGAGGTTTGGAGGTAGTATTGTGGCAAAACTTCCTTATTTATCATACACCAATGATCCCAACTACTTATATAACTGTTTATTTAAATTAGTAAAAACTGAATTTTCTACAATATTTACTTCTAAAACAGTCAATTCAGGGGGTCTCTTGACATTTGGTGAATGGGCAACTCCTGGCATACACAAGAGCAGGCAAAGGCTTTATGAATTGTACAGTACAAAAGCCTATAATCATAATGTATCGTTTGCTTCTTTTGTAAGTGCTTACTCAAAAATGTTTAGAAGAGTATGTTCCATGGCAAAATCCTTGTATATTAAAGACAAAATTAGAAATGCGCATAATAAAATCAAAATGACATGGAACATAATTGCTTGTGAAAGTGGAAGAGTCGCAGATCGCAGCTTCGATTTTAAGTTAAATATCAATGATAATTTTGTTACCTCAGACCGAGAAGTTGCATCTGAGTTTGAAAAATTTTTCACTGACATTCCACTTTCAACAACGCAATCACTTAATTCGTCTCCAGTCATTGCCGAATTTTTGCTAAAGGAAAACGTTAAAGAATGTAATGTAATATTTACATTTAAACCTGTAAACCCCAAAGATATAATAGTATCCTTCAAAAGCCTGGACGTCAAGAAATCAGCTGATCTATGGGGTTTATCTGTAAAAGTTGTTAGTTCCATAATTGATGTTGTTGCACCTCATCTAGCTACTATATTTAATGGCTGTATAGAAAAAGGTGTGTTTCCTGATCTAATGAAACACAGTAAAGTGATTCCTATTTTTAAATCGGGCAGTACGCTAACCCTAATAATTTTAGACCAGTTTCAGTACTCCCAACATTTAGTAAAATTTTTGAAAAAATCATACTCGGGCAAATGTTATCGCGTTTTAATGCACACAATCTACTACATAAGAAACAGTTTGGTTTTACAAAAGGTCGCTCCACAGCAGATGCTAGTGTTGAGCTAATTAAAAATGTTTTTGAGGCATGGGAGAGGTCGCAGGATGCTCTTGGGATATTCTGTGACTTATCTAAGGCCTTTGATTGTGTGCATCACGAGACGTTGATCAGGAAACTGCATCATTATGGAATTAGAAATAGGGCACTCAACCTCCTGAATTCCTATTTGAGTAATAGAATACAGAGGGTTGATGTAAATGGTAAGAGATCTCCTGGGGCTCCTCTAGATATGGGGGTTCCACAAGGCTCTATTCTTGGCCCATTTCTCTTCCTTATTTACATAAATGATCTGCCATTTTTTGTACAGGACAAACATGAGATAGTATTGTTCGCTGATGATACTTCACTTATTTTTAAGGTGAAACGTAATTTATCTATGTATGACGATGTAAACGATGCTCTCTCAAAGGTTGTCTATTGGTTTGACTCGAATAATTTACTATTGAATAACAAAAAAACAAAATTAATAAAATTCACGACACCTAATGTTAAACTTGTTGATAATGGTGTAGAATTAGGAGGGGAAATGTTAAAACCGGTAAAGTCCACTAAATTCCTAGGTATAATTATAGATTCGAAATTGCAGTGGGATCTCCATATTGAAGGGTTAGCGAGTAGGCTCAGCTCTGCAGCGTTCGCGGTAAAAAAAATTAGACTTCTCACTGACGTAGATACAGCTCGCGTAGTATATTTTAGTTATTTTCATAGTATTATGTCCTATGGAATCTTACTATGGGGAAATGCAGCTACCGTTAATACAATTTTTGTCCTGCAGAAAAGAGCTATTCGTGCAATTTATAGTTTAGGCCCTAGAGTATCATTAAGAGATAAATTTAAAGAAATAAAAATATTGACTGTTGCTTCTCAATATGTGTACGAAAATGTTATGTATGTTCACAAAAATATACACGAATTTCCCAGGAATTGCGACATGCATAGCATTAATACTAAGAACAAACATAAACTTGTAATGCCTGTAACTCGCTTACGCCGAGTCAGTAATTCTTTTTATGGACAATGTATACGCTTATACAACAGGCTCCCAGAAAACGTTCAAAAAGCTTCAATTGCTAAATTTAAAAAAATTGTAAAAGAACGTTTGTGTACTAAAGGATACTATTCGATAAACGATTTTCTAGAAGATAGTACGCCTTGGGAATGATGTGATCGCCTCCAGGCTATTTCAACTTATAGAGAATTATTGTAAATTTCAATATACTCTGAAAAAAAAAAAAAACATTACGTAAAAAAAAAATATATATTAGTCCCGCTGAGTTTCTTTCGCCAGTTCTTCTCAGGTCAGAGGCTCCTTCTTTCCGAACTGGTGGTAGACTCATGACGTTCAGTAAATAATTGTAATAATTTTATGCTGAATAAAATATTTTGACTTTGACTTTGACTTTGACTATATATATATATATATAATATACCACATTTTGTTCTCTTATATTTACGCAAATTTTACTCATTTAATTAAAAGTCTATATCGGATTTTTGTCTTCAACTGTGGCAGTCTTCTTCCTCCGGGATCTGTTGATGATGATCTGTGACACTATATCAGATTTGATAAGCCACAAATTCTCGCTAAAGAACACCGATTCCTACCAAGGATGATTCGCGAGGCTATTGAAATAATAAAAAAAAAACATCCTAACATAATTATAATATATTAACCTAACATATTAACCTAACATAATTTCAATAGAGAGGATGGTTGGAATGTACCACCAGCTTGGGAGCCAGTAGTGAAATTAATTGAACCCAAGAAAAATAAGAACACAGCACGACTTCCAGACCCAATAAGTTCATTCTGCATGAAAAGGAACGGTTAATATTAATAATTTAAAATTGTATAAAAAGCGGGGTATGTAACAGTTACTTCATTATTCGGACACCCATCACCTCAGTCGCCCGAGATCATGGACGCTGCAAAGGGTTCAAAACGTCGGGAAATAATTCAAAATATTATTAAACTGTAAAGTTTTAAATAAACGCGATAAAATCCGATATAGACTTTTAATTAAATATACCACATTACTTATACAAAGCATATAATAAATTTACATAAACTTACATAAATACAAGCGGGTGGAGGATTTCGCCCCGGCAGGAAAATGAAACGGCCGGCTGTTTGAGCTGTAGGCTGAGAAATCAGCTGACAATCCTAGCTTAGTCGAGCAATACCACCTTTTGTATTCTGGCTGCGAGTGATCCGCCACGGATCCCCAGTTGCCGGAGATGGTGAGTGATGCTAATCGGGATCAAGCCGTTGGCAGATATCACGATAGGCATGATTTATTATTACTTTTTTTTATTCTAGTACTACTGTTCGAAAAGAGCCTTTACTAAATTTAAAGACAAATTATAACCTAGTTCACCACGCTGCTCTAGTATCGAATGGCGGATATAAGTCTTAATTATTTTTTGTAGACATGAAAGTTTTTTGATAATATGTTTCTTTAACGCCAAACACTATATAATTCATTCATACGATTATCGTATACAAATATAGTTTGTCAGTTCAAACCTACCAAGAGTGTTAGACTGGTTTTGAATCCAAGCGTATTACTTTTCACACAACATTCGCGCCTGAAAAATTGTTACATTAATAAAACCTGTATGCATCTGTATATCATAGTTAGTTTTCTCAGTAACTACAAGTGCTACTTGAGGTACCAAAGTAGATTTTGATTGCATAGATGCATCTATCTTAAGTAAGCAAATAAGTATGAACTTAACTTTTCAATTATAGTAATGGGTGAAAGTCATTATAGTATGATAGTACAGTCATCAGGGTAAATAGACTATTTCTTCTAATAAATTGAAACAGTGGTAAAAATTTACAAAACTTGACGTCCCCACTCCTTATATTCGAAATCGATACGCTAAAATCGACGAATGATGTCGGTGGTTGCATTCAAAAGCGATTAAAACTATTTATTTTGCACTGATAAAAAAAATTTAAATGAACAAGTTCAGTTCGCACTTGACCAGTTTTTGTGTTTGTTCTTTTTACTTTGCATGACTTTTGCAAATATACAATTCAAGACATATGCTGTTTATATGTAGAATAATAAGACAAACACGGTAAAGGCACATTACCTTTGGCAATTCTTTCGGCGGCATCATATGTATTCCTCCAATATAAACAACGTTTGGTGGCACTGGTTGATTTTCAACCCAAATCGGATTCATATTTATAAAAAGCATATGTACATTATTAGATAATTCTCTTTGGGTTGGAATATCGGGACCAAATACAGATTTCAGAACTTTATCAGCTTCTTGCTCGATTCGCCATAGATTATTTTCCACGCACCAGTGATTGTATAATTGTTCTAGTTTTTCCCATTTCGTTAGATTGTACAGCTTTTGCTGTAAAAATGTTGGATATAATAGAGGATGAGTCGGAGCACCAACTGTTCTATAGTTAAACTTCATAGCACCGAGAGAACTAATAAGAATTAGTGGAACTTTGAAATAATGTGAATATATCAGAACTGGTTGCAAGTAAGCCTCTAAGAGTAACAAGTCAAACTCTCCCTTCTTCTTTTGTATGATGTCTTGAACATCTTTTGTTTTTAATTGAGCTATAGTTATTTTCAATGCCGCTTTAAGTATAACAGACACTTGATCGATTATGTTGTCATCTTCAACAGTGGCTTTGAAATATTCTTCCTTCCACAATTTATAGGAGAGATCATGGACATCTATTTCAGTTAGGTTCTTCGGTGCTTTTCCTGGTGGGTACACGGGGTCGGTGGTAATGACTGTGATGTCATGACCACGTTTCGCTAGCTCATGTACTAATGGTCGAAATACAACTTGGTGACTTATAGATGGCGTTGGGAATACTGCTAATATTCTTGCAGCTTTACTGTCTTCAAAGAGCAAGATAAATAATACACTTAAAAATAATATCCTTATCATTTTGTTTGAAGTTACCTTTTCTAGCTATGTTTAATTTTTTGATCGTTTCTTGATAACATGAATTGATCTTAATATGCGTTTAAAGTTAAGATACCTTTTTTGTTCTGAAATACGAATATCATTAATAATAATTTATTTATTGTATATTTATAAAGCAGCTATTAATTCGAAATCAGCTTTATGAGGATTTTGAACTATTCAGGATCAACCATTAATATTCTATAAAATAATATTATTAAATCCCATGAGATATTTCCATTTATATTTCTTTTTAATAAAATGTAAAATATAACTGGAAAAGATATTTTTATTCATTAAACGTAAAATTTCTGTATTTATTTTTTACAAATCTAATTTCATTTTTACGAAAACAGTATATCTTATGATTTTTTATTAGGACTATTTTAACAATGTTTCTATAAACATTCCCATCTAATATTGGAACCTCTATCGATAGTATTTTATATCCATTTTTAGTACATTGTTTACATACTTTACCTCAAAATTGTGTCATGTTATTTTTCATTCTTGATATTTTATCAACTTTTTTCAAGAAACTAAGGTAAGCACTACTAACCACGGAACTATTAAAATAATTTAAACTGAAATACTTAGACTACAACAACAGACCGATGAGAAAACTTATTAAGTAGTTATGAGAATATAATACAGCATATCGTATCGCACACTTATTTGAAGCATGTTCATGAACACTTTAAATAAATTTGTTACAAGTTCGTAATATAATAATAATTGTATGATAAATTATAGTTACTATCTTAAAGATTAAGTGTTAATTTTTAATAATTGCTTGATAAGTATAGTCTTTACAATTGTCGAAAATACTATCTTTTATTGCAAGTACTATGAACTCTACGGATAATAGATACACCATTAATACCACAACCCTCAACAGACACGCACCTTGTAAATAATACCTTAAAACGATTAACGATTTGTATCGACTTCAGCATGGGAGCTGGTGGTAGAGGTTACTGCGTTATAAATCATGTGGTAACATGGCACGTGCAAAAAATAGATTTAATTTCCATTATATAATACTGCTTCACTGTAAAGCACTGCTGTACATGTGAGTTTATTCGCGAATGTTATCCTTTAATCAATTTTATAATATGAAGTATAAATATCAGCTTAACATGAACCATGTGTTCAAAGGTAACAATACATTTAATTTTTTTTTATTTGGAACCAATACCATATATTGTCATATTTAGTTAACATTCTCTAAAATATCTCCTTTTAAACAAAATAAAAATTAATAAAATTGGAGAACGGATTAGTGAATTATGAGTATAAATATATATACATATTGACTATAGTCCGTTCTTCCAAGAGAAACGTATTGATTTTGGGGTAGAAAGTATTTATTTATTATTTTATTTAAATTCTTTATTGTACTATAAATACACTAATACAAGTGTGTACAAAAGGCGGGCTTAACGCTAATGCATTATCTACCAGCCAACCTTGGTATGTGCAAGAAAGTATATTGTGTAGGTGTACAATAAACAAGAACACAATAAATATAATATAATATTATATAACACAATATAGCATAACATAAGTACTCAGTGTTCTAGTCATAGTATGAATTCAATACATGCCCGGTTTATTTGTAATTAATTTAGTAATTTGGGCATGAAGAGCAGCTAAGTTACAAAGAAAAAATAGATGAACAAGCAAAAAATATGAAATGAAAATCAAAATATCTACAATGTACAGAATTGAACCAGATAACGTTATAATATGAGTTTAGAATTAGGCACAATATATAAAAGAATAATAGCTTATATTTGTGGCTGTCTGTCGGTATATTTGGTTACATATAGTGCTAAAAGTATTGCAGAACTTAATTATTTTTATTATAACCTAAAAATATAGTTACAAAAAATGACTGACTTAATGACCTATGTCGTTTTTGTAAGTTCAATATTTATTTAACACCGCACATAAATATGTTTTACACATCTATTATTACTATACTACGATGCGTTAGTTATTAACCACGATTCAGAAAGCATCATAAGCACCATCTATAATGATAGTGTCGTATTTCAAACTATTGTACTTTCTGTAAAAATAAAACGTAATTCAACGTTTTTATATATATTTTTCTTTTTTCGTTTTCTGTTTTTTTGTACACAACTTTTTTACAATTTTTGTACCACATTTATATGTATTAACTCACCTACTCTTCTGTAATAATATCAATCAAAATAAGAAATAGGTTGATCATGTTCAAACAAACAAATAGATAGACAGACAGACAGACAGACATATATAAAAATGATAGAAATGTACATGATTAGCGTTTTTAGACCTCTATAAAATTATTGTCAAAAATTCTAAAAAAAGATACAGAAACGTGGAATTTACAATTTTATTATGTGTATAGAAGATATAATAATGACAAAAAGAACTCAAAAGAAGAGCTCCATACTATTGTTGCCATTTGCATTCGATATTGATAAATCTAATCAAATACTCATTACAGATAGATATTTAGTTCTGATTTTAATCATATCAGTTTTTCTATATCTTAAATTAAATAAATGATCGATTTTACCAAATCAAGGACATTTTTTTATGTGTAGATTGAATTATGTACAATTTATTGTAAATATAATTTATTTATTTAATGCCGTTTATAGACACTTCATATTTGGAACAAAAGGAGAACCTAATGTCTGATCTTTATGTTAATGTATATTCTCTAGTACAGTAAAATGTACAGTATTGAACAATGAGGTAATTAATTAAAAAAATCAAAAACCCGACTGCGTAAAATACTCTTATTATAAATTAAAAAGAATAAAACAATTTACTAGCTTTCATTTGATACCCATATTGCTACAGTAAGAAAAAAAAAATTCAACTCCTCCCCCTCATTCCGCCATTTGCGGGCGCCATTTTGAAAATTTATATAGCCTATGTCACTAATACAATTTAGACAAATCCAACGACACCTCATATGTCAAAAACCGTCCAGCCGCTTGGGCTGTAGGGCGTGCCAAAGAAATGGACATACATACATACATACATACATACATACATACATACATACATACATACATACATACATACATACATACATACATACATACATACATACATACATACATACATACATACATACATACATACATACACTAGAAAAACATAACCCTCCTTCTGTCGCAGTCGGGTAAAAAAAGGTTCTATTTTACTTGTGAACAAGGAATAGACGTAAATTATATAAAAAAAGTTGTAAGAATTATCAAATGCTTTTATTAGAAATTTGTAATTTGGCATAGTTCGTGTACTTTCTGTTATTTCAACTTTTAAAGAATACATCGAGTGTAAACTGTCACAATATTCAGAGCCGGAAAACAGAGAGGCCGCCACGAGTGCCCTATCCACAGACTCAAAGATGCAGTTTGAGCGCAGATAATAACTGTACTATATCAGCCTGTAAACAACCCAGTGCTGAGTGAAAGCCTCTTATCCATATAAAAGAAGGGTTAGAGCTTAATCCACAACGCTGCTCCATTGCGGGTTGGCGTACAATTTCCCTATAATGGGTAACGATCGTTATTAGGTGTCTATGATAACAACCGGGACCGATGGCTTTACGTGTTCTCCGATGCATGGTGGGGAGACCCACAAGGACATACACCCAGACCGGAAACAAATACTTGTACAAATACAAATATCTGTCTCGAGCGGGAATCGAACCCGCGACTGCCGCGCGGCGTTGAGGCAACTACTCGCACCACTACACCAGAACGGTGGTCAATGTGGTAATAAGATACTATCTAAATGTAGACAATAATTGACAAAAGATATATTGAGCCCTCCCAGTAAGTACTTACAACATCTATAAATAAAACTTTATTAGAATAATTTTTTAGGTAACTACAACAAAATATCTGATAGTCAAGTTCAAAAACGTGAAAAATAGAGATAAAGGTCCTAAAAATATGAGCGATGGCTCATTCGATTCGTAATCACCTCTAGAAAAAATGTTTTTGAAGGATTTTGGTGCAGGTTAAAAATTGCAATTGTTATTAACAAAATAAGATGAAAAAAAAATGATATTTCGTTTTTTGTTAATAACTCGAAAAATATTAACATTTAAGAATTTTTTGCACTTTATTATATATAGCTATTTTTATAATTTTTTTCTGCTTCAGAAAAAAAATATAGCTTTGGTCAAT
The DNA here is from genome assembly GCA_036937285.1 of Euphydryas editha. Taxonomy (NCBI): domain Eukaryota; kingdom Metazoa; phylum Arthropoda; class Insecta; order Lepidoptera; family Nymphalidae; genus Euphydryas; species Euphydryas editha. The sequence continues at coordinate 4,987,506 of JAUPFZ010000025.1, forward strand.
ATTTGTTTATAACAAATTGTTAAACTAATAAACACGAGAGACATAGATTCACGAATGCGCAATGGACATTCTTTTGCATACAATTTACCGACGACGCTGAGAAGGCTTATACCGTGGTAATTTATGCAGTCCTGCCCTGACCCTTTTCCATTATATAATGGCACAATTACACCTTTGCACCAGTCTCCCGGTACTTGCCCATTTCGCCAGCACAAATTAAAAAGGCGGTAGAGCTGGCTAGCCACTATGCCTTGTCCAGCCCTCAGCCTCTCGACGGTAATCCTGTCATACCTTGCAGCCTTACCTAATCTCATACTTTTCAACGCTTTCACTATTTCATCCATGCTTATCTCACTTTTATCAACATTTATATTAGTTTCCATGGAAGGTGCCGGATGATGTATCTGCACTTCCTCTCTTTCAAACAGACTTTCAGAATACTCTTTCCATCTCCTATCCTCCTATCTTGACTCCTGATTATAGTCAGCTCCAAAGTAGAAGTTTTTCCTCTGGCTGTTTTGATGGATTTCCAGAAAAACTTGATGTTTGAATGGAAATCTTCAGTGAGCCTCCTATCAAAATCATCCTTTTGTTCTTCTTTCCTTCTAGACACAACTTCTTTCGATGCTGATTTCAGTCTTTAATACTTCGTTCTTCCTTCCTTTACCTCTTCATCCGTTGCCTTTTGAATTTTTGGTTAACTTTTGTTGCTAACCAATCCAACCACGCTTTCTTATTTTCTTGTACAGCCATTTGTACATCTTTATCCATCCATACATTATAGTTCGTTCTTCCTTTCCTTCTTTTAGCTACCCCGCATACCTCAATAGCAACATTCACGACCTTTTTCTTGAATGTCTCCCACAAATCTTCAATCACACCTATCTCTTCTATGCCTTTAAAACTTTCTTTCAGTTTCCCTACATACTCGTCTTTCTTTTCTTTTTCTTGTAGATTTTCTACTTTTACTCTGTCCAAAACACTCGTAGGCTCGGCCCCTCGGTGTTGCCACGCTTAAAGAGGCCACACATTCGGGCTATGACCAGGAAGTGGTCTGTGTCGAGGCCTACAACGCGGTATACCCGAGTGTCTAGCACTTTCTTCCTCAGTCTTTCATCCACAATTACAAAATCGACCATACTTCTAGACTCACCCTCATCTCTTGTATACGAATGGATCTTTTTGTGGTCAAACATTGTTTGGCCACGCAAAGATTTCATTCCGAGCATATTTCAAGCAGGCTTCTCCCATTGTTATTCATTCTCTCGTCCCCATACGTACCCAGAACTCCTTCATACCCATCACGCTTTACTCTGGGTTGGAGTAAAGCGTAAAGCTCATTAAAGTCGCCTAACATCACGATATGTAAGTAATTTAAAACAAAAAATATATTGAAATAAACCATTGTACACTACACTACTACAACAAAATGAAATATTTTCAAGTCTTTCATTTAAATAAATAAATAAATTATATTTTAAGTAAATATAATTCTGCAATTTATAAAAATGAATAAAATTAGACTCGTATAATGCTGCGCAGTGAAGCGAGTTAGCGCAATTGCGCGGCGCCTACTAGCTAACTTCATGGTGTCGGTTTTATTGTCACGGTGTGCGCGCGCATCTTAAAAATTTACTCTCATCATTTTTCCCTAACGCCGTTCCGTTTCCTAATAATAAGTACATACTTATGTAATTATAATTAATAAATATTAACTAATTATAACTACATGACCAACAGATCTTACAAAGTCAAAATTAAAGAAACCTTCAGTGACGAAGTGCATGTAACACAGGGAACAGCTCAAGGATCAGTACTTGGCCCCTTACATTACGTTACATACGTTAACGACCTAGAAAATATAATAAAAAACTGCGAATTATATCAATATGCTGACGATACTTGTGTAGTAGCTGCTCACCATAATATCATGGAAGCAATGAACCAGCTCCAAACTGATTTTAATTCACTCTTAAAATGGTCACATGACCATGGTCTCGTTATTAATATTGATAAAACAAAAAAAATGTATATAAGCTCAGGCAGGAACAGATATTGTGGTGATGTTAAACTAATAGCTCATAATCATCAATGCTTACATACAGACAAACATCACTATGATGGATGTAACTGTTCGTCAGTAGAAACTGTTACTTGTCAAAAATATTTGGGGTTATTGATCGACGATCGTCTCCTATGGGAACAACACATTAACTATGTTTGTGACAAATTACGGGCCCTTTTGGCAAAATTAATAATTATAAAAAATAAAATTCCTTTTTTGACACTTTTAACAATTTATAAAACATTAGGCGAATCTATAATATCATATGGACTAAGTAGCTATGGCCTAACATATAAAAGTCATATAAATCAAATATATCAACTTCAAATGCATATTTTAAAAGCCATAGTACCTAAAAAAATTAAAGAACAACATAAACAAAACTATCATCTTCTATTCAATTACTGCAAAGTTATGCCAGTTGACGTTAAAGTAAAATATCTTGTACTTACAGAACAATATCTGAACACAAAAATCCAAAAAAAAGTTGACAACTGTAAAAGACTGAGAAGTAGTAAGAATCCAAAATTAGAAATCCCCAAAGTCATTAATAACTACGGCAAACATTCACTTAAATATATTGTTCCTACTTTATTGAATTCACTCCCAAAAACACTAAAAGATGAAATGAACGAAAAAAATTACAAACATAAACTCAAAAAGCACTTTTTAGAGGAATGTGTATAGATACCGGTTCTGCTTACGGCGTTGATGCGATGGTCGGATAAATTCCATTTTTATATTTAGATTACATAGTATTATAATTTTATATATTATAACTTAGGTATAGTTTAACTACAGTGCACAGTAAAACTAACTTTTGTTTATGAGGCACTGCATGTATATATATTTTAATGTATTAATAAATAAATAAATAAATAAATAAATAAAAATAAATGTATGAATTACTGTAATAATTTTATCTTAATACGATAAAACTTGGGGTTAGTTGGGGGAAATGTAATCCTTAAACATTTAAACAGATTGTCATTTGAAATCTATTTGTAGGTCTTGGTAAACAAAATATAATGTATTGATGAAAATTTGATTAAAAATATATTTTTGCACAATTTTTCTTTTTTTACGGTACGATTTACATTACTTTATTTTATTTTTTCAAAATTATTGGTATAGTAATGCGTTTTCAGGGTATAGCTAATTAGGTACGACTCTATAATATGTAATTAGAAGAAATGTACAAAATCTGACAGTAGATAAAAAATTCGATAGCTGTGGGTAAAACATATACAAATATGTAAAACATAAAAAATACAAATTCGTTAATTTCTTTTATGTGACTTTTCGTTTGATATCAGTTTTAAATTTTCGTATTATTATTTTCCATATCATACACGAAAGAATTAATATTATAGTTAAAATAAAAAACAATATTAATAGAACAATCAAAGCTAATTCTAGCTCTAAGAAATGCGCCCACGACACGTTTGCGCCGGCGGCTCTAAGGTGAGCGGCGTCGCCGTGGCGCAGTGTGCTCCGTCCACCACACCGCGCTCTGCAGTGGTGATTGAAGCTGATCGGCCATGAGGGTGCGTAACCGAATTATATTCTCGCGATATCTACAAAAATTACATTTAATAATAAGTATTTTGATGTAATTTTTTATTTGAAATCTTTTCCAATCCAATCCAAGTCTTTTAGTTTAATATTCAGGTAATAATTTAAACAATAAAATAATAGACTAGAAAAATATAATAGTCCTTTGATATCTTAATTGTATTTGTATAAAGTAGTATGAATATTGCTTGTATAGGATAAGCCAGGGGAAATGAACTGCTATGAATAATTATTGTATTGTTAAAATGCAACGAAAGCAAATGGAAAGTTACATAGAAAATGTTTAGTAAACTATAAACCCCGTCGCTTCCACATTTATACCGAACTTATAAAAGGCAAAATTCATTGGTCAGTCAGTTCGAGTTCTAGTTCAAGTCCAGTCTTCATTAAAGAACAGTTTAATTAAATTAATTTACAGCAGAAATGAAAGTGGTTTTTTTTTTAAACGACCCACGGAGTGCCATCCTAACAGCGCGTAAACAGTGCCAACTGTGCAAAAAAATAAAAGGATTAAAAAAAATATTAGGCAGTAATAGTATTTGTACAAAAATTACACAAGTAGACCAAGAAATTAAGTTCGTGAAGATGTTCTTTTTTTCGTAACCCCACTAGTGTATTTATAATAAACGTTAAAGGGAATATCCATTCCCAGAATCGACATATACATCAATGAGTACCTTAATAAAGACTGGTTTTTAATCTAGGACACAGTCACATTAACATATTCACTTTAGAATCATTTAAGGCCTACGTTCAACAGTGGCTATCCACTTGGCTGATGTGACGATGATGAATAAGTGCTTAGGTACGGATTGTTATCTCATTATTGCTTAAAACTCAGATAAAGAATGCTCAATGTATTCATGTTTTTCTTAGTCTCAATAACCTTCAAACTTAGAACTAATTCACAAAATATTGTTGGACAAAAATACATTCTTAAAAAAAAAAAAAAAAAAAAAAACAATAAAAGAACTCACCTTTTGTCACCAGTGATTGTTTCAATTCAATCTCCCCGTGATCATGGCGATTGAAACATTGCCGAAATATAGGGAACTAAACAAAGTTATAAACGCGGTAAGCACCCGTACAAATATAAATTTAAATATGTTTCAATTGATGTTTTAAATTCACCTTCAGTAAGATATTTGATATCTAGCTGAATTCCAATTTGGTGTTGAACATATTTTTGTACATTGTACCATTGATCTGCCATCAACGGAATACCAATGAGTGGTACTCCAGCAATGATCGCTTCATCCGTGGATTGCAGCCCACCTTGATTTATGAATATTTTTACATTTGGATGTCCTAAAATCATGAAAATGTGTTTTCAATTTTTTTTTTATTAATTTGTAGTTCATTATTAATTTTATTTATTGTAAAGTGCCAAGTCTATGCAAAAGTGTTATGTAAGTTATTTTATTATTAACTTAGATGTACGAATTACGAAAATTATAAAAATGTTTTCATATTAACCACGAATACAAACAAAATTTTATACAAATTTTATATCTTCAACTTACTTAGTAAATCTGATTGTGGAAACCATTTAGATATCATAATGTTTTTGTTTGTCCCGGTAGCACGTCCTGGTCCCACTTCCACAAAACATCGTAAGGTAGTTGAGAGAATACTCTTACAAACATCTGTATTAGTTCTGGCGGAAGAGTAGATGTTTTGACATTTGTTCCCAAACTGAAGTAAACAACACCATTTTTAGCTAAATCTAAAAATGTTTGTAAATCCTGTAAGGCACACAATGTACTTAAGAAAAAAAAATATGAATCCAATTTTGTGATTACCTTTATATTATTATAGAAAATGAGATTATAATATACAATATTTTTTAAGTTATTTCTTTTTTCTAAAAATTCTAGTTTTTATTTGGTGTGAATTCGCATCCGAAGAAATATGTAGTGAGAAAATATTTTTATTTTTTTTGAATAACAGATTATATAAAGCCCATTCTTAATTTTAAACTTTAAACCATATTGATTCAAAGTTCAAAAAGCTTCTAACGAACACAATTATAGTACTATATTAATGAAAGTTGATGGTGTTCATGTTACATAATTTAAAATTACGAGTAAATATAATTATGTTCACACTTGCGTCAAAACGTGACGCTGAATAATAAAACCCGAAATTACTAAACTACTACTAATACTACTACTACTAAAACTAAAAGAATTTAACTTAAAAATTGCAATAGTTATTAGTTAGTTATTATTATCAGTAATCGATTTACCGATGTACGTATATTTGTCGATGTTCATATAGCTGTTTAGCCGTGTGGTGAACGGCAGGGATAATGATATAAATATAAATAAATAAATATAAATATAAATATTAACGAACAATCACACCACGTTAACCTAGCCCCGTGGTAAGTTCGTAAGAACTTGTGTTACAGGTACTAGGAACGGAAATAAATTTAAGATATAAATACATATATACATAAATACACATCCATGACCCGGTGCAGACATCTATATTCGTCATACAAATTATCTGCACCTGGCGGGATTCGAACCCGCGACCGCTGCGTAAAGTGTCCAGTTGCCTGACCACTCGACCAGCCGGCCGTCAAAAATGATGATGATCAATTATAAAATGTTCTCTTAAAACATTTTCAAAATATGTTCAATATAAATAAACCTGTATATTATAAAACTTGAATTGGACCTTTTATAATTTTATTGAAAGTACTAGATATCCCATGATTTCGTTCTCGATTGCCATTTCTTTCATTAGCCTATGAGACAAACTGTGAAAGCCGGCTTGAAATACGGCGTACATGAAAGTAAAGGAGAGTAATGAAGAAACCTTCATGCTAATGGTAAGAAAAAAATTGAACAATTTATTAATACTAAGGCACAAGAGAATAAATATGAAATTGAATAAAAATAGTTTCAAATAACCACTATAATCAGGGCATCCAATGTTATTTAGAAAGATTTTGTACTTTCACAAGGTAACACGCAAATCACATAAGTAATATTGTTAAGATGACGTCGTGTTAGTTGTATGCGTTAGTTACGGGAGTCCCGGAATTTGCGGAAGCAGTTGGATTCGTCAAACGCGTGAAAGCTCTATCAATGAGCTCGAGAGACGCTGCGGGTCGAAAGTAACTTTATTAAGTACACGACGAAGTCACTTTAATAATGCTGCAATTCCACGAAGGAATATATTTGTGAATCATAATTTAAATATTTCATCATCATATTTCATATTTAACAATTATTTATAAAATAAAGAAAAGTTACGCCTGTTATTTCTTATTATTTACACATTATATAGTAAATTTAAACAAGGAAATATTACAATATGTCCCATTGGTGGAATGGGCAGTGATCATGCTTTTAGGTTCAGAATTGTGGGCTTGATTCTCGCTTCGAGTCTGGTTGTATTTATTTATATTTATTTATACTTTTTTGTACACTACAAATATAGAAAAAAGACAGGTTTATAACAATTACAAAATGTGAAGTACAAGAAACAATCTTATGGCTAGTTAGCCATTTCTTCCAGACAACCCGAAATAATTATGTTGGAGTAAAATTTATCTAATAAGAGAGAACGAATAGGTGGTGCAATTGACGGCCGGCTGGTCGAGTGGTCAGGCAACTGGACACTCTACGCAGCGGTCGCGGGTTCGAATCCCGCCAGGTGCAGATAATTTGTATGACGAATATAGATGTCTGCACCGGGTCATGGATGTGTATTTATGTATATATGTATTTATATAAATTTCTTAAATTGATTTCCGTTCCTAATACCTATAACACAAGTTCTTACGAACTTAGCACGGGGCTAGGTTAACGTGGTGTGATTGTTGGTTAATATTTATTTATTTATTTAATTATATTATATTAAACTCACATATAACTATCTACACATTAATACTCAAACACTATACATATATACTATCATAAAATAATATACAAATCAATGTACCAAAAGTATGAAATAGAATTTATGGTCAATAACATCATAAGAAAAAAAAAAGAAAAAAATAATAATTTGAATCGTCCCCGTTATTAAGGTAATGCCTCTTAACGGAGTTTTTTTAATATTGGGAGTGATTTTGCTTCTTTTACATTTAAGGGTATATCATTACGTTTTATATATTATGTATCATATCATGTATATATTATGTATCATTTGAATGTATATTTTTATAAAGAAAAAGTATATAAATTGGCAGTTACCTGAAACACGGGCATTAAGTTGCCTACATGAGGAATAGACGATATACGTGTACATACTCGTAATATGCATGTAAAAAAATTAAAATTGGCAATAATAACATGTCATATATTATTATTTCTTAAAAAACTTTTACGCATATACATCAATATCACTTTTATCTATACATTTAATAGATATAAAAGGAATAAAAGGATAGATATAAAAGGAATAAATGGAACTAAAAAAAATCCATGTTAAAAATAATAAATTCTATGTCCTGCATGTCATCGAGGTATAAAAAAAATCTTTACCTAAAAACATAATATGTATAATGTAGGTACATGAATAAAATCTGAATAGACTAATAAATAATCATTAGTATTCCAACACGGAAATACTGATACTTATATTGCTTATTGCATGTATATAAGTTTCATTTTGCCTATGTTTTGAAAAACAACATTTTTTATTAGATTAAGGAGTATATTTGTGGACATTTTGTTACATTGTGTTAAAATGATAAATAATTTCACTATTAAAAATTTAATAAATTATATTTTAAAGAAAAAATCAAAATAATAATATGTTTTTAATGAAAATTTCAACATAAGATTGTAAAAAAAAACCTTTGTAAATAAAAATAATAATTTTTCCTTTGGCAATTCTTTCAGCGGAGTCACGTGTATTCCACCAATATAAACAACATTCGTTGGCACCGGTTGGTTGTCAATCCAAATCGGATTCACGTTCAAAAATAGCATGTGTATATTATTAGATAACTCATGTAGAGATGGAACATTAGAACCGACTTTAGATTTTAGCGTCAAATCAGCTTGATATTCAGCTTGCCTCATACTGCGTTCTAAACACCAATTCGTATACAAAATCAACAATTTATCCCAATGAGTGACATTGTATAACTTTTGATGTAATATTCCCGGATATAAAAATGGATGTGTAGGAACACCAACGGCTCTGAAGTTATTTGTTGTTCCACCGTATGAACTAATAAGAATTACAGGCACTTTGAAAAAATATGAGTATATTAACGCTGGTTGTACGAAAGCTTCTAGTAGTAACAAATCAAAATATTCTTTTTTCTTATTAATAATATCTTTAATTTCTTTGTTTTCCATTTGAGTTGTAAGGATTTTTAACATTATTTGGTGTATAAAAGTCGCTTGGTTATTTGGACGCTGTTTTTTTACAACGTTTCTTTTTTCTAATTCTTCTTTCCATAATTTATGAGATAGATCATGGACATCTATTTCTGTTAGATTCTTCGGTGTTTGGCCTGTCGGGTACACGGGATCGGTGGTGATAACAGTGAGCTCATGACCACGTCTTGCTAACTCATTAATCAATGGTCTGAAAACAACTTGATGGCTTATTGATGGCGTGGGAATTATTGCTAATATTTTTGCACTTTTAATTTCCTCCAAGCATGATATAAGTAAAACCGTAATAAAAACTAATATTCTCGTCATTTTGTCACGAAGTTTTAACTGAAACTGTCTGTTATTTATCTGTGTCGTTATAAATATAAAAGGTGAGATTATTTTTAGAGGCTCGCTATATGCATAAGAAAGGGTTATTCAACTTTTTAGGATTCCGTTCTTTAAATTGAAGATTTCACGAATTCATCTAGTTTTTTGCATGTCAAAAATGTTTTCAAAAGAGTTTGTTTAGAAAAGCTTTAAAATTATATTGATGTCTTATTATTTTTAAAATAATAGGATTTTAATTAAAATATCTGAGTAGTTCCGATAGAAAAATATACATTTTTTTAATTTGTATAAGATAAAAAATTATCATGTCACTAATTTTACCAAAAAAGAAATATCAGTAAATAATTAACTGGTACTATAGGTGTATTTATAGTAATAATAACATTAATTATTGATTGGGGCGGTATGATTTAATAATAAAAACTATTAAAAAACTAATTGTTCAAGAGTTATACAACATTTTTAGGAATAAGACAGATTTACTAAATTGAAGCCATTGCTTAATCGATTAATAATGAGTGTAATAATAAGTTTATGAAATGTCATACATTCGAGTGAACCTCAAAGATTTATATACTTTATTAATTTATCAAAAAATAAATACTCTTATAATGATTTAATAAACTATAATATGACGATTTACAATTTTTCTTTATCTTCGAAAAAACTGAACTAAAAAAAATAATAAAAAATAATGCTAAAAATCGTTACAACTCAAATAGAAAACAAAGACATTGAAGATATTATTAATAAGAAAAAAGGATACTTTGATGTTGTTACTACTAGAAGCTTTCGTACAATCGGATTTTGATATACTTACTTTTTATTAGTTCATTCGGTGGAACAACAAATAATTTCAGAGCCGTTGGTGTTATATTGCGTTGTGTTACATCCATTTTTATATCCGGGAATATTACATCAAAAATTACACAATCTTACTCATTAGGATAAATTGTTGATTTTGTATACGAATTTTTGTATTTATTATTATTTATTTATATACGTAAATATAAGAAATATCTTATAATTAAATAAACAACCTCAATTGAACAATACCCAATGACTTATTTTATACATATATAATTATATAGACGACCGGCTGGTCGAGTGGTCAGGCAACTGGACACTTTACGCAGCGGTCGCGGGTTCGAATCCCGCCAGGTGCAGATAATCTGTATGACGAATATAGATGTCTGCACCGGGTCATGGATGTGTATTTATGTATATATGTATTTATATCTTAAATTTATTTCCGTTCCTAGTACCTGTAACACAAGTTCTTATGAACTTAGCACGGGGCTAGGTTAACGTGGTGTATTTGTTGATTAATATTTATTTTATATTTATAGATACTAGCGGCCCGCCCCGGCTTCGCACGGGTATTTAACTAAAATTTCAAAAAATATAAATTTATATTTTTTATCACCTATACCTGCGTCGATACTGGAATATATTTCATAATAGACGGATTGAGTTGTCGTCAAACATAATATTTTAGCCCGCGACTTCGTCCGCGTAGAAGTCGAAAATGGTTATAATAGGATTTTTATTTGTTTTTTTTTTTACGTTATTAATTTTGTTATAACATATAAATTATTATGCTAAAATATTTGGATACTTATAAAATATAACAATCTTTATTATAGAGTAGGAATTTAAAGTTAATTAAAAATAAAAATAAAAATGAAATTTGTTATGTTTTATGATAAAGAAGCTCTGCTTTTGATCTGGAGAAAGTTAAACGGGGGTATTATCTTCTTACAACGAAATCGAAATACTTCCGTAGTATTTTATTTATAAACAGTATTTTTTATTTTTCGTTCGGAGTGCTACAATTACCAGGCTATTTTGGAATACGCCACATACAACTGACTGTGAGAGAAGCAGTTTTCGCTTAAGTATACTCCCGCTACAGTAAGAGTTTGACCTTAAGTTTTGTTTATGGTAAATACATACTCATATACACTCATACATTATAATTACACCACAAGTCAATAAGATTTTGTCTCTTAGATTTGAATAAACCCGCAAGTAATTATTTTTTAAATTTTAATTGACTCAGCACAGTTGGTAGTGACCCTGCTTTCTGCTCCAGCTCTCTACGCGGCAAAAAGAATATTCTTACCATTCAAGTTTTTAGGTCTCATAGTTCCAGAGATATCGTGATGAGTGACTATATGTATAGAAAGTCTACATTTATATAGATTTACTAAATAAGTTCAAGTAGATATTGACTTTAGGCATTAAAAAAACGTTAAAAATTAATTATAATACTTAGTTTAACAATGTTAAGAATATAAATATTTACGCATAATGTATATTATCTTTATTTATTAAACTTTTAGATTTTAAGATAATAATTATGTTGAAACATTAATTGCTGCGATGAGAGGGAAGCCTTAATTCAGGTTCCCAACTCGCCAAAAACAGCTATAATATACACTACGCGTCGTATCAGCAATCGACTATATAAATTCATATACAAGTCAGCTACAAAATATATATTTTTAAAAAATTAACAATAATTAGGAGTGGTCATTAAAAATAAAACCACTATAGATGACTAGATGTTAAGTAAGGAGTTGTGTAGTCAAAATTAAACAATATTACTTCTTTGTAAGTAAAATAATTACTTCGTATTAAATAAAAACAAGTAATGAGACGTAAAAGACTGATATATAATAATTATTATTTAAAAAATGATGACCTAGTAGACAGACGAAGTACTTCCATTTAATGACTTGGAACATCATAAATGCCGAAACTGGAAGAGTTAAAGATCGCAATGGTGTCAGTGAATAATTGATAATTGACAATCACTCTATTAAATCACATGAAAAAGTGGCAAAGGCTTTGGAAAATCACTTTGCCAACATTTCACTTTCGACAACTAAAACGCTTATATCTTCGCCTGAAGTCGCTGAATCATTGCTCAAGCAAAATGTAAATTTATACCTGAATAATAATTTTCTTTTTACCTAGACTAGAACTTTAAATATTTAGTATAATACGAGTATTTTATTTATGTAATAAGGAACTTCGTTCCTATCTGGTCACATAGTCTTCTGTAATGGTCTCATTCAAAATAAAAAATTGGTTGATCTAGTTCCAACAAACAAATAGATAGACAGAGAGACATTCCTAAAAATGATAATAATATAGATAATTAGCGTTTTTAGACCCCTACAAAAATAGTTGTCAAAAAAAAAAAAATACAGAAACGTGAAATTTGCAATTTTATTATGTGTATAGAACATGTAATAATGACAAAGGGAACTAAAAAGAAGAGCTCCATACTATTATTTATTGCCATTTGTATTCGATATTCATAAATCTAATCAAATACTCATTCCAGATAGATATTTAGTTCTAATTTTATTCATATCGGTTTTTGTTATCTTAGATTAAAGGAATGTTTGATTTTACCAAATCAAGTACATTGTTTTATGTATATATTTATTTATGTATAATATATTATAAATATAATTATTTTATTTATTTTTTCCGTTTATAGACGACTACTACATATTTGGAACAAAAGGGGAATCTAATATCTGATCTTTATGTTAATGTGTATTGACTATTCTCTACAGTACAGTAAAATGTACAGCACAATGAACAATGAGCTAAAAAGCTTATATTTTATTTGTGGTTAAAGAATAGACGTAAAAAAATGTTGGTTAATTTATCAAATGCTATTATTAGATATTTAATTTTGGCATACTTCTTGTACTTTCTGTTATTTCAAATATATTTTTGAATAGTCAGAGCCGAAAAACAGAGACGCAGCCACCAATCCCCTATACACAGACTCAAAATAAAAGAAGTTACAACCTTTCATTATCATGGTCGGTATATTTAAACAATTTCTGGACACCATATCAGCAAAATCAGCATCAACATATCAGCAATACCACTCCTCTTTCTCATATCAATTCTTGAATATGCTGACACGTGTTATGTTAATTTAAATGAGGAACAACTAAATAAACTTGAGCGTTTACAAAATCTCTGTATTCGGTTTGTATTTGGACTTCCCAAATATGACCACGATTCTGAATTTCGCAAAAAACTCAAGTGGCTTCCAATACGACTTTCAGGAATACTCACATAATATGATCTCTCCTTTATTCTATCCTTTTCAATCTAGCTACTTCGGTATATTTTAAGAACCGATTTGAGTTCCTTTGTGATACTCACAAACGACCCCTCCGAACGAACGATGATTTAATTTTAAAGATTCCCGCTCATTCTACATCCTTTTATTCTAAATTCTTTACTGTGCCCCTGTCCTGTCGTCTTTGGAACTCATTGCCACTGTCTATAGTACACGCTCAATCAATAATGACATTTAAAAAAATTGTCACAATAATGTATTTATCATCTTAAATCTCGATGTTCATTGTATTTTATTACTCATATTTAATTATGTTGGTATGTCATTTGTTAAATTTATCAAATTGTTTATTATGTATAGGTATATCTAGGTATTTGTGTATGTACAAGGAGGCGGCGCGGCTGACCGAGTTCGGACTCGACCTCGTGATCAGCCGCATAGAGAGTTTAGGGCTTCGTGTCAGGATTGACAAGACCGAAGCTCTGCTCTTCCGCGGGACCGGCCGCAAGGGACCTCCACCGGGGGCTACCCTTCAGATCGGAGAGGGGAGAGTCAGGATGAGCCCCCAAATGAAATATTTCGGGCTCATCCTGGACGGAGGGTGGACCTTCGGCCCACACTTCGCGATGGTGGGACCGAAGGTCGTGAAGGCGGCGAGTGCGTTGGGCAGACTCCTCCCGAACCTCGGAGGACCCAGCGCCACCTGTAGGCAGCTGTACTCCGGAGTCTGCCGGAGTTTGGTGACGTACGGTGTCCCGGTTTGGGCGGATCGCCTCACCGCGAAAAATAAGGCGGCGCTGCGCGCTGCGCAGCGAACAATCGCGGTGAGGGTGATTTGGGGGTATCGTACGGTATCGTGGGCTGCAGCTACTGCTCTAGCCGGCGACTCCCGTGAGAGCTCGTGGCGGAGGTTCTTGCCGAGACATACTCATACGTCTCGGGTATGAGGGCTCTTCGTGAGAACCCCACGTTGGACGGGATCCTACGTGTGCGTCGGATAGGGCAGGAAGCGCTAATGCGGAGGTGGTGGGAGGACCTGGTGGTGCAGCCATATGGCACACGCGTAACGGCTGCCATTCGCCCGGTCCTTGAGCGGTGGATGTGTCGAAAACGCAAGCCCCTCACGTTCCGTCTGACACAGGTTCTCACCGAGCACGGTTGCTTTGGTGACTACCTGTGTCGGACGGCCCAAAGGGAGCCGACGACTGAGTGTCACGATTGTGGCGCAGCGGTAGAGTCTGCCCAGCACACCTTCGAGGTGTGCCCGAGATAGGTGGTGCTGCGTCAAGGTCTGACATCGGTCGTCGGAGGGGACTTGTCGCTCCCGAGCGTCATCACCGCGATGCTCGGCGACGACGAGTCCTGGAAGGCGATGGTCTCCTTCTGCGAGACAGTAATGTCCTAGAAGGAGGCCGACGAGCGGATGAGAGAGGAGGCCGCCGACGTGGCCTCCATCCGCGGGAACGAATGGGGGTGCGTAGGAGGCGCTACTTAATGCGCCTCCAGTAACGCTCTTGTGCCCGTGTCGGGCCGGGATGGGAACCCGGTCCTGCTAGACACGGCGTCGTCGGGACTGTTCAGAGGTAAGCCGGATGTCCCCATGGAGGAGAAGTCTGGCCTTTTCGCCGAGGCCAGCCTGTCGCTGGAGGGATTCTGTTGCCTGCAGATCCGGGACCCTCCAATTAAAGCGGCTGAAGGCTCCCGCAGGGGTTTAGTACGGTATTGCACTCCCAAAGTGCCGAGTCCGACATAGGTCTAGGACTGCCGACCCGAGCGTCCTGGATATCATCTGGATAAAAAGGTATTTGTGTATGTGCATATGTATGTATGTATGGGTGTATGTAGGTATGTGTGTACGTATGTATGCATGTATTTTTGTAGCAGTATCACTATATTTCGTTTTTTTATTTCATTATTATTATTATTTTTTCATCTTTATTTTAATATCTATTTATAAACAATATATAGTTTTGCGCCCTTTCCCACACCTTCTACGCTTGTCCTCTGCCCAAAGGTTGCCTGGTAGAGATCGCTGTGTTAGCAGTAAGGCCGCCTTTTTTTTCTTTTTTTACGATGGGAAATGCATTTACGCATCCCGCCGCTGTAATAAATAAATAAACAAATAAATAAATATTAACCAACAATCACACCACGTTAACCTAGCCCCGTGCTAAGTTCGTAAGAACTTGTGTTACGGGTACTAGGAACGGAAATAAATTTAATAGATTTATATAAATACATATATACATAAATACACATCCATGACCCGGTGCAGACATCTATATTCGTCATACAAATTATCTGCACCTGGCGGGATTCGAACCCGCGACCGCTGCGTAAAGTGCCAGTTGCCGTAAGGGCGGCGGGTATGTGGGACTCGCTGACTGCGAAGCCAGAATACCTGTAGCGACAACTATCTCGCCACATACGAACTGACGCATTCTACATCGCGCTATCGAAGTTTTCAAAGCGATTCAGTATATATACAAGAACCCGACAACAAACGTTAAGTGGCGCGTAGCCCACCAGACGCAACACCGTCTGGTCGAAGGATCCTTCCTTTTCAAAGGCAGCCCCTCTACGCCAAACTGGTGACCCCGACGTGATATGGTCACTCCGCCAAACTGGTGACCCCGAGCATGAACGTCAGCGCAACCTTCGCAAATCTACGTCATCGTAACGTCATCGTCACTTCCTCAAGCTTTCGAGCAGCGAGTCGTACAGCCAGCCAGCATCCACGGCTACTACGGGTATCCTGACCACAAGCATGCAGCGGACGCGCATTCCCGGTCATCACCCACAGCCTGCTCAGCGACCTTGGCACAGCACACTGCACTTCGGCCGGTCAGCAAGCAGAGACGCTCTTCTCTCCTGGTCGACGCAGCAGCCAGCCACTACGCAGCACTGCACCACCCCGATTCACTGCGGTATCACCGCAGACAGTTCCGACTCACCGTGAACTATGCGGCATCTGGTTCCGACTTACTGGAACAATCCACTGGCCCGGTAAGCATCACAAGATGTATGGACGACTCAACCTGCTATCGACCTCCGGTCTCGGAGGGGGAGTGATGTAGCGACAACTATCTCGCCATATACGAACTGACGCATTCTACATCGCGCTATCGAAGTTTTCAAAGCGATTCAGTATATATACAAGAACCCGACAACAAACGTTAAGTGGCGCGTAGCCCACCAGACGCAACACCGTCTGGTTGAAGGATCCTTCTTTTTCCAAGGCAGCCCCTCTACGCCAAACTGGTGACCCCGACGTGATATGGTCACTCCGCCAAACTGGTGACCCCGAGCATGAACGTCAGCGCAACCTTCGCAAATCTACGTCATCGTAACGTCATTGTCACTTCCTCAAGCTTTCGAGCAGCGAGTCGTACAGCCAGCCAGCATCCACGGCTACTACGGGTATCCTGACCACAAGCATGCAGCGGACGCGCATTCCCGGTCATCACCCACAGCCTGCTCAGCGACCTTGGCACAGCACACTGCACTTCGGCCGGTCAGCAAGCAGAGACGCTCTTCTCTCCTGGTCGACGCAGCAGCCAGCCACTACGCAGCACTGCACCACCCCGACTCACTGGGGTATCACCCCAGACAGTTCCGACTCACCGTGAATTATGCGGCATCTGGTTCCGACTTACTGGAACAATCCACTGGCCCGGCAAGCATCACAAGATGTATGGAGGATCGATTGAAATATTTCTCAACGCAGGTTGAGAAATATTTCAATCGAGTTTCAAGTCTAGGTTCCAAAAATTAATTTTATTATATGCCCAACGAAATTGGGGGAGAGGGGGGGGGAGGAACAGTTAGTAAATTTAAAAAAAAGAGTGGTACCGTAGAATACCAGATAGGAATGAATTTCCTTATTACATAAAAATACGAGTATTAATATTTTGAGTTCTAGTCGAGGTAGTCGAGGCCCAACGAAATTGGGGGAGAGGGGGGGGGGGGAGGAACAGTTAGTAAATTTAAAAAAAAAGAGTGGTACCGTAGAATACCAGATAGGAATGAATTTCCTTATTACATAAAAATGCGAGTATTAATATTTTGAGTTCTAGTCGAGGTAAAAAGAAAATAATTATTCGGGTATACGTTTTTTATTATGATTTTTTATCACTAAAAATCAAAAATTACTTCACGAAATTTCTTAACAATTTTATTTTATTTAAAAGGATTCATTGAAATATGGATATATAAGGATGGCGTTAACTCATTTTAAGAATATACCAGTTCAGAAAAAAAATAATTGGTAAATTAAATAGTTATGAATTCTTTTTTAAATAACTAAAATTAAGAATAAACATTGAAGTGGATATTTTGATTTTTATTTTTAGCCGAAATAATCGTACTGTGCCGGATGTTTTTTGCCGATTAGGGTACCCTGTCGTCCCATTAGGAACTTCGTTCCAATAAACACTATAAAACTCATATGTTTTGCATGAAGGACAGCTCCGTTAAATGCACACATCTTTATCATTTACATACTCCTGCACAGATTAACATGCTTTGAATATTCGAGTGGCGTCCCGAGAATTAATGCAAAGAACGTATAAATATTCAAGGTAATCAAAATTGATTGTTTAACTGACGTGGATTGTCGTTTACTTACGTTATCGTGTTAATACTGATAAGAAGTTATACTACGAAGTTACTATGCCTGATTATATTAGCAAATATCCTTATTTATTATATTAAAATAGATTATTTTTTTCTATTCAATAAGCTACTCCAATGCATATCTTTGTTATAAAGCTATCAATAGATAAACATTTTATAAATGGGTTTACCTTGATGTAATCATTCAGTCTTGTTACAATAGCAAATAAGTAGTCACAACAAAATGTTTCATAAGACTTCAATATTAATTTTGTCGTTTTTATTTATGACAACGCAAGCAGCAAAAATTCTAGGAGTGTTTCCAATACCATCCATTAGTCATCAAGTGGTATTTCGTGAAATCACTCAGGAACTTGTTAAGAGGGGTCATGAAGTGACTGTGATTACAACTGATCCAACGTTTCCCAAAGGAAATGGTCCAGCTAACCTAAAAGAAATTGACGTTCATGACGTATCTTATGCATTCTGGCAAAATGTTTTTCAAGCTAAATACAAGGCTGGTACACAAAAATATATAAGCTTTAAAGAAATGAGAGAGGGAACCAAACTATTTTCTTACCTTTTACATATGCAGATACAAACTCCATTGGTTCAGGAACTGATAACAAACAAGAACAATACATTTGATCTCATATTAATCGAGGCTGTTATGCGTCCTGCGCTTGTTTATTCTCATATATTCAAATCACCAGTCATTTTGATCAGTTCTCTTGGTGCTATCTTTAATAATCATGACATAATGGGTTCGCTGACGCACCCGATATTGTATCCATCCACTCTTCAATTTAAGTTGTACAATCTGACTCTTTGGGAAAAGTTTGACCTTCTACGCTATCATTATACTACCGAATACGCAGTTTATTTAAATGAGTTTGATGAACACGAAATGTTAAAAAAGGACTTTGGTTCAGATGTTCCAGCTTTAAAAGAATTATATAACAACGTACATATGTTGTTCCTCAATATTCATCCAATCTGGGCAGATAATCAACCTGTACCACCCAGTGTTGTGTTTATGGGTGGAGTTCATCAATTACCTGAAAAGGAGCTACCAAAGGTTTGTTGGCATCATTTAAATAAATTAATACAATATATGATTAATGTGTGTATTTCTATGGAAATATTAATATATGTATTTTTTATAAACAGGATCTTAAAACGTACTTAGACTCATCTAAACGTGGTGTTATATACGTTAGTTTTGGTACCAATGTATTATCAGGAATGATTACACCAGAAAAAGTTAAGATTATGGTGAAAGTGTTATCCAAGTTACCATATGATGTTTTGTGGAAATGGGACCAAGACGAGCTGCCAGGGAAATCAGATAACATTAGGATATCCAAATGGTTACCACAATCAGATTTATTGAGTGAGTTCTTTAAAGTTAAATACATATGTTTATGATAAAATTGATTTTAAGCTTTACCTAACCATATACTTTACAGGACACCCTAAAATGAAGCTATTTGTAACACAAGCTGGACTTCAATCTACGGATGAAGCTATCACTGCTGGTGTACCGCTTATTGCTATACCAATGTTAGCAGACCAATGGTATAATGCTGAGAAATACCTCAAACATGGTATTGGTATGAAACTCGATATTGGCACTTTAACGGAAGATCAATTTAAGCACGCCGTAGAAACTGTTATAACAGATGAAAGGTAAAATGTATTAATGTTGATTAATTTGTGAGAAATATTATAGAATTTCTTTTACTATTTATTTTAATTTGTTATGCTTAATTAAATACATTTAATATTCTAGTTAGTAATACGTATATTAAGTGTTTTTACCCGACTGCGACAGAAGGAGGGTTATGTTTTTCGAGTGTATGTATGTATGTATGTATGTATGTCCATTTCTTTGGCACGCCCTACAGCCCAAACGGCTGGACGGTTTTTGACATATGAGGTGTCGTTGGATTTGTCTAAATTGTAGTAGTGACATAGGTTATATAAATTTTCAAAACGGCGCCCGCAAATGGCGGAATGAAGGGGGGAGTTGAATTTTTCTTCTTACTGTAGCAATATGGGTATCAAATGAAAGCTAGTAAATTGTTTTATTCTTTTTAGTTTATAATAAGAGTATTTTATGCAGTCGGGTTTTTTGATTTTTTTATTTAAGTATACTTGTTGAATAATACTAAGAAGTATTTTGAATGTTAATAATAGTAAGTTCTAGATGATCTCATAAAACATATTTTTGAATACTTTTTAATATTTTTTCATAAACAGGTTGTAGATTCCGTCCACAACTAAACTGTTACTAAAAAATATTAAAATACAATATCATTTTATTTTAAATACTCTATTGTATTACTTTAAAGTACCCATATGTTCTTATGTTTTTAATGATATTTGTAAATTAAAAAAAAAATTGGCAAAAATTAACTTTATATACTGAAATGACACAAAAAAAAACTCATTATAAAATTTTGTAAAACCTTTGGATATTTTCTAGATATTAATTGTTTCTAAAAAAAAATCTGTTGTTTTTCCTTTCCCAGTCATTCCAGAAATTACTAATCGCTGTTTTGTGTTTGCATTAGATTTCCTATTTTTGAATAAATTATTTAAAAACATTCTTCTCAAGTATTTAGTAAAATTAAAGTGAAAATCTTTACCTATCAAAAGTCAACGCAATTTAAGTCGCAAGTAAATAATATTTTGATAGGAATAATAAATAATAATACGTCTTTTTTCTGATTTCAGTTATCGTCGAAACGTTATCAAGCTTCGTGAGATTATTCATGATCAGCCGGAGACACCGTTAGAGCGAGCTATATGGTGGATTGAATATGTTATAAGACATGGTGGAGCAAAACAACTTCGTGCACCATCAGCTAACATATCTTTTGCTGAATATTTTGAATTGGAATTGATTTTAATTGTTCTATCAACAGTGGTGACTGCTTTAGTATTATTAATTGTTACTCTTATTTTTACGTTTCGATTCATATCTAAATTACTGTGTAGTAAAAATAAAGTAAACAATAAGAAAACCAATTAAAATTCAAGAAATATTGAATGTAATTTTATAGATTTAAGTAGAGTTAGCTCGCAAGGCGATGTGAACAGTTTGCGGTTTTTAAGTCGTAGAGGAAAAATATTATTATAGACAAAAAGCGCATACCAGCTTATGTTTAACAAAAGTGTAGAGATCTCTATCGCCACATTAGTCTAATCGCTCCTACAACATGTATGAATTAACTTGAAACTCCGCTGGAATGCGGCCCACATCCCGAGTCCCCGCGCTGCGCCCCGTTCTCGCTTTGCGCGCTGAGTACCGATACCATGTTTTTTACGGATATGCGCTTTGGCTCTCGTTCGATATTTTTGAAAATTGTTTGTTGTTTTGTATGAGCTTTTGTTACTTGCTTTGTTATATTATTTTATCTGTTATTGTTTATTTGTTAATTTTGTAAAAGATGGGAGAAAAGACTTTATATGGCCAAGCACGGACATTTGCTTTAAAAGTTTTAAATTTTTTTAATTTTTTTTATTTATTTTAATTATTTAAATGTTACAAAAATATGATGTTATTATTTATTATTACGCAAAGTAACTGCTACTTAGTTTGAATTACATTCAATTATTTTATTTATTTGAAAAGGCATCAGTATAACATCCAGAATCGAGGCCGCCGCGTCCTTTGGGACCTTAACGAAAGTGCCCTACAGGTGTTTGGACCTGATCGCCACCTTAACAATTATGTCGAAATCATCCGACACCTACTTGCTTAGAGCGTCCACGGTATGGACGTCGCCTACGTCCAGGTCCAACATCCTACTGCTCTCTGCAGCCTCCACTGTGAGTGCCTCCAGCTCTCTCAGAGTTGAGCGAGGCCTCCTGTCTCCTTCCGCTGTGCTTTTGTCCTGCGGTCTTTTGACTCTCGTCGCTAGAAGAAGACAAGGCTGAGAACAGACGGAGCCGCTTTCCCTTTCTCCAGACGTATTAGAAAACTCGCTTTCTGGTGTAGGAATCGATGCCAGTCTACCTCTTCGATGTTACTAAACTAGGATAATTATTATTTATATTGTTCAAATTCATTTTGGATCCCACGAGTATGGCGGTTAAAATGGTCCACCCAGGCAGTGCCTCCTGTACCTGGGTAAGCCTAGCGTAACTCGTCACGCGTGTCGGTCGATACCCAGACGCGGATCGCAGTCGAGACTGATCTTCCTGTCAGCCATGAATCCCCTATCGCTGCGTCGCCGCTTGGGATTCGGGGTGGTTTTTATAGAGGTGTTCTTCCTCTCAGCCCGGCCAGTTAAGGAAAGATCTTCGGTCACGTACGTGACCGCGAAACGCGACCACGACGATGACCAGAGGATTATGAACGAGTAAGACATGCCTACTCGTTCTGTCTGGCGGCAGGGTAAATGCACGTCAGACCCG